>BJKM01000241.1:87500-830050 GCA_015082035.1 Chaenogobius annularis | reverse complement strand
ATCGAGAAGAGAAGAATTGGTGAATCTGAATTGTTCTGATGGATGTGAGAAAAGTGCATTGTCTGTCTATGCATATGCCTCTAGCATGTTAGCTTTGCCATTAACTGCCCAATGTTCCGAGTGTAACCCCTCAAGCCAAACAGAAAGATTAATTGAATAACCCAGTCCATTGTAACATTAACCTTGTGACATAAACATTAAAAAAACTTTGAGTTTTCAATTATCAATTATCTGTCTTGCCAAAAATCTGCCAAATAACACAACTGATTGTAATATCAAGGTTAATGAGTAGCTGGGATGTAAAAAACATTTGCGTATCCTTCCGGAGGAGGGACACGGCACATATTTGGAAACGCAAAACTAGAAAAAACAGATTACAAGTAATGAAATTTAACCACATTATGAGGACTTCTTAAACGAACAACAATCTTGTTTACTTCTTTAATCAACACTATATATTTGCATTCAAACTTTGCTCCTGACCCATCTGCCAGTTCAAATCACGCTAGAATCCGCATCATTCTCAGCTGCACGACTCTTTGTAGAAACTGTCGATAGGTGCGATCGGGGAGGTGTGATAGCCAAGGAAGATCTACTCAGTGCAAAAGAAATAGATAAACTTGCCAGTCCCCAGCAGTCCACTATACCAGTGTTTGAGTGAATTGTCCATTATTCCCAAATTGGTTATCGGGCTACATTGATTTTTCCATTGAGCCTCCTTGTGTGCTCCCTTTTCGACCAGTGCAAGCTGTCCTCCCACTGCCTTGCTATCGAGCTTCTCGCCTGGATAGCCACACTTTGACCATCGAGCCCCCCACTGATGAATCAGCACATGACAGCACCACCAACTACATCTTTATTATGGATAAATATATATGTCAGTTCACACGACAAAGGAGATTTACCATAGGCTTTTGGTTATGGAAACAAACCATTGATTGTGCGTTGCTTGAGAAAACTTATCAGCTTTCGGAGACTGTGTGTGACCAGATCTATACCCTAAAAGAGAAAGTGACTGCTATGTGCTTAGAGGCAATAGATGACTGATTAGGACGACTATTAGCTTGGATCCCCAATTGCCTTCCACAATGTTGATTCAAAGTAAAGATTGTGGGTTTGTCAAACGAATTTGCTGGAGCGATGACAACAGAATATGAAAAGCGAATACGCAAGCAGCACGTCTGTCTATCAGTCGGGGCACACATTCCTCACAATAGATTCATTGTTCCCTGTCGCCTTTACATTTACTTTTCCCATCGCCCACTATAGATCTAAGATTAAGCCAGCATGCTCCATCTACACTCCATTAGTGCGTGAGATAGAGACGCTATACAAACTTCATTGATAGTACTGGCAGGAAGAAGGCGGGAAGGGGGGCTTAGGGAACACATCGGCCCTGTCCACTTCAAAGACAACGCCTGCACCCCCCATCGGTGACAATACAAGCCAATTACCAGTGCGCACTCCCACTGAAAGCAGCATGCAGACAGTGGAGAGCAAAAGCCCTCGGACCATGGATTGACCGGCGGTTGACTGACTCATGCTGAGGAAGCAGCTGGGTTCTTTACAACCAAAGCTAAAATGGAAAATGTGGAAGATACAGTACAAAACAGTTTGGGGAAATTAAAGTTTTCTTTCTAAATCTATTATTAATGACACACACAGAAGAAGAATATGCTGCTACGTCAAAGCCAGCTGCCTTAAAAAAATGTTATTGAAGGCATTTAACATGTTTGAAAAATACATCCAGTTTTCAAGATTTTGTACCATTGTAAATTAATTAAAACTTTTTTTTTCTTTACGATGGATGAATCATCACATCTAAAGCTTGCAGATTTGTTCTTTTGAAACCATCAATAGAAACAAGAAACTGGAAAATATTATCTTCTTAAGCCTAAAATCATTGCACTGTATGCAGAATGTATGGTGAGTAAGTTAGCGTGAATAAATTCATGTGCCCATGAAGGACAAATCATTTAAAGGTTATTAGATATTGGTTAATACTGGGCAAAACTCATTGAGTCCAAGCAGCTATAAATCATTTCTAAACAAATTCTACAATCTAGTAAATTTGTGATATAATTCTATCTATCGATCTATCGATCTATCGATATATATATATATATATATATATATATATATATATATATATATATATATAGATAGATAGATAGATATATAGATATAGATATATTATACATATACACATACATACACACACACTACACCCGTAGTTTGCATTACAACCGGCCATGTCCATGTCCCATTTGTCTGCTGTGACATGGGGACAAAACCAGCAGCTTATTACTGGACCTATCAAGGTGATATGTGGTCTTATCACTGCCTTCTTCGTGTGCGCAGACGTGTACTTAAACACGCCATGTGTATACAAGTAGCCTACAGCCTGCCATTAGAGACAAGCATGCTTAGGGGCATCTCATTACATTGTCTTTATACCAAGCAATGAATATGAATTTTGAAAGTTTTTAAAGTTGCCTATCGAGTTTTTTTTGGCCATTGACATAAGTTAAAGGGATGTGGCATGGTGCCTGAGAGCAGACAGCTTCATTTAAGAGAGTGTGTGGACTGTGTGCGCAACGCATCAGAAAAATACATTAGATTATAGTGTTCCTCTACAATGTTTCAAAGAAGTATTGGACATAGTGGCACACATTGTGCTCCAATTGATTTACCTCAATCACATTCTAAATTCTGATAGATTCAGTGAACATTACAATTACTTTGTTATTAAGTTAAGGTTATTGAAATGCACATTTTACCACCACATTATTCTAAATTAATGTGGGTGTATTTCAAGTTTGGAATTACTTTTAAGTACAATTTAACTTAAATTAGACTGATTGTAGAAGATGAAATGGAGTTAACAAGACATTTCTTGCAGAAATAAATTTAGTTAAAAAGTTCATTCTTATGTTGACAGTTGAAAAGCAAAGCATTTTTCATCACAAAGCTTTCCATGACTCCATAGATGCTGCCAATGAGCATCACCAACCACCAAATCCTTGCGTTTGAAAGTAGAAGAAAACATCCTCATTTTAGATTTAGATTTTGATTCAACTTTATTGTCATTACACTTGTACAAGTACAAAGCAACGAAATGCAGTTTAGCATCCAACCAGAGTGCAATAAATAATTCACCACTTTGCCAATGAATGAGACCCAAATGGAAAAACAAAATAGGAATTGTCTTACTGTTGTTGAAGCTTGAGCTGAAGTTTCCCCATTCAAGCAGAGTGGCGTTAAAAGAAGGCAGTGATCCGTTGTAGTAAGGGTCGGTACCGTTGTTTGGATTCCTGATCGTGTCTGTGAATAAGTTCATCTGCAGAAGCGTCTTGAGTAGATAACGCAGCATCTTGGCCACGTAAAGGGACAAAAACTCTCCCTTGAAACTCTTTCCAAAAAGTCTAAATCTTCTTCAAATAGTCCAAAATGTTCACAAACCTAACCAAACTTGTCCAAAATTCAGATCAGATATTTGTTGCAATCCTCTGGGGGGCTCCTCGCTGCGTGTCCTCCCCTTCTGTCCTTGTCTCCTGTCTTCTTTTGTTCTTGTTCGCTCACATAACTTCACTCAATGGGTTCAGATGGCACGCACAGTAGAACCACGCTGTCGCCGCTATGGAAGAATCCAGCGGTATGGTGATGCTTGGATTCTGTGCCTCCTCCCTCCTCTGGCTCCTCCTGCGCCCCTCCCTCCCCTCTTCCTGCTCTGCGATGGGGTCCCGGGGGTCCGTAGTAGAGGGATAGAGAGAAAGTGAGCAGGTGCTGTGGGCAATAAATGTTTAATTATTGGATTAATAGTCATCCCTAGAGGCGCGGAATTCAGGTGATGTGTAAAATAGACGGAGAGGATTTAACTACGATTGTCACTACAGTTTAAGACTGACTGGACTTGATTCTATACAGTAGTCAACGAGGAAAGCAAATAGACTTAGATGGGTTCTTATTCATTGATATGTTACAGCTAATTACTACTTTTACATTTGACATTTTAGTTTCATGTGTTTTATCACTCTGAGATTTTTGTTTTTGCTCTTTGAAAGTCGGATTGAAATTTGAATATGTTTTGTGGTAAAGTTAAGAACAAATGAAATTGTGGTTATTCTTTAGCCTGTTATATCTGAAGAGTTTGCATGTTCATCCTCAGCCTGGATGGGTTTACTACGCAAGCGCCATAGGCAATACTCCTTAGATAGTCCTGACCAAACCTAGCTCAAGAGCTGAAGATTTGGGCCTCTGATCACTGCGGTTGCATTGAAGGATGAATCAAATGCAGAGGATGAATTTCCCCAGAAATAAAAAGGAAGTATACCATAGTCTTTTAACCAACTGCGAATGGATGAGCCATGGATTCCCAAAGATTTAGCTTTTATTGCCCTTTCACAAATACAAAGAAGACACAATGAAAAGTTGATTTGTTTAGCGTGACTTAATTCATAAAACACTTTATTTATCACTGATTACAATAACTATGATACAAATAATGTGACTAAAGGTGTTACATTCAAATTAAAAAGACTGACATTTTTAAAATTCGCGTCACAGCCCATAAAGGCAGACTATCTTTTAATAACCTTGTCAGTTTTTCCCAGATCAGCTGTATTGTGCTGGGTGGGCTCAGTTATTGTGCCCATTGTCCGCTTGCATAAATATCTGTGTGCATGTGCATCTATGGCCGAACAGAATGTGCTCAGATGCCTTTCAATCTAATGCTCAAGCCATCTTATGTCCGTAGGCGTCTGCTTGTGCCACATATCATCATTGGACGCCCATGTCGTTTCGGTAGGTATGCTTGTGGTCGCATGTGGCGTTGGGGTGTCCCGCTGACAGAGCCCGCAGTGTGACTCCATTAACTTTGCCCGGTCCCCCATGTGGACCCTGTCCTCCTGCTCCATCATGAGGACAAAGGGAGCCATCGCCAAGACGAAAGTTGCCGTTTGACGACCCCCAAAACCGTTCACTATTCTTAGGGTCTTTTCCGGTCCCTCCTTGTTTAAAAGGTGTTCTATTCATGGGCGTTTGGTGCCAGTGACATGCCTACATATAATGGCTTTGACAGGAAACTGAAGGCAAAAAACTAAAATTATCATCTCAGAGCATCAAAATGAGTAGCATCTTTTTTTGGCTACAGTTTTTTAGACCAGCTTTTCCTAAACTTTTTTTTAATAATTATTATCACATGTCGCGGTGTTTCTGAAACATTTTAATATGAATCGTTTTTGATATTTTACACTACACTGTGATGGTGTTAATGCTGTAATTATAATTTGAAATATTTCAGAACGTGCCAGTACCGCGACGTGTGGTGGTGTGGTGGTAGTAGGGGCAGCAGCACGTATGCCAGGCTCCAGGTGCTGGCCAGCCGCCAGTGTTGAGTTTGAATCCTGGTTCTGAGCCATTTACTGCATGTCCTCCCTTCTCTCATCCCCATTTCACGCTCAGCTGTCCTGTCTAATAAAGCCTACGGGCTAAAAAAATCCTTTAAAAATATAATAAATAAATACTTCGGCAACAGTGTGTGTTTTTGATTAAGAAATCATGCAGGGTGATGTGCCCTAGTTTCCCTAATGCTCTTCTCACTGCGCTAAACCACAGGCATTAATAAGCTTTGAAGTTTTTACAGCAGAGTCTCTGACGCCAGGCTCCAGCCTGTTTGCTTGTCTACAAAACTAGTTAATATTCTTTTATCAAGTTTGATGTTATCGAGACAAGTCACCACGAATCATGCACAGCATATAGAAGAGAATTATAAAAAGAACAAACATTCGATCAAAAGCTTAAGCACAGATAATGAATAGACCTGGTAATAACATTTAGTAACTTTTATTTTAGCTTTTGAAAGATTTCTGTAATTTGTTAATAACAAATTATTGTGTAAACGTGTTTACACATTAATTAGCTACACGCAACATTTTATCTTTCACTTTCCCTGTGACAATGAACCTCTTGCAACATGGCAAGATGAGTTGATCTTTTCTAAATAAATTGGCAATAAATGGCTTTTTTTCAACATGACACTAGCAGATAGACATGCATGGATGGACTTTGTTGAAGGTGATTTTAAAGCTACAACATGTATCTTTTCTGGTGGAAAGAACGCTATCTGCTTGTCTCCATGGAGATGTAATTTTGTCGTCTGAAATGTTAGTAATAATAATAATAATAATAATAATAATAATAATAATAATAATAATAATAATAATAATAATAATAAGTATTATAATACAGTATAGCATTAAAATGATCAATTCATTGAGACAAGAACAAGAACTGAACACACTTTTATAATTGAATAAATACAAGATAGATGCGTTTAATGCCATACTGTGTAACATTGAAGATAGCAATAACATCTCCATTGGAGAGAATCCAGTGGCAGATGATCCATATATAAAAAAGATACTGTATACCTGTTTATTAGAGATGATTTTACTAAGCAACATTAAACCAAAAAGAAACACAATCCAGGTGGGTTTTTGATGTTATGGTTAAATGATATGTTATGTTAAAACATGCCAGTCTAGCTGCCTGTCTACTTTAACCAGTATTCATCAACGGAGGATTTTGTAGCTTACAGTGCTCTTGGGCCTGCACTTAGTGAGATAGATGAGCACTGACAGCCTGGGAGAGGTGTGGGAGTCATCTTATCTCGTTCTACCACTTTCACAAGAACATAGTCCAAAGTGGCTCTGAATGGGTGCCAAGATGTTACAACCATGATACACAAAGCCCCTTGTTCGAGATGACATGACTCGCGGTGAACTCTACTGAGGCACACATTGAGGTTATCTATCCGCAATCCATCCCATTCCTCTTCTCCACCTCTGCACCTCTATGGTCCGGACTGTGGAGAGGTGATTAACAGTCTCAACAACACTCTCCAAACTCGCCCCAATTCAAGTCAGGGTTCACCGTGTGGGAACAGCTGATGGGATTGGGGAGATCCATCGACAGGCTAATGCTTCACACACAAATGTTTTTGGAGCTGACCCAGAAAACTCAACTGGAGAGAGTGGTTAGAGAAGTAAGTCATGTTACTGAGGTACTGGGCTCAATCCATCATCCTCCAGGTAATAGGCCAATTTACACCATAAAAGTTGGAAAAGTGTTTATAGAAAAAAGAATTCTGTTTGTTATCATGTTCAAGCTTGTTGTTTATGTAGGACAAAATATAATAATAATTAATAAAAAAAAAAGTATTGTTTAATCATGACTGTATTCATATCTACATTTTATGGGTAAACATTGGCTCAAATTGCACATATATGAGACGTATATAAATCTGAAAAAGGGCAAGGCCAGGTTTAATCTTGCTTTATTTTGTTGACTATTATGTTAGATTAAAAAACTATGATATGAAAATCAATAATACAAATTTTGCTGAGGTTTAGAATTAGATCCTTTTAGGGGTACCAACTGGTCAATACCCGATCTCATCTGATCTCAGCAGGTTAGCAGGGATGGCCTGTTAGTACTTGGAATACCAGTGGGGCGGTAGTTCATACTGTCGACTGCCTCCAGTTTCCATTTATGCTGGGTGAAAATGCAGGATGACATATGGAAATTAACCAATTGCTGCAATCCGGCATGTTCAGTGTTGTACTGTCTCAGTAAATCATGTGTCAGCAACCTACTGAAGCTGTTCTTGACCCATGAAGTACTGACATTTAACACTGACAGTGTCTCTCTGTAAATTTTCCCTGTATGAAGCAAGAGTTACCTAAAATATGGTCCTCAAATTACTGTAACTAATGTTAGATAGCTTCTGCTAGAATTATTTTAATAATGTAGTAGTTGAATTGCTGGCATCGCTTCTTAGGTTTACTGTATTATGCTTTTTTCTATATTTCTGTATGTTTCATATATAGTCTGACTTAGTCTTACCAAATACAACATTAATTCAGTCATGAAGAAGTACTGTATTTAAGAAGAATGTTTAGGTGTCTGTACCAAACCCCCAGAAAACAAAATGGCGGCCAATTCCAGCCAATAGCGTGTGCTCATTGGCGCATGTCTCCCAAAAAGTTTCCTACTTCCGAATTACTTCCTGAATGCGGGCTAGCACCTCCCCCCTTTGTGACCAGTCCGCGTACAATGTTCACCGTGAAGTCAAAAATTTGATTTTTAAGGATTTTAGAAACGGTAAAGAGAGTGAAATTCCTTCTATTTTATTTTTAGACTAAAAAGAATTTAGCATTTTCTGTAATTTTAGAGGCCAAGCTCTTGAAATGGTCAGGCCGGGAGGCTGCAGTCCCGCGGAGTGGCCACTACCTAATTTGGATCACGGACGGAGGGGGCGTGCCTTATCCAGTTAATATCATACATCCATGGTCTGTACTCAAGTAAATTTGACAGGGGATACTTTTTACTTTTACTTCATTACATTTGAGGGCAGGTAACTACATTTTCAGTCCAGTTCAAAATTGTAGTGGAGTAGAAATGGCTGAGGGTTTAATTTTTTTTTGGCACATTTATGGCGACATCTAGCTTGCATTTTTAGGGTTTGAGCAAATCTAATAAATAAACAGGAAAATTGCTTCAGATGACAAATAATCAGGACAATTCTTTATCAAGATCATTTAACGCTTTAAAGGTTCTCAAAATCTGTGTGAATTTCTTTAACTTTGTACTATTTTTTTCAAAGTTGTACTATAATACTTTTACCGTACTTTTCAGACTATAAGCCGCTACTTTTTCACCACACTTTACATTTCATTACAACGGTGCATCTAATTTATAGATTTTTACTGGCTAACGGCCACTGGGGGGCACTCTAGCAGGAAGTGCAAGCGTTTGACACACTGTAGAAGACGTCAGTGGACAGTGGTCACTGTCCAGGTGACACCTCGTGTTCTCTGTATTTTAATCTTCAAAGCGCTGTGTTTTATTACAATCAGACTAATATTCATGGAGAAAGTAGTCTAATGAGGAAGTGAATCTAGACTCTGCAAAACGCAAAGACACACGTGGAGCGCGGACAGGCGATAGTGTAGAACCTGCAGCATTGAAATGAGACTTTCTTTGCCAGACCTGACCCGTGCATCACTACTGTGGACCATATTTTTGTGTAAATATCTCATGTTACAACGCAACACTCACTCGCTATGCACAAGCTCAGGAGCAGATGAAAGACACAGACACAGTAAATCAGCTCACACAGAGTAATCAAGGACAGAGGGGACAGTAGGTACAGCTGCAATGTGTTTTCTGTTTGTTAAGCTTCAAAATGCGGTGCGCTTTATTACAATCACACTCATATTCACTGAGAAATTTGTCTAATTAGGTCCGCTGCGCACCAGCGGAAACCCCCGGAGACTCTGCGGAGACCCCCAGTTCAAAAAACAACCGGCCCATATATGTAGAATTTATTTTTTCTTTGTAAATTTCGTTGGAGCGGCTTTTATTCAGGACCACTCTATAGCCCAAAAATAACAGTACTTAAGTTGAGTTTTTTTCATGGGAGATTTTACACTACTGCTCCTGTATCTGTACTTGTACTTAAGTAATGTGATGGAAAAATGTCATGTCATAAGCCTAATGCAATGTTACATAAATGTGCTTACTGTGCTCACATAAGAAGTTTGATTATTTTGACATGGACAGCCTAGTAACCTCTGTCCTGTGCACTGGCCAGTCGACACTTGCTTGAGCTTGCTTGAGCGAAGGGCAGAGGCCCCTGCCATAAAGATATGATCAACGTGTTTGGAGCATCAGGAGTGCGTTTATGGCGGAACATGTGGACATCCTTGGAGAGGGGCCTGATAACCCATTGAGTACAATTCTTACATTATATTCCAACACATTTTGGGAGACGTGGCACCTGTTTGTGCCTTCATGAGCTGGACTCGTCTATGTTCGAGAGTCAGACCAGGAAGGGACAGTCGACTCTGTCAGGGAAAGCATTTTGGCTGTGCACGGCTGAAATAAAGATTCACTTTTGAATAAGACAACTTAACACAATGGAGTACTTCTTCCGCCACTGCAGTTATGTAATGCTTTCACTCTCTAGTAGCCAAAACGCTGACATACATAGCCTGGGAAGCAGTGGCTCAGCATTCGTCCCCAAACCCTTCGATTGATGGTTCAGTCCCAATGTATCAACGATTGATTATGTGGTCATCTGAGGGGAGAAAAGTGCTGTAGAATGTGTTTTTATTACTGTCACTAGGTTTAGCATGTACTCATTGTTAGCTATCACACGTTGAACATTTCTATTTCAGGCACCAAGCGCAATAAATCACTACCAAATCCTAAGTTTGAATGGGTGGTAGTGATGTTGTTCCAATTATTCCTGCTGCACTCACATGTTTTATTTGTGTCATAAACCATGTGTAATGAGGCAGAGGGTGAAGTGGCACTACAAAGACGGTCTCATAATTGCATGTTGCTCTCATAACTCCCCAGAACGATTCTCCCTGGCTCAATAATCCACCTTCTACGCACTTTGGATGAGTTGTGTTGTTGGTAATGCCAGATAGACACTAGAAATTTGGGGGGAATTATTCGAAAATGTAATAATTGAATAGAAAATGCAAATACTTCAAAAGATTGCCTAGTTTTCCTTCCACATAAACCTCATTCTGGAGGTCTCAATTCCTGAATTCCTTGCCTGGGGACTCTACCATCATCTATCTAAACTTTCCTCCAGTCTAGGGCTACTACTAACGATTATTTGGTTGTCAACTAGAAAGCGATAATTGTTTAGATTACTCAAACGATTATTTCTATTGTATATTGCTACTTTGTAAATACATTTATAACCATATAAAGGTTGGAATATGGCGACGGAAGGCTTCTAGTACAGATAATGACTACGATTATCAAAATACCAATACATTCACGTTTTTTAAAGTTGACTAGCCACATTAGTCAAATCATTGTTGCAGCTCTACTCCAGTCTACATGCCCTATTTTTGAATGCACATAAATTAGGGCAGACTTGTACTATGTTATACAGGTTATTAATAATTCTCAAAATAGGACATTTGATTTCCTTATAGGTAAGTAAGGTAGGCCATATTCACCACAAACAGTAAAAGCATTTAAGAGAACACATGTGAAAAACCATTACATGACGCCGTAAAAAAAAACTAAACAAAAAAAACAACATTGATTTGAATTAATTCCCTGGTGTGAACACAGCCAGCTTTTGAAAAGGGGCTACCAGCATGGCGACCTTTTGTTTTGTTTTGCCCATACCTTTGTTTGGTGACACAGGGCCCTCCGCTCTGAACATGGAACCAGATTTCATGCAAATCCATCAAACCCGGGATGAAAGCAGCTCACAGAGAGTTTGGCCTTTGATACAAATGGAAATGAAGCAATGGATACAGAGGGGTCATTAATGTCAAAACACTACCTTTGTCTCACCTTGACACTAGTTCTGAGTTCACTCTAGCACTGCAAACCCATACTCAGTCAAATTACACCTTGAATCAAAACAATACAATCAATGCTTTCTTGAATAACATATTGTTGAAAAGTGTGTGTGCCAATTCCAGAACTGCATGGAGCCTTTCTATTTGGAGGTTGCATGTGATCCTACTCCCCCTTCAAACACAAACATGGCTAATCCTCCAGATACTCCTAATACTGAAGCTCAACTTCATGATTGGTCTTCAAGGATGTGTCAAATGGAAAGGACAGATTTTTCTGTATAGGGAATATACTAAAATATACTACCTTAAAGATCCTATATTATGCTTTTTTCCCCATTTCATAGTCTTCCCTAAGGGCATAGTTGATAATAAGAAGTGTTGTGCAATACCCATAACATAATAGTTATAAAATATTACCCATAACTTGGACCCGCACACAAACCCAGAAGTGCAGACGGCTTAGATTGAGATTCTCCCCCACCCTCGCAAAGAGCGATCTGCCTCCCCCACCCAACGCGTGACGTAGTCTCAGCGTGAGCGTGCGTGCCCCGCCCACCCCATGACGTAGCCTCAAGTGGAGTGTAAACAGAGGCCTAGTCGTACACAACGGCACAAGTCAGCAGCAGCAGCTGCAGCGTTGGAACAAAAGAAGTAGTGTTTGAAGCTAACTGTGGCTAAAAAGCCGTGGTTTCTCTCGAGCATTTGTCTTAGGACACAAGATGCTGGGACACTGCTGAATTCCTATGAACTTTGTTTAATCTTATTTCACTGTCGCCCTTCGAGGCAACTGCTGTTGTGATTTTGGGCACTACAAAAATACATTTAATTTAATTTTGTTCATTGGATTCTGGCCATTCAACTCCAACAAGTTATGTTTTTTTACCTGCCTGACAAGAACATGACAAAGTAAACAAGTAGAAGTATTCAGTAGTAACACTAATACCATTATCTCTGTTCATCTCTCCTCTGCCTCACATATATCTCAACTATCTCCATGCATGTAAGTGCATGTGTGTGTGTGTGTGTGTGCGCTCCCCCATCCTCCTTGCTCCGGTGTACAACGGTCGTGAGAGAGAGCAACTCCAGCGACACACAATGACTTCAAAACAAATACTTGCAATCAATGAGTGTCATTTAACGTGTGTTTAATACTGCAAATGAGCTTATTCCCAGTTTACAGACAATGTGAAATGCATATAAACTCCGTCAAGGCAGGGTCAGGTGAATTTTAAGGGGGGCATTTTTCCGTTGTAAAATTTAAGGCAGCAGGTAGACTGCCGTTACAACATTAAAAGCTCATATTATGTCTCTTTTAAGAACAGCATGATGAGAAAGCTTGTTATTGAACAGGATGTTTTCAGGGTACCTAGGTGGAGGATTAGTTTATTGGACATGCCGATGTTATAGGTTGCAAGCTCATTTTGAATTTAGCCGACACTTTTGGTCATTGCCTATTTGTAGGCATTTTTTTTGTCCACTTTTAAATTTCTGCATAAAGCCTAATTAACCAGCTCTTCCCATAAGCAACGTCTATGTGGTCTCCAGGTTAACTGCTCTGCTTAAGGGCACTTGAGGCAGTAATTACTAACACTGCAAGGGACATTGGCTCATGTGCATTCAGGAAAAAATTAATTTAAATTTTAAATGTCTGCAAATGACCATGTTTAAACTTTTAATTGGAAGGATTTCATTCCCAGATCACAAAAGCAGGGATTCTGTCTTTGAAACGGCATTGGTAATGTAGTGTCATATCTAAAGTGGAAGACTATTTTAGATTCATTATTAAGTCATTAGGACAAATGAAACAGGGGTCCATGCATGTTTCATGAATCATGTGAAGCGCATAATTCATCACAACCATGTTGGCTAACCTGTCAAGTATCATGGGAGCAAGTATCAGGTTGTCAAGGTTTTGCATTTAAGTTTTCTTCTTAAAATGATCCATAAAAAAAAGTGAAAGATTTGCTTGAGTAGAGCATTACACCTATATAGCTCTATATAGGTGTAATGACAAGAGACAAGCAAGGTCAAGGTCAAGTTACAGGTCAGATCTGTGAAGCCTACTCACAGTAGATATTTTAGGTATTTACCATAACATAGCAAAAACTTCAGAGACATACAGGAACCCAGAACCAGAAATGTTGTCTAGAGCACCTTTAAGTTAAATATATGTCTGTAAAAAGCACTATAGGGGCTTAAGGTATAGTAGTTACCTTTCTATGGCATTCAGTCTGGCAGCTTGCCCCTTCCAGCTGGGATGGAAGACTTGGGACACATCCTGCTGTCGTACCCTCAGCTCAGAGCTCCCAGGGGGGCAGCAGTACGCCCACAATGTGCCCCGCCCCGGACACAGATGTTCCACCCAGGTGTGATGTGATAATGTGGACCAATGCTGTGATGGCCGTCTCCCTCCCCAGGTGTTGGCATGGATCACGTCTCGCAGTTCAGAGCACATCAGACTTGCAATGTGGTTCATCTGGGTTGGTGGACCTCAACGGGAGTAGGGGGCAAAAGCTGTCATTATGTTGACAGGACAATAGGCGGTGAGGTGATATTTGACATTGGACTATAGAGACATTAATGGAAAGGAAGAAATATTTATATTAAGGTCTCTCAAGTTTTTATGGGGCGATGATTAGTATTATGATTATTGTGATAAGCTACTACTGTAACCAGAGCTGTCCTGGGGTGAGTGGGCACTATTCATACTTAACAACTATTGCAATAACATTATTATTAAAAATTGAGAAAAACACTTGGTTTTGCAGATTACAGCACAACATTTGCAATATCGTCAATGGTGAGTAATGACATTTTCCCTTGTAAAAGCTCAAAACACATCGAAAATATGAAAAAGCTGCTACATTCTAACAACGAATACTAATAAACTACAAAAAATAACTATAGTAACTATAATAACCACAACAACAAAAAACGGCCGGCTACGCAAGCATTTATCACGATACACACGATGGGATTATACACAGTTGAACTAATTGCCTTTCTCTCCTTAAAAAAATATTCCTGAATCCGTATGTTGACAAAGTTAGTTGTTATGGGGTGAGTTGAAGTGTCCTTTATCTCCCCAATGCGTTAGCTAATATGCTAAGTTCCACACTGTCAGGGCAACAACGGAGAAACAATTTTACAATCTAACGTAATTTGAACAAAACAAATTACGTTCAAATTACGTTAGACGGACGAAAAATAGGCAAAAAAGCAACTGTACTGTAATACTTTTTTGGAATGCAATTGATAACAGTATCAGGTGTGCCCATCTCACTTCAAGATTCTTTCACCACTATCTGGACGTAATAGTAATTAATAATTAGTGTTGTTTTATGTCTTTTTTTTTTACAGATAAATAACACATGGCTCTGAACTAGACCACTGGCAGGCCTTTGGCAATCTCCATCATTATAATGGGGGGTGGGGGGCCTTGCTGTCCAAATGCCAAATTGGCAAGGGATTCTGTTCTGTACGTTTTGTCCAAGCAGGCATACAGACACGCCCCCCCCCTTCCCTCGTAAAATGTCCAGTGTTACCCAATGGGGTGCTGTGTCCAATCACAACTGGCACAAACGGACTCTCCAGGAACCCAAAGCAGGAGCACGCCTTCCTGTTTCTCCCAATTGCCTCATCACTTCAAAAGCCCACTTCAAAGAGTCTAAGGTCAGCCCTGTGTTTCAGTAAGGATCAGTGAAGACACAGGCTGTATTAGACTTTTTCCCCTCAATAGAAGCAACCATTTTGCTTCCAGGAAATTATTACGACGTAAAATATGTCATAAGGTTTATATTTCAAGAGAATCAGGGTATAAGTCATTTGTAGTGTTTTTTTTAGTATGAGGAAACATATTTTTTTATTATTATTTAGTTTTTTTTCTTTCTACTGTAATGGTGAGTTATACGTACCCGTATAGTAATACCTTAGTTAGATTACCGGTAGATGTTTTTGCAAAAGAGCCTTCGTGTTTCTTATAGTAAAGCCTCAATAATAAAACAAATGGGGAACACTAACTCACCATGTCCAAACATAAAAAATATGTTATTTGTTTTATGTGTTATTTGTGTGTGTGTGTATATATATATATTTATTGAAGTTCAAGTAGGAAATCATTCAAGAGGAGAACAACAAACTCAAATGAATTGTGGAACAGCAAAAATGCCCAAAGTCGCAACCTGGCAGGAGGAGCTGGCCACTCTGAAGGAGGAGCAGAGAAGAATGGAGGAGCAGAACATTCGTCTGGTGGAGCAAAGAAGACTACTGGAGGTAGAACACTGGCAGCAAGAGGAGGCTGAGCTGAGGAAGAAGCTCAGAGGGAAAAAGGAGGAGAACATGCTTCTGGTGGAGATGACAGCAGAAGACTCCCATAGAGCCACAGCTCTGGAGCAGGAGACAAGCTCTCTGAAGACGGAGCTGAGAGCAGCTTTGGTGCTCAGGAGCTGTTGGTGGAAGTGGAACAGGACGGTGTCCTCATGTGCTACATAAACCCACCATTTATCCTGCTACCGGCTGTTAAAAATGCAAAGAAAATGCTGTATGCTAACTTTGTTTAGAATGAGGCAATTAAGAGGTAATTTGAGTAATACATTATGTGGTCAGGCCCATCGACAGAAATCTTGTAGAACTGTAACATAGTAATGTGTCAGACTCTTTCTTCTACGTTTGCAATCAGAAAACTGCTTCATATTTAAATGCAGACAGCACACAAATCCAAGCTAATATACTCAGATCAATAATGCAATTTCAAATTAAAAATTACGGTAAATTAAATTAGGATCAACGGGTATCATGGATTACAACTATATATTAAACATAATGATGTGTGTTTTTTAAGTTTTAAAAGCAAAAATTGCAATGCATTAGCCAAAAAGTATTTGATAAATGCTAGAATACTGAAAAATAATTGGAAACTCTAAAATTCTTGCAGACCTATGTAGTCAGACATTATAACTGGGGGTGACGGGGCCAATATGTTTTAACCAAAGGATTATCCCCGATCTCCAGAGGCCCCGAGTGACACAGGGGCCACTTAGGGAGGAAGTTAAACAAATCTTTCCCATCTCCACCCCTCCTTTCACTCCAGCTCCCTAAACCCTGTGCAAACTCCCCATAATTACACAACAAAGCCACAATTAGCCACAACCCATGGACATTAGCTGCCAAATATGGAGCTGCCATTTATCCAGACAAATTTGCATCTCATGAATTCTTTTCCGACGACTTTTCATGTCATTTTTATTCCAGTTCTGATTTTATTTTCAGATGTATGCAGATAAATGCGAAGTGCTGATTTAAATATGCATTGTTAAAAAGATCAACCCAGTTAAATCGAAGGCAGTCCGCAGCAGCAGGCTCTGGTTGAAACTGCTTATTTTAGGGGATATTCCGCGTTAAGATTCTCAGGCACAAAGTCTATGCCATCCATTAACATTGGCTCTCTTGACAAATGCTGTTTTGGTTCATATTATTGCAAAAAAAACCAGGACTTTTCAACGGCAGAAAGAAAAATCAAGAAAAATCCATTCCATCCCAATGCCGAAGATGGTTCTATTGGACAAAAAAAAAAGAAACTCAACGTTACAGCCCTGCCTACATTTGCATAGATTTCATCAGGAGTTGCAATATTAGTGGCTGACTCTCTGTATGTGTCTATTAAAAAAAAAGTCAAATTCACCTAGATTATGTTACTTTATGACAATCAGCACACGTAGCCCTCCCAAACACCAGGGTTCATTCCAATCAGGCTTGAAGAGTGAAAATATTGGCGGTAAAGAGGCACGCGCTGCTATTGATTGGGAGCGAGAAAAGATGAGTTATTTGTCAAGGCAAGATTGTGAAGAAGTGGGTAACAAAGAAAAAAAAAAACTTTGGGTCTTGATTGCATTCCCACTGTGAGGAGCCGCGGCGGACAGCAGGGCAGCGCAGAGGCCACATGCGACGGGGGAAAATCAATAGAAGAGGCAGTTACAGCTTAATGAGAGGTTCACCTGAGAGAGATTACTGGCAGGAGTGGTCACATAACATAAACATGTGCTGGTGATCTGATGAATGTTCTAGAGGAAAGTATCTAAATGAAAACAAACTGGATTTTTTGTTTTGTTTTTTGCATTTGATGCATTCTTCAAAGTTGTCAGGAAAACCTGTCATTTTCTTCAAAAATTGCCTCTAGCAAGCAAGTCTAAAGGAGATGTCCTAGGAAAAAAAATAAAACATACAGACATGTCATGAATACAAGTATATATTCACTCCAAACGTAAAGAAGAGCACACTCCTGGAATCAAATGGAACCTTCTTCTTGTAATGCAAGTTTTAGTCACTTTGTCCCCTAACAATTTGGCTGACACAAATCACAGCTTGCCTTCGTCATAGTTCAAACTCTAAAAGGTAACAACTGCATAGGCATAGGTGAAAATCAAACTGTTTAAGATGTGACAAATCTGCTGTGAGTCTGCCACACGTGCTGTGACAGTGCCTAGACTCCTTGCACTTTTTACTCAATAAAATAAGTGGATCACTCAATGGAATACAACACATGTGGGTCTGATTAGTGGAGTTACATTCAGCACACTAGAAGTATTTTTGGGGAGACATTGTAAGATTCAAGAGATGTATTAGTAATGACAGCATGTAACCAATAACAATTCCAGTCTGTCTTCAGTTTCATGTCCTTTCAAATTGATGTTTGGATAACAAAAGGCATGAGTTTTTACCAGATTGTAAAAGAAACTCAAATGAAAAGCTTGATATGTTGAAGAAATAAAACAAAGCAATGATTATTATAACCCTTTGACTGAAATCGTTATTAAGGCATACAAATAAGAAAAATCAAGGGGTATAATATCTAAAGTATATAATGCTTTAATGACCTGGAAAGCCAATCTACTAAATACATTAAAATTAAATGGAAATAAAGAGGGTAAATTTGTTTTGACGGACGAAGAGTGGGAAAATGTGTGTACTTCACAATGGAGAACCACAAAAACACATGTTTGGAAGGAACTTTTCTTTTTTTGGATGTCTTATTTTCCCTAAACCTTATTTTTAAATGTACCCTTTTGTTTTTTCCTCTGGTCCTGCCCTGTTTGTTTTTGTTTGTTCTGTGTTTTTTCAAATATATGTTTTATATTAAATGTCCCTTTTCCAAACAGAAAGCCACATCTTTAGTTTTACTAACTGAAAGAAGAGCCACATGAGACAATCCCAATCACTTGCTGATGATTGGATAGCCCTCGTGAGTCGCAGTCACAACCCTGAACCCAATAACCTAAGTCAGCCTATTAGCTCAAGTTAAGCTGTCCCAATCGAACTCCACATGGGAATTTTAACATTGCGTGAATTTTCTAGAGCTGAGCAGATAGGCCCAAGTCTTTTATCCAGGCTTTGGACTGGCGCAAAGAGTTTAATGTATTAAACGATTAATTTGCCACAACTAGAAGCTAGTAACACGACTTTGATGCAAAATCGCTGCTGCTGCTGCTACTACTACTGCTACTGCTACTACTACTACTACTACTACTACAGTTGTATAAGATTATCAGAACTTGACCGTTAATAAAATGCCACAAATGCATAATACAGAATATCATAGCTCAGAATATTGTTTTACCTTTCGCAGCATTTTTTCCAAATATTAACTGAACTACTAGACAGTTTATAACAAACTGAAATTAGACATACATTCTCAATTCAGAATACTCCCACAATGACAACGTATGAGGAAAGAGGGTTGGACAGTGAAAACATGTTAGGGAGGGCAAATCAGAGGGATGGAGGGGTGGCAGAACAGTAGGACAGTTTTTGTTTGTATGTGTCTGCAATTGTTGAAAGGGTGCTTTTTATGTTCGTTTTGTTTTGTTGTGCACCTCACTGTTTTTGTTTGTTTTGTTCAGTTCATGTTTCATATATTAAACAAAATTGATAAATAGTTGCATTATAAAATAAAAAAAATCTCTATCCAGTGCTAGGATGTCCCTCTATATGGGGCTTAAGGGGCTGCATGCAACAGGTATCCCCTCCTTACATACATGGGCTTCCTCCTTTCCTCTAAACAAAGCTGTGCAAAATTCGGCTTGGAGGGGGGTTGGTGGGGGTGGTTTAGGGGGTGTGGTTGGTTGCGGCTGCATGGAGAGAAAGGCAGAGTGCGGGTCCTCTTTTGTTTTGACTGTGAATTATGGATTTTTTTTTTTTTTTTTTTTTTTTAACCATCTGGCCTGGCAGGGTGGTAACGCTGCAAAATGATAGTTCTGACGGATGACTGAGGCCGGAGAGGGGCGTGTCCGATCACTGCGCTATTGTGTGATGTGACGGCTGGCTTATTCACAGCTGGGGCAAACCAAATTGTTCTTTTATATTCTTTTATTGAAGCCAGAGGGGGCTGTGAGTGGGAAAATGATTAACAGACAGAACAACAAGATGGACCTATTACCAAGTTCTCCCTCTCAATCTAGCCCGCAACCATTTATTTTGATACACCAGCGGTTCTGTCATGCAAATGCAAAAGAGGCTTTGCTTGGTTAACTGTGCCACAACTGGGCAGCCAGTGGAAAATTGGTAAGGAAAACACAAGCAGGTGCAGAGAAAACAGGGAATTGGCAAAAAGTCACAACTTTGCTTTAGATTTTGATATAACTGAAACAATCTATTTTAAACAAACATTATACCAAAAGTGGCTCTGCAGTTAAATTCAGCACACTGTAGATTTTGGACATTTACCCAAGATACAAAGTGTCAATTTTAGACATCTAACTATCTAATTACATTAACTATTTCAACCAGTCTGCCTTCATTTTGATTTCATTCCATGGCCTTTTAATGTACATTGTCTGTCTACTTTTGACTATCAAATTGATTGCAGTGCATCAATAAGTCATGACAAAGTTAAATGTCACACACACAAACAAACAAAAAAGTCTTCATTTTAACCACTTTAGCCTCCAGTTTTCCTTCCATCTGGTGTCCATTTTGCAGGCCACTTCTGTACACCCTGGAGGAGGGGAGGAGGGTGGGGGTGTCACCACCTCAGCAGCACAGACCTGAGACCCACTAAGGACACCAGTCTCTCTCTCTCCTCTTGGCCTCTCTCTCCATAAACACAGGCAAATGGCGTTTTCATTGCAATTAGGATGCAAAGATGTGGCTGTTTTCCAGACACCCCACTGGCCTTTCTCCGCATCCCACATCTTTCACGCTGTAGCCATTAGCACGTTAGCCCGCCGGCGTGTGCTAATTGCTAACCTGGGAGGAAATGACAGCCGCTCTAATGGCAGTGGCGTCAAGGATCAGACAGTTTACGGTGACCTGGAGGTACTCAAAGTAAACACTTCCTCACCTGGTTCTCATGCCTCTGTAAGTAAACCTTGGAGCTGACGGGTGACAAGATGACCTATATTTTGACAGGGATACTTGGAAATGCTGCAATTATATTAAATGGACCAATAAAATACACAATATCATATCAAGTATATTTCTGAGCGGTTTTTGGTAGTTTTTGGTATTAAAACATGTATAATGGGATTTGATGCCAGAACTCAGAATTGACCATTAAGAAACTGTACAACCATATCATATTTTGACTGACACAGTAATTTATTTAAAATGTATTGTGGGAAACATCAAAGATGATCAAAGATTGTAAGCCACACAACAAAATGGGAAACGGAAATTTCACAAATCGATTATTATATGGAAACTACTGTACTAAAGTTTGATTTAAAAAATCGTTTTCAAGCCTATTGACAAGTTGTAATATAGACTTAAGCTTCTTTTCCTTTTTGGCTATTTAGAATTTTATGGAAATGTTTGTGACACATTTTTATCCAAAAGGCATCTCTTGTCTGAATATAATATTTATCGTGCCAGTTTTAAATAGGGATTTTGTTTTCTTAAGATGACAATTTGTAGTGCTTGTCCTCCTGCTGAGAATATAATGTGAACATTAGCATTCATGCAAATGATCCTAGAAAATGACAAATTTGGAAAGAGAAGAGGAGGGATCACTGCTGCAGATCTGACAGAATATTTGATTTTGGAAATTGAGGGGGAGGAAGGCCAAGTACAGCCAGCAGTGACAATGTTGACATACTTAAAACTCGAAGAACACTATGACGTAGTGACATCGTGCTTAGCACTTTTGTGGGGAGCCCTCTTGTCTACTTGTCCAATTCCATACTATTTTGAACAGAATGCAGAAGGGACTGGTAAGGCAACTAAATTATGCATATACGCAGTGTCACTTAAGTTATAACTGTAGATGTTTATCAAGCTAGGGTTATTTGACTTGAATGTTGCTGAACAAGCAGCAACTAATAACATCAGGATTTTAACAGTTTTTCCAAAACACTGAATCACACTAAAGAAATAATCTGCCTAACAAAAGCAACATAGGAAGTACAATTGGAATATAATGTATGCGTGCCATAATGAACTCAAGTACAAGGGTACATTAAGCAGACTATGCTTCGAGCAGTGAAGTTTTGACCTCTACACTGCAAAACAAAGAGAACGCACCATCATTTCCATTCCCCCTCCCTCTTCACGCATTTGCACACCTCCCTAAATGTGTCTGGCACTGCACAAGACCTCCTCATCTAATTAAGTCAGTGAGCATTTCATTCAGATCATTAGTCTTGTTAAGATTTGATGCTCGATCACGCTTCAGCCCAAACTTGATAGTGTCAACCTTTCAAATATTCAAAGGGCAAGGCAACGCAATAATTTATCATCCCTGCTGGGAAATGCGTCCTCTGCATTTGACCCATCCTTCAATGCCACTGGGTAAACCTGTCAGGAATGGGTGAGCATACTGCAGGCCCATGTCCAAATTTTGAGCCAGGGGTATCGTGCGTCCAAGGCTGGAGGATAATAATAAGTTCATGGTGGAAATCTGATTACCGAAAGGAAACGAGAGAACACGCAAAATGTCCCCTCGTGGTCTAGTAATCAAACTTGAGACCTGAGAGGGTTCTAACCACTACACCACTGTCTGACTGACCAGTTCTTATGATTTGAATAACTTTTTTTAATCACATTTCAGTCTTGTTCATTGTTCAGTCTTTCTTTTCAGTATGCAAAGTGAAACTCTGGAACAGCAAGATGGCAAATATTACAGCGCGAGTCTTTATCCGTTCAATCTCAGCATGTCCTCCCCAAACAGAAAGACGTCTCTAACTGATTTCGAATAGTTCATCTACCGAGCCAGATTTAAATACAAATGTTGTTTTCTTAAGATAATAAGAAAATTGTTTGTATTGCCAGTTCCCCTGCTGAGGACGTGGTTTGAACAGTATTAGCATTCATGCAAATCATCTTGGGAAATATCAAAGTTGGACAGAGAAAAGAAAGGGCCATCCCAGAAGATAGGAAAGAATATTTGATTTTGGAAATTGGAGGGAAGAAGGCCAAATGCGAGCCTGACCAGCATCGACAGACGTGGAATTTCTGAGGACTTCTTTATTTCACAGCGATTTCTTTTCCTCAGCTCAGTTGATTACAGCGATACAAAAAAAGCGTTGGTGATGAGAATCAGAATGAAACGTTAGTATCATGACAATACTAACACAACACTGACATACACACAAACTCCATTTTGATACCAAGGAATAGGCTTGATAATCGTTATTTTCAACACAAAATAATAGTACTTTCTTTATGCTCAAAATCGTTCCGCAAATTTGTCCTGTTTACGTGATTGTTTTATTATCAATATTGAAGTGAGTATCTAGTTTCAATACTAGTTTAAATAATAGACAACCCTAGTCTACAGTATAAAAAAGTTGGAAAAAAGTCTCACTTCAAATGAGATTTAAGGGAATAAAGCGGTCAGAGTTTTGTTTATAGATTGTTCCTGTAGGTAGCATTACTTTCACGTTTATTTCCCTTTGCAGTGAATAAGGACAATGAAATGACATGTTTATAATTGTCTCCATTGCCAACTAGACTATTTAGCATGCCTGAATCTCGCTCATGTATTTTAATGCACTGGTACCAACTTCATTACATTAGACTTGACACATTTCTGTCCACCTTCTTTGTCTTGTCTCTTGTATGACATTGCCCTATTCTTTCCATCAAGTTCCTCGATGGAACTCTCATGTCTTTTTTTTGGGACCCCGTTTTGATGCCTGCCTGGGTCGTCCATCACCCCTGTCAGTAGCCTTCCAAACCCCCTGTCCCATATGCAACCCTCCATGCATATTCACAAGAACCCGTGTCCCCCCCTAGGAGCATACCAAAATTGCCCCGACCGGTGTACCTCTTTCCACAGTCAATATGAAAATGGGGCTAATAAAAGAGGGGCGAGATTCCCTGCGGTAATGGCCCCCCGGAGGAACAGACGCTAATTTAAGGGCTGCCCCGGCCAATGAACGGGTTATCACTCACAACCCAGTTTCAATGTGCATACAAAGCGGTGCAGGCTACACAAACATTCTAGACTCTTAAGAAAGTCTTGGACCAGTAACATCAAACTGACCAAGCTCAACTGGTATAATAATGTTCATTACCATCTTCATGCTATTTTATTTACCTCAAAATCCTTTACCTGGACAATTAATCTAGATTTTCTTATTGAATTACCCTAAATATGTGAAGGTGTGTGTATAGATCATAAACCTGCACGAATAAGACTTAAAACCAGCTCTTTATTTTTTTCCGGAATGGCAACTTTACTTGTATTACCATACCAAGACAACACACGGATATGTATTACAATTTTACCTGGCAGAACAATACTCCTTATTGTATGAAATAACCAATTAAAATTAAATGCTGCAATAGCAAATTATCTTTCCTATTTGTGCTTGTGCCTTGGGGAATTTATTACAGCTCCTGCATTCATTATGTTTGGAATGATCCCACCCCTTACATGCTTATAACTCTGTGCACATCTACACAGTCTGACACGCGTTGAATTTCTTCATCCTAAAGCTATGAAAAAATGAACTCATTTGTGAATGAAGTCCGTGCTGTCAAAGTCACTCCTCCTCTGAAACACCTGAGATTGAGAAAGGTGAACCCATCAAAGTGCGCTTGCTAATTCCTGCCAAGGACGAACCCGATCTCTCCTTATTTCATCCAACTTTAATTAAAAGTCAAAACGGAAACTGCAAACTACACTTCGCCCTGTAACTCCCGTCTCCTCCTTCTCCTCTCTCATTTAATTGTGCATGTCTAGCTTTGTTCCCAGCTGCTCACTAAGAACCATGTTAAATCAAGAGCCACATCATAGAGGTTAGCTAATTACCGATCTTGATGCCATCCTGTTTGCCAATATGGAGATTAGAAGTATGGAAGGACATATGCTTCTAAGCGCTAACCCCGAGACCTCAAACACGTCTTGCGGATCTAAAGTGGTTTCGGTAGACTATCAAGCACCCTCGACAAGCCTCCTGAATGCAATTACGGCTGGGGATTATGTACCTCGCTGGACCAACTCAAATTGGCCACAATGTGTGTTTGTGCCAGTACTGTGAGATTTTCAAAGTTTTTAATTTATCCGGGCTTGGGGCCAGACACAAAACTTACAGTGCAATAACCACTGGTAACCACAAAAGAGGTCAACTTTAGGCACATACATACATACATACATACTGTAGCTCAATTTACAAACTATGGTAAATTAATTGTTGGTTTTAAGGTTGGTTTTAAGCATCATTATGACTTTTTGAGCTACGTTTGGGAACCATAGCATTAGTATTCCATTTTTATTTATTTTTTGTATAAATGCAAAACAAGCCCTGATTTCAAAGCATAAAACCCCCATTGGTTGCCAGAAGAGGCTGCAAAAAGCAAGTTAAAATGAGGCTAAAACAATATTGACAGCTTTGAAAATGAGATCCATCTTAGTGTATGCAATTAGAGATCTGAAATGAGTCAGGGACCTTAAAAACATAACACTGGACATCTCTAGGTGGAACCAAGTATTTTTTGGTTTTACAATTATTTTCTTTTTAATAGATTTTTCAGCCTGTAGGATTTTTTGACAGTGGACAGTGTAGCGTGAAATGGGGATAAGAGTGGGAGTCTGTTGGAGTCCGAATCAAACTTAGTTGCTGCGGCTGGCTTCACATGCAGCCAGGCATATATGCTATCCACTTGGACGCCAAGTAGCAATCAAGTCTATTTTGGATGACGACAAAAAGCTTAAACGTTTAGACAACATATATCATTTTTCATACTTGGGTTGATAGTCAATGATAATCTTTGTTTAACGTCTCTAAGCAACATCAATGATACCTCAAACACATACTGCAGCTCAAGTAGATTATCAAGATTCTGGACGGGCCTCTGTATGTCATTACGACTGGGGATTATGTTCCTTGCCCCTCACCGGGATCAACTCAAATTGGCCACAGTGTGTGTCTGAGTGTACGTTTTTTGTGCATGTGGAAGTAGGAGTGGTCCCGATGCCAGCTGATCCCCGCTCTAGGGCTCTGCTTTGAGGCCGTTTCATCAGGCGGACTTGGCATCGTGTTTAGTTTGGTTGAGCCAGACAAACAGCACAGCGTACATCACAAAAGCGTATCCATATTTAGTTTCCAGAGATGACGACGGGAACGTTTTGGGATGTTTATGAGCTGGGACTTCAAAAGGTTTCCGAGGCAGCAGCGGAGGAAGTAAATAATGCATTATAATAAAGATGGAAGTTCTCCAGAGAAGTGCGTCCTTTTGTGCGCTGTTATAGGTTGGCTGTATGGACTGCATTTTAATAGAGCTCTGGGGAGGAGTGCTTTAGAATTGGCTTCAGATAACAGCAGGGAACAATCATGACTAAAGTAAGACGTGGGTCCATGAGAACTCTGCCATCTACAAAGCATCATGTGAATGATGTGAAGCAGAGGTCTCTGACGTTCTAACTTATTATTTCCCATTGTTCAAAGTCAGAGTATTTTTGGAGTAATAGTTGTTCTAAATGCATGTGGCAGGATAGTACTGTGTTGTCTACTGGTGTTTTTGCCCCTCCATAAAGAGACAGGCTACCAGTAACCTCTGAGTGGATTCTGAAGGGGCTATTATCTTACTCATAGTTGCTGGTATAGCCTTCAGAGTAGAGAAAAAAAACATGCCCAGTTACAACAGAAAGTATCAAGTGTATTTTAGTGGGGGTTTTTTTTCGAACAGACCATGTACTTTTCAAACAGAACATATACTTTGAAAGATTCAAGTGTAGTCATCTTGGCACTGTTTTGAAAAACAAGACATTTTGACTTTCATCCAAAGGGCAAAACATGAACATATCTATCGTTTATTTGATAAAGATATGCACCAAAACTCTTTTTACACTAGCTAACATATTAGCAATCAAAGTTGGGTTAAATTCTTCATCTTAAACTGACAAATAAAACTATGTTGATGATCATCATTATTATTATTATTACACATTTTCTATTGTCCTGCATTCACTCTCATTGACCAGCATACATGGACACTGACGTCTGGCATTCCAGGCCCACCCTTGTTTAGCTTCTGAGAGCTGACAAGATCGAGCATTGACAAGTTGTTATAACCTTAATAACATGAAAAACATGGGAACAAAATGCTAAAGTACACCAATAACCCAAGTTAGTCATTGCCCATTGACATCACATGTATTTGAATGCTTTACCAGCTGACACTAGTGTGAATTTAATTTTGATTATGCAGCCATAGCTTAGTTGTAAATATAATTGGCAATTCAACCCATAACTTCAATTTAGTGGCACTAAAATTAAACAGAAAGTCAATAATGTATTACCAGGTATACCATATACCCATATATATTAGGCCCATTTATTTTTGCTAAATATACTATCATGCCAAATACCTAATATCTATTTGATGCATTGTCACAAAATATGGTTACCTTAAGATTTGCTCTTCTTTTAAATGATATCATTTCTGACATGATTTTGAAAACAAATAAAAGTCCCCACGTCTCCGTGGGAGTCAGTCATGCCTATTCTCTCTCACATTGATCTGATTGCCTTTTACAGCCAACACTTAGCATGGAATTGAATTTTAATTAAACATGAGGAGTACTTTAGCCAGCTCACCTGGACCTCCTGAGGGATCGGCACTCTCTACCGTTGTTCTTTTTGGCTCCTGTCCCTCAGAAGGGTCGCATGTGCTACAGTGTTAGTGGGGGCATTAGTGCTCGGTGGTAATCAAAGGTAGAGTGGATACAGGGGAGATGAGGGGGGGAATACAGAGGAGGAAGGGGGGCATAGAGATGCTCGGCTGGGTGCCACATCAGCCTCCTCTGCACCCAGCACCTTTTAATTAGGCTCCCAGCAGGGTCCCGCGCACGCACACAACCCACTCATCACTCACACATGTACAGGGCTAAACTGTCATGCTCACCGTTCTCTGTTTTAGAATTGTAGAACACTAAAAATGCTTTATTGTATGTCAAGAGTGAGCGAGTCAGGTCACAAGCCAGATGAACATAACAAAGGAGTTGAACAGTTTTGTTTGTCACCCCTTCAAGAGCACATAATACTCCACCCAAATGTGAAATACCATGGCTAAGGTGTCTGAAAGGAGTTTAAAAAGCCTGAAAAAAAATAATGTCTTATTTTTTGGTAAATATTTAATCTCCTAAAATGCAGTAAAGCATTGTAAAAATTTTGCAGAATCAACCAGGGCTTAACCGGGTCTGACCAGGACACTGAACCTCACGGGGAAAGGTGTTCACATACCACAGACATGCAATTTCACTTGAAGACCCTTTGGGGTATTGGGGCCTTCGTGTATGATATGGTTTCTATGAGTGACTTTTATTATTAGATTATGAAATGGTAAAGGCCAAAGGGGGGACATGACTTACATACCAAAACCCCATAAAGTCATAACACATCATCTTTGCTCTGATCGAGTCGTAAACAGCCTTTAGATTAGATTAAATTACCTCAAAATCACAGCCTCTTTTCTCCCCGGAGGAACGTTTGTTTTTTTTATGACTGTTTTTATTCTATTATGATATTCTATTATGATAGCTCCAAGCATAAGTTTTAGTATCTGCACTCATTAGAATTATTGACTTGGGTCATATACAGCTCCAAACTGCAGCTCACCATCTGCCTGGGTGCACCGAGAGCGTGACATTTGGTCAGCAACCTTTAACCTCACTAAAATCATGCCAGAGAAAGTTGAAACTAAGAAATAATACAGATATTACGGTTCTATTAGCACATTTTGTCAAAGACCTTTTATTTTATGTTTAAATGAGACAGTATTAAAAATGTTATTTTGGGAGGTTCTAATATTGTTTGCACATTATTAAAGCATATTATTAAAGAAGGAAGTGCGGCAGGCTTTTAGTGTACACTGTTATCAGACTCAAACTGCAATTTGATCATTTCAGTGTTGATTTAGTTTTTGTTTTTTACAGAACTAATGTTCAAAGCTATAGCTTTAGCAGGTGAAGGTGTTTGGTCTTTATATCAGCACAAAAAGTCTATATTAGAATAGTTGTATTGCATTGTATTTAAGATGAATAAACCATAGCATGTCCCCCAATGTAACTGGAGTAATTTTCCTGAACGTTAACATACTCAATACGTCTTCATAATATACAAGCGACCACAATGCAGCACAGTTTTACAAGCTTCACTTCATAAAGTCCTGAGCCTTCTGCTACTGCTGACATTACTGAGAATTATTTGCTGATGGAGAATGAAACCGTGGTCTATAACACCTGAAGGTCACAATGGAACACTTTTATCCATTTAATTTAAGTCACATTAGAGTGGGATTTGCCATGACTACAGAGGATATTGGCACACATTTCAATTTACTTGCCTCCTTTAGCGAGAACAAGTCATTTCCATGGAGCGTCCTGGGGGAGTATGGAGTTTTAGCGCTCTAACGCCCAGGTAGGTTACGTCATGTGCCCCTTGCCTAGTCGCTCATCTGTGTAATTAAAATAGAAGGGTTCATGTCTTCACTTACTCAGCCATAGGGTCTGTCTGAACTGGTGAGGTTGGAAATATGAGTAAACGTCAGTTAACTAAAGCCATCTAGAATTGTAAATAATGCAGTTGGCTCATGTTTAGTGCACCATATATTTAAAAAAAAAGCAATGTCAATATTTTGTGCTGTAAAAAGGTTAACCGTTTTTATTAAAGAAAAACATACATACCAACATAAAATCACAAATAAATAATAGTAGTGGCTTTATACTGTACTGCATAGTTTATTACTAAGTTGAAAGGCAAGATGATTTTTTTTTTTTATATTATTTTAGACAGGACAGTGCAAAGCGAAAGGGGGAGGGAGAGGGAAGGACATGCACCAAATTATCAAACTGGATTCACCATGAGTTCGAATCCAATGGAGCCTGGCATGCTTGCCAGCCACAGAGCGGCACGTTTTTGATGTTTCAATTCATGTTTAACTGTTATGATAGCGTAAAACTAAAACTTACTACAAATAAAAATGTATGACATCACCAAATATTGTTAAATTAATGTCTCAATTGTTAGAGCATTGTGTTCCTTATTTGTAAATTGCCCTTGCGTATTTGGTGAAATTTTGTGTATTGATTCAGCGCTATAGTATTTTTAAATTTTCCTTCAAATACTGCAATTTGACTAAAGTATGATAATTGTTTGCCACACGTACTACCCCAACCAAACAAAGTCATAATTAGAAAACATGAATTCAAACATACCCATGAGGCTCAGGCGTCTTGCCCTGAACCAAAACCCTGTTAGAGGGCAAACAGTTCTCCTGACAAAACTTAAGATGCCCAACAACTTATGTGTAAAAAGATACTGGTTTAAAAATCATTACTTTGCAAAAACAAATATGGTTCAAAGTCAGCAAGGTTGCCAGAACAGCAGTCTGTTATTTCAGGTTGATCGAGTTTTCAATTAAAAACGAGGATATTATTGCAGTTTCTTGAGTTGACACAGCACTCATAAAAAGGTAGTAGAGATGGAATGAACAAATGCTTACATAAGAAATCTGACTGTATGGTTGTACCTAAGCATGCACAAATATCGCCGCCAGGCAAATTTCCATGGATGGCATTTGAAGTCAGCACTTAAAAATGTAGATTGTAGCCCTTAAGTAGAAATGCCGGCCCAAAATATATATAAGAAATACATTCTCAGATGGAACTGTCTTTGTAAACAAGGATGGGCAAAGTAACAAATCTAAACAATATATTAATTAGTAATTGCAAAATAGTTGAGAAAAAAAAAAAACATTTAGAGCCGTATTTTGCTCCTGGAGGTAGCGTTAACGGGAGCCTTTTCCAGGGGGCGGGGCCAAGGCACTATTTTGCGCTATTCATATTTCAACAGACGCAGCTGAACTCCTATAGACCCCGCCGCGGCCCCGTGATCCCCAAAAACTGTTTTCACAGACAGCTCAGTTGAGAGATTGTGGAGAGAGTGTAGTAAACTACATAATGCTTCGTGTTTTATGACAGTCACATATTCACAGAGAAATGAGCCAAACAAGAAGTTGGGCTTTAGACGCAACAAAACGCAAAGTTGCAGGCTGAGCCCACGTTACGGCTACCTCCAGGGGCAAAATACGGCCCTTAACGTTGTATGTTCTGTTAGCTTTGTTGTGGCAATTTGGGCCAAACAATATAATAGAAAGAAATTGCTAAAATTCTGCCAAACTAACTAGCAAGCTGCAAATTATATAATCTATTAACCAACTTGCATAAAAGTATTACAATATTAAGATTTTGTCTCTGTGTTAGCCCTGCGACGAGTTGGCCACTGTCCAGGGTGTACCCCGCCTAAGGCCCAAAGGCACTGGGATAGGATCCAGTCACCCGCGACCCCTAACGGGAACAAGCGGGAGAAAATGGATGGATGGAAGAAAGAATGAATGAAGCACATTTGAATACTCAAATTCATTAAGAGTGGTGATCATACTCAAACGTGTTTGTGTTGCTTTTGGGAACGTATGGCACACGTGCCTTCTGCTGTTCTGCAGTAAATGTTGTCTGTGATGACCTAGTCACTAGTTCCTAGTGTAATTACACAAATGAGCTCTTTATTTAAAAGAATAATACCATTTATGGATGTTGAGTAAGTTTCTTTAATGGTTTTATGGGGCCAATAAACTACTAAATAGAATACAGCGTGTTTATCTCATTGAGTTGAGCTTTTTGAGAGATTGAAGCCGCAGCTATAAACTCCTGCTGCTTCTCTTGCTGGGGTAGAGCAGTGATGTTCTTCTTTCGTATGTTCGGAAGAAGTTACTTTAAAGATGCACTATTTAGCTTGTATGTTTGCGGGTCCACCGCCTGCAAGTCTCCATGAAGATGTCTTTGCTTTGCCTGGAATGTTCCACAGAATGGAATTAAACTTTTCTATCTTCCTTACATCATGTGTACGCCACATATCTCACCTGTGACTTGGCCTGTCTCCACGGAGAAAGATTAGTTTATTGTCATACTGTGGAATATTCCAGGCAAAGCAAAATCATTTCCAATTTATATTACCACAGAATAAACAGAATAAAACATGAATGTTTTTGTAGAGGCATTCCTCCATTGATGGAGGATGGAGATTCCATCCCGAAAGATTGGCGTTTGATATTTTAGTTGCGTCCTTGAGCTAGACACTTCACAAGACACTTCACCATCCTTGCAAGTATGAGCCTGATTGTGTAATGGTCATAGAGATAAATTTAGCGTAATCAGCCACATCTCTGCTAACCCCAGGGCAATGTAAACTATATATAAAAAAAACCAAACTAACAAATAACAGCATATAAAGCCAATATTATTATTCATATTTTATTTATCTTATTCAGAAAGTTGCCACAGACGCCTGTATTACTGTATCTGTGGCCCCTTTTCTAGTTGAGTGATTTTGTATAGGGCTGGTGATCAAATAATTTCTGTACAGGCTACCAAGTTGTTTTCAAACCTCTCAGAGAAAGGGTGCATTGACTTATTGGTGCACAGGAAAAAAAATGTTCAACTCAACCAACTTTCTATGATATTTTATCAGCAAGGCTTTTCTCTAGTTCTCAATTGAAGTGATTGGCATACCCGTTAATGCGACTACAGTGGAAGTGCAAATCAGTAGCAGTCAGAAGTAAAAGTGGGTGGGGCAGAAGAGTTAAATAAAGTTAAAAACCTCTATCTTCTTCTTAGGTACTTCATTAAATGGATTTTGTGCTCCAGTGTATTGTGAGTGTGGCGGGCCAGGTCAAGCACAGAGGCTAATCGTGTATTGAGCTGTGGCCAGTCGGCACGGTAAGGGAAGGGGGAGCTCGGTGGACCAGCTGGGGGACACCTGAGCTCCGATGGGGGGTCAGAATGTCCTCGCCACAGTCGCTCATAAACCCACAGTCCTCCGCAGACACACAAAACAGAGACAGTGATGGCCATTAGCCCAGCTTCATTCATTTCTGTCAGCGGCTTCCCTTTGTCGTTCTACTGAAGCGTGGCATTTGGGGAATTGCTCCAAACCAGAACCTCGTCCTGCTGACTCAAGTAATAACACGGACTAATTTGAGAATGTCCCAAAGTGATAAGATAACTGACACAATGTAATAAAATCAGGGAGGGAATGAATAACAGAAATCCACCTTTTTATAGGAATGGAGACATATTATGCTTTTTGAAAGACTTTTAGACATCTTTGCACCATAATTTGCATTATATAACTTTATATAAGATTTATGTCTGCATGTCGGAGAACACAGATTAGATGTCTGACACCAATGCACTGTCAACAGCCTGCCAAAGCATTATGAAATGACAAATGGCTTGTTATGGTGCTAATAACTTAATGTGTGAAATGAAAAAAATCTTCATTATTCAATCTAAATTTTAAAAAGGCCTAAAATGAAGACTATATGGACAAACCAATGCGCCGTATTTTGCCCAATTAAATTATCTATGAACATAATGACCCAGTATGAACTTATTTATAGCAAGAAACTTTCTCACTTATTTTTGAGGAAGACAAAGAAAAGTTATACTTCCAACCACAAGCAGTCACTGCAGACACTTTGGATTGCCAAACTTGTGTCATAGTGTTGGCAACCCATAAAGTTAGGCATTTGTGGGAAAAGGCGGAGCGCAGTATTACTAAACGCAAGATTGTCAAAAGTCTGAATTCTCAAACTATACTTTAAGTGGGTTGCTTGAACGAATTATAAATATTGCCATATTTAGATCATTTGATTTTAAAAAGCACTAAATGAAGCCTACTAGGGTTCTGAAATTACACAGTCAGTAGTTTTACCAAACCTATTCAATTTATGCGTCCACATTTCTGGACACAAAGGTGTTTAAGGCATGTCTAGTAGATTCTCTCACATGTTCTATGTTCTTCAAAAAAAAAAAAAAAAAAAAAAAAAAAAAGCTGTCCCGGGAGCCCCCATTGACTCCCCTGATGTCCAAACTGATCCGCCCTCCTCTTCTACGGGAACCCCCCTCTCTGCATTTTGCTCTTTAACTTCCTCCAGCTGCTCCTTCCTTTACCCATCCCACCACACACATCATCAAATCTCCCCCCTCAGCCACTGCGGGACCCAGGTGCCATCTCTAACCAGACATAGGGGTAATTTGGACCAAGGCTTACCAACACACCCATCCCGTCTTATTACGGGAGGGGCTCTGGACATTAAGAACTGTCTCATTAGGTTGATGTGGACGAGAAGAACATAACGAGAGGAGGTGTAATGAGCGAAAACATCTGATCTCAGCTGGCTTCAAACAAAATGCCCAGGTGAGGGAGGGGGGCCCTTGGGGGTCAGGGCCAAAGCCATAGCACGCCCCTTCGGCTCTGGTGGGACAAAAGGGGAGTGGGGTGGGGGGTCCAGTGAGGGAATCCAAGTTCAAGCACGTAGGTACAAGATGGAGCAATGTCAATAGATGCCTTAAGTGGGTATACAAGTTAAGTCAGCCATGCATTTTGAGATCAGAATAGAAGTAGGAGAAAATATCACAATTGTTCTTTTGGAGATCTGTAAAATTAAAATAACAAGTGTATGCTCTAGACTAAAGACTATAATTAAAAAAAGATGCAAAAGAAGATAATTAAAAAGAAGAAAATAGTACAATCTCCCAAGATGCCTTATGGTGGTTCATTTGAATTTCATTCTCTTTTGTGTGATACTTTGTTCCATTTCATTTTTCAAATATTTGTATGTATTTATTTATTTGACAGGGACAGTACAATTAAACATTGCCCCCAAACAGGTAATTGACATCATGTACAGAAGGTTTCTAGCCACAGGCTAATTTGCAATTTAACCATCTGGCACCTTTTCACTCTGCAGTTCACAATTATTTAGGAATGATTGCAGGAATGTCTGAATATTATTGCTGGAATAACAAACAACTAGATATTGAGAGTAATGTGGTGCCTGGGGTTCCTGTGCAGACCTAATAGGCAGATGAGTTATTTGGGGGAACTGGAAAACCCTTGGGTGAAATCTGCACTCACAACTTGGAAACGAATCAAAACATACAAATTAAACAGACATGTTAAAATCTTAATATGGTTGGGAAACAGGACTTTTATAGGAATTTGCTTTATAGGTTATTACAATGAAACTAAGCAACAACCATGATAACCCTTTGACTGAAATATTTGTTAAAACTTATAAATCAGAACTTTCAAGGGGAATAATATATAAATTACCGTGTATTTACAAATTAGGCAACCACATAATTTACATTAAAAATAAATGGGATGGATAGGGAATCACAAAATCACATGCTTGGAGGGAATTCTGTTGGAAAATGCGCCACGTTTCTCAGGACTATTGCGCTACAAACTGTTTTTGACATCATCATCCACTCGATTTCAGAACTATGTAATTGGGCCACAAAACATGGACACAGTCAATGAATACCTTTGGAATATACTCCCGGCAGCAGGGAAAAAGGCCATCACAAAACAATTACTGACATAAACTGAGCCGATGATCAAGGACTGGACTGACATAATTGTTGACATATGTAAAATAAAAATAAAAAATAAAAAACACATTTGGCCTTTATCTCAAAATAGATAAAGTTGACGGACTCTGGACAAAATAAGACATTCACTTTGGACTTGGTTTTTGCTATGTTTTCCTGGCCCTGTTCTATTTCATGTGTTTTGTTTTTGATACGTGTTTTAAATTTGTGGGGGGGGAATAAGAAAGAAGATGGTTGTGTGCATTATATGACAGGGGCATGTGATGTTATACCTTAAATGTGCCAGCACCAAACCCCGAGAGCCGACATCCAAACCCTGGGTTGTGACACTATAAACAATGAGATGCATGGATCAGATTACTGTTAATGTATGTTTGTTGTAGCTATCAAATGAATAACAAATAAATACATAGTGAAATGTTTAAGTTTAATACAACCTGCCCTCAGAAAACACACCCTTTCCTTAATTTTTGCTCCATCAGCATTGCTAGAATGTAAATTAACCAGCTGGCAAAATTACTAATTATAAAAAGGTATTGGACAGCATTTTAAATTATAGAGATTTCTCAGCTCATTACCATCTCATGAATAGAAAAATAAGTGTATAATTACTTTACCGGTGAATCTTAAGTTTGCATTGTAGCTACAAAAAACAATAGATCATTTTGTAAGCAACTAAAGTTCATTAGCTGCTGTGTTATAATGTTTTTTATTCCAATGGATGCCCTTCCAATCTTAGCAATCTAATTAACCAACTACCTTCTGCCCAGCAACTTGGAACACAGAAAACTTGGGAATTTGAGAAAAAGAGTTTTTCATAATATAATAATTAAAGTATGGATTGTTATTAGAGTGTTTGGACAGCCCTAGATTTAGTTAACGGTCTTTCATTTTGAATAGCCAGGTATTGCTTGATATCTGATAGCACATAGAGTTCTGATCTGGACAACTCCAGAATCACTAAATCTAAAAGGTCAGAAAGTACGAAAAGTTCACTCTGCTCCACTGTGCAGTAACTGATTTCAGATTTTTGTAGCGCTCTGCCTTGTTATTCCTGGAATGATACGCACATCTGCCGAAAAAGCCGTGGGCACTTTTGATCCTTTTCATGACCGGTGTCATCAGAATGAGAAGGGCAGTGCGGCCTGGTCATTTCACAGCTCTGTGGTAATGATCTGGCGGCTGGGCTGACAAGTGTGGCAGATGACAGAGGGATTGATGGAGGATGTGAAAAGCCTTACATGTGAACATTTTCATGGAGGTAATGGTTTTGCTATTGTGGTATGTTAAATTATATATTTCACTATGCTTTTAGCACTGGACATTTTATACTGTTATGGCATCCTAAACATGTTGTTTGTTAAAAAAAAGTTGGGTTTTGATCATTTCTGTAGTGAAACTTGCCTTGCTGAGGGAATAGGAACCAAAACGTAGTATATTGAGTTATAAAGTTAAAAAGGTATACAAGATATTTTATAGTCTTGATTAAAACCTATGTCTGAAAAATCTACAGTGTCCATAAAGGTCATATAGTACTATACAATATTCAACCAGAGTACTTTGGGATACTGATATTTATTTAACCAGAGGAGTCCTGGCCCTAGAGGGGAGGAGCCTATTGTAAATGTCTTAGTGGTAGGGCAAACCGCAGTACCTGGAGGAAACTTACGCAGACACAGGAAGTACATGCAAACTGCACACAGAAAGGCCCAGCACCACCCGGGAGTTGACCGTGTGAAGCGAGAGCTCTAACCACTGTGTCACCATGTTGCCCAATAAACAAAAAAATTACTTAATTACTTTATTTCAGATTTTAATCTAAATATGTTTATAATGTACATGTATGCTCTAGTGTTTTTTTTTTTTTTTTTAATTAAAGTGCATCAACAAATAAAAAAGGACATGCACACAAAGAAAAAAAAAATCTAATAAAAATAAGAATAAATACAAATCAAATCAAAATGCACCCTCCCGTACCCACCCTTCCTCCTTTTTCTAAAATGTCAGTATTATTACTTTTATTTATTTATTTTGCAAATAAGGCACATGTTATTGATTGTTGTTGTTGAGATGGATTCAATTTGAATTTTTTTCCCCAGGAAAAATAAATAAAAAAATCGGGATCTGGCTCCTCTCCATAAGTGACATACAAATAAAGAAATGTGTGCAGGCTTAGCTCTATAAAAGCTTTCAACTGGTTCAAAATGCAGCTGCAAGATTACTAACAGGAACTAAAAGAAGAGAGCACATTACGCAGTGCTCGAGTCTCTTCACTGGCTCCCTGTTGAGTTTAGAATCGAATTCAAAATCCTCCTCCTGACTTACAAAGCAAAATGACCTGGCCCATCCTACCTCAAAGATTCTATAGTACCTTATCATCCAAAACAGAGCACTTCGCTCTCAAAATGCTGGACTTCTGTGGCTTCAAGAGTCTCTAAAAGCACAGTAGGAGATAGAGCTGCCCTGGGAGCAATTATGCTGGGGGAAGTATGGCAGCGTGAGCACTATCCTGTGCTTCTTACACTTTTCTATCAAACAATATTTAATATTTATTTTCACTTGCAATTTGTTCAGCGTTTTCTTCTTTTTTCTCCACTTCTTTCAGAATTCAGAACTTCAGAAAGAGTTTTATTGCCATTGTCAATGAACAAAATTCAAAAACGTAGGAACTTGTCTCGGCCTTAAGGTGCAACATAAAACACTGAGTAGTAATAAAACAACATATATTCAATCAAAAAAAAAGGCATGCATTAGGAAACAATTTAAAATTACTGTACAATAAAAATAAAAATAGGCATTTCTATGTACACAAGAGTTATAGTTAGATTTACAGTTTGAGTGCAGAAAGTGAGTGGCAGTGAGTGGTTGAATATTGCAGTTAAAGTGACAGGTGTTTGAAGTGTTCATGAGTCCAACAGCAGAGGGAAAGAAACTATTCTTGTGGCGGGAGGTTCTGGTCCGGATGGACCGTAGCCTCCTGCCTGAGGGAGTGGTTCAAACAGACCATGTCCAGGGTGAGAAGGGTCAGCTGTGATCCGACCTGCTCGTCCCAGAGCCCTGGAGACGTACAGGTCCTGCAGAGATGGAAGTCTGCAGCCGATCACCTTCTCAGCAGAACGCACAATGCGCTGTAGTCTCTGTTTGTCCCTGGCTGTGGCTCCAGCGTACCACACGGTGATGGAGGAGGTGAGGATGGACTCAATGATGGCCGTGTAGAACTGCACCATCATCTGCACTGGCAGCTTGGCTTTCCTCAGCTGCCGCAGAAAGTACATCCTCTGCTGGGCCTTCTTGATGAGGGAGCTGATGGAGGGCTCCCACTTGAGGTCCTGGGTGATGGTGGTGCCCAGGAAGCGGAAGGAGTCCACGGTGGTGATGGGGGAGTCTGTCATGATGAGGGGGGGCTGGGGGGCTGTGGCTTTCCTGAAGTCCACGATCATCTCCACTGTCTTCTGGGCGTTGAACTCCAGATTGTTACCGCTGCACCAGGAGACCAGCCGGTCCACCTCCCTCCTGTAGTCAGACTCATCCCCGTCCGAGATGAGCCCGATGAGGGTGGTGTCGTCCGCAAACTTGATGAGTTTTACGTAGTCGTGGCTGGAGGTGCAGCAGTTTGTGTACAGGGAGAAGAGCAGAGGGAAAGTACACAGCCCTGAGGAGCTCCGGTGCTGATAGTCCGAGTGTCTGAGACATTCTTCCCCAGCCGCACGCACTGCCTCCGATCCGTCAGGAAGTCAGTGATCCACCTGCAGGTGGAGTCAGGCACGTTGAGCTGGGAGAGCTTGTCCTGGAGCAGAGCAGGGAGGATGGTGTTGAAAGCAGAGCTGAAGTCCACGAACAGGATCCTGGCGTAGGTTCCCGGGGAGTCCAGATGCTGCAGGATGAAGTGGAGTGCCAGGTTGATGGTGTCGTCCACAGACCTGTTGGCTCTGTAGGCGAACTGCAGGGGGTCCAGCAGGGAGGAGGTGAAGGACTTAGGTGGGGCAGGACCAGGCGTTCAAATGACTTCATGACTACAGACGTCAGCGCCACAGGCCTGTAGTCATTAAATCCAGTGATCGCGGGCTTCTTGGGGACAGGGACAATGATGGCAGACTTGAAGCAGGCTGGGACATGGCATGACCCCAGGGAGGTGTTAAAAATGTCTGTGAAGACGGGGGTTAACTCTTGTGCGCAATGTCTTAATGTAGCGGCAGAGACGCCGTCTGGTCCAAAAGTCATGGTTTTCTCCGACGGGAGCGGAGCAGACACATCGATGACCCGTGGATCCAGATGTTCCTCAACTGCCTGGAGAAACAGTCTGCCTGGAGAAACGGTCTACTCCATATGAACGGTTCTGAATCTGCCTCGAAGAATTGGTTCTCCTCCTGAGTGGTTCCAGCTACACAGTCTATCTGCAAATTGAACCGCATCCACCTGTCCCTCTGAGGGAGTCGGATCTCTCCTTCACTGTGAAACTTCTCCAGGTTTCTACTTTTTCCCAAAGAGGTTTGGTAGTTTTTCCTGGTCGAGAAGGAGGGTCTAAGGACAGGAGAACTTGGGACATCTGTCTAAGGACAGGGGATGCTGGGACATTACCAAGTCCCATTGTTTATTCTGTTTTTATTGTTTTTTTTCCACTGTAGCCCCTCGAGGCAACTACTGTTGTGATTTTGGGCGTTACAAAAATAAAATAAATTGAAATTAACAATGTTTAACATGCTATAAGGAAATGTACGCATGCTCAACTGTTCAATTTCAGCACTGGCAGGATCCGAACCAGTCTGGACTTTAAAAACATGATTTATATTGGGCTGAGGGCAAGTATTTTGAGCTCATGAGTGGGAAACCTATATGAAATGCATGCTTATAGCTTTATGAATTCTGTAGAAAAAAAATTATAATCTAAAGCCTATGCATCTTTTGCTATCAGTTTAATAATCAACAGATTTCTCCTCTTTGACATGTTAATATAGGGCTTGCAGCCTATATAAAAAGTGCTATCATAATATTATTTTCCCAGTATATTTATAATTAGATGAAGGATATGAAACCCCTTTTAATATCACTGATGGCTCATTCTCAGATATGTAATAGATTTGCTATCCTTATATCCTATCCATTATCTTTTTAGCCCAGTGTATTAGTTGTGGATGGTTGGAATTGAAATTCCAGTTTTTCATATTTGTCAGCAAAAGAAATTGTGATTAGCACCACTCAATTGATCAATTATTATAGGAACACAAGGCATTAGCAATGGTGCTTGATTTTAGGGGGAAAGAAATGTCATCACATTTTAAAACATGCCTAACTTAATAATAGCTGTATTAAAAAATTGCCAATTTAAAAGCTTCAGCCATTAATAAACAATTGCTCAATAATGCATAAATTCACTTAAAAGGCTATGTATCACTCATGCGTGTGATCCCATCTTTCACCATTACCGGTTGTGTCCTAGAGAAAGACATTTGACCCTTCCAGTGTCTTCGAAAAAAGTGTATACATTTTTAAGCTCTTGAAAGAATGAATGGTGGTAGAAGACAGGTCTAAAGGAGGTAGAATTGCACATTGGATTTAACTTTTTTATAGGCAACAATTGAGAAATTTTGACTATTCAAAAGATATTTTATTTTGAATTGTTAATTGCTTTACCAACCGTACTAGATTTTTCATTACTCTAAACCCAATAAACAGGTTGCAGTAAAAATGTGATATTTAAAAAACATTTAGTATGAATACATTAACAACTCAATGAGTACTAGCATCGCCTTGTTCCCTCACATTATACATGCATATTTATAGTCTAAATTCAAATTGACTGTTTATATGACATTATCTGTCAAATATTAATTAAATGAGTGTGGAGAATTACTTAGAAAAAAAACAACAAATTTCAAATATAATATAATCAAATCGAATTTATTTTAAAAACACATTTACAAAACAGCCAGCTCTTACCAAAGTGCTGTACAGACAACAATACATATGTGTGACAACTTATGTGTGCTTTGTCAAGCTTGTGAGGACCGAAACACCATCAAATCAGAGTCGACGCTTTGCATTTTCGCTCCATAATCGAGGTGTCACTTTGGCGTGGTCCTAAATGAAAACACTCGAAGGCACGGCTGCCGCTGTCATTAATACTGATGTGCCGGGGGAACAGATGTGGCCCAATCAAAGATGAGCGCAAAATAAAAGAATAAATCAATCACTCAACTGAAATTAATCTCCTGGCTTTGGGCACAACAAAGCTCTGAAAAGGGCTCTTTAGTGCCGGAGTCAATAATAGAAATGGTTGGAAAGAAAGAAAAAAAATCTTCAGAAACAATGCAGTGATGGAGAAAATTACTTTGCATAATTTAAAACTTGAACATGGAAAACAAACCATACAATACGCATTTAAGTAAATAATTGACAATGGTGCCAAACTCAATGAATGCAAATCCTCATTTCATTTGTTGTGATACAAATTAACTCAAATTTACTCAAACGAGTTGGTAACCCCTTGGGGCTGGAGTTTGCGTTTTTCATCCAGTTTTGCCCTTGTTCCGTGGGGCTAAATGCTTAACATAGACAGCAAAATGTCTGTTCCAATAATATAAATCATAGCCATAATTAATGACTAACCATCCACCACTCTAACATTAATAAATAGATAACCTCCTTTCTGTCCTCGGCCCATGTGCGAATAAGTCCCACCTCATTACGATTAAGTTATGTCTGCGCATGAATCCAGAATCCATGTCCGCCTCGTGATAGTACATAGATTAACACAGATCCGCGGCATTTTGTTCAGACAATCTTAGAAGAATATTAAACACAAATGAGACAGCAGCAGACTTGACTCCATTGGCTTTCGGGGGGCCGGTGGAGAATCCCAGCACAATTTGACCAAAGCATTTTAATAATTATTTTTCAAGCCGCAAAGGATGCTTAAAAGTCATGGTTTTGATGGTGAAAATATGATGCAATTGATACATTTGCAGGTGATTGTGTGATGTGATTAAAAAAAACACACACACAAAAAACACAAAATAATAATGAACAGGCTTTGGAAATAAGTTTAGAGGACACTTCTTGGACAATCTGGAACTGTCTACAACACAATCAGCAATATGAATGTAGAAAAACATATTTATGTCTTATGTTTTAATTATGGATAAGACAATACCGCTTTGTCACCGTTCAACTGTTGTTGATAAACGGGCCACGATTTCATTCTAATTTCAATTTGGTTGGGGAAACTTTTCAGTAAATTACAATTTGCCTTCATGTATAGGTTTGTTTAATGATTAGGCTATTGCACTGAATGTTTTATTGTCTCATATGGAGCATGTGTGTTTGTGATATATGGTACTTATAGGCTGTTGGACATACAATCCCCCTCAGACATTTTAATGTTGTGCATATTTTGACAGCAGCACCTCCTCTCACACAGTTCACACACAGTTCTACTCGCTACTATTTTACAACTTATACCAAGTCAATATTGATTAATAAAGCTTAAAAAAATAAAATAAAAATGATGTTACGATGTGTGTGAATTACAAGCGCCTTTAATTACTGACAGGTAAAGTAAAAGTTCATATTTTAGGCAGTAAGTATGTTTATGCATGGAGGGACACATGAGAACCCAAAATGCAAGTCGGATCAAACCACCAGTATAAACCAATTCTATCGTACCATTCAAACGCATCTATTTAGAATGTCCTTTTGTTTTTATATGTTTGGACACGGCAGACTTATTTAGTCATTGCAAATTTTAAGATGTACAAAAAGTGACCACAATGGATAATGAATGTCACTAAGAGGTTGGGTTATTTGAGAACAAGTATTATTCCTAACGACGTTATTTTGTTCACAATGGTAAACTGGATGTCACATCTCAGCCTCTTTATGACAGCAGGTATTGGGGCTCATCCCTTTCTTCTCAACAATGGACTTCATGACTCATTGACAGCCTCAGTGTTGATGTGAAAAGGTCAGACTGTCCCGGCTTTCCTGTCTGTAACCTTTATCGACCAACCTGTGCATTAGCAGATAGACGGATTAGATCGAAACCATGGCCAAAAGAACGCTCCGTCTCCTCAGGCCAAGTCAGGGCCCTGTTGACCCAGCTGACCACAGCCCAGGACTGCACAGATGGTAGAGATGCTACGGTCCCAGAAGAAAACCAATCAAACACTGTCAAGAAAACTGAAGAACTGAGCAATGACACTATCCATCAGTCCAGCCGCCAAGTGACCAATTACACTCTCAACATCCAATAAAAGGTCTGGCCCAAAACCAGCAGTGGCAGTGAAGGGTAAAATACATCGAACCTTGTATAGCCAACAGGCAAATTGGACTCAATATGGTTAGATATATCATCATATGATCAGACAGCATAATGAAGTGACAGCCTAAATGCAACTTTCAAATTGACTGTTCCAAAATACAAGGCTTACTTTGGTGGGCAGTGTTGGGTTGCGTTTACGACATTCTAGAATCATTTAAGAAGGAAGAAGAGGACCTAACGATTCACAAAGAAATAACCAAACTGAACATATAATCCTAAAAAATTTTGTAATTTCCTGGATTTTCAAGTGTTTTCTAGTTTGCGTGAGAATGGAAGTGTTGTTGCCAGGCATGCCATTAAAAAAAGTTCCCTGAGCAAATTTCTCAATCTCAAACAACCACGATTGAAAATCCAGACACAGTGACACAGATATTTTTTGCATTTACTGATTAGAGTCAATTGATCATTTTTTGTGATTTTTTTCTTCTTAAAAAAGTGCCGTCAATAAAAAAAACACACAACATAATGCGTTGATATATATATTGCATCCACAAATGAACCATATTTATCTTGTGACTTTAAGATCTTTCAACTAACTATTCAAACAATGTCCAATTTTTGTTTCACATGAATAGGCTCAGTAATTATAGGCCTTTATATATAGTCTGTCCCATAAAACATAACTCAAAACACTCACACACTAAATATCCGCATTTTTATGTAAAAGCAAACTATACCATAGAATTATGTTCACCGCAACCTTCTGAAATGTTGTGATGGCATCGTAACAAGCAAATATCCTTCTTCTGTTACTTTCAATGGTGGTTGGCAACTGAAAAGGTGCATTTACCGCCACCAACTGTAGTTGTACCTCTAACTTCTTCTTTGGTGTTTTATAGCGTTGGATAGCCATAAAGTGTTACATTACCGCCACCTGCTGTAGTTGAGAGAGAGGTTGAGAGAGAGAGGTAGAGAGGTGGAGAGAGAGAGAGGTAGAGAGGTAAGAGAGGTAGAGAGAGAGAGAGGTAGAGAGAGAGAGGGAGGTAGAGAGAGATAGAGAGATAGAGAGATAGAGAGGTAGAGAGATAGAGAGGTAGAGGTAGAGGGGTAGAGAGAGAGAGAGAGAAGAGCGAGAGAGAGAGAGAGAGAGAAGAGAGAGGTAGAGAGAGAGATTTATGGTGGGATTTGCCTTTTAACTATTAAAATTCATCTATTTTCTCCTGGTTTATGATTAATATTTCTTTCATTTCTGTGCTGTATCTACATTCACTCACTGGATTTAATTCAGCCAGATTCTCTTTTACTTACATTTGGAACTTGTTACTAACAAAATATTGAAAAATTTTCTAAATAAAATGTACATTAGTCTATAATAAATCAATAATTAAGATGGCATAACTAAGCAGAGGAAATCCAGTCCGTGTTTTCTTCCCTTCCGTTCCCTCAGCCCCAGCGTCAGCATGTGTGTCTCTCCTCCCTTAGCAACCAGAGCAAGATGGCGGCGTCCTGTAACGCGGAGCATTCTCCAGAGAAAACGACGCCCCTAAAGACACCCAAAACAGAGATGCCATCGCCTGAGTCGGAGGATTTAAGTGACGGTAACTTGTACCAGTCCAACCCCTCTACGCCTAACCGCTTCTCGCCTCTTAACGTGGGCTCGTCATGCAGCGCGGGGCGGATGGCGGCCTCATCCTCCGCCAACAGCTTCACCGCCTGCCGAGGGATGTCCTGGACACCGTCCGAGACGAACGCCCTGATCGCGGTGTGGGGTAACGAGAGGCTGGCTGAGGCGAGGATGCAGCAGCTGGAGGTGGCAGGCACCGTCTTCTCCGGGAAAGCCCCGGGTCCAGCCATGTACGAAAGAGTGTCCAGGGCTCTGGCCGACCTGGGCTACGAAAGGACCCCCTCACAGTGCCGCGAGCGAATGAAGGTGAGGGGATTTTAAGAGTTTCCTCCTCCCCTTGTACCGCTCAGCTGTCACACAACTGACACCTTTGTAGATGTGACAACAGGGCTGAACGTGTTATATTACAAACTACAAAAAATATAGGCTACATTAGCCCTTGATTATCGACCAGTGTCCTGGGGGAACACTAGTGTGCCCTGAGGTATTGCCAGGTGTGCCTTGAAAACATGTCCTATTTGGATTCACATAGATTTAATATAAAAAAATACCATTTTAAAGTGTCCTGATTCAACTACTATACAACACAAGAAAGCTAAACAATGACCATAGACAACTTTAAAGAACTAAATAGTGGAACGGACATTATTTGCCACATTATATACATCTTTTTACTAAAAATCTGATTTGGTAATGTTTTAGTTAGTCGTGTGCGGTGGTTACAAGCAAAACTGTGTGCTGTGAGTCAAAAAAGGTTGAAAAACACTACTCCTACAGTTGTGACTGGTGTAGGCCTTTTTATGTCTGAACCATAGCCATTGTAGGCTTTGTTGGCTTTACACAGGCTAAGTCTGTGCCAAATGCGTTCTTTTATTTCATGTGAAACAAGAAAGCACAACTTTAAGAATTGTTTTCTTGTACATGGAGGCTGCCGCCTCCACAGCATGTTTACATTGGATGCAGGGATATTAACAATACATGCAGGTTGGAATTCTGAAGAAAAAAAGTTGAAGTCTGTGATTTTACATATGCACAATTACAAACATTACGTCTATAAAATAGAATGTAAACGTGACGAGCAAGGTGATGTGACATGTTGCAGTAGTAAATACACAGATAACTTAATATTCAGTCATTTGTTTCCATTTGCTCTCCCAGACCTTGAGGCGCTGCTACAGCCGGGTGAAGGAGCATGGCATTGGGAAGAGGAAGAGCAGCTACACACTGGAGCAGCTGGAGAAAGTGTTTGGACAGGGGGGCTGGGACGCTCAGAGCTGTGCTCCGGTGCTCATCAACAGCAGCGGCCTGTACCAGGAGATGGAGTCTGACAGCAGCACATTGGAGGACTTCTCCCAGGAGGACTGGTGCAACCATGTGCTGGACTCTGCTTTCCAAGAGGGAGACATGGAGACAGGTCGGTGCTGGCATTATCACTATGTTGCAAGTGTCAATGGATAAAATTGGGGTAAGGTAAATTAAATTACTTTCTTTTGTTTGTTTTCAATCAGAGGATATCCAGGTGCCTAAAAACAGATTGGTCCAGCTTCAGTCAGTGTTGTCAGAGCAAACACAGTGAGTATGAAGGAGTTTACTGTTTCTGAATGAGTGTGAAGGTTGACCAAATTAGCACGTCTCTTGACTGATTTTTTTTTTTATATATATATAAAAATGTGTAGTAAATGACTGAACTTTTGTTCTGACATTTACACTATATCTAAATTAAAGCTATTGTTTGAATATGCTTCCCAGTGATATTAATATGTCGTATATGTGCTCCTCAGAAAAAGAGAGACTATGCAGACTGTAATGCGTATCCTGGAGGGTGTGCCGCTAAAATGGGAGCTGTTCCACACTTGGACGGAGTTCTCACGACTGCACCTATCCAACAAATTGGCCATCTTTGGTGTGGGCTACAACACGCGTTGGAAGGAGGATGTGCGCTACCACTACGCTGAGATCAGCTCTCAGGTGCCTCTGGGCAAGAGGCTGCGGGAGTACTTCAACCCAGAGAAGCCGGAAGGACGTGTCATTATGACCAAGGTCCAGAAGATGAACTGGAAGAATGTGTACTACAAGTTCTTAGACATTACAATCAGTGAGGCACGCTGCCTGGAGCTGCACATGGAGGTGGACTGGGTCCCCATTTCCCTGTCCAGGGCAGCCGGCTGTGGTAAGGGCACCTCCCACTACCTCCTGCCTGGGGACATCCCAAAGACTTACGGTCTCTATGCTATAGGTTATGAACTCATGCCAGCCTCTAATGACAGTGCTCAGACCTCCTCACAGGCTGATGAGCCGAACTTACCTCAGTCAGAAAACGGAGCGCATGAAAAGAATGACAGGACGCGGGCCAATGTCACTTACTGCTACCTGGGCATCGCTGAAGAACGCACCCTTCAGCAGAGTCTGTTTCAGCACTTTCAGGGCTCTAGCAGGCATACGGCCCACGGGGAGCCAGCTGCTGTCACACGGTTTCTGCAGGAGAACTGTAGTGCTGGATTGAGTCTGAACAATGAAGGGAGTGACAGCCCTCTTCAACAGTATGCCATTTACATCAAGTTTGTGGAGGTGGAGCTGGACTTTCTGTCTGCAGGCTCTCTGCTGGAGTGCATGGAGACTGCTGTGGGTTATCCCTTAGAATTCAACAAGGAGCCACTGTAACTGACATTGCCATTTAGGGTAAAAGCCTTGAGCGCAGCGCCTCAACTTGTTTTGACACCGCTTCAAAGGAGGGTGTGCAAAAATCATGTATTTGCAACAATTTGTCTTTCCTTGATTCTATTCAACTCAAAAGCCTACGTACAACTGCACAAAAAAATCTGTAGATGAATAACATCCTAAAATACGAAAAGATGCACTTGAGATTGGGCTGCTTTAAAAGGCCTGATAACTTTTGCCTTGTCGGTGAGAGAGCGATTGTCAAGGTGACTACTGCAACAGGCATCTGTCTACCTCAGTAGGATGTAGCAAACAAGGCCGCAGGGGGACCATGATGTGTATTTATAAAACACTGCCTTCACTTTAATTTTTTTTAGGGATGGACCTGAGCAAAAGAGATGCTTTGTTATGTTTTGCTTTAATTTGCACATGCAACTGGACAACTACTAGAGATGATCTGATAAAAAATATATAGCTGAAATCGGTTGGGGTTACTTCTGACAACGTTTTAAGTGTTATGTGTTTGACAGATTTTTTTGTTTTATTTAATGAGGAATTAGAACAACCCTTTCTTTGATTCTGCACAGTATTTTTTGAATTTTGCTACTACTGTGGCTGTAACATTTTCAGTGCCATACTCTGAGGCCTCTTTGACTTGAATACGCTTAGCAGTGGATGTGTGATATCTGGATCAGCTGGATATGTTTTTAGTATTGAAATATTAGTTTTCAGGCCCATGCCATATTTAAACGTTTTGATCACACATCTAGTCTGAATATTACTCTATGTGTAAACTGCTGCGGTCAAATCACTATTGTATAGAACAATCTTTTATTACAAGATTCCTGAGGTTTTGTGCAATGTGCCAGGGATGTGTGTAGAAGTTGGATGAAGGAAAACTGAATGATAATGTATATGAAATCTGTTATATATCTAATATATATTAAAGACATTTGTTGTTCTTGAGCATTCCAGCTTTCTGCAAAATTGCTGTTTTTTCCTTCATTATAAAGTATAATATATTTTCTATATTTTGGTTGACACCAAGTCTGTATGTGGTTGTTTTGAGGTCACTGTCTTGTATGTTTACATGTTTAAAATTAATAAACAGGGCACTCACTGTCATGCAGTGACAATGGTATTTGTGAAATGTTTTTGTCGTCATAAAAATTTCTGCTTTCTTTTACATTTAGTTAAATAATAAGTATAAGGTGTTTTACAGTTCCGGTCTCACTATTGTAGATGTGCTAGTTCTCTCAGTTGACCAATAAATAAAACGTATTGACTTGTTAGTGGTAGGTATTGTATTTATTTATTATTATTTTTTGCCACATTTAGTGCAATAAATGATTGTCATTTTAAGATACTCTTCAGCTGAGCACATCTCCCATTCTTCTCACATAAACTGCAAATGACATGACGTACTTCAGCATTTCACCAGGAGATGGCACCATTTGGCTATTTCAGAAATGCCATGTCACTCGTTTTGGTACAAGTGGATTTTTTATTTGGTTCAACTTTTATATTATTATTTTATCACTATGTATGGAACATCAGTGACTCATAGTCAACAAATGCCAAATATATGATAAATTGAAGTATGATGCTGTCAACCAATGCTTTGCCAGATTTCAAACTGAACACAGAAAGGTTAAATCTTTAGAAAATGGGGCAGTGTTATAATACCGCCACAAGCCTATAAATCTATACAGATTTCTGTGTCACTCAACTATGACATGAACAAATAATCTGATAATCTGATCAAAAAAAACAACAGATTCACACATTCTGGACATACTCCCAATTCTCCCACTGGCGTTGCTGGTTCTGAAGTAATAAATACACATACACATACACATACACACTGGACCCTTGTGTTCCCTCGCAATACATCACAAAAATAAATAATGAAACTGCATTGCAATTCTGCTTTTATGGTCAAATACCCATAATAGCTTTGCTTTTTAACTCCAGGGCCCCTTTTTTGATTTGAATACATGCCTTTCCAATAAATGCATACATGGTTAAGCACCACAAGTGTATCATTCTTATGTTTACTGCTTCTTTGTTTAATGTTCCTTCTGTTTGCACTCAATTCTTTGCTCACAGCATATAGTAAATCGACTCTTACCTGGCCCTAGGGTTGTTGGGTCTGCTTACTGTTGGCTTTTTGAGTGTCAAATAATGGCTCTGCATTGCCCCCCTCAGTTTATCACCCCCACACCGAATAAAAACGAGTGCGTGTTGACAGCGTCTTCCGAAAGCTGTATGGTTTCAGCTCGAGGGCCAGATGCAATTACCCAACAAAACAGCCCAACAAAATTTGAGCCCCGCAAGGACTGGATTTAAAGAACACTAGAGTGGTCATAGTATACCTATGTATATACCTAGTATACTATGACCATATGATAGCACCATCTTTTGAAAGTGATATGGTTAAAAGAAACAAAAGATGCTACAGAATTAAAGTAAAGTCCTACTAATACAGAAAAGTCTGCAGCGTCAGTCAGTTTGGAATTTAAATGACTATGTAAGCTACACAATATTAAAGTTTCACATTTTCTGATTGAGAGTCTTCTGGTCTCCATTAACATGCTATTGCCAGGGATGTTCCACAGTATAGCATTAAACTTATTATGTCCTGTGTTTGTTAGATATCTGGTTCATCAAGTGTTTTTCATCTGCATTTGTATTATACATTTTTTTGGTAGAAAAAGCTCCCATTGTAGTCATCTGAGAACTCAGATATTTATCCCACTCTGAGTAAGCCCTGCCCACCAAGTGGAGACTACTGATAATAGCCTGTCCTGTTTGTCTGTTTGTTAGTATTGTTTTTAAGTTTCACATGAAACTACTCTTTTTTTTATTCCCCTAACAGCCCTGTAATGTGTCATAGAAATCCCATTGTTAGCTGGCAGCAACTCCATCATTGAGGAGTACCTGATTAACATCTGAATGGCTTCGAAATACTGCTGTATATTCCAGATAAATTGAACCTTAAACCTCCATTTCTGGTCAAAGACGGATTCTCTTTTTTTTAACAAAATGGCTTCCTTAACTCCTCTTTTAAAAAATCTCCTCTCCTGCTTAGAATCTTCACCTCACTGTCTTCAAATGAGTGGTCCAATTCTGTGGTCCTCAATTTGCATGCCTTCTGTGCTGATAAAGCCTCATGTGCAGTGGCTGTTTAGTCTCACCTGTAACACTCTTTACAATGTTCTTCAATGCATTAGATCAGAGGTGTCAAACTCATTTTGGGCTGCGGGGTTAACCCATTAACAGCCGCCTATTTTGCCCTGTGCACGATAGTTGGACATACCCAAATGGCATTGCTTATTAAAAGAAGATCTTACAGCCCACATGCTAGTGTGATACATCATTAGAAAAGCTAGGCCTTCTAGTTTTAGTCTCGCCTGAATATTGTTAATTTGTAAAGGTCCTAAGCAAGACATACTTCACTGTAAAATTATGCTTATTCACTATACTTGCTGTTTATCTTGTTGACAACAACTGTGTAAAGTTGCAAATCTCTAGGAATAGGCATTTTGGTGCTGTTGACCTTTTTGAATCAAAAAGTATATTCGAAACAAGTAATCCAAATATGTGCCAACTGTGCCAAACTGATTGTAGCTCCTCTATGTTCATAAAACATACATTTTGGAGACTACAAATACCTATTATAACTGATAAAAACAATATATGTGAAAATGTGTAAACATTAGTGTCACCATGAATTTCCCAATAGAGGTGAAAAAAAAAGATTTATGTATTATTATTCCCCAAAAATAAATATATCTCACAAAATGCACGTCCAAAAGGCTAAACAGATCAGAAAACGTGGTGGGTAAAATTTTGTCTGTGCACGCCAAAAAACTGGGTCTTGACTGTTTTACGCATGTAAATATTTTGCCCCTCGTCTGTCTTATTCCTAAAACCCACCCATCGTTCGAAAGCTTATCTGAGTGGCTACAATAATATGTCAAAACTTACTACGTCACTTTCTAAGCGTCCTAAGAGAGTAAAAGGGTCATCAACTGAGCGAAGAAAGGGAGAGTGCTTGGTTTAGCTCAAGGGCTGTGCCAAACGAACGCGTGAATGGAAAAACTCGTGGATGGTCTCATTTTGTAGCTAAAAGTTTGAGAAAAACAAAACATACCCAGCACCATATTCCACGTGGAGCCAGTGTTTTGAGGCAAACACAGATGTGTCGTACAAGCTTTAGTTGGGAGTTTTTTCACGGAAGAAAATGCAGTTTACTGAACTATTTCTTCAAATGGGATTACTTCAGGAAAAATACAAGTGGATATTGTTTTCTGTGGATTATTACAGACAGAATGAGTACATCTACTGATGGATTGAACCTTGAAGTTCATCAGAACCGGCATAAAGGCAAGTTACATGAAAAGTAGATTTTTATCACGAACTATTGGTAATTGCTTATTGGGGCATATTATTCAATGCAAATTAATGACATATTTGTTTTGTTGAGAAAATAATCTTTAAAATGATGTATAGCTTGCTTGTATTGACAATGAAAATAAGAGTGATGATCAAATAGAATGTCTAAAGTCCGGTTTTCGCCCTTCCGTGGGTAGGAGGATGTAAACAACTAGATGTTAATATGTTCAGCGGGCCGGATTGAAACGTCTGACGGGCCACATCTGGCCCGCGGGCCTTGAGTTTGACACATGAGTTTGCATTAGATAGAATACACTAACAGAGCAACGTAACAGCAAATAGGATTTCTAGGACACATTACAGGGTTGTTAGGGTAACAAAGAAGATTAGTTTCAGGTGAGACTTAAAAACAATATTATTAACAAATAGACAAACAGGACAAGCTATTATCAGGATGGAAATGCTTTTATTTGAATAAAACACACCTGCACGAATGAGGGACTACACCGACTTAATTATACATTCTACTAATTGATAAATGTTTTATGCATTTCAAGTTTGAACTGTGTTTTGTGCTCAGGACTCGCTTGACAATGAAATCAAAATCTAAATGGGACTTCCTGATGTAAAAACAAATTGTTTAAAATTAACTAGTTCTGTTTTTCCACATTTTTAAAACTGTACAAATCTGGTACGGCACCTTTACAAAACAAATTAAGAAAATTGCAGAAGTGAATGGAGCTCCCCATTCCAGTCCGAACATGGCCGTCGGTGCTGTAGGTTTTCATGTTAATGTCTACTCTAGATTTCTATGCCATTGCTCTGTATTGGACCCCTGCTTCATTGAATCTAATCACAGCAATAACCCCTGTTCACCTTATATAATTGAGCAGTCTTTGCGCATTAGCCTCACCCATGTTGCTAAGGGAACTGGGCAAACTCAGAAAATCAAATAAAGGGGTCTGAGCACCTCGCGGACCACGGGTCAGTCTAGATTTTGTACAGGAGAAGGGGGGGTCGGAGCGCACCTTGGGAATCCACGTCAAGCTGTGTCCGGTCCGTTTTTGTGTGCTTTTATGTGCCCGCTGCGTCACACATGAGAGAACATGAAGCAGAGATTTTGTGCTGGGGAGAAGAGGCGAGAGGGAGGCATGGAGATTGTCCTCGTGTGGGTTTTTGAAATAGGCTTACATTGAAGAAGCTATACACAGCTGAGGGAAGTTGGCAAGTCAACATATTACACTGTATCTTTAATGAAGAGAAAGAAAAGTACTTTGAAGAGGCAACATGAGGCAAGATATGATACAAGACAAGATACAGTTTTGTTGTTGTTATATGACGTGTATGTTATAATATATAATGTGTATCTAATAATTTTTTTGCCAAGAGGTTGACCTGTATAAATAAAGATTATTATTCATAAAAATAATTAAATTATTAATTCATACAGTTAAATACATGTTAAAGGTGATGAGTGAGGTTGTGAAAACTATCAGGGTACTTCAATCATATTTCGGTTTTGCTTGTACTGTGTTCATTATTATATTATTACATTATGTTAGTCCTAGGACATATCATATGGGCTGCAGCGTTAAAAGTCCGTGAACATCCTAAATGGCTAAAACAAAATATTACACAGTGCTGTGGGTTGATTGATTGTCACATGCAATGTAGTAGACACATTCTGTCAAATACAAATTTCTTTTGTACAAAACTGCCATTATGGAATGTGCAATCCTACTTTTTGGATATATATATATAAATACATACACACATATACATATACATATATATATATATATACACACACACACACACACACACCCTATAAAGTATAACACCCTATAAAGTATGCCACTGTCCATTCACTAGCCTATAATTTCAATTTATTTTTTCACTCACAGCATGTTAGCATTAAATTTGTCTATTTTCAAACAAGTTTTAAACTTTAAATTAGTTTTGTATGTATTTGTTAATGTTATTGAATGTTTTATCTGGATATCTTGTTTGTTGTTTATTCGGTGTTGTGTTTTAATAGTGTACCCTTGAAATAGAGACATTTTATCATTGGGTTTTCCCTGTATAAATACATACAATGAAAGTTAAAAAAGCACCTGCTTATACCACGACAAACGAACATGTGTAATAGAGCAAAGCTATAAACTACAAGCAAGAAAGACGGAAAATCGTCTGTTACCAAAATAAAAGCAGCTAAAATAAAACCCGTGCGTAAATGCGCCGTGTGCGTAAAAAAACGATTTTACACTGAACGGACTTACCGGATACAGAAAACCTACCGTAACGTGGACTTGACGCTGCTTGGCTCGCCGTGCCTCTGGAGCGCTTCTCTCTCTCCTCTCGCTTCATGTCCCTTTGCCTTCCTCCGGGTACTGCCTCTGAAAAGGGACAGGATGACAAGTTACGGAGTTGTAGGCGACTCGCTGTGCTCTCGATAAGGACCAAACCGTAGCCTATTCTTTCACACAACTGTAGCGGACAACGTTCTGTCAATTTCACTTTACCTGAGTACAAGAAGAGGGGAGGGAAAGTGAGCGGAGCAGCGCATTCCTGGACGTAGACGGCTTCCATATTTGTCTCACCTGAAGTGTCCCTTGACTTTGCTTCGCTGGCTAAAGAAGGCACTTGACGGACTTCCAGACTTCAAAGAGGTGCCTTGGGCGAAAAAGAGCCCACGTATAGAGCCGGGAGAAGGGCATTAACACGTAAAGAAGTGGCAGCTACGGCAGCATCCACCATGGAAGTCTACATTACTTGGACGAAACTTACTTTGCTCGTCTTTGCCGTCTGCGGTGGGCTCCCAGGTCAGTCATTTATGGCTTTATTGAATGGCGGGAATTTCTGACGAGCTCGTGCGCTTTTCACGTGCCCAGCCGGGACGTTTATTTAGCATTCAGGTGTTTATGCTAGGCTAATTAGTAGTGTCAGGTGTCATGTACTTTTCTTACTTTAAAATTACTTTTTCTCTTTGTAAATGAAGCTAAACTTTATGTTATGAATTATTACAAATATGCCAGTGTTTTTCTTTGAACTTATTGTTTTTCCAGTAAGTAAAAAAAAAAAAAAAAAATGTCAGTGTACAAGAACGTTTGTATAATGACATATTATTGATTTTTTTGTTTTTATTTTCTGTTAATTTTAATACATTTCCCCTATAACATATTTTAGATTGTGGTGATTTATACATGTGTTTCAGGTTCCTCGTTGTATCAATTTTGAGGACTGTTTCTTATTACAAGATATCATATTTTTGATTTTCTATTGTAAATTGCTACGGTCCTAATTTATCATCATTCTGAAACTTATGGTCAGACTGTACATAAATCAGCTGTAAGTGAATGGACAAAATCCAACAAGATAAAGTGGGTTTAAATGGTAGTCGATTGATAAGTATTTTTGTTAATTAGTGGTCAATTTTGGATTCTAAGAGTATAAAAAGTGTTCTGAACCCTGTGAGTACGAGTGAATGAAGAAGTGGATTTAAACACCTGTTTGTTTTTCACAGGATTTGAAACAAGTGTGTTAACCATGATTATGTCTTTCAGAGGAGAATAATCCTTTTAGAGCTGCTGCTACATTGCTAGAGAGAGTGAGCGCTGAGCCGGTTGTATTAAACTCCTACTTTGACTGGTTTGTTACTGACACGCAGCCTACTTTTGCCACTGCCATCGCGTTTGATTTAGAAATTGGGCATGTACAGCAGGATTTTGAGATGTTGTGAATGATTTATTTGGGTAAACAGATTGTTTTAGAGTTGGAGACTTTTTATATACACTTTGAAAAAGATTTAGAGTTTTGAGGAATAATTCAGATATTCTTTTTATGTGTTAAATTGTTGTGTTATTATAAATGTGATGTCTTTTCATCATGTCATCAATCTTATTGCTAAAAGTCATTGGCCTATTTGTTTATATATATTATTATTCATAAAGAAAAAACACAACATATAAAATCGAGATTGAAAAAAAATTATATTAATGAATCTTTTGTCCATTGCCAGCATCTACTTTTAATTAACAAGACGAGCAATGGTGTGATTACTAACCTCCTTATTGCATGGTTTAAACTTCAGCAAGTTCTTTAATACAATTCCAATTGCTAACCTGCGCCTCAGAGAACATACAAAAGAAAGAATTATCCATTTAAGTACGGCGTCTTTATTCAGGTGAGTGCTTTTTTTTACCTTGGAGCTGGGGGGCTACGTATTATATGTTCTGGCTGCTTTTGCTCTCATCTGCCCATTTACTGTGTGTACCTCTTCTGCGACTGTTGCTCAACAATCAATCACTTGCGCTGAACTAGCAATCTCAGAGCGAGTTTCACCCAGGGAGGTGCATTGTAGCTGGAAAATTGCTACTTCCACCTCCCAGTCTACAAAACACTACGGTTTAGACGAGGGTTCCTGAAGGCTTATCAGAGAAGAAGCTGATATTTATTTTTGAGTTTAACATGTCGTGTGTAGTGGCGGACTGTCGTACTGATCATACCTTACTTGCATTCAAATTTTTTCTCAATCGCAGCAAACATTTAGCTTTTCCCCCTTTAGTTTACGAAATGATCTTAAATTAGGTCAAGTTCAGAACTGACTAAGGCTCATTCTACTAATCCGGTGCACTTTTGGCCATGCAAAAATGTTGAACATTTTGATTTTAATTTGAACAAGTCTTGCATTATAAAGGGTACATTTAACCTTCTCAAAAACACACTTTCTACCTCAGACACAATATGTCTTATTCTTTTTTTTATTCTTTTTTAAATATTGGACCTAAAAAGCCTTTTTTGATGGGACGATATGCATGAACTAAAATGTATAATTCAACCTTATTCCGCCCTGCCCACTTTATTTGACACAGATCGCCTCTTCTGTTGTAATGACACTTCTGGTTGAAGCAGGGAACTCTGTTCACTAAGTGGAAAACGACGGGAAAAGTCTCATATATAAAAAGAAGATGGATTTGTGTTTAAAATGTTTCAATGTTCATCCGTGACCAACAAGTCAACACTCACAAATTCCCTGGGCGGCCTGAAAATGGCTTGGTGTCTGTGTAGAACTGTTTTGCTCTCGAGGTCGGCTGCCCTATGTTCACTAATACAAGCAGAAGGAGAATTATGTCAGTGCTCAGGGCAAACTTCCGTAATATGCGCGAATGTCGTCATCAAACTGACCAAGTACTTTTGCATTAGAATGATTGTATTTAAAGTGGAAATAAAATGGTAAAATAAAGTTTTCAAAAGAAAAATGTGTGACAGGTGGTAAAGTTTTTACATGCCCAATCTAGAATTTTGGCTCCACAAAGTGAAGTCACTATAAATTAATGGGGTAAAGGCACCGGTTTTCTTAATATTAAAAAGAAGGTGCGTTTACAATGTCGCAATCATTTTAACTCAACCATCTTAGTCATTCTGCTTTCCAATTTAGAAGAGATGTCATTGTCACGGGTTAGCACTTTTGACTGTCCTTTGAAATGTACTAGTCGGCCACTTCACTACTTCTGTTTTAACCTTGTATGACTTAACCTTATAGCAGGGGCAGAGATCCCAGTGATTTACAAACAATAGGAACAGCACCAAACAATCCAGTAGCTTGCCCTTGACCCTGGATGAGGGGCTGGCCCGTCAGTCAGCCAGCAGGTGTGTCTGAGAAACACAAGATGCAACGGGGAAGTGTTTGTGAAATAGGCTAGCAGCAGCAGGAAGTAACACAGTTCCTTTACTCCCAACTGGAGCCAATTATATAAGCGCAGGAATTGAAAGTTGTGGACAAGCAAGATAACGCTCCGGAAGATCGTCCAGGTCTGATAATCAACAAAGATGTGTTTGGGTCTTAAGACTGACTGCAATTTTGAAGAGTTTTTTTTACTTTTTTCCACTGAGGCAAAAAAAAAAAATCAATGTAAGGGTTTGCGGTTAATGAAAAAATGTAAAATGGTCTTTGATATCAGCCCTTGGGCTCTGACATAAAGAAAAACATGACATAAAAATAATTAGCACTTTCTTTATGTTACCATGTGGTCTTACATATCTAGTAAAGTTCAAGATCATTTTGAAGGCTGTTCAGGAAAGGTCAAATTATGTTCATTGTGATGTTAAAAAAAAAAAAAAAAAAAAAAAAAAAGTTAGTATGAGTATCGATTAGGATCTGATTTTCAACATTTTGGACAACCCTAATTGTCATTTTCTATCTGTTTTATACAAGAAAAAGAGGGTTAGCAGGTATGGAAGATACTATGGAGACAGGATAGTTTTGTATTCCATGCAGGGTTCCTAAATAATAGCAGCCTTTATGATTTGTAAATAGGGCCGACTCATTATTGCCATTTCTATTCATTTTTGATGAATCATTTATCCCAGTTTGGTTCAGCGTGTGTCAGAATGTGAGGTTATGCAGGCTAAAACCTCAGCAGTGGAACATTTTGAGCAGGTCAAGTAGTTGAGACCGATTAAAAGATTCACAAGGTTTTGAATAAGACATTGGCAGTTACATCAAAGTGATTTTTCATCCACACAGCATATTGGAGGTGAAATGTGATTACTTAACACGAAATATTTTTTATGACATTACAACTTTACCAGAAATTTAGTTTGTGTGACATTTCAGATTGTTGGGAAGTTATGTGTAAGTGTGGGTGAGCGTAGATAACAAATATATTACTAATTCTGCTGAACCTTCTATTAAAACCCTGATCGAAAGCTTATATTTGCTTAAACCTTTAGCTTATTCCCACATATTTCTTCTGTCTAATTATTGCTTTTGTGTTTATCTTTGTACTTGTGTGTGAGGTACTAACGCTTCTGTGGTTTAAGATAACCATCTCTTTGAAAAGAACAATCCTATTAAGATTGTCTCTGTTATGTCGTGTTTGGATCAGTTAATGTGATTACATTTGTAATTGGCGACACCTAATTATGGAGTACATTTTAATTACTAAATTGAACCCAAGTGTCATTTTTGCCTAGCTGACTTACTCATGGCGCTTTTTATCTGTCCGTTCATGTCCCATTAACTTGACTTTTTCATTCATAAAGTTAATTTTTTTAAAAACTGGTATGGTATTGTATTAGTCACTGGGTATAAAAGAAAAATCAGGACTTCACTGTTTGGTCATTGTGTCAATAATCGTGATTAATTGTGATGTTGCTTCTCACAATAATTGTAACACTAAAATGTAATAATCTCTCCTTGTGATATTGCATTTGACAAAACCTGACCAAAGCTTTGACTTTACAAAAGTAATATTTTTTGCCACTAACATTTGTGAAAAATTATCTAAAATGGCATACTAAATGGGAAATTGGCTAAGCCAAGGTTAGTTGTGTGTGTTATAAGTAAAGTCAAATTCTATTCTGTTAATATCCATCCCAGATTCACATGAGGGGCACACATTTCCATCAGGCATGGAGCGCAGAGTGCAGAGGTTTGGGGCCACTTGGCCGTGACTCCGGGTCCTCACTCATTGACATGCAGACCGTTCTATTTTTAATATTCCCCCGCTCCAATAAAACCAACTGCCCACAACCTCACTGCGCTCCATTTCCAGTGCTACATACAGTATAAGGTGAATACTACCATATGTGATGTGAATATATTTTCTCAGTGTCTCTTATCAAGGGCCAGTTGTTCCAAGGCGACAACACATAGGCCTCGGTTCTTATCTCCACACCGACCATCGCTCTTCTATTCCGGACACGCCATCTGACCAAAGAGCATCTTCATTTGTTTTCCAGGTGGGTCCCCACAATGGACTTTACTTATTTAACAAGGTCAACCCACGCAAACTTCAAAGGGCTCCACTGGGATTGCAAAGAGGAAATATGCACTTCCACTACTGATTTTCCTCCTCTAACAACTGGAATTTCATCAGAGCCCCGTTCTGCATATATATTTTGAGTCATAACTGAACTATCTAACACTTTGGGTGAAGAATATGCCCCCATTAAACCGGGGAACGTGTGCAAGTCTGCACGTTGGCACGGATGACAATATGACAACACTGGTTTATTTCCGGTTCCTCTCCCTATTGTTACCGTGACAACACTTAATCCTGAAATATATTACGCGTCTCCTGTGGGTGCCTAGAAGAGCCATAGAATGCGGTTTGTCAAACTCACCGCTATAGACTTATCTGTAATTGCCCATTTCTTACAATAATGCCAAAGGGAGGTTTGGTAAAGCCCTATTCCGATTGGAGCCGGGATTATGGTCATTTGAATCCTACAGTGTCCACAGCAATTGGTGTAATTTTGATTTCGAGAAAGGAGATTGAGGGATTTATCCCTACATACATAATGACAGAGAAATACAACCATGTACTTTTGGTTTTTTCCTTTTGGGCGAAAGCAGTTTGCCGTCCAATCATCAGTGCACTCGCCGGTGTAATCCCATGAATAACACCCGTCGGTGCTTTGTGTATGGACCAGGAGAAGCAGTAACAGATTAACCTTTTAGAGACATGGGCAGAGAGAGATGTCATTGTCACGGGTTTAAAAATGCATTGTCATTGTGTTGGATACATTTCTTCTACGCCACATGCACACAGATGTTCCAGTCCAAATGATTTGAAATGCATCCAAATGCAATTGGAATGGAAATCTTTACAAAAAGGGTGATTTCTTAATGTGCATCAAAAAATTCATCCATGCAGTAAAAGTGGGCTTCTTTTGGTCTAAAACACATTTGTGCACCACTTTCACCCCAGTATCAGTTTCATGACTGAGTGAATGACTGAATTACAGTATTTCCCGTGTTCCTTTGTTTGTACTTTACTTTACGTTGACCATTGTTTTCAACTTTAACCCATTTAAGTTCAGTTCCATATAAATCAATAGGACACATGTTTTTCTGTTAATTGTAGCATTACATGACCTGTTTTTAAGATGTTACCCAGAAACAGTAAGTTTTAAAAACGACTACAAAAATGTTATTAGAAAAATTATCAAACCCAGTGCTTGACCCTCACCAGTTACCCTTTTTAATACCTCAATCATAAATCTAAAATAGTGTTATTACACCAGGGTCATGTAAACAGCCTCATCCAATTATATTACCTTAATTAAAGCCACACTCCTCGGATTAACACTGTGATTAACGAAGGTGGAGCACGGAGGGTTTAGCTGGAATTCTAAAATCCCTCTGACCTTCCGAAGTCCACAGTCTGACAAGTTGAAACTCTTGCCCCACATTCGCAATTTAGCAGCACCTTACTATTTTAGGCTCATACATCTTTTAGGTGTCACAGTTGGATTAATGGTTGTGCGTTGCTTTCCTAAACTCGCCATTAGGGATGTCCGACTTGATTGATTTTGAAAGGAATCAGGATTACAGATAACACAATATATAATTAGAATGTTTAAACAATGAATATAGAATTTGAGACGCAAAATAGACTGTTTAAAAGTTTGTAAATAAATACATTCTAATTTGGAAGCAGAAGTGAGTGTGATTTCAATGGAGAAACTGGGATTAATTTCAGAATATCACAAAATATGAAAAACCAAAGTAGCTGTGTCAAATGAAAACAACTCAGATACACATGAGTGATATCAGAGCCTGGTTCAAACGCATTTACTAATCATTTTTACTGCATTTGTTTTTTATTTTAGCATTTAGCATTTTTGATTAAAGAAAATAAAAAAATATACATATTTTTTAATTTGTTTTACGTACAGAAATGTTGAGCCCAGAAAAGTTTTTTAATTCATCGACAGATATTCATGTTATTATGCACATTAAAACTCTTATACCTCCAGAAATGTAGGTTATTATTCCATTTGTTTTAGTACCTAATAATACTTTCAATGCACTGGGAAAAATACATGCGAAATTGGGATTGTCGTCGTAGTTGTGTCGAGTTTGGACAGACCCAGTGCTTCATAGTCTCAGAGTGGACATGTGATATGTTCAGATGAGTTAGCTGTCCCTTTTCTGGGCTATCTATGTTGTCCCATATCAATTCACGAGGCAAAAGGAAGAAGGACGTCTTTTGGGGTCATGAGAAAGCCACTGGTCGACATTCCCAACCCTCTGCTCCTGCCTTGGGACACTCTTAAAGGAACAGGCACGTCAAACGTCGCAACTTTCTCCTCTTTCAAGTTCCTACACTCACTGTTATGGTTGCCTTTTAAAAGATGCTACGCAACAATTCACTTTTTTATGTGCTGACATTTATGAGCGACTGAAGAGCGGCAAACTTGTGATCCTTACTCTCATGTGGACAGTTAAACATGCTGTGTGTATTGTGGAAGTTATCGTCCACATAAACAGTTACTCCAATCCCAGATGATGTTTGCCCTGGGTTTTACTTGTTGTTTCGTCTTGCCATTGACACAAGAACACATATATACATACATAAATAAATAAATAAAAGAAGCATTGAATTGTTGAAAATATTGCTACAGTCTACAAAATGAATGATGCAACAGTAGATTCTAATTTGGGGGTAATATGATGCTACCTTGGCCAGGCTTTGACAAATCGTCTGTTAATGACTGTTTACAGTCAGGAGGCTTATTTCTGTAGCTCGGAAGGCCAATCCTGGCTGGCTATCCTCAATCCTTTCTCGGCACAATTGCTGATGTGAATAAAACCGTCACAGCCTTTCCTGTTCAGAAACATTGAATCCAGGGTAAAATTTACAACTGTTGATTGATAAGGCAAGGCAAGTTTATTTGCAGAGCACAATTTCCAATTGAATTAGTGTCACACCCTCCAAGCCAGTTCAAGCTTTGCTTGAATGTTGTTGTTGTGTCCCAGGGCAAGACACTTTCCCCACATTGCCCACTCCAGTCACAAATGAATATATGTGCTCAGTTGTGACAGGAATGGAATCTGGTGTATGTTCACTTTGTGTTTTAATTTTTTTTGTCCTGAACTACAAACTTGTCTTTGGCTCAGTTTTCTTTTTGCAAGCCGATAAATGCTACTCTAGTTGACACAGCATGATGTCTAGAGCTCTGAAATGTAGCTTTTAATCCAATTATAAATCATTTCTGTCCGTATGGTGAGCTGCATAACTACTGGCAGTGGCCACTTTCACTTATCCACAATTACATGTAATGATATATAAATCCAAATGGACTTTGGGCTTTGTCTGACTTTCTCACAATTTAACGTCAAATTTACTTTTGAATGATCATATTCCTCACGTCTATGAAGCACATTCTAGCTAGCTTCGTTGTCATACTACCAAGTTATTTGAGACCATTTCACTATGAAATGGTCTTATTTTCCAGTACGGCGGACAGATGTTACGCACAGACGTCAACAACAACCGCAGCCTTATACTATGACCTGCCCTCTAAAAAAAGTTAATAAACCGGCAGACAGAAGGGAATTGAGGGCAATGGCTTAGACAAGATAGGCTGTATTAAATTATTCTTACTTAGGTGGGGGTTGGGGGGATGACTTATGACTTCAGGGACATTGACATAATCCCGCCGTTCCTCCTCAAGTGGCCTGTTGTCGTACAGATAATGCTGTGTTGCAACAGACTGAACCTGTGCACCTCGGAGGCCAAGACTGCTCTTCTCATAATGGGTGGGGTGTATTTTCGAGAACTTGATTTGTGATAATGTGGTCAGGCGTGGAGACATCATAATGCCGTAAAGTGAATTTATATCTGACACGTCACTGACCACAATTTGTCACCAGAATGTTTCGCGTGGTTATTTATAGCTGAGGAGTGCTTGTTGGGGCTATTTGGAATGACATTGGGTGCGGCCAGGGATACTTTTGTCGTATTTCATAAAACATAAAGCATATGCATGGCATGTGGTGTGAAAGGCTATTAGATAAATTCAAACATGCATGCAACTATCCTTCATATTTGTAGGTATAAGCACTCTCAGATGTCTCAAATTTAATGAAATGAATAGGTTAGTTTGTGGTATAGTTCGAAATCACAAGGCTTGGTTCATGCTTTTGACTTATCACATCATACCTGGGACTAAACTTGGACTAATCCTGGGACTAAACCAGGAAAGGACCAGAACAAAACAGAACTAGAATAGGACAAAACCAAGTCTACATCAAGATTAAAATTGGGGCAAAACCAGATCCAAACCAAGCGCCTTGCAGAACCTCTGTGCTGAACCATGCTGGACCAGACTTCACTTTACAGGTCTTTGTAAGCATGGCTGGAGAGGTTCTGACTACAACTGAATATTTTCCGATTATGTTTCTAAGGTTAAGGTTTATACTATAGTCCACACATCGTCCTTCAATGCTTCACTTGTCAGGAGCGATGGCCGACCACAGAGCTGCACTTGGGGACCGTTCTCCAGATCATGATCCAGGATCTTCGTTCAAAGTACGTTTAACTGGTGAATTAGCCTATTGTGCGCATTTTAGACAGGGATACCACCATTCACACTTCTCTTTTATTAACTTCGGTTTCATTCCAGACAGCAAGGCGGCACTTGAAAGCCAGATGGGGTAATTGTGTGTGGGACAGCGACAGTGGCAGGCAGCTCGGTGGAGAAAGTCATTATTGTGGCACTATTAAGCTGTAGCCTTTGGGGCATCAGAGCAGTGTTGGTGTCAGTGGAGCAGAACGAGTGAAGACTCCAGAGCCAGCAGGAGGCTCACAGCGATCATGACACCAGCGTCTCCGCCCGCTCTGACACTCAACTGACACTCACTCCTGCTGCCTTGATGTGCCTCCAGTGATCTCAAGGGCAAAGAGGGAATATTTAGAAGAGTTAGATGTACAAAGGAGAATATTTTTGGTCAAATTTGACAGAAGTTTCATATAGCAGCATATAGCATATAGCCTTCCAGGGAAACACAGTTATTCCACTATTGCTCAGCAAATTTATATTTTTGTGAATCGAAGGTGGAGCAGAGGTGCATTAGCTGGAGCTTCAGTAATGATCAAGCGCTCTACAGTGAAACTTAGTGTCACGGATTAGTGAGATTTGCTCTGAGGTTGCCCGCTTACTCTGAGAAGGCCAGGGGCAGATCAAGAAGAAGTCAAATAGATGTCTATTTTTAACAGGCAATTAATGTTCAACTGAACAATAGGTTAATAATGTTTTAGGGTGACTCAAAGTATCATCCATTCAGAACTAAATTACAATCATCTAAAAACAAATTAAGTTGGTCCAAAATGTATAGACAATATGTAGTGAATGAGTTGAGATATTGTATTGTATTGTAACTGTTCTGTGGTAATTAAATGTGACTCACTTACTCTCTAATTACTTGGACTTGGAGATAGATCGTGGTCACACTTATATTAATTCAAATGAGTCACTCCCACATTTAACTTTCCAAACATTGTAGATGCAAATTTTCTTTTTGAATTTTTTTGTGTGTGGTTTCTAAATATTCCCTTCTAAAGCCTTTTATAGACTGTAAATTCCAATTCACACAGACCCCAGCCTGCTCAGTTGCGGAGCACAAGGTTATTTGTACACAGTAAAGTCCTCTTTTTGCATACTTTCAAAGCCCTTGTGCTATTATAGGTCGGCTGTTCATCCAGAGGATGAGCGGTGCTATGGTCTCTGGTGCCAAAGGAGCATGGGACATGTCAATTTCTCCACAAAATTCGACCCAGGTGTGCCTTAGACTATGGACACGAAATGAAAATATTAAAGTTTTATTTGCCATGACTGCAAAGAACTCCTGTCATTTCTCTGTTAGCCGTTAGAGTTTTAGCCGCCGAGCTGATAAATCGTCATCCCCCTCTCATATCAAATTAGCACAGACTTTATTGTCATGTATGTACTGCACAAAGCAGGAGACGTGACAGCACCTAGAGACAACCCATGTGCCTCTGCCTCTGCTTTTTCTGTATGCTGAGATCATTTTGTAGCCAATTTAGTAAGCCAACCACATTGTAGAAACAGTCAATCTGTAGAAAACCACACACGACTGAGCTTTCAAACCTGAACATTCCATCCATAGTGTTGGCCTCAGCACCTTCTTAGCTTACCCACCTTGGTGTGATTGGAGGGCTAGCTGAAACTCAAAAGTCCAGGTTTTATAAATCCACTCGCCTCGTGGGTCTTTAAAGCCGTGTGTCCATCGGCATGAAAAACTCACCGCTCTATCGATCTCTTTATTCCTCTCAGGCTGTGATGTTCCAGAGGGCATGACCCCCCTGCTCATCTCTGGCCCCTGTTCTGTTCCCACCTGCACCACACTCCATTTCATTAATAGCTTTTTCTGGACTCTTAATAGATTAAATAGGCTCTTCAGCATGTGGTCTTGATGATTTTTCCCTTGACTTTAATCGCTGTTATTGCAACGAGATGTACTATGCTAAACTTAATTTGGGACACCTTTGGAGGAATTGTCATTTTATAAATGCCTATAAGATCAGCAAAAAGCCCTATGTAAGTATTATTATTATTATTTTAACAGTGAACAATGGTGGAAAGACATAAAGTGCTAACTATCAGTCTAGTCTTGAACTGAGTGAATGTAACTAACGTCCAGGCACTCCTAGAATGCTTTGTAACATGGTTAAAAGCCCCTAAAATGCCATTTTCACAGTGTTATCACAGAAATAACAAACCCAGCTCCTCCCGCCGAATATCTTCATCATCTGGTCATCCATTCTCCTCCGTGTGCTCCCCTTCATCCGATGTCTCCTGAGGCTCAGAGCTCCAGCATCTCATCAGCGTCAGTGTCTTAGTGCCCACGAGGTTAGAGCCAAGGGCTTTGTCTGTCACAATGGGCATAAGGTGTGTTTTTTTTCTGCGCAAATGCCCTCCAGCGAATATATTTCTCAACATGACTCAATGTATCTTGTGTTCCTGAACAGATAATCTATGCTAGAGAAAAAAAAATCCATGGGGAATTTGTCTTGTTTGCCCTCTAGATATAGCTTGATTACAAAGGATTTTTTTCCATGCTTGTGAGGATTTTGAAGCAATTTTGTTGGTTAAATCCTGTGTCCATCATAACAACCATTTCAATTAAATACGTGAGCTTTATTCAGAAGGTTAGGTTTTTGCCTTCAGTTTCGGTAGCATTGTCTGTTAGTAAAATCACCTAGTCTATTAGTCAGATTCCAATCAAATTGACCAGAATGGACAATAATTGGCCTTGGACAAAATGATTACTATTGATTGGGAATTCAGGTCTCTGTCTGCATCCAGAGATCTTTAAGGATTCTTTGCCCAAACCTGACCTTGAAATTGCCCATGCAATCACCCAATCGATCAATATTGAATTAGCATATTACAGATTATTTGATGCAAGTATATGATCACCAATATGTTTCTTGCCAAAATCTTGCACGACTGGCTACTTAAATACCCCAGCTTGGTGCTCCTAACCAGCTCTTCCGGGCCCACTTTTCCTGACAGGCTCCCCTGTGGCATTTAGAAAATAAGGTTGTAGATTGAATTGTAATCTGATTCCTGACCATATCTATTTAGTTTAGTATTAAGTGTAAATGTTTTATTGCCGTTGTCAGTAAACAAAGGTTCCTGTTTTGGCAATACATCTGGAAAGTAATGTAACTTTTTTGTGTCCATTTTATTTCCCATTTTCAGACAGTTTGGCTCAGACCATCATATCCCCTCCAGTCAGATCACTTTGTTTACTTGAGACTTTCAAATGATTCCTCTCTCCTGGCTGGGTTCTGTATTTAATTGCGAGCTCTTATCTGTTATTCTGTCGCACACAACTAGACTCTAGAGCGTGCGGCTTGATGTCATTATCAGCGATAATGGCTGTGGGGAACAGTCACCTCGGGCCTCCACCCTGGGCCTTACACCACTGCACCACATGTAATTACAATTTATTGAAAATATCTCCCACATTGTCAGCTCTCCACCACTCTCTTTTGCCCAATTCGCTCCATTACCCAGAGGAGATTGGGCAGATAATGCAGCACTAATGTGGTCTTTACACTATACACATGTGGAACTCTGCTGCACTGTCATAATTAGATTTTCAGGTCAAAGGAGTCTTCAACATCAGTACATTAAGAGTTCACAACAGGAAAAATGCGTCTGAAAATTACTCTTTTTCACCATCTAATACATTAACACAAATGTACATTTTTTTTATTTATCTAAATAAAGTCTAAATCTCTTACAGTGTCAATGTACATTTGTTGAACTCACTTACCAACTGCTCACTGATAACATTTCGCACTCTAGTCATATTTAAGCTTTTCAACAAATGCATTCAAAGTTATGTTCATGGTTTGATTGAAGGTTTTGGCACCATACTGTATGGCAAATTCCTTTATATGAATTGAATTATGTAATTTTGTTTCTATAAAAGGCTGTGAAGAAAAAATAATGGAACTAGACCTAGATTATTCCACTGGCACAATTGGTGTAGTAATTCTGTGCATATTTCTGTCCCCGACAATGCCTTCACACCGGCCCAGCTGTCTCCATGAACAACCATTGTTCCCTCTAAAAGTCACCAAGGATCTGCGCGGCGGTCAAAGGTCTAGCTCAGCTTCCTGACGTCAGCTCTATTTTCTGTCTCCTCCATCAAGAACAATGGCGCAAATGTTCTACGTATGTCCAGGAAGACTTTGACTGAACGCTATGCTAAATGCTAGCCTGTTTCCAAATGTCACGCCTGCCTTTGCAGTGTCCCTCACTGTCATAAATACGTATTAGTCGTCCTTGAAACTCCATGTATCTCTATATACTGGAGAACTAGCCCAAGAAGCTCTGTGAAAGCCTCCATAATCTCCTCCACACATGTGTTTGAAGAGGTGGAAGTCTCTCTCAAGCGCATGCTAAACAGGGACTTTCCGGATTAAGACCGATGGCTGTTTAGCTTATTGCTGACTCCAGTTTCTTGAAGTGGCAATTTAGCAATGCTCACCGCTGATCCACAAAGCGACTGGGTTGTTTTGTTGTGGGATCAGACCGCTTGGGCTAAATTGCGCCAGAATTTAATGCATTTTAAACAAAAGACTGATAAAAAGCCTTGGAGTATCATTGATGTTTTGGAAGCGGTCATTAGTGACTGGCCATTACATTTGCAGATTTCCTAAGGCCAACCATCCGTGAGAGGCCATTAACCCAACACATTAAGAGTAATTAGGCAAAGTGTGACACCCATTGGATTGTCTATGTGCCTCTGTGCCTAGTAGGACTAGTACATTAGGTCAATTGACTTTTGTGTTCTCTTTTTGTATTCCCTATTGTCATTGTTACCCAAGGAACTCACTTTTATATGAATCCCTAGGACACAAAGCGTTTGGAGAGATGGATGGCTGTAGAATACATGACAATACATGATAGTAGAATATGACTCACCTAACAGATGGAATGGCTACCGGCAAGTCCTTTTGACGTGCTTATTAAAACATTACATTTTAAGCTTTGCACCTTTAGTTGTTGTCTGTTGACATAAAATGATAAAATCCCAAACAACATATTGTTCTTCTTTCTTGAAGAATGGTAATTACTTATGTGTTTGTCAAATTTAAAACATTTTCATATCTTCCAAAAACCGTTCAGCATACGACACATAATTAGATAAAGATACTGACAACATCATAGTCCAAGCCATATAGAGATATTCATAGTTCATCTTGCTGCCTCTTGTATGTCTGAGTCATAGGTTGAGTTAAAGTGAGTGTATTCTTTTAAAATGGAAGAGACATTTGTGGGTACACAGTGCCATGAGGGATCCCGTCAGTTGCTGAACGTAAAGCATGCAACTGTAAACATGTGGGCCTTATTAAATAACTTCATCGCAATGTCACCTGGAATGAAAATCCTCATTTGAACGCTGAATGTTTTCATCTTGTTTGCCTCCTCCTCAAATACGCTTCCACTTCCACAACAGTCGCCCAGCTAACTCCCTCAACAGGGCTGCTTTAATCACAGATCCATACATCTCCACTTCTGCTATCTCGCATGTTCCATCTCATTTTACCACACATCCTCCGGGAACGGCCTCCTCCGATCTGTAATCGCTCTCTCGAGTTTCCGCCCCCAGTCGCGCTCCTCCTTCCCCCGCTTTCATCCACTAAACAACTTTACCCATTCCATTTAATAAAAGTGTCGGCGGGCGCTAGTCAGGGGGGGATTTGTGTCTCATCTCGCCTGCTGACACCTACCTGTCAGCGAGGAGGACGTCACGCGGAGAGACCCAAGAGAAATTATCACAACTTGCCTTAAATGCCCAAAGTTGTCGTTCATCCGTCTTTCACCTCCTCCCGGTGTTAAAAATAGAAGTTACCTGTCAACCACTTTTCTATGTTTCCCAATTTTTACCCCAACTTTTCATAATTTTGCCGCCTCATCGCTTCTCTTGGTCATTGCAAGGGATTTGTTGGAGCAATGCATGGTTCTTTGTGAACTATAATTTCAGTTTTCTTTGTGTCATTAAAAATCAAGAGTGTGCTAAACAGTTTGAATGATAGAAATAGTGATGTGTTTGATTCACATTAGAGTTAGTTATTGTAAGACACTACAGACCTTGTATTTGCTATAGATAGTATAAGACATGTGGGAGGAAGACTATTTTTATTCAAGTGCGGAATGTTCTGCTTAACTTTTGAATTTGAAATGTATAGTTAGGATAATCATATCATCTTGGCTTGATAGAAAGAAGGCATTTAGTTTTGTTAGCTTAGACTTTAGCTAGTCTTTTCAAATGTAATCAAGAAACATTTACAATGCATTTTGTAACTTTTCCGTGCCCATGGGGATGTTATTTGCTTTTCATCTATCAGTCAATTAATATAACTTTATTTGTCCCTGAGGGACAAGTCAGGCACATTGAGCAATTAAATGACATTGATAATAGAATAAAATGGCTCAACAAAGGTCTCAGTGCCGCTTGATAGGACGACTATTCAGGTATAAGGCCAGGAGATCCACCATCAAGGCAGTGTGAAAAGAGTAACAGCCCTCAGGACCAAAGTGTCTCTGCTCTCCTCACTCTTATTCCACTGTTGGTGATGGCACAGGCTGGTCGCTTGGAAAACCCAGACTGATAGCTCTGTATTTTTATGCAGATCTGTATCAGTCTGGTCACTGTGCTTATCTCCGTGAGTTCAGATTCAGATGGCCGTGATACACAGGTGGATTAGCCAATCGGAGACACGCATGGTCGCTCTTTATCAAAACAAACATGGCTGCTTACGAGGAAAAAGACAAGAAATATATAAAGGACAAAAAAACATGGCAGATTTCTGCAGAATCAGTGAGCAAAGCACAAAATACTGTTTATCTGAGATGAGAAAAGTTAAATTGTCTTCTAAATGATAGATAAACTTTCATACACGTCAAAGAAATAAACGCATCTTATTGCATGGTACGGTCTGAGTTTGCACTCAAGGTGCGATGGAGGCCGGTGTGGCCAGACTAAGGTAGCAAAAAGTTCAATAAAGCACCATTAAAGAAGAAAATTACAACAGTCACTTGAAAGAAGTTTCTTCAAACCAATTAGGGGACACCATCAATGTCAAGAATCATGGTATCATTATTTTGTACTTTCTTTTGTGGCAGCCCTGTCTTCTGTTGTCTCATTCTTGGGTCTCTTCCTCTCTGCTCAGCAATTGCTCATTTTTAGCTCATTATTCAGGTTAAGTTGAGTTAGACAAGTGCAGGACAGAACCTCCCGCGGACGTAATTATTTTTCCAAAAGAAGACATTTAAAAAAAGGAAAGATCTCGCTTCTAAATTGACTATAACTAGGCATATGAACTGACATTCATTTACAGGTTAATTACCCGTTGTAAAATCTTATCATTAGTGTGAGGATCATTTCTTCGTTTTAGTTGGTCCTTTTCTGTCTACTATTAAGTATTACGGACCATCAATTTTTGGCGCTGGATCAACTTTTCCGGAGCAAAGAGTGACTGTAATGTAACACAAACCGATCTGAAAAATGATCCTGGTCAGGAGAACCTAGCTGGAGGATTAGCAATTGTCCTTGGGCTATAACGGAACACATGGTTTACTTAATGTTCTATTATAAGAATCTCCAACGTTTTATTTTTCCTCGAGGGCTTGAAACTGCGACAGTTACATTTTGGCCATTTTATTTGATTGCACATATGTGATGGAAAGTCATTTCCATTGCACGTTCTTTCCCAGAGACGACTGACACTTCAGGTATCGAGAGGAAAGGATCCCGACAGTTTTTATGTTGTGTTGAAAGTTTTAAATTGTAGTTTGCGCTTATAACTTTAGAAAATTAGGTGTGCCTGCGCTACCAAGTAAAAAGGTTAATTTTGAGCCTTGTCTACACTTATGTAAGTGTAGCTGACTGCCAAAAATTAAAGCGCGTAGAGAAGGTCAGTTACTTTGAGCTGACTGATGCCTGAATAGACCTATGTCCTTCAAGAAACTTTTGTGTTTGTGTTTCCTCATCAAAGTTAGCTTAGAGTTATGCAATCAATTACCACTACGAGCGACACGTGTGATAAGCCAGACAATCTACTTGGCCCCGCTCACAGCTTCAGTGCTTGGATACACTTAGAGGGAATTTTAATCATTGATTGTTATCAATAATGAAGAGCTCATTTATCTTCCCTCCGGCTGACAAATAGCTTATGTAAATGGACACCAGATCTCCAGCCATACTTTTTTGGCCATTGTTGCTATAGCTCTTCATTGTAAGAGAATATTAAACAGCAACTGGTAGAACAGTGACATGGTTTGATAAGTGAGAAATATGTGTATTAATGTTGGGGTTATTTTTTTAGTTGCTATCTTTTGCAAAATGTCAATTAAATTCTGGTGATAATGTTTTTCTGTCCCCAATACATGGGTGTTTGGGGAATTGGATGAGTTTTGGGAGATATGGACAGATAGAATTTTCCAGTATCAGCGCTCCACTTCAATCAATCAATCAATCCATCAATGTTTATTTCTAAAGCACACTTGCAACTTTAAAAGCCCAAAGTCCTGTACAGCAAAGTGACACATATGCAAAAATTTAAATACACATAAAGTTAATAAAATAAAGTCTCAGCTCAGTTCTTGTTTAAAAGACCAGAGAGAAAAGCTAAGTTTTTAACACTTATATATTTAGAACCTTTACAGCCTCTACTTTAGTGTTGTCATGATACTGAAAGTTCAAACTTGATTCCGATACTATGGAATATGCTCAATTTTCGATACCAATTTTGATACCAAAATGAATAAAATGATTTTTGTTTTGTGTTTTAGGTCAAGGTTTTAGACAACCCTTTCACAATGCTCCTAAATTATATTATTATATTTAGACTGGCATTTTAAAGTGGAGTTGTATTATTTATAATGGCCATAGCTCATTTTTGACAGGCCTCTGGGTTTCCAGTACACCGTCTAGCCACACACAATCAGGTGACCAAGTGTGAGAAGAGTGACACTAAGTGGACCATGACTGATGCTCCATAGTACACTTGTCTGAATGACCAAGGTTATGCACAATGTGATGCCAAGCTCTCCTGTCACTGAATCATAAAGTTGAGAAAATTACTACTTTGTAATGGAAAAAGATTGCGATGTTTTTCTCAGACCCCCTGAACAGCTTTGAAAGAGATTGTGGCACTGTGCATTTGAACAAAGTGTGTAAATGTACAAAAAGCACTCGTAAAATCACTTACCTGAATTCTCAACCTTAAATGGAAAACTATTTTTCACTTCTTTTCAAAATATTTACTGTATTTTAGGGACATATATATTTTTATCAGACACATTTACAATAACAATAATTAAAAGACAAAGATAAATATTTGGCTGTTTTTTGTCACCAGTAATGACACAAAAATTTTATTAGAAGAAAATAAATATTTATTTTAAGAATTGTGACAGAATCATGATGAATCATATTGTAGGTCCTGATTCGTCGATTGGCATCTCCCACACTCCACTCTCTCGGAATCATTAGATTCATGAATCCTTTCACCCCGGGCGGCGGCTAAGCTAATAGTAGTCAATTCACCCCTGAAAAATGTGAATTCAACTTCTACCAGGATCATGGGTCACATCTGCTTTAAAATATGCAGGTGATACATTTTAATTTCTGATCATTTTAATACACTGTGTCCAAAGTGTAACCAGATTTGTGTTGTTGCATATCTTACAAGACAATAATCATGTATATAATGAAACAAATAGTTAGAATTATTATTTATGCATTTGTAATCCAGGAGTAGTCAATGGTTGAAAAAGTTTCATAGTAGTAGTCATCTGGACAATGTTTTTGACATTGAGACTGTCGGCTGTCATCCGGAAGTCATTTTCAGTCGAAATGTGTCAATTTCAAAAACATTTTCAGATCTTTTCTGCCGATTATTACCCTTTCATTATGCATCAAGTTGTGGACTTACTATAACATATTACTTTTTATTCCGAAAGTCATCGCCAAACAACAGCATATTTAACACTGCAGTTTTTGTTCAATTTAGTTCAAAGTTGTCACTTTCAACGCAGAACCACTGTGTGTATGATGGGATTTCAGAAAGACTGGTAGATTACTCATCACATGTCTACTTATTTTATGCTTCTTTAGTAATATATTTAAGATGTTATCTCTAAGACTTTCGGAAAGCTATATACTTGCACAGTGTACGTCAGACCGCAACATTAAAGAACACAGTTTAAGTCAAGTCAAGAGGTTGAGATGAGGCCATGGACCAGGGGAGAGGAGCAGAGCGCCGCAGTGATGGAGGAGATGAAGAGAGCGGCAGATAGGACCAGATACCGAGCCGCAGATTTGACTGTTTAATCGAGTCGGTGCGGATTAGAGACGGATTATGCGGGAATTATGACATAGCGGCAAATTAGCCCGGTAGCTTTAATCTGAGAGGCGGACCGAGCCAAAGCTCTTGACCAGACAGTGGTGTATGTGAAGGCAAGGGACACGTTTGTAATGAGGCGCTTAATGTCTATGGTTACAATAACACTGATACATGCATTTAATCTTTAATTTCTTAACAATAGTTTTATGAAAGGTAGTTCTATACATTATTAAAAAGAGTCATTTGAGGAAAAAGATTTATATTAAGGGGGAAAAAAAACATGAGCAGGCTCAAGCTATGCTGACAATTTGAAGACTGAAAAATAAGATTAGCACCACAGCAGCTCACTAAAAGTACTTCATTAGTTCCGCTGTGGATTATGTTTGATTATATTAAGACTAATTTATTCTCAACATAGTAACAAAGTATAGTGTATTATAGTAAAATCTGCTGTTAGGATCAAAATTACACTGCTGTGTGCTGTCCGCATTGAATTATAAAGCGTTTTATTTAACGAGAAAGTGTGCTGGTTTTAAAGTCTGCTCTGTTCTCTGAGAATTGTGAAAGTGTATACAAACTCATCGCAATGAATAATTAGGATGATTGGAATGCGGTAGGAAAGTGAGAAAACGGTTTAAAATGTTTTGTGTAAAATGTGTTTTTTACGTTTTTACCCAATTCAGGTACAGCTCCTTTCAACAAATGTAATAAAAGGCAACTATTATTTTATGTTCTCTTGCCATAAAATATAAAAACTGGCATCAGTAAATGTGTAGCTTCCGTTCATATACCGGTACCAAAAGTCCATTCTCTACTTTTTAGTGCTGAGCTTTGGGCTTATTGACACATTCCATTTCCTGTCTTTGCTAATGAGTTTAACAGACTTCAAGAGACATTCAGACACTTATGTTCACTAGACTGTCAAAAGATGTCAGATAGTGAAGAAGCTGATTGATCAATACAGAACGGATGACTGAGCAATAAAGAACTTGTGTTCCAGTGTTGCTGAAAACAGAATATATATATTTCAATGTCAATTGAAAACTCTTTAAGGTTTGAATCGAGTGTGGCCAACCACTTCCCAATGATGAAAGAAGTTATAGCAGAGTTTACAATTGGTAATAAATATAGTAATAATAATTGTTTGTCATGCACAACAGAATTAACCTCCAGCTAGGTACTCCTGAAGAAGTTCAATCTGGAGACGAATTTAGACTGCAGTTGCCCATTGTTTTTGACAATTTGCCTTATTATGCCATATTGCATATTGTTATAACATTGTTGCCTCATCAAAAACACACCTGGCGTTGCGTTTAGCTTCATTCACGCTAGTTTAATAAATCCTGTTTAGAAAGTCCTCTCTCCCCTTTGAGCGTCATAAACACTTTATTCTGAATTTTTGGAATGTGTGACGTCATATTCTATCAATGTAAATCCGTGATAATGCCATAAATCCGTGCTGGACTTGTTCTTAATATTTCTGCGTGGCTACATAAGCATGTCGGAGGCAAGCAAGCATTTGTTTCTCTCTCCTATATAATTCTCTCTGCAACCAGCAGATGGAGTCCAAAGGTCAGTTCTTAGCATGAGAAAGGCTGGAATGACACGAAGATGTTGCCTTTGTTTTAATGTGTAAAATATAAAATGCCAAAATAAAGGCAATCAAGAAGAGCATTTTTAAAGGCTAATAACAATACAAATAATGAAAAATATTTGTCCTTTAAAGAAAGTTTAATATGCAGAGACAGAGATCAAACTTCCCATCTGTCAAGGGCAATATAGTACACCCACCTAAATCATAATGTCTTAATAAAAATTAGTAAAGAGGGAAAAGTGGAATACTTTAACAACAAGTGGCACATACACACTAAAAAGACTTGCAGTATTAGCTTCCTATAGTGTTTTAAACTAAAGTGAACCATTCCAGGTCTGTGAGCAGCAGCGATGTAACCTGATCAGAGCAGGTAGGTCAGCCAAACACTCCAGTGAGTCTACTGCACAGTGGAATCAGCAGTGACATCCACATGCCCACATGTCCCACCTCACCGTGCTCCACCGTGAAAAAAAATAAAAAATCTGCCATCTCTCAGGTTTACGGTGAAAACACATAAATTGGCTGCCAGTCTCTTCCCATCCAACCGCCTCTACTAGAGGGTGTGGAAAAAGACATCGGATTTATTTAGACAAATATAAAAAAATTTAAGAACACTGATATATTAAATGTGCACTTTACTATTTAATTTGGTAATTATTTCACACCTACTTGTCTCCATGAAAAAATATTATTATCATTGCTTTGCCTTGAATGTTCCACAGTATGTGGATTAACTATCTTGCTGATTCTTGTATTTATTTAATTGTAAGTGTTTAATCTAAAAAAAATATATATATATATATATATTATTTCTGTGTTCATAGATACATAGATCTGACCTGTAACTTGGCCTGGTGGCGTCATCTGTTTGTCTCCATCAAGTGAAATGCTATACAAACATTTCAGGAAAAGCAATAACATTTCTATAGAGACAAGCATTTGGCAGACGCTCAACCAGAAAAGTTGTACCTTTAACTGCGGCAGTAATACTAGAACTACTACTTCAGACGTTTCGAGGGGTTTAAAGTGTAGGTTTTATACATAAGATCCCATGCAGAAGGAATATTTTGTTCTGCAGACTTTGCAATCTGTTGAATATGATCATTAAAATGTTTATGTTTGATACATGATTGGAGAATTATTCAGTCCTATTATTCATGAAAGGGGAGTCTCGTCTGAGAGCCACACATCTGAATGATGACTTATTAATGCTAGTATATGTGAGAAGGCCTGGGGGAAGGGTTTTGCAGTATACACGTTTCTTATGTAAGAGAATTCCAGTCTACAGTAGCAACTTGAAGGGAGTCGGTTTTTAAAGATTTTTATTTTTCTTCCCCAGTTGTCTCCACTTCCCCCAAGTCCACTGTGGCTAACTCCTGTCCACTTGAATCACAACTTATGCTTGTGAAGCCACCTGCCCCAGTGCTCAGCGGGACTAACAAGAGGCAGACAGTGGCCCATATTTGCACTCGCCATGCCAAAGATATTTCTCTGTGGGAATGTATAGAGGACTTTGACCGAAACAAGGGTGTTTTTTATGCTGTTTGGTTGTTTTTTATGCTGTTTGGTTGTTTTTTCACTTACTGCTGTGGACAAGAGCAGTTCAGACTTCATCAACTTCAACTGCTGCCTATAGCCAGCCTCATCATTACCAGTTCACCATTGATTATTGCACACAGATAATTTTCCTTATGCAGAAAGCAATAGGGCTGGCACGATTGAAAATACGTTGTTTTTTTTTGTGTGTGTGTGGATCCTGATGGCAATATTATTGCAGAAGTGTGCGTAACAGTTTTTTTAATTGTCTTAGTTGAGGTTCAAATATCAAACAAATGTGAGCGGGTTGTAAAATGAAACACAAAGATTTAGAAAGATCCCGTCATTATCCATTATTTAGAAGATTACACGGCAAGTTTCTATTCTCCCAGTCTATTCTAACCCATTTTATCAGCTCTTTTTTAGTTTAATCTTCAGTTTTGATTATTATTTTAGAATAAACATTCTACTCAATATTCCTATTTTGCATATTTCCAAAATAGCAAAAATACGCACAAAATAGAAAATACATTGTTTACAGTTACAGCTGATTTTCAGTTAACCTATTTCATGACCGTGAGTGGTATGTGAGTACATATCTGAAAACAATGCAGTTTAATGGTCACTTTACCAAGAGGATAGTACTAGCAGCAACAACATAAGTAACCTACTGGCTTGTCTCTTTACCATGGCTTCTTACAAATAGACTTTGACACTGCTGCCCCGTAATTCTTTGTATAATTTAGCAGATTGTGACCAACTGGCAGAAACACAAACAGGAAGTGAGTGAGCCAACCTAATTCAAAGCACATTCTTCTCTTAAAGGACTGGATCCTATCGTTTCGCTTGCCCTCCGCCTTGCCTCCTATTACCGATCTGTTTGTTTGCACAACATAATAATTTCTGTGCACCTTTGGGACCTCCAGCCATATCAAGTTCAAACAACTGACTTCTGAGACAACCTTATGTTATCACTATCACCCCTATCACCCCTATCAAGCGATATCAAGAACCTCTCCCAATGGGCGCTCTGGACAATTACTAGTTCGGAGAGAAGACGGCAAAAAAAACAACTTTAAGGACCACAAATGCCAAGGGACTTTTTCATGTTGTAACGGTACACTTTGGGAGAGTGCTGAGAGTTCAGTCAAGGGAGAGCGTATTGCATTATACATGTCAGTTGTTATTTTCACCACATGGCCGCTGTCATTGTAGTTTTCGCAACGTCAGCAAAAATCGGACCACGTTATGACACTGAAAGGCCGACACCGATATGACGTACAAAAATGGAATCCGAGGGCCATCCATTAACCGTAAACTAGAGTAGCGTAGCGAGTTTGTTGTCGTTGGAGATTTTAAGCATGGACAGGTTGTTGTGACACAGTCTGGCCACTCAGGAGAAGCGTGGAGCAGGGGAAAGTGGCCAAAGCGCTGGAGTCCATGCATTATTTCACACCGCGAGTGACAAGCCGGTGCACACAGCCACAAATGTCAACGGACGCTGGTGTGTCATTGAGCGCTTGCTAACACTGGGTTGCGCAGTGTGCGTATGTATGTGTGTTTATATGAAATCCTGGAGCTACATATCATAGCAAACATCCCAGATTAGGCCAGGATAGATTCAGTGAGGTTGTTCTCAGAGGCATTTTTTGGTGAATGAGGAAGAAAAGGGTTGTGTTCAAAACTAACAAATGTAGCTAGACAATACATAATGTTTTTCTGGGTATAACAGTTCAATATCATCATTTTTCAACCTCGAAAGATGTCAAACAAACAGATGAACTGGAATTTGTGTATTGGACTGGACACAAAAGTGGGAGAGACATTCGACAAATTAACTGGAGTAGACAATATAGGTAAAGTATGGACTTTCAGTGAGATTTGAACCGAATGCCATCTGGTTGTAGGGTGGCACTTTTCCTACTTAGTCACTATCAGCCTGCTTGACCATTTAGGGCTGCACTAAAATATGGCCAAAATATCTATATTGCAATATTGGCTGAAGTAATAATCAATATTGCGAGAAAATAAATATAAATTGCAACAACACGAAACTGTCCATGTGACAAAAATGAAAATCAGTCATAAAAATATATATATTTTATATTTTAGAATAAAATGTTGAATAACAGTTGAAATAAAAAAATCATTCATTCCTTTCTCATTGAATGATTTTAACGCATTGAACTAATAAATTAAAACAATAACTATCATTCGTGTCATTTTTCATGGTCCTGGCTGTATGTCCACAACACATTAGCTTCGTAAATCTTGCTCGTTTTCCATCACTTCCGTTGTTTGCTGAAAACTGTCTTTACTAGAACATTATCTGAACGCTGCCTAATTGACCTTTGTAGTGGGTGCCAGTTCTTTTCACAAGTTCTTCCCTCGACTCCGATGAGAAAAAGATGGCTCATTAGCTCGCACTCGAATTTGCTCTGTAATTGAAGATGAAATGGCGATGGTGGCCGAGGTAAACAGTTATTTTAACACTCCATTGATCCCATTTAACACATGGCCGCCACTGATAGACTCTCTCATCTTAAAGCTTGACCTGTGTTATCTGTAACTACATTTTAATTACTTATAAATCAGATCACAGACCCTGCTTTTGATTACATTTAGTAAAATAAATATATTACCAGGTCAAGGAACAAATCATTAGATATATAATATATCATCAGTTAATGTTTGTTTTTATGCTTTATTGACATCTTTTAGTCAAGTTATAGCATTATTTCCTCGTTAAAACTGGATATGTATTGGATCATTCAGTTTTTGGAGTAGCTTTTCATATTTAACAGTTGACATATCTCCCTCTCCAGCTCACGGCGCTTGGTTTCACGTCATGACATTATTAGAGGTTAATCCGCTTCAGCCTCACAGCAAGAAGGTCCTGGGTTCGAATCCTGTGCGGCGCGGGGCATTTTTGTGTGGAGTTTCCATTTTTTCCTGCGTCTATTTTCCCTACTACTAAAAAATATTTACTTGATGCTTCCTTTAATCTCTGTGTGACTATCCTGGTTAAACATACAGTAGGTAAACAACAATCCAAGTGCTCCTCTGTGTTTTAAAAGTCAACATACACTGAGGTAAATAAGTATTTGAACACCCTGCAATTTTGCAAGTTTTCACACTTAGAAATGATGGAGGGCTCTGGAACCTTCATCGTAGGTGCATTTCCACTGTGAGAAACAGAATCTAAAAAACAAATCCGGAAATCATATTGTATGATTTTTTTTAATACAGTGGTCCCTCGTTTATTGTGAGTAGTCAAAGTTGTCAGCATTATTTTTTTTTACAATTATTATAAGTGTTTTAATTTCGCAAACCCCCCCACTACACGCTTCATACACTTTTGTCATTGCAGAACGATTCGTCGACATTGTGGGTTAGGGGGTAGGGTTAGAGAAAACTTACCAACATAAAGCATTTCAGTCACACTGCCAGCGTTAAATTTGGCCAGCTGAACTCATTCTGTAGCTACTGTACAAGAGACACGGTACGGAGGAGATCGATTGACAATATTTTGCAGTCCCTAAAGCTACGTTCACACCGCGGCATCCAAAATCAGACCCCTCCATATTTTCTAAGTGGGAGAACAAAATCACAAGGTGTTCAAATATGTATTTTCTTCATTGGCAACTGTGTAGTTTTGTATAGTCAGAAATCAGGGCTGAAACATTATTACTTCCCACACTTATATTTATTATTTTAAGGAAAAAAACAGTGAACTACAGCAAAATCCTATTGTATACCGTAAAAGTTTTTGTTTTTGCCTCTAGTTCAACAAAACAGCATCTTCTTTATTGATCTTCCAAGTAATAATTTTGTTTTTCTCTCTTTTGAGTTACTGTGACTATAGCTTGCAGATAACGACGCAGAGAAATTGAAGGGGAGCGACAATAGATAAAAACTCTAAAATCCCATCAACGGTAGGAAGACGGGTGTTGTCTATTTAGATGTCTTGGATGCGTGTCGCCCCTTTCTTATATGTGCGTGTTTGTGCGTTCCTCTGCGACTTCCTCAGATCCTACTTCCTGTGCACAGGCCTGCCTCTGACAGATAAGGCCTGCAGTACATTCCTCCTTCCTGTCGCCGCACTCCTCTCTATCCCGCTCCAATTCCAGCACGCCTCGATCAATCTCCCCGATAACCGGACTAAATAAATATGATGTTTTATTTCTGCACATCTCAATACAGAGGTACCAGTCTGCATTCAGGAGACTAAAGTAACAGGCCTTTTGTGGTTAATGAAAGTACATTTTCTTCAAAATGTTACTCAAGTAAATCAATCTGCGTACTACACATCTAATGATGTAATACAGTGACACAAAATTCCACTTCACCAGGCCTAACTTTAGTTGCTAAAATAGCCCTTTGTACCACACCCTTCCTTCCTGCAACTAGATTCCTGCCTATGTCACTATTATACATGCAGTGGGGGTCTGAATTCATGGAAGCAGCGCGTGACTTTTCTGTCTCCAGTTTCGACTCGCTCTTATACATGGGGCGTACAGGTGCCCGGTTACAGAAGTCACAGCCTTTTGTCCATTGTCCCAAAGGATTGTGGGTAGTAGAGGTGGCTGCAATGCTTACAAAGGCCCGATTTAGAAAGCTTGCCTCGTACCTGGAAAGGTAACAGTGTTGAAGGCCCAGGCTTTAGAAGTGGATCAAACGCAAGCAACTTCTGAGCAACAGTGTAACGGTGATCCAGGAGGGGCCAGAGTGGCGCAAAGAAACCAGGGTAACTCTGGAGAACAAATGCAGTGGGGCTGATTCAAAACGCCAGACTAATGCTGCTATTATTCGCTCTAGGTCTTGTTTATTTGAACGGCTCTGTTCCCGATTTTGAACCCTGAGAGAAGAACATCTTTTAGTTTAAACCGTTATCCACTTCCACTTCACACTTTTCGGATTTTTAACCATGATAGAGAAACAAATGTGTAGGTGTTTCCACACTTCGATTGATGCTTTTACAGTAAACTGCATTGTATAAAAGGGAATTTAATTGAACAAGAAGGAAAAAGGTTTTTAACAACAAACACCATAGGGAAAAGATATTGACATGATACAAAATTTAAGTTCATAGTAGAAAAAGTTGAATTACCGGTAGTTTTCACCAGGTAGACATCCGGGCAAAGTCATAGATGGGTGAAAGTGGACATATCTTCCATTTCAAAACATTGCCTAGAAAACTACCTCTGAAACTTTTGTCTACAATGGACCACTCCTGGATGAATGAGGAATTACAATGATTTTTTTAAATAAACATTGTTCAAAGTGGTTTATTATCAAAAGAACCAACCAACTATTCACTACAGCATAGACAAACTCTACATGTTCAAGGGCCTTTATGACCAACAATTCCAATTACACATGTGTTATAGGCCTGTGAGTCTGTGTGAACACTGAGCACAAACCCCAAGAACTTTATTGCTTTATTTATTCTTTTATACAAATTCAATTAATTATAGTCATTCGTTCAAAATATGGGCGTAGTAGTTAAGCAGAAGTGAAGTCACCCTCTGACCAGAAGGTTTATGCAATAAAATACATTTGCATCCCTTCCCATGTATTCATTATTCCAGCTTTCTATAGTTTATATTTGTGTGCAAACATACTGACCAGGGTGTGTTTGGGAAATGTTTTACCATTTGCTTGGTCGTCACCGCTGGGTCCAGGTCAGAGCAGTCCGTCTGCCTGTGCTGACAGAGGAGATCACATCAGTGCAGTTCTGGCATTAGCTCTGGGCTCACCTGTGGGCCTCTGAAAGAACTGGATAAGGCTAAAGGCAGCTTACACACATGCTGCATCTACCAGACTTCCAAAAAACACAATTTTACTTCATGCAAATCACATAACAGACAGACAAAAATTGCATCATCATCTCCACCAAATAGGATTATTTTCCAGCTGCGGGGTATTAGAGCGTAAATTATAGGATCTCTGGCGTGAGTCCAGGTTTTTAGGATTTTCAACAATCAAATTATTGTTTTTTTGTTTTGTTTTTTTCCCTATTGCAACTAGCCATTTGCTCTGACTGGAGTGGACAATATGGAAGAAGTATTTTAATCACAGTACAGCTACTTTCTGGACAAAATGCTATGCTTACCGACTGTGCCAGTACTCCCCTATTTGACTTAGCCAAAATATCAACATTAAAACACTCTAAAAGGCTGTTTAGAAATGATGTGAGTACCTGTGTGTCCTTTCAGTGAATGTGTAGAGGCCAGTGAAAACCATTATCAACAAGCTTATGCAGTTTAAATGCAGACTGAGCCATAAACAAGTTGTTTGTCTAAGTGAGACTGGCAGTGGCAGTATATTAGGCTCCGAGGCTGTTCTTTCACATTTTCCATTGTCACTCATCTCATTGCGTCTATTGCCTTTTCATTTGGTCTCATTCAGAAGGACCTCTTGGTGACAGCTTGACAGATTAATTGCAGATGTGGATTGGCGTGGGTTTGTGTGCTGTTGGTCTTCGCTGTGGCAGCGCCGCCTTTTATCGATTTCCGATTGGAATCATGTTTACTGTCAGTCATTTTTATTTATAGTCACTGCTCTGGCTGACTGCAGCAGGTTGCACAGTACTATCGTAGCGTTGATTCATTTTATGGAAAAGCGTATGAAAACATGGGATTGAGTCATTTCAATGTCTATGCTGCTGCCATTGTGGGCACCAAGTACAGTAAATTTTGTGTGTCTTCAAAGAAAGAACAGCATTGTTTCCATCATTTTCCAACATTGACTACATCTTCTGGGACAAAAGGGATTGGCCTGACAAATACCAGCAAAACAACAACGTTTTAGGAAAAGTTTAAACAGAGGAGTCTCCATTTTCCTACATTTTCGTAGCTTAATTCTGAACACATTATCCAAATTCAGAGATATGTTCGCAAAGTCATGTGCATATTCCTTTACATTTGTGCGTCCCCGTCCATCTGCTGCCTCCCTGGCTCCACCCAGCTCCAGATGTGCCCGTCTCTAAAGGGAGTGCACCTTTAGCACTGCCTTTGAACACTGATAGGATTAGCAATGTCGAGGCTTAGCACGCGACACCATCTCGCCCAATCAAGCACAGATGAGAGGAGCGCACTCATCAACACTTCTGTCCACGCACTTTCATGTCGCAATCATGCACGCACCAAAATATGCTGCTTCCCAACTCTTAAGCCCACTGTCAGGGGTAATCATGTTTGCACCTACGCCCAGACAGGACCCTGATTAAAAGCAAGCCTTACATTTAGGGAGAACTGTTTAATTATTTAAGGGCAATGCTGTGCGTGGAATGTTTGAATGGTGCTACAGTAATAGGGATATGATATACAAGCTTTACACTTAGCTTGACTTGTCTGCTACCAGATAAAACGAGACCCCATTGGCCACAAACTACATTGCGTTGGTTAGGTTTAATATGGTCAAGATATACTGTACATCTTTCCTAACCCATCCTTCAAGTTAGCTAGGGACACTTGTCAAGAGCTATATGGCAGTTCTAGCCAGTTGTGCAATTTGTAGGATGATGGAACACCCCTCCAAGGCACTAACTCCACAGGGAAAGGCCCCACTTGGCTCAGAAATCAAACCCCTTTGTTGTCTAGTTCAGTAAAAATAAGAGTACACTTCTACCTAAACAACAGGGTTAACAGTTAATATGCGGAATAAGACAGGATACTTTGTTGTTTGTGAAAGAATTATGGCAGCGTTTGTAATTTGCTAGTTGTGTCCATTCAAATTTCAATTTGATTGCGATAAATCCAGCTACCTTTCTGTCATTATTAGTGTCTTAGTATCACATTTTAGTATTGTGCCAACAATGCTATGTATTAGTCACTTACTCATAGCTAGATTTACAATACTTTTAGTGGTTGAACATAATAGAGCCATACAAACACTGTATTAATGGGAATGCATATTTGTGTTAGTCTTTCCATGTGTCTACTCTGGGAAAACATTAGATCTGTGTTTGAATATGGACGCCAACATGGAAACTCCTGAGTCATGGCCTCTGCAAGCTGAGGTCTGGTTTATTTTGGAAAATACAAACCAGTTTGTCTCCCGTGAATAGACATCACTGGTGTACTTAAGGTGACTGTTTGCAATGATGACAAAGATGATGTCATGTTTTTATTTGGAAATAAGTGTTGGTGGTGGAACTTGGCAGAAAGTTTGGTATTTATTGAATTTATTGTATTGAAGTTGCTATCTATAATAACAATGAAAACACTTGACATTTAAAAGTAGATTTAATGAGAATGGTTATTAAAGATTCATAAAAGCCTCCGATTCCAGTGAGATGTCCACTTAGAGCTAAGAGTTCCAACTTTGAGTGTTAATTATCAAGGCCTTATTAGCTCCCGTCACAGTGACCGTGGGGCACTGACATGTAATTTGTGGCACCAAGTTTAAAGGCCACTAGGCAGAATGTAAAAGTATCCACCAAAATTCTTAGAGTCACATTCAAGAAAAAATGCTACTGTTTGGATCATAATATAATCTATATATAATCTTCTTTATCAATCTCGTGTCAGTCAATGTCTATGAGCTGCCGATGTGTTTGCAGATACAATCAATTGAAACTCCATGCAAAACATGATGACAAAATGCAATTATAATAAACACATTAGAATAACTGCCAAAATGCAATTTTGAGCTTTTAACCACATTTAATTTAATTTAATTATTTTTTTATTTTTATTTGTCTATTTTTTAACACAAAAAACACAAATCAAGAAACACAAATAATAATAATAATCATCATCATCATCATCATCATCATCATCATCATCATCATCATCATCATCATCATCATCATTGTCATAATAAATAATAATTACACAATATGACAAAACGGCATAGAAGGTCCTGCATTTAAGTCTCATTTATTCCAAAGTTTATCAAATATGTTCATTTTCAAATTAGGTCTGAAGGTCCTTTTTTCCATTTGTCTAGTGTCTGTTACTATGTCAGTCCAGTCTGTGGTCGTTGGTGAGTTTAACCACGTTTCAACTTCATGATATCATCAAGTGGTAATCTGGAAAGTTCTCTCTGTATCAAATTGTCTTCACTGTATTGAAACAGTCTCTACTCCAGATGAACGGTTCTTCATCTGCCTCGAAAAACTGGTTCTCCTCCTGAGTGGGTCCAGCTTCACAGTCTATCTGCAAACTGAAGCGCATCCGCATGTCCGTCCGAGGGAGTCGGATCTCTCTTTCACTGTGGAACTCCTCGAGGTTTCTACTTTTCCCAAAAATGGTTTGGTAGTTTTTCCTGGCTGAGAAGAAGAGTCTAAGGACAGGGGATGCTGGGACATTGCCAAGTCCCTATGAACATTGTTTAATCTGTTTTTCACTGTCGCCCCTTGAGGCAACCGCTGTTGTGATTTTGGGCAAAAATAAATTGTATATGTATATAGTGAAGAAAATTTGATCCGGAGAGCTCTTTCTGGATAACTTTGAACCTCATTATTTTTATTCAGAGTCACCAATGCCAATGCAAAAGTCAAAAGCATCAAAAATTCTACTCTTAATAGATACTAGAAGAAATAAGTAACAATACTGGAAAAAAACAAAACAAAGCATAAATACCTTTCTTGAACAACTTTAAAATGGTCTTGAGCTATATCAGACATCAGAAATCAGAAAAAGGTTTATTGCCATTGTCAATGAACAGAATTCACAAACATAGGAACTTGTTTCGGCATTAAGGTGCAACATAAAACACTGAGCAATAATAAAACAACATAACTGAAATCAGAAGGGCATGCATTAGATTTAGAATGACTATAGTATAAAATAAAAATTGGCTTACTATGGACACTAGAATTTACACTTAAATCTACAGATGTAGTGCAGAAGTGATTGAGCTGTAGTTAAAGTAGCAGGTGTTTAGAAGTGTTCATGAGTCCAACGGCAGAGGGAAAGAAACTATTCTTGTGGCGGGAGGTTCTGGTCCGGATGGACCATAGCCTCCTGCCTGAGGGGAGTGGCTCAAATAGTGTCCAGGTTGAGAAGGGTCAGCTGTGAGCCGACCTGCTCGTCCCAGAGCCCTGGAGACGTACAGGTCCTGCAGAGATGGAAGTCTGCAGCCGATCACCTTCTCAGCAGAACGCACAATGCGCTGTAGTCTCTGTTTGTCCCTGGGCTGTGGCTCCAGCGTACCACACGGTGATGGAGGAGGTGAGGATGGACTCAATGATGGCCGTGTAGAACTGCACCATCATCTGCACTGGCAGCTTGGCTTTCCTCAGCTGCTGCAGGAAGTACATCCTCTACTGGGCCTTCTTGATGCGGGGGAGGGGGCTGCCACTTGAGGTCCTGGGTGATGGTGGTGCCGAGGAAGCGGAAGGAGTCCACGGTGGTGATGGGAGAGTCTGTCATGATGAGGGGGGGGCTGGGGGGCTGTGACTTTCCTGAAGTCTACGATCATCTCAACTGTCTTCTGGGCGTTGAACTCCAGGTTGTTACCGCTACACCAGGACACCAGCCGGTCCACCTCCCGCCTGTAAGCCTTTTCCTTAAGATCAAAATCAAGTTTAAAATATTGGTTTCTAGTTTTGGCATGACATTCAGGTGCAAAAATCATACCTTGAAATGAATTTAGGACTCTTAAATGTGCCTTGAATATTTCCACAGAATGGTATAAACATGACCATCTTTTATTTTATTTTTTGGCCAATTTTCTTTTTTTTTTAAGCTTGGTTGGTGGAGTTATATGCTTGTCTAAATGGGGATCGCAAAGTGTTATTAATCGAATCCACTTGATGTTTTGGCACACAATGATTACAACTTTTCTATTACAGGAATGCATTACAATGCATTTACGTTCATTGTGCTTCATTCTTTTTCTCAATTCATCTAGTTATTTGGTTAGTGATGTACGTAGAATGGCTAACTGAGCACAATCGGGACAATTCCTATTACTGCGGCCGTGTGTGACTGGTCGTCATCGGCAGAGGCTGGCAGATAATTACATTGTCATGAGCAACAACAGCAATTAACCGTAAATATAGCCTCTCCCCGGGGTGCATCTATTACGGCATTCTCCTAACCCTGACCATAACCCCTCCCCCATATAATTACATGCCATATATACTATTATTACAATATACTATGCTTTTCCTAACAGCCACACCTCACAACTTCACCTTACTATACAATTCACCACAGCGCGACCCCATGGTATTGTCATATGATTTGTGGCACGAGATAAATTCGTGGTAACATTATTCAACGAGAAAAAACAGTAGCACGCTGGGAATAGACTGATAGCGGTTTGATTTAGTGCTAGCATAGCGGGTTTAGCTTGGCACGGGGAGGAATACATTTTGGCACGCTCATGAATTATTGCTGCAATGTTCCTAGCAAGGCGGAATGTGTTGTGAGCGGACTCGTGGTGCAAAAGAGTAGCCGGTGTTACGTGTCAGGTCAAGTTTGCCCGCGCCAATTGGACTCATCCGCCGTGATTAAAGGTTTTTCTACTACTCCGAGCTGTCAGTCTCAAGGCCATGGCAACATTAATATGCGAATGGTACTTTTATCCTTTTCTTTACCCCCTTAGACTTGTTAAAGCTTTTATGGGAGCTGGCATGATGTCCATTGAGAAACGCTACGAGTGGTCAGTGAAGCAGAGGGAATTTTTTCCTTTAAAATAACCAAAGTTAAATGAGTTCTTTTGTAGGTGTAGTGTAGAAGGACATCTTCATGAACTGTGTAATACTTGGGTTTAAATGTAAAAAAGAATTGAAAAAGGCATCATTGGAAGAGTTTAAGGTTTAAGAACTGTTAAAGATGCACTATGTCACTTTTCTGGTGGAGGCTAGCTGCTTTTTTCTTCATGAGAGTATCGCTTTGCCTGGAATGTTCTACAGTGTAATTAATTGTATCTTGTATTTATTCATTTACAAGAGTTTTTGTTGCTCACAAAATATTTTGAAAACCATGCATTCTGACTGTGGGCTGGGTCACCTCTCCACGGATCAGACCTTTTATGCCTTTTTGTTTCACTGCCCATTAGCAAAAAAAAAAGAAGAAAAAAACAATAATAATTCATGAATACTGCATGTATTTGAAACACATTTTGTGTTTATTGCCAAGAAATTATTATATGAAACTGGTAGTAAAGATCAAACAAGGTTTTTTCATGGCCGTTACCTATAGTTATATTATATTTTTGGTTTTGATTATATTCCCCAAATTATTCCATTTCAAATGACTACAAACTCATCCAAATACCACAAACGAGAAAAGTAAGCGCCGCAGTGTAGTTTCATTTTGTGCAGTCCTCTCTTTGCATTCAAGTGTTCAAATAAAGCTTTATGTGTATTCTTTAGGCAGCTGGTTGGTCAAAACTAAATATCAGCCTCTGCTGGAGTTTTCAGGCCAATTGCTGATATGCTACAAATTAAAAATATCGGACCAATATATCAGCCATATTTAATTGATTATTATTATTATTATAGTAATTATGGTAGATAAGAAAAGATCAAATGAAATCTGCACAATAGTCCTCCATATAAACCTCATGATCTGGAAAAATTAGGGTTTTTGGGGGGTTTTTTGTCAACAGTACCCTATATTATGATTGGTGAATCACAAAAACATGACTTTATTATCATGTCAACTGGCAGATTTCAGAACTAAGCCTCATAGATCATGTTGTCCCAATATTAACCAATTTGGAACACAAAATATTTCTCAACAGGAGTCAGACTTTATGGAAACAACCCCTTCTTTACATGCTAAGTTAATTTGGGGTTTTTACTGTCAGTGGACATAATTATCATATACCAAACTGCACTGTATATTGAACCATTGCCAGCTCTATCTTTGGACCAGAGTCACTCTTCTTGGCCCTTTTCCTGTGAATCTTGCGGCAAGCTAAGTGGTATTTTTCCATAAACAATCCCTCTATTGCTGTTGACAGATTTAGCTCTTATCAGAAAATGGATATGTCACTCTGGAAAAACAACCCATCCACAAGTGTCCCCTACTATGTTTTGAACACTCACATGACAATATGGAAAAAATCCCTTGAGATCAAATGTATTTATTAGTAGTGACTTGCAAAAATAAGCAAGCTTTTTCTCCTCTGTGTATGGACGGATACCGGTGACCAAACAGCCAAATAATCGACTCCTCGTGGGACACCGAACTTTGCTTGTCACATCCCTCCATTGAGAACTCTTTTGTTTAACCTCTTCCCTCTTGTTCTTCCTTGGGATTGGTCTATAATGACTACTGACTTCTTTGAGAATGGGGCAGGATGTGGGTAAAATTATGGTTTAAAAAAAGATTAAGAAAGATTAGACGTTGGACATGTAAATATTGGGAGACGAGACCCAGACGTTTCCTCTTCTAATGACTATTTTAGGATCCTTGACTGAACTGCACCAACAGGAAGAAAGTCTTTGATTCCCCACATTTTGTAATATCTTTTTTTACCCCATGAACTTACTGAATGTGAGTCTATACAAAATCGAACTCCATTTGCACTCAAAGTAATCTTCTTTAGTTAGAGACCTTACGGGCTGTAGAGATTTAGCTTTGCGTACATGTGCGGTGAGGCAGTGTCACTTAAATGTCATGGCATCAAGTGGAAAATCCCAAATCTTACCAAATACAGATAAACAAATGTAGAATTCAAAGGGATCAATTGTCTTCTTTGAGCTGTGTTGTCAGAATAAAAACTGCTGTTATGATTATGTAATGTAGGCTTATAGTAGTTAATCATACTAGTGTCATCAGTTTGCCTTAGTCTGACTATGACTGACTAAGAAGTTGGGGTGGACAATGTATTGGAGCTAAAATCAGTATAGATGATATATGGGATGATAGCTTTTACATAAACTGGTATTGTTTCCACAGTATTTGTCACCAATATTTTTTTTCTTTCTAAGATGTCCTAGTCTTTGTGTCCCCATGTGTCATACATTACAGTGTATGGCTTTTTGAACAGACAGGTGAGTAAAATGGAAACAGAAGAGCAATGAGTATGGCTGTATGTGTACATAATTATCATAAAAAGTGCAACATCAAAAAACAACTAGTAAGTAGTTGTATACCATGTGTTATGGAAAATGAAATGTTTGAAAAACATTGCATTTTGACCAAGCTCATACCCTTTTTGTGGTATTTTTCAAGTACACACATTTTGACTAATCTACCATATTTTAGGCCGAATTATTAATCAGAATGAAATCCGAATGGGAATGTTGCAACCTCTACTAATGACCTCTATGACCTCTACCCACATTTTCTACTGCTAGCTTGTAAATTGATATGTCAGGATTTGTCCATGTGTTAATTCATCTAAAGATAAAAAAAATAAAAATAAAACACTAACACTAACATATTAGTGAAAGTCCTGGTTCTTAACATTGCTGCGCAAATGGATGCAAGACAACAACAATTATTATTCAGGTGGACAAACTATCTAAAATGTCAGTGCTGATTACATTCCGCTCATGAACCCAAACTTTCCATTGTGTCAGCCTGGCGGGTCAAATTAGCACGTTAAATTGTTCGACATCTTCAATTAGCCCTGCCTACACGGCTCCATACCGGCCCTCTCCTTCTGCTACACCTCTCAAACCTTATCAGTCTCCATGTCACCCCAAGATGAATGCTTCTCCCAGCACAGAGCCCTTATCTCTGATTCTGAGCACCGTCCTCTCCTCCACATCCTCAACACGTTCAAGGGTGTGTTAAAAAAAGGAAAAAGAAATGAAATGAAAACACCAAACAAAAGCCCAATTATGGAGAAAGACGTTTTCAACAAAAAATAATGAATAATGAATAATGAAGCCCAGCTCTATCCATCTATTTATTTTATTTATGTATTCGCATCATTAAAACATTGACACATTTACACTAAAACAAGAGACCGTTTTAAAAGGATTCTCGCTCTTTGGTTTTAAAATAGAGTCCAACACTTTGCCAAGTAAGTCTTGGACTTTTGCAAAAGTAAAATGCAAAAGAGTTTGTACCCCTGGAACTTTTTTCACATTTTCTCATGTCACGACCACAGTTGTATTGGGATTTTTTGTGTAAGAGTTTGTGGCACACAATTGTGAAGCAGGAGGAAAATTGTACATGATTTACATCAGGGGTCACCAACCTTTTTAGGGCCGAGGGCTACTTTATAAGCATGGACTTTGTCGAGGGCTGCCTTTTCATTTAGCCTGAATGAGCCTATAATTACATTCGTAAGCAAATTACATAACTATTAAACTGTGAGTAACTATTGGATAAAAGCGTATTTGTGAGGCATCTATATGTATTTATCATGCGTATCTATCCCTGATGTCTAGGGACGGTCAAACAAGCGATGTGCCCATCCCAGAGACATCTATTACACTGGCAATGTCAAATAAATATGAGAAAGAGTGTCTGGAGTGTCTGCCAGTCTGGTCCAATAGATTTGGTTTTCCATCTGGCGGATCACTAAGCACAGACAAAATGTATGATCCATGTCAGCAAAATTGTTACATTGAATGAATAGAAATTAAGGTTTTGTGATTTTAATGCATTTTTTCCTGTTGTGGGAAGCACTTTGAACTTTGGTAACTCTGGAGGAGCTGCAGAGATCCACAGCTCAGGTGGACAGGGAATCTGTCCGCAGGACAACTATTAGTCGTGCACGACACAAATCTGGCCTTTATTGGTGGCAAGAAAAAGCCATTGTTGAAAAACAGCACAGTCCAAGAAGTCCTGAAGAGACCTACCCCAAGAGACTTGCAGCTGTAAGAGATTTCATACTTTTTCACGCTGCACATACTTTTTCACGTTGCACTTGTCAGGTTTTTTTTTTTTATTATAATTTTTTAATCTGGAAATCATGTATAATTTTCCTTTCACTACACAATTGTGTGCCACTTTGTGTTGCTCTTTCACAAAAATGCCAATACAATTTATGTAAGTTTGTAGTGGTTTAGTGGTTTGTGGTGTGAAAAAATGTGGAAAAGTTCCAGGGATATGAATACTATTGCAAGCCACTGTATCTACCACAATGTATTTTGTCACAAAACATCTACAATCATCCAAACTTCTGCCCTTGGTACTTGGGTAAATATTTCATTTTAAGGGGAAATAATGGGATTATCAATGTGTTGACCTTGAGTGGAAAATGCTCTTCAAACATTTGTCAAAGCAATTTTGTTGACCTCTGTTTGTGCTGATGTGTTCTGTGGCAGTTGGGCAAATGCATTATGGATCAGGTGTGATGTTTGGATAACAGTTTCTATGGAAATACCTCAATACATTATCTTTAAAACCCAGCACTATCAAACGCGTAAAGTGGATTGTTGAATCTATAATGACAACATATGGGATAGGCAATGGTCCTAATCTGAATCTTTTCCATGATGTGCCCAGCCGCAGGCAAAGTCCAGCTTTCACGACCCTAAATGCAGTGTGGACCTATTGGTATGATCTATTGTAAATTCTCCCCAGAGAGACATGCTGTACTTATTGGTGTCTATGGACAAATAAGTCAAACCATAGAAGTATGTATCTGATCATTTTATTAAAGATATATTATACTTAAAGCTGGGGTCACTGATTTTCAAACCGTGAAAGGAGAAATTTAAATCTATCTAACTTGTAGCTTCGACATATTTCTACTTTTCACATTAATTTCTTTTTTGGCCTCTGGCACAGCTTTTTTCATAGAAGTGACGTTAGATGGACCACCCTTGCACAGCTCTCTCATCCCAAAGCGTCAAAACACATGGCTCTTTCTTACAAGTTTTCAATAAATAAAATGTGATGTAGAATGTAATTGGATTAAGACAGCGTGTCGTGCTCTCATTTTTCCCACAAAGTTCTGCTTTTACAATACACTTTCTGGGGGGGAAACAGAATTGGTAATTTTCAATTTTAGTCATTTGATTATTGTTTAAAATGTTAATAATAAGCCACAGGAAAGAGCAAATTCTGGGCTCCCATCCTGAGTCTCTACCCAGCCAACTCTAATCAATCTTTCATCAATCTATCATCATCATCATCATCATCATCACTACTATCAATAAATATTCCCTCATATTCCATTGTTGTGGTGTGGTCCTTGCTAGTGAAACAATATTCTGGATGTCCTCTTTTTTTCAATCTGACATTGTGAGAAGGCAATGTGGATGAAGTGTCTTGCTCAAGGATACACACCTCGTAGTGTGGAAATGAATCAAACCAACGTCTCTTGATTTTGCAGACCTCACTTGACCTTCTGCCAACAAACTGCTACCCCTCTCCAAATGCAATAAGCCATAGATTAGCTTGGTTATTCCCCGCCAGTCGGTTTATTTAAATACCAAGGTGTGTGAGAAGTGGTTATGGTCGCTTTTTATTTCCGGTCATTTCCAGAAGTGTGCCATCCTTCGTGCTTTCACTTAAGCTCCTGTCAGCGTGCGTCCATGCCAGCACATCTCTTTAATGGCTTCCAGTGAAACCTCAGTGCAGAATACAGCACACGGCCGTACATCTCCACTGACACCATCATGTTTCCCTTTTGATTAAACCAGAAGCTATTTCCTTGATTGATCTCCATACATTTACCCCCTTACCTTGTTTTTTTGGTCAAATATATGGTTGGTCATCTTGATGTATTCTAGTAGAAGAAGTGAGGATTTTTTGGCTTACATTCAGTTGGGAAAGTTTGTTTCACTCAGTCAAATTGAGTGAAACAATTCACTGGGAGGAAAATTTGATCCATTCCATCCATTACGTTGCCAGATTTTGATATTTGTCATCGTTAACTGGACTATACACACTCTAAAACACATGCAAAAAGATTTTTAGAACAAAGACAATGGCATTATTAAATCAAACTGCCTGTCCCAAAAAATTATAAAAGAATCAATACACTTTATTATTATTACTTAATATTATAAAGTATGTTTCAATGGTTGATAATGTATTGAACATTTTGAAATAAACATTTGACTCATCAACTAATCGAAAATAATTCGATTGCTGACTAGTCGACTACTGAATTGTTATAGCTCATTGTTAGTAGCTGCCCAAGAAAACAGTTATATCAAGTATTTTATGAATGAATAATAATGAATACGGTGATATGAATATTTGAATTTTATTATTAATGTCTTTCTAAAATTATTACGAATATTTTGAAAGGTCTGTCAATTATAAGCTTACAAGTTATAACATTTTCCATGATTTCCAACAGAATACTAAAAGTAAATTCCTATCTACAGCATGGATATTACTTCCCCTGCTTGTTTGTCACATCCCAGTCTGTTGCAAATTCCGTAAATAAATTGTGGAAAGGGGAAGTCACGCTTGTGTGATTTACAAAGTGACATCCATTAACCTAGGGGGGCGGGAGGTGCAGGTCAGACCAAGGAAACAAATCCATCACCGATTGGTCCAGATGGCTACCATTGTGGAGACCTCTCACTGTGTAGCGCCAGTTTTGAGGAAAACAATTCAACATGACCTCTGTGGAGTGGTACCACAGGCAGATTACTGAACAGTGCTGGTTGTAGTATAGTATGCAAGTGGTACCATTAATAAGAAGTTGAAGTAATCGTAGTACTAGGAGTTGTGAGAGTACTGGAAAACAGTGGTTGTAGGAGTGGAAGGTTGGTGGTTCAAATTCAAATACAACAAGTTCATGCTGTAATTGTGTCCTCTGGTATTACGCTACTCTGGCAATGTTCAAATCTAAACTAAAAACTGTTTTGTTTAGCTGTGCATATGACTGAAAATGCTTTTCTTTGCACTCTTCTCTTTTATGTCTTGAACTATTTGACGTATAGCCTGAAAATGGCACTTTTAAATTAAGATTTTGTGATTTCTGCCATGTCTTTGTGATTTTAATGCATTTTTTTCCTGTTGTGTGAAGCACTTTGAATTGCCTTGTGTACGAATTGTGCTCTACAAATAAACTTGCCTTGCCTTGCCTTACTGTGGTGTGTGATTGGTAGTGGTTGGAGAGGTCATCATCCAGTCTGCCCTTGGAAGTACCTTACCACCTCCAAGTGTGGGCAGTGACTGAGCTATGGCCCAGTATAGCGCAAATAGTGCAACTTAAGTTTTAACCCATTGCTATTATTGGCAGTAGGTCGTGGTGATTTTAGTCTATGAGAAACTAGCCACATTTCCATGAGAGGGCGTCTGAAAGGGTCTGTGACAGTTACTGGCTCGCTTTAGGCTCCCAGAACAGAAAATGATGATTCTTATGTTGCCCGACTACAGCTGTAGCATAAGTAAACCTTAGAAGTAGAATCAGTGTTAGAGGTAATAGAGGTAATAGAGGTACAATTGTTGCAGTAATGGTAAAAAAAAGGAGGTAAATAAAAAGGGCTTTTGTCGTTGTCGTTGTCGTTGTCGTCGTCGTCTCTACTTTTAATTTTTGCAAATGTAAAACCCTCTTTTCTTTGGTGCAAGGCTATAGGTCAGTGTGGCGACATTCAAACTCAGCCTGTTTAAAGTCCGTTAGCGCCGCGATGTGGGTCACTTCCTGTCCGACCCCCACTACTGGATTCCTCTTTAGTGCTCCACAGAAGACAAACAGCCTGATCCTGGAATACCGCTCCTCCACTGCGCTATCAAGCACACCAGCTTTTTCCTGCCAGCCGCTATCCACACAATGCAAAGGAAGTGCTTGTGTACAGTATCAGCAAAGAAAAAGCAAAAAGGATTTTTTTTTTACCGATGCTTATTCTGGGGCAGTGATTCCCAAACCACCTTTGGAAATGTTCGTCTATTTCAGTGCAATCTTAAATGTTTCTTAACTAGACTAAAACAGAACTTACAACAAATCAAGTCCCTTCTCTCACTCTGATACTGCACCATGATAGAGAAACAAAATGTCTTTGAAAATACATACATACATGTTTTCTTCTCAAATAGTTGTTTATGCAGTGCACTCTATGGAGCAAAAGGCTATTTCCCTAATTAGCATAAAAACAACTCAGACAAAAGGCCTTTAACTTGTTCCAGAACTAAACATGACCAAGTAAAAAAGGACTAAGGACAAAAACAACCAAGAATGTTATTCTGTCACTGTTTTAGGACATCTCTGAAACATCTCCTTTCTAACCATCTCCCCCCAGGCTCTACTTTCGTACGCTTTCTTTTTCAGATTGGAATTGGAGTGTCATTGTTACGTGTCACCTCGTCAGAATGATAGCATCAGATGGGCGCTGTTGTGTTTTTATCAGTGTTTAATAAGCGCTGCGAGCTGCTTCCATTGGCGGAAGATCGGGTAGAAAAAGCTCTCCAGCCGGTTCCCAGGACGTTTCGATCTGATGGAAGCCGGCTCCAATTAACCAAAGCCGCTCTGCTCACAGCTATCACAGACCTGCACTATAGACGGGGAATGAGAGCAGAGATATGGTATTCATCTGCCATGAGAAGTGTATGGGAATCTGGGTTGTTCTAGTGATTGCAGAGGGGGTAGTGGTTGCACAGTTTTAACAGGAGTGCTACAGTGATGGACAAAGACTTTGGGTTTTGGGGATGCAAACATTTTATACTTCAAATTTTATATAGAGATCGAGATTCGAGATCTCCATGTCCAATCGTCGATGATCGGGTAATTTCAATCAAAAGGAATTGGGATGTTTGTGTTAAAATATACCAATTAAAGCAGAACTAAGTAACTCTGACAGTGATAGAGCTCCCCCTGCAGCTCCCTTATGAAAATATATGGTCAGAAAATAGACCAAAAAAAAACAGTATGTGTATAATCAATGTGAAAAACATTTCACATTGCCAAATATAAAGAAAAGAGCCAGGGTTTCTCAGTCGAGTTGTCTTACGGTCAATGTCGGCAAATGCTGCAAGGCTGGTTTTCCACCCAGAAACAGCAGGGGGGTGATGACTGACACTTCAAATGCCCCGAAAAGACATATTTAACCACCAGAGGGATTTACAAAGTCGGTCAAAATGTTACTTAGATCTGCTATAAAGAAAAATAAATAACTACTTTTTTTTTTTATTATTCAATTGAAAAAAAATGAAAAGAAAAATATGATAAATGGATTGATATTTTTTTTTGCTATATCACCCTGCCCTACTCAATAAAGAACACCAAGCCAAGTTACAATTCAGATCTGCGGAGAAACAACTCCACTCAGAGTAACAATGGATGTTTTTCAAGGTTTGTTTTTGACAATAGAACAACTGTAATTAAACAATGCAAGATGTACAAGTTTAATGCCATACTGTGGAACATTCCAGACAAAGCAATAACATCTCTATGGAGACTTGTAGGTGCTGGACGCTCCACCAGAGAAGTTATAATGCATACTGTATTTGAATTAAGGCTTCAACGATTCATTGACTATTCACAAGTAGTCGACTGTACAAAATAATCGTAGTCGTATTTTTTGATAATTGTAATCGTTATATGGGCTCAAAAAATAATAAACACATTCAGATTTTTATCAATAATACACTTCATTTGTAATTATTATCCAGGCAGAAGCCAAAATGTAATCTTAATTTGGTTGATAATGTATTTAAAAATCTAAATGTCGACTACCTTTTTAAAAAAATGTCACCTATTTGGGTCTTTTTGTCCTGTTTTCACATAATAGTTATATTGATTTAGCTTAAGTATGCATTAATTGTGATAGTATTTCCAGTAGTTCAAGTGTAGTTGAAATAATAGTCTTAAACACACTAGCTGGGGGAAATGAGATGGTATTAGTTGCAGTGGGAGTTTAAATTTATGTTTAAGAGCGTCTATGTATTACTTAAAGCTTTTAAGTAACTCTAAGGCTTTTCGGACAGAAAGGGAATGTGTAAATAACTGTAAACCCTCTACCTCACACAGTAGATGTAGCCTGATATTATTGTAGAGCTGTGGGGAAAAAACGATTGTAAACTATTTAACTGAGTCACACTTTGATAATGTTGACCATGTTGAAACAATCACAATCTTGTGAGCATGAGAAATCAAAATTCTGTCAGAAAATAAATCCACAGGAATGGATCGTATTTCTGCTGAGCATCTTAAATATGCCAGTGTGAGATTGGCACCTCTTTTTACCTATGCCTTTGTTTTGCATGGTGTTATCCCAGATTCTATGATGACAGTGCTGTTAGTACCTGTGATAAAGGACAAAGCAGGGAAAGTGGACAAGTCTAATAACTTCTGACCTATTGCTCAGGCAAGTGTACTGTCCAAAGTTTTTGAACAAAATATCCTGAGAAGGTTCAATAATCACATTATCTCCACAGACAATCAATTTGGTTTTAAAGCCGACCATGTCACTGACATGTGCAATTATACCTTAAAAGAACTATTAATAGTCAAGCCAATGTGCCTCAATATGTTGTTCGATGTCTGGCTTATTGATCTGTCCACCAGACTCTACAGGTCAAATGGGACAACTCTTTGTCTGGACCCTTTCAGATCAGTAACGGGGTGAGATAAGGGAGCTTGTTGTCTCCAATTGTGTTTGTTTTTTTCATGAACAACCTCTCCAAACAGCTGAACAGGTTTAGAACTGGGTGCATAGCTGGAGTACTGTGGTCAGTCACTTCCTATACGCTGATGATCTGGTGGTCTTAAGTCCTAGTTCAGCTGGTCTCCAGCAGCTGCTTAATGTGTGTTTTGTGTTTGGAGAACAGAATTATGTAAAATACAATTCTGCAAAGAGTCATCATGATATGTCGAAATAAGGAGGACAAAGCCCTCGTCCCCATCCTGCGAAATATCTATTTTATTTCATTTTGAACTGAAAAGACTAGTATAGTTGTAAAGGAGACCACATCAAGTCCATTCCCTAAACAATATGTTAATAAAAGACTATTTAATCATAATCTCTTTGCAAATAAGTTTTAAAAATGCAACAGTGCCTCAAGCTAATCTACAGTCGTGGACATTTGGCCACTGTTCTGTTGCAGTGAAAGTACTAAGCTTTGTTTAGATCGTACTGCAGTTCGCTCTACACTGCACGTCTGAGGGTGAATCATAAAATAATCCATCCTGCGGAGACTGAAAGTAGCCTATGATACTTTGAGACTTTTGTTTAAAAGCCCTGATGGACCAGCACCAGTGAAATATTTGAGTCCTCAAGAGTGAATATACTGCAATCTGTTTTAGGAAACCTAATGTATACAGTACACTTCTCAGCTGAGCCTCCTGAGAGGTCCTCGTGTTGTTGTTTTTATGTTTTTTATAAACTTTGTTTGTGATTGCCTGTTTTTTACTATGGACCACAATTCTATCTATTAGGTCACATGTGTCAAACTCAAGGCCTGCGGGCCAGATGTGGCCCGCCAGACGTTTTCATCTGGCCCGCCGAACATTTCTAGTTTATAATTATTAATTTCCAATAGATATATTGCATTTTTATCGCTAGAACTACAATTCCCACAATCCTTTGCAGCCGCGGCCCCTCCCCCGCGCTGCTGTGTGTGCGAGAGCTGTTGGGCTCGACACACGGGAGGCGACAAACGACAGCGACCAGCGACACTCATCGCAGCAGGTTTAAAATCGAACACACCGGCAGCGATGACCTGTAGCGCCCGCTTCACACGTGGCGCTCTGCTCCAGGGCAGATCGTGGGAAACACGAGGAATAAAGAAAAGAGGCGGTTTTGTGGACGTTAGAGCTGTGCTAAAAGCGGCGCTAATGTGAAGCTAACAACAAGAAAACAAACTTATTTGCTGACAACTCTGTGAGGAAAACATCCAAACCAGTGCAAAACCTGGACAGATCATGAGCCACAGGTAAAAACACAGGTCAGAGTGTAATAAAGTCTGAACATGACAGAGTGAAGCTGCTTTGAGCTCTCATTTGATTCACCACATGAATCATTTGTCACTAAAATAAGCTTAAACTGTAAAAATAGTGAGCTCATATTGAGTTAGTGCAGCAATATTAACATGTCTGTGATACAAACATTTAATATCAGAATCATATCACAAGTCCATGTTCCTGTTCCTGCTGCAGATTTGTGCAACAGTGTCCACATAGAACTATTACTAGGCTATATAACATTTGTTATATTTTTTATTGTTTTATTTTTTACATTATGTTCGACCCGCGACCCAGTCTGAGCGTCGAAAAGCGGCCCCTGGCCCAAAATGAGTTTGACACCCCTGTTTAGGTGGAGCTTTCAATTTGTATTAAAACAAAATTCCATACTGTAAGTGGAACTAAAATAAGTACGTATATAGGAGAGCTCTTCTAATTAACTGAACCTTCTTTGTTCTCACTAAAAGCCTTGCTGCCACCACTAACTTGCTTTGCTCCAACTGAGAATGCTTTTCATCATGAAAACTGTATATGAACCATTGTAATGCAACTCTCCACTAATGAGAGTCTAATGCAATTTTGACCACACTGAAGGTAAGATGCCGTTATAATGATGTTTACCAGTTATAGCCAACAGTCAGCTATATTTTTAACTGTAAGGCACTAAATAACTAAAACAAAAAAATCTTGTCTTACGTTTTTTATCTCAATTCCTAGCCTTGTAGTGCTTGATTGACAACAGTACTTCTGTAATGAGAGGCTTTGCGGTTTGAACAACTGTGAAAGTCTGACAGTAAATATAGTAGTTGACACTAATTAAGAGCTTCTAATCCATTTTCCATAGGGGATTATTGTCAAAGCATATCGCATCAGGAACCATCTTAAGGAGATGGAATCTGATTGGATGACTACCAGAAAACAAACAATATATTCATGGCAAGAGTAAACCGATAAATCCGTTGAAGTGGTCACAATTGCAAAACTACAACAACGAAGAATGGATGGATTGTCAAATTATTCTTATCTTATTGCACCGGTAATTGGAGTAGTCAAACAAAAAATGAGTTTAGTTTCCTGCCCTATTTGTGTGTAGCCTGTTTTCTTTTGACAAACAGCTAGGTAGAAGTTTCTTTTATCATCTCCATGACATTCTGTGCGTAAAGGACATGATTCCGTCTGCCCACTCAAGCTGTAAATGTTGTAAATGTGACAACATGATGCAGAAACATGTTGAAAATAGCAACGGTCCTTCATGGCCCATCTCTTTGTCTAATGGAGCAAGAGACATCGTGCAGTTTTGTAGTTTGACTATCGGTTGTTTTCGGCATTTTGACAGAGAGAAAAAAAAAGGTATTTCTTTAGTGAGAAGCAATCGCTCACTCATTATCTAATACAGGGTAGGGTGAAGTATGTTGCCCAAGGACACAATGACAATATGCCTGCCTAGTTAAAACTGAGATTGAACCACTGACCTTTGGGTTTGTAGGCGTCAAAACAAATATGCTAGCAAATGTGCATGAATGAAACAGAACACAAAGCAATGGTTTGTTCAATTTTTTATTAGGAAACAATGTAGTAACATGGTACTCTTAGTGCAAGATCGTTTAGTGCTTAGTTGCACATCTTGTGAAGCATTAGTCCCAGAAAGCAGAGCTACAATGATGGCAAATTATGGCATTGTTTTGTTTCTCGTGGACCCCATCTCGTGTCTCATTTTATGGGAATTGACTAATCCCATCTTTTTAGACAGATTTGTCATCAGTCTCATTTGTCACAAAAATATAGAGAAATTTCTTCCTCCAAAGTCGGAATTCTCTCCACATGTTTTTACTGAAACAAATTGACTGTAAAGCTTTTTTTTTTTTTCAACTCCAAGCGAATCACTGACAATTAAAAATGGCATAATATTGACCTTGATTCAGTTGTAGTCAATGACACAGTAAGAATGCCTTTCTCACAACAAACACCTGTAATAGAATAAATGCAAAATAGGTGTATTATAGTGTAGAACATTCTTGTCAAAACATTAACATCCCCATGGCGACAATCAGCTAGCAGACCAGAGAAGTTACAAAGTGAAGTTACCACAGCGGACATGCAGTACACATCACATATCTTTCAGGCTGACCCGCCTCACCCTCTCTCAGTGCTCCACATCTCTTTCCTCCCAATTAAGCTCCTTCCCCACATCTCCAACCTCTCCTCCATGTGTCTCCTCCACTTGATGTGCGACGGGTGGGATCGGGTACGCATTCTGCTGCTCCGTCGCTTTAATTACCCTGGCAGAGGCGCACTTATCAGATGACGAGCCTCGCCTGGGTCCCTCGCCCTCAGCCCGAGATACTGGTTGTGGGGCTGTGTAGGAGGGAGTGTGGGCTGGAACAGTAAGGAGCGCCAGTGACAGTGAGATTTATTATTGTGCTTTGATGGCCTCTGAGCTACTTCGGAGAGGACGTTCACATAGCAGAGTTCAGATTTATCTTTAGGTTAAACTCTTTTTCTACATCAGCCAGGACATTTAGAAGTCTTGGAACATCATGCATAACGCTGTGTTTAAAGACTTTTGTTATAAGACAGGACAGGTCTATTGTTATGTGTTCGGCCAGTGACCAGTTATTTGCGAGGCTAATATGGCTACATTCATTCTTTCATTCTCTTTAATAACAGCGTTCTAGACACCAGACACCTGCTCTACAACACTGTGCATTATTCATTCACTCCACAATCAGTGGTGGTAAGCTACTGCTGGGGCAGACTGATGGAAGTGAGGCTGCCCATCTGCGCCATCAACCCTTTCTCTTTTTCATGGATACCCTGTTAAAACACAACACAAAAGAAACAACAAACAAACACAGGATACTAAAACACAAATAAAACATTCAATGAAATAACAACAAATAACAAATACATAAAAACACATTTATACATACAATATGAGATCAAAATGATATAAAACAAGTGCATCGGCACTGCGGGTAGTCCTTGACCAGTGCTTTAAAATCATTAAAAGGCATAAAATTATTTAATTTCTGTCTCTGTTTTGTTCCACAAAAAAGGAGCAAAAAGGAGTGAAAGAAGTGAAAACTTTTAGGTGACTTGTTGGATTTGATGTGAGAAGCCTGTAGTCCCTCTTTGCTGTTGTGGGATTGGTACAAAGCAGTTTCTCTGAAATGTCTTTACTCCAAAGTGTAAAAAGAAGACCACATATTCGGACATATCTATATAATATATATCTTTCTGTAAACTTTAATATAATTACTCTGGATGCCCTAAATTTGGTGTCATCATGATCATTCCTAGCAGATGCATGTGTGCTTTCAGTGAATGGAATACTCTAACGTATAGGTTTCGATCACCCTGTTACCTGATCTGCCATATTGTTCAGCAGTACAATGTTTTCATACTAAACTTAAATGCTGATGATGCCACTTGTCCCAGTAACGTGGTCTGTTCTGCCATCTCACTTTTCTTTTTTTATTATTCATATCAAAATGCTTTTGTTCACTTTGTAATAATGAAACTGCTAGCATTTCACTTGAGAAAAGAAACTCTTCGATATTGATGACCAAATTTCACCTACACCCCAAAGTGTTTCGTGAAATGTATTATTTTGGCGATGCAATACTTCGTCATGTACAGCATTATCTACCCTCTTTTTAACATCTACATATGGTCTTGTAGTTGATTTCATATGCTGTACTTGTTGTGTGGTTGCCCATCAAATATTTATGTACTGGAGTTTATGCATACATTGACACAAAAGGGTGAAAGGCGAGGCATTTTCCACATGATTTCACCAAGCGGAAGACGTGAGGTGTGTCTGCTTGAATAATTCAATGTCATGTGTTATTGTAAATGTTTAACTAATGCACAAGACAAAAATTGCTTGCAAATGGGAACACAAAAGAATTGAAGTGCCTGGAATATTTTCTGAAGTTCTGTATTGAAAAAAGTCAACAAAGAGGACATATTGTTGAAGCCATAGCACATTTATTGATAACAAGGGCTGTTAATATTGACAAAAGTGATTGTGTCTATTGGTTAAAAAGGTCACTCATGGGTATAAAGCTCTGAATAGTTATATATTTAAGTATAATTAGTGTTGAATTGAAGTGACAACCAACCACTGAAGGCTCGTTTATAGTCAAGCAACATTAAAAAATAGCTTTAAAAATTGCTTGAAAACACATGTTTGGCAAAGATTTTCCTTTTTTTTTTTATTGTCAAAATTAACTTCACTTCTTTTAAAGAAAAAAAAAACATGTGGCATATATAACTATATTTAAATCTATTCTACAAATTGAAATTCTATTTCAATTTGAAATTCATTCTATTTCAATTGAAATTCTATTTCAATTTGTACTCATTAGTCTGTGACAAATAACACATGGGAACACAGAGACTGGGGAAGCTTAGAAAAAATATCAGTGCCAAATACCTGCAAAATGTTCTATATCGGGCCGATATGGATATTGGATCCCAACCTTAATAATTATATTCATGCCAGGATTCTCTTCTTTGCCTTTGTATTAGACTCTGTCAGGCACTTGTTTGCTTTCAGGTCATATCTAGTTGCTTTTAATTTAATGAGTAGTTAATGAGGATTTACCATGAAGTATAGATGACACTTAATATTGTCAGGAGCAGCGGAGGTGGCAATATGAAAACATAATTAGTCTTGTTTACAATGCTTTAGTTCCTGAAGCTTGACTATAGCATAAAAGGAATAACAAATATCTTAATTTTAGTATTTTGGTTGCACAGATTACGGGTAAGAGACAATCTAACCTTAAAGTATCTGTAGGTCTTTGCCTAGTTAGCCACTGAAAACTTCCATTGGCCAGTTTTTGGGTAGAAACTTTCAGAGCCTAGTAGTTAGTTGCTTGAAATACTACCAAAAATATTGTTGTTCTGTCCCTGGACAATCCAGGGACAGTTGTCCAGGTAAATTCCATTGCAAATTGAAATCGTTCATGCCACATAACCTGTCACCCATTTACAACAGCACCCTCAGGCCTAAACCATTATGCATATTATGACTTAGGTGACAATTCACACCTTAGGATAGTTCAACAGACTTAAAGTTGGATTACACTTCCCGTACATCAATTCTGCATGGAGATGCGCGGAGGGCAGCGGAGAAGACGTTGGCAGTGTATAGTCTGCGCATGGTTCATTAGAAATCTGAACTAGCTGCTAGGAAATCCTGCTCATTTTCACCGTACCGTCCGTGTCGTTAGAATTTTTTCCCTGACACTGATGCGGAATATCGCAACGAGGCGTGTCGGCAAATATTACAACATTTTGCAAGCATAAACCTAGGTTTATCTAACAACATATACTCTTACATACCGTATACTCCCTTCACACAGATATTTAAGGCAGTGGCTTACTGATGAAGCCACTTGGCTGCCACCAGAAACTTTTGTCCAGTTGATAGAATTTAATAACATTTTTTTTTTTAGTATTCTCCCTTTTACCTGCCTATTATCTCTTAAAATAACTATTGTAATGTATAGCTAATCAGTGAAAAAGTGCTAATATGAAAAAGCATACACATATTTGCTTTTGGCTTGGCTGTATACAAAAAAATCACATTAGGCTGTATTGTTACGTTGAAAGAAAAGATCTTTGTAACAACACATAGACTACCAAAGCAAGTATAATGCTGTCCCCCCGAGACAGTGACATAACTTACGTTCACTTGATCGCTTTCCATTTTAGTTGAACCAGCCAACCATGGCACAACCTGACCTCCAGATTCATCTATATTGCAGCGACACACAATTGAAATATGATCCGTGTGTGCAGCATGCGTTCATCATGTCATCTCCTCCTTTCTTACAACAGCACTCAGTTTTATCACTCTGCGATGGAAGCCTGTCCCGTGGGGTATATCCAGAGTTTATCGGGATGTAAAGCCTGGCATCAGCACCCCGCCCGGCCCCCAGAGAGCACCCTCCTGTGGGACAAGAGTGTTCTGATGGGCACGATACGGCTATCCGTCTCTCAGCCTGCCTTTAATCACTCCACTGCTGCTGTCACTGTCCGACTGGCTACAACTATTAATCATCCCACATACGCTCTACATACTGTGCAGAAGTTGTGTGAGAATGTTGCCTAATAAGGGAAATCACAACTTACCATCAACATTATTAGAGTGATTATAAGAGCCACAATAGAATACGATATGATGAATAAATCAAATTGTGATCGAATTCCTTTGACAATATGTAATTTGTTATGTAAAATCGACATATCTTGATTCACAAATGTTCTCCTGAATGCAGTACTATCCTCAAACAAATGCACTTTTTTTGCACCCACACCTCCTACCTCTTTTTTAAATGTCATAATTGTTATTTGAATCCATAGCAATAATTCTTAACGCTGTCTTTTGTGCTGTTAATTCAATATATAAATACCATATGTACAGTATGTGGCAATGGGGTTAAACATGTATACTAGGAATTAAACTATTTTCCATGTAATAGGCAAATGCTTAACACACAACCACACACAGTCGTCCTTCCGTGGTTACTACACACACCAGAGCATCTAGTTTTCTTTGGCAATTAAGAGTAAAGTTTACTGTTGATCCGTGTGAGACACCCAGAGTACGAGCTTGAAAGAGTCCGGTGAAGACCATGTATTTCAAAGACTGGAACAGGATCTGTAAACAGCCCCCAACCAAGTGTTTCCTGTCGTTTGGAGCAACGCACAAGCAAAGTTCTACTGATTAGTGTGAAGTCCGGATGTGGGTGGCTTTAAGAAGTGGAAGATAGTAACGCTCACTCTTCAAGGGGCATTTTGAACTAAAGGAATTATGTATTGCACAGCAGGTTATTCTCAACCATACTTCAAACGACACAGTAACAAATATTGAAGACAGTAAAGCAGGATAGGAGATAAGACAGGGCAATTTTACAACTCAATAAGAGTAATCCAAGTGTTTAAAATGTATTATGAATACAGCATAGAGAGTTTAAATAAATCCATCATTTAATATTCAAATAAACTATATAATACATTTCAACTAAATCAAGATTTACAGTATTATGTGTATGTAAAGGGATAATTTGTCATTTTTTTTTTATGGCGGGTAAAGAAATTAAGATTGTTTTTGCTGTTCTTTCTTTTGAAAGATTTGGTTCAAATACTTGGAAATAGAAAATGTTACCTATTTTCACCATTGTGGCATGTCATTTTTATTCCCGAAGTCAGAATCAGAGAACGTTGTATTTGTCACTGAACATACAGTGCAATATAAAACTCCTTTAGGTGGTTCTCTGACACCTCTTCAGGTCTAGTGCTTTCTTCATTTTGTACCAAATGAGTACCTTTTATTAAAATGTTTGCCTTGAGTTATTTCTTAGTCAATTGTTTAGCCCTGAAAAAGTCCTCTTAGTCACGATTTAGATCTGGTGGTACTCAGAAAGCCAAATCTTTTCTTGGTGGTAATTGGTTGGAGATGACTATGTTTTGAAACTTTTTTCTTCTATGCACCTATGTAATTCCTGGACAAATGAGGAATTACACAGACTAGTAAAATATGAATACATTATGAAGTAGGTATTATGTAGTTTGTTGTTGCCTTGGTTATTAAATAAACATTTACCTTCAGCATGATAAGGGATATGGATATTGCTAAAGATGTTCATTGCTTTGAACTTGAACTTTGAGGAAGTACTTGTAAAATCAGAGTTGAAAGTAGCATAGGGGATTAGGCACTCACCCATTGACTGACTGTATTCTGCATTCTGCTGTACTTGGGCAAGACACTTCACCCACATTGTCCATTCTTGTTACACCAAGACTGGTTGTGTCAGGCAGGGCAGTTGGTGTAAAAGCTGGTTTAAATTTCATGGCTACTGAGACTGAAATGGAGTGCTAAATCGACAAATGAACAAGACCTGGGGGACGTCATTTATAACAGTCATGCCTCAGACCTAATTTGGGCAGAAAAAGTCCATCTTCTCTAGTGGCAGCTCCCATAACCACTGTGCGGCCTTTGCCATGATCGACTCTTCATATTCTCTGGTGACTGATGGCGGCGTGTGAACAGAATGAAGGGAGTAGATGAGGTCTGGAGAGGTCTCACCGAAGCTAATGGGGAATTTGACTAAGTCCACCTTAACAAGAGGTTTCATGCTCGGGCACACTATTCCATTCATCTTCATGGATGTTAACTGGAATCCAATTATGCTAATCTGGATTTGAGACAGAAGGGCCAATACAGGCATTTTGGGCATTCACTATTACCAGAAAACTGATAACAAATCTCAAGTTAAAGGAATGAGTATGTAGCAATCTTAAATCTCCGTTTATGTTCAGGCCATGGCTCGTGTTCAGCTCCTTCTCCTCCAGAATTCCAGCCTCACTGAGCTGCAGAGGCTGCTGCAGGTGCTGGGCTTTAGGTAGTGACCATTCAGATCAGAGAGAGGACGGAGACGTTTAAACACACTGGATTTAGACATTGAAACTGGCAACCCAAATAAGAGACTCACGTGAGATTCATTCTGCTTTCTGATTGGACAATCGTCTTGAGACTCAAAACAACATCAACAACTTGGCCACTGTGTCTAATGTTTTTATGATTAAGAATAATGGAGCGTTACAATTGTCATTAATGAAGCTATATTATTTGATCTGAACCTGTTAACGTTGTGTCTGGGAACAAATAGGACATGTTTATCACAAATATTTCCACATATACAACGTTAAAGGTGGAGAGTCAGATAGTTCAATATAGGTTAGAATATGTTACCATGACATTTTTTTTGGAAGGAGAACTGTCTGAAATACTGTTTTTTTGTAATGTTTTATGTATGCATTTATTCTTGGAGCTTTATTCTCAGATTTTGTTGACTCTTCTGCCACAGTTGCCCAGGGCAGACTGACGGAAGCATGGCAGCAAACAATCACAAAATGTGAAAATCAGTTTTCCCTTTATAATTGATGTACTTGCACTGCAACACTTTTTTTAATAGCCTTTTGTTTCTCCTGTCCAAAGATATTTTGCTGCTATTTATATTTTTTTTTATTTTTTTTTACTTTGCATGATTTTCAAACTTACATATTCAACATTGTCCCAACTTTTCCAAAATGAGTTTTGTACATGAACCAATGTGACAGTCTCCTGCATGTCGACAGGACGAGTGGGTGATTACCAGATTGGGAACTCTCTACCCACTCATTCATCTGATTCAGCCGCACTTTTGTTGGAATCAGCGTATTTCTGACAGGGAATCTTCTTACGGCACAATATTTTTCTTTTCTTTCTTTCCAAATGAGGGGTGGAATCACATACGCTTGATCGGACTAAATCACAAGGAGCATTTCATCCAGACTAATGAGCCACAGAAGATTTAGGCTCACTTTCACAAATGAAATGCTGGCATGGGGTCCCACTGGGAAGTGTGCGAACTAAAAACTGCCACCTCAGGACAAAATCTCTTATTGTTTGTCACCGTTTCTCTAAGAAGCTCAATTATTTATAACCAGCAGAGATTTGGGAACTTTCAAAATCAGCATGGCTACACTATAATATACACTAATACAATACACTATATACTGTGTATATATATATAAAATTTGAATGTAAAAACCAAATATCACTGATAAATAAATACAGAAAAACATAAACAACCATAGTTAATATTGCCTTTGCATTTTTCTTCTTCTTATTTATTTGTTTTTATCAAGCTTCAGTTCTCTAATTATGATTTGTTAATAGTCTCTGTTCATTCATTATTATTATTATTATTATTATTATCTAAGCAAAACAGTTAAATGTTATGAGCTAAACTAATACACACTAATACATCCATATATTATGACTTGAATCACATCAATATCATTCATCTTAAAGCCTATTTTAAGAAATCTAAAATAAAGGCTCAGCAGGCAGGTTTTGTTTATAATAAAACTCCATAGAGAAGCTAGTCTGCACAGTATGTTACGCGTTCAATATCTGCAGCTTTTTATATTCAAGTCAACATGATTGAGTCGAATTTACTAGTTTTACAGTGCATCCCCTTCATCTTTGATCTTTTTTTCCCACAATTCCATAGTTCAACCTAATTTCCCCCCTTTTTTCTGAGCACAAGGACACAGTTAGCAGCCTGCAGCTTATGTTGAATCATTACATGTGCTCCAGAATGACTCACTACGTTTGTGTTTAAGCCTCTTTCCGTCATCTCTACACGTGCTCTGATCCAACCGTCCCCACGCCAATCCATCTGCAGCAGCTCGCAACCGCTCGCAACCGCTCGGGATCCCACCGCCGCCATCGCAAATCGTCTTAGCCTCACAATGGATAGACAGACTTTGTTTCTACATTGTCGGTTGCCCTTTCCAGTGCCTTTGGGGTTAGTAGTAATGGGAGGGTCAGGTGCCAATCTATGACTAAATGTAAACACTGGTAAGATCATTGTGTTAAAGAATAGGTTTTTTTGTTTAAGTAACTGAGAACTACTTTAGTATTCATTTACTTATATCACTTGAGAAAATGACAATAAAAAGTGCACAACGTAAAACCTTTCTCCATGGTGATGCTATTGCTTTCCCTGGAATATTCCATAGTACGAATGGGCGGATATAGATTTTTTTAGCCAATACCGATAAGCAATATTTGCCAATACTGATATTGGCAGTTTTAAATCCATAGCAAAGCCCACATACCTATTTTAAGTTGAAGTAAAGTTCACAAATTAAGTTTTCACCTATAGATATATAATAACAAAATGTATTTATCTGAGATATCCAATTATTTGTTACATACGGACATATTTTTAGATTTATTGTTCTTTTATTCCCATTTTTACTTATATATTGGCTCTTTTTTTATTTGACAGTCTTCCTGAAGATGTGAGACAGGCCTCTACTCTGACAATGTTCAAATCCAAGCTAAAAACGGTTTTGGTTAGCTGTGCATATGACTGAAAGGATCATCTTTGCACTCGTCTCGTTTATGTCTTAAACTGTTTTGTGATTTCTGTCATTTCTTTGTAATTTTTATGATTTTTTCCTGTTGTGTGAAGCACTTTGAATTTCCTTGTGTACAAATTGTGCTCTACAAATAAACTTGCCTTGCCTTGCCTATACCGGGCAACACTGGAACCGATATATCGGCCATTCCACTCCACAATATGGCATTAAACTTATCTGTCTCCATGAAGCAGGTCGTTACAGGTCAGATCAGTGGAGAGGCGAGCCCCAACAGTTTTTCAAGGTATTAAAAAAACCAAAAAAACCAGAGCAATTCATTTTTGTCAATATTGCCCACCCTTGTTACACTGTGGAGTAAATTAATTATTAATTTGTTTGTTGGTGTTGTATTTAGGGTTGCACAATTTGAAATAAAGATCAAATTGCAATTTTTCTTGCAATTGTGATGAGGATTGTCAATAAAAAATACTTTTCTGTTCAGAGTGCACATTATAAACAACTCCAGCAGCATTTTGACAAGAATCTGAACCACTAAACCAATCCAAGAATCCCATGAGTTTGTAAAGGTCTTAACTACAGTTCTAGCAAGATTCAGCAATTACGTCAACTGTAATTGCGATTTATATTCCATTGCGATTTATTGTAGTTGTATTGACTGCAGGGGGATGCAAAATGTTTACTTCAACATGCACAAATAAAACGAAAAGATATGTTTTCTGCTCTCACGGTGTTTAAAGTGTCTTTAGTTGCAAACTGTTACAGATATTTAAACAGTACCAAGGAAGAAATGCATACATGCTTTCTTACTGTAAATTGAATGAGCCTGGTACTACAAACCAGCTTTTTAACATTTTCTTTTTTATTATTAATTTTGTACTATTAGTTTCACATTTTTAAATACATACAAATAAAAACAAGAAACAGGACCAAAAAAAATAAGACAAAGAATAATCACAATAGTACAATTGACAAACCTAAATAAAATGAAGGCACAGGCAGTCAAGTCCCATTTAGTCAGGTTTGCTTTTTAACATTTTCACCCTGCCGTACGCTTTAGAATAAGGATTAATTGAAAGATGGACAGCCCACAGATTCTCTCTTCAGTTTCACATGAATCACATTTCTACAGAGACCATGAAATGAAGACACCTACACGTGAACATCTATTTTTGTTCACCAGAGATGGAAAGATGAGAACGACTGGCTTCATGTCTATATGATTTTCCGGTACCTGACTAACAAACTTCTTCAGAGTTGGCAGTAGTGGCAGGTGATGGTCATAACGAGGTTGGATGGTATTCTAAACTCATTGCAAGAGGGTTTGGGGTTCAATTCCTGGAGTGTGGGGTTGTTTTCATGTTGGTTGGGTTTCTTCTTGGTGCTCAGGTTTCCCCCATCAATTGGAAACCAGTTCAGTATGTCTTATTTCAATAGAAATGGCATTGTACAAAAATATATGATTGGAAATGAGTTTGCATCTATAATATTTCGCTTTGAATATTCCTAATTGTTGTAGATGGTGTTTTATGTCGCATCACATTTTGCTCACTTACAATGGCAATAAACCTTTTTCCGATTTTGATTGTTTTTTTTGTAACATGCACTTTGTCTTTAACTCATTTTAGCCAAAACATCTTGAACATTTAAAACAGCTTACCACCTCAATCCTGGACAAGAGTCAGAAACACCAAAAGAATGATTTCTTTATTTTTGTGATTATTTTTAAAGAGAGACATACATTTATACTTAATGGAATCAAGTATGTGAACGCTAATGCATCAAGTAGCACTTTGCTTACTAAATAATACATCACCAGGCAGCAGACACGCTCAGAAGTGGTGTAGACTTCCTCAATGTGGATGCTGGAGGAAGTAAATTAACTGCCATTCTCCCCCTGAGGACGATGTATTTTAGACAAGACTAGATTTATAGTATTTTGTCTGAATTCAACACATTTAAAGAGGACCTAAATTTGAGTAAACGTAAATGTGCTTTTTGTGTGTGAAATAAACGTACAACGTAATTATTACAGTTTGTAATATTGATACAGTTAACAATATGATCGACACACACATATTTCCTTGAGTTTTTCCTCTCATTTGTGACTTTTTGAAAAAATATTAGCCTTAATAAAGCATGAACCTCTGAATTCATAATGAACCAATAGTTTATTAAAAATGATTGAGGCTTAAGTACTTAATTTACATTCATACTAAGCCTGAATCATTTTTAAAATAAATATTTGTTCATTATGATTTAAGCCTTTGTTCATTTGTTATTAAGGTTAATTATGGTTCCAAAAGATCCAGTTTTAGTGCCAAATTTAGTTTAGATCTGCCACCAGGGTCTGCCACCTACTTTTCTCCTTGGAGATGTTACTTTGTCTGGAATGTTCCATAGTATGGCGTTAAATGTACCTATGATTCAGTCCACATGTTTTTATTGTTTTGTTTTATTTCTGTAAAGGCAGCTGACCCTCGCCTCGTTTCCATGTGCATTTGTTTTCCTTACACCCCGCTCGATCTCTTGTGCTTGTCAAAAATCAGATCAAGTGTGTGGTGTCGCTGTCCTTCATATGAGTGTAAGACAAATGTCCTCATGTCCTTCGGCTCATGGTTTTTGACACGTCTTAAATGCTCTAGTGTGCAGCGGGCTTCAATGAAATGTTTTCCTGGCCGCTTCATATCCACCGCGCAGCAATAACGCCGTTCGCCAACTTGGTCAAATCTAATGTTCCACTGCTCACTTGTCACTGTAGAGTTGTGACTTTGATTGACAGATGTCTTCATTCCTCCGGCTGCTCACTGACCCGGGCACGAGTCAGGCCCGCTCCTTGTACACGCGCTGCCGTCATCTTTGACATTTAGACCGTATACATTGTTATTTAATTTGGCTAGAACATAAACAAAGCGCTGATATTTTACTTATCTGTTCTGGAAGTAAAAATCCCATTCTTTTTTCCCAAAGACTTATGCATATTTCTGAAATGATTACAGCTGCAACAACAACAAAATTCAGAATCAATTATTCTAGTTAGTGATTATTATTTAGATTTATCAATTAGTTGTTTAAATTGCAAAGGGCCTGTGTATGACATTTTTACCAAATTTGACTAAAATGTGGAAAATAAATTTCGCTTTAAAATGTTCATGTTGAGTATATGTACAACAAAATAGGTTTTTCATTCAAAACACTCATTTTGGTGTCATTTTTGTCACAAATCTTGGAGTCTGTGTATGTATTGTTCAGAAAACATTATTCGGATAATAAATTAGATGTTGCAATTACCATGTTTCAGCCCTATAAGAACCTCAAAGCTTAAAACACATTTAGCCAAATTTTTGTTTTTAAATGTTTAGGGACAAAATATAAGTGCGTCATGGACATTAGCTCGCTCAGTTTGCCTGACCAGCCAAGACTACATGCTTTGAAAATACTTTAGAAAGACGTTTTGGTCTGGGAATCATCCAGCTGCTCCGATATCCAAAGGACGTGATTGACAGGCGGTTTAACCAATCAGAGAAACGTATGGTCTGGTCGTGTCTCAACAAACGGCGGCTTACGAGGGAAAAAATAAAATGAAAAATGCAGAGTCAACAAGCGATGCACTAACCTGAGGTAAATTCTAAATCTGAGGTAAATTAAGGTATATAGTTTGTTCAGAATGTTCCAAAAATATTTGAGAGGAGGCAACGTCCACATTTGAGAGGCACGTAACACAAATTAGCGGCGGTGGTTGGACTGGTCCATGGTCCATGTTTGGGGAGTTTTTTTGACGCCCCCTATGGTCCGATTTCAGACATTTCCGCATTTGAACTGAATGTAGGCGGAACTGGATGGTCAGGCAATCGCTCATTAGCCTTTTAAACTCTACTAACATTGTAATTTGAAGTTTATAGGGAAAAAGTTTATGGAAAATGTACTTCCTGTAGCTCAGTGGAATATTCTTACTTGCTACTGTATGTTCCAACAGCCTTGTTCTGTCACACTGAAAATATATTTTTAACAGTAAATCCATAACTTTAAGCCCACAAAAAGGCCTTAAACTTAATCATTACTGTACAAAAAGGATGTAACATTATCACAGGAACATATGTCCATGGGAACATAGAGCTAATCTTCTGTTTGTACTAAGATCCTAGTTTGAGATTTGGAAAATGTGCCCAATAAAATACACAACAAACTCCACTTCGGTCGTACTGTATCTCGCAAGGACATTTTTGCTATCTAGTGATGTCTCCAAAACGCCATAAGCGACAATTTGAATTCTGCTAACTTCAACACCTGAAGTTTAGCTGCATGACTTGACTTTTACGTTTACAACTTCCGACTTTGGTGGAGTCACGTATACATTTGACCACGCTTTACCTCCAGACAGTACATCCCAGCTTTGAAAAAGGGAAAAAAAACCGTTGAACTTACATCTCATTGCATCACATTTTGGCGTTTGAAGACTTAGCGACACTATGTTGACTACGCTAATTAGCCTAACTGTCCTTGCTATGACTGTTGTTATGCATGCAAGTCAGCGCGCATCAAAAAATAACTGCTTTTTTCAGCAAGCTCGCGTCTCCGGGGCTAGCGCAGCGCGGCGGTGGGCGACTCGCATGTAAAAGAAGAATGCTATTAGCTAGATTTCAATCTTTTTCGCCGCTATAAGGTGCACGTCAATCAGGCTTGCAGGCGCACACATGAAGCCACTCGGGGATGCCATTAAAATTTTAAACGTTCACCTGCTGCCACACGCTTCCACTGTGCGTGCGCTATGTGTGACAATAACTGTCAACACTTTAATTGCGAGATAGTTATAATTTTGGCAAACAGACATCAAGGAAGGAGGAGATGGAAGGAGGACGTGGAGTGAGTTTTAGATGAAAGAAAATGGCAAGGATGGAGGGATAAGTGGAGGATATATTAAAGAGTAGTGCCCCACTGAGCTTGTGTCACCTTGCCCCTGTAGCTAATTCATAATTTTTTGCCTTTTATGGTATAACTTAAATTCAGTCGTTACAGCATGGCAGGACAAGGCATGGGTAGAGGTCATTCGTTGGTTGTACTCAAGCAGTTGTGGATAAGGAATTCTAATTAAGAAACATACAGTCACCACGCTATAAAGTACAGGGGATTTAGCACTCTGCTGTCTCCCACTGGTTGTATAGGTATACTACACGAGGACTCTTCATGTAATGACCACATGTTTATTCTACTCCAAGTAATTACTTTTTATGGCTTTTTGATATTGAAAAAAAAACTACACAGGGATGTCACAATTATTAGGTCAATTGATGATTGTGATTATCATGAATGTAAATCATAAGAACCAAAAATAAATAATGTGTTCAAAATACCCCTTTTATATACCCCCCTTTTATCTGGCTGTTTTTGTCAAATTTAACTTTATTTTTGTCACTTTTGATTGGTCATATTCTAAATAATCGTTATATCGTGATGTTTTTGTTTTGTTTTTTACAATAATCGTAACACTGACATTTTATGTAGACACACACACATTCTCACAAGTGTGTCGCATGATGAAGCACCAAAACGTATTCATTTGAATTTAGGAAAGTAACAGTATATTTCGAATACAGTTACTAAAATTTGGATGTTTAGGACAACTCACTGAGCAACAAATTGTGATTTTGTTATTACAATGTATAGTGCTGATTGTGTTTGGACTATGGTAGTGTCACCACAATCTACTATCTCGAAATACTGTAGTAAGTAGGCTACTGGATCTGCATATCAAGACAAGTTTATTTGTAGATCACATTTTGTAGAAAAAGTAATTCAAACTGCTTTAAAGAACAAGAAAATATGCATTTATATGACAATAATGAAAACAAATCTATATAAAAGGTGCTTTAAAAGAGAAGCGTGCAGATAAAATACTTTCAGTCATATGCTCAAAACGGAACTGTTTTGAGCCTAGATTTGAACATAACATTACCTGCCTATGTATTTTATAATTTATTTGCATTAATTTTTGAATCTATGAATCCGTTCATGTTATGTTCTCATCTGCACCTTTAATGACCTCCTGTATAGCTCACGTCATCAGTCAACAACAAAATCCTGCCTAATTCCATCAGGGAAGCTTTAGTAGGGGAATACTCTGCCCACATGTACATAATACTCTCTGACAACTTTGTGAGATTGTTTAGAACATCTCAGCGCATTGAAAAGTCACACCAGTTTTCAGAAATTTTACTTCATGTGAATGGATTCTGTGTTTTCTTTAGTTGGTACGACAACATTTTCTATGTTTTTGATGCTTGCAAATTCTCATTACATGTCGAATTCTAATGTGTTGTTGCTTCTTCTGTCTGTGCAGGACTATGGGCGCAGATTGTGATGCCCCAGACCAGTATGGACGTGATAAAGGGACAGACAGTGGTGCTGCTGGCGACATACAGGAGTCCCTCAGGCAGTGACCCCAGCACTAATACCATCCTGTGGAACTTTGTCTCCGATAGCACACAGCTGGTAAGGACAGATAAGACTTTCTGAACAGTGTTCTTCTCTAGAGGTGGGACTTTTGAATGAGATTGACTGGTACTGATTGATTTGATTTAGGTTATCTAGGTGTAGCAAAGTTCTTGTTTCATACATTTGTCCCGCATCAAGTGTCTGATCAAATGGATGTCCTAAATAACATGTATTCGATACATAATTTGCTGGGTTCCTGTAACCTTATTAAAAACATCATATTGCTTATTACTTCAAAATATAATTACTCAAGTAGAAGTTTAAAAAAGTTGCAGTGGTGTGGACTCGAGATAAACTTGAGTCACTGTTTTGATGACTTGAGACTTGACTTGATAAAATAGACGAAAACTTGGGACTGGACTTGAAGCCAGTGACTCTGGACTTGGACGACTTGATGCTAAAAACCTTCTCTTATTGAGAGTTAGATGTACTTTCATGTGTTTTACAAGAACAGACTGGAACATGTCCATCACAAGGAATTTGTATAAGACCAATTACAAGATTCATATTATGGCAAAAACATGAGCTATTTGGTTATTTATGATAATTACTTGAAAGGACTTGACCTTGACTTGGACTTGTGGGCCACTGACTTGGGTCTTGACTCGGACATGAGACCCATCTATTTGGTAGTGTCAGATTTATGGTTTGTACATAGCATATCATTTGACAGAATCTGTCATTTCTAGAATCTTATTTCTAAAAGATACATTACAAAAAAAGTAAAAGAATACACAACGCTAAAACCACTCTTTAAAACACATGTTTAAGTAAATGTAATGTCCCCAGTACTAGTCTTCTCTGAATAAACACAGCATAGCCATACACACACTACTCTACTCACCAAAATGATGCTCTTCTTTCCAAATGAATCCAAAATTCCTCAGTTTTGCCTAATTCTAAATTCTATGCTTCTTTAAACATGTGGATTAAGGAGCGCCGTCTCCAAAAAACAAGTTTAAGAATGCATGTCAGGCTGCATTTTGGCTTGACTAGATTATTACTGAGCGGATGGACTTTGGGAGAAGATTCACATCACAAAACATGAGTTGGAGTTGGGAGAAAGACCCAGCTGATTAAATAGGTTTGCAGCGCGTTCTGTTGCCGTATGGAGCCAAAGACATGAATGGAGAGAACAAGGCTTTGGTGCTTCAAAGTGGCGTTGTGTGTGCCAGATCTGCCACACAGCTGAGGTAAAGCTCGGTAACACTACAGAGGAGCTCCTAGTGATGAAATGAAACCGACCAGGGGAATAGCTTGGGTTTTAAAAATACTTTCAAACACCTTTGCACTTGGGTTGAATTTGCTGACTAATATATTTACCCATAGTTTTCGTAAATGGGATATTTTTTATTTCCAACATGAAAAAAACATGTAATAATGACGATTAAACTGTGAATAAATATTACCATGTTCAAGATACAAACATTTCAGACTCCGTTTTGTTACTCAGGAGCAAACTGCAGATTTAAATGCTATAAAAAACTCAATTAAGCAAGAAATTTTTTTTTTTTTTCAAAGACTGAACGGTCGAGATGGTGTGTGGGACTCCTTGTTTATTGTTGTTATGTTGTTCCTTCTTATCCTATGTACCCGTTTTCACATAGATCTCAAGTCTCCTGCTCTTTTCCCGATGAACATTAGATACACGTTCTATGCGAATAACTTTAGTCTCATTTACTCTCTGCATAATCATAATAGTATACAACATAGAACAAAAATATTGCCTTTAATTTAAAGTCCATATGACACATTAGACTTCACTTTTCAGTACAAAGCAAATATGATGATACTGCCTGGTTTTCTCCAATTTGCCCATTTTTTTGACATTTTTGGAGGTAATACCACAACTGTTTACCTAGCAACCTTTTAAATCACACAATAGTTTTGATTTGACAAATATTTACACCTTACAACACGTTTATTTCGCTAAATGATTGTTTAAACTGTCAGAAATGTGTAAAATAGCAAATTGTCCCTGCTTTATGGATAGAATGGCGCTTTTTGATGACATATGACTTTGGGTGGAGGTAATCTGATTTAGAACGCAACATTTTCAACTTTTATTGGTTCAAATTTCTTCAAAAATTACAACTTGACTAATGAAAAACTATGATAATTGTTTACCACTGGGGCTAAACCAACAAACAACGTCATCATTAGAAAAACATGAGAACCTGTCGTATGGGCCTTAAGCATGTGGAAATTCTGAATTTTACTAAATGTACACGGATATTTGTGTGTTGACATCCCATAACAGACTATTGAGCTCCTGCAGTTGTTGTCACACTATCCCAGCATGCACCACCAAACTCCACACTGGCAGTGATGGTGACTTGGAATTTGCATTGGAATTTGCATTGGAATTTGCATTGGAATTAACAGCGTCGGCAGCAATTACTGTATCACAGTTGTGGATTATTTTTGCGCAAAAATGATCATGTGCACAGATATAACATATCGATATGGCGATACACAGTAACTGACTTCTAAGCAGTATGCATATGGATACAGAGATGTGTATCATGATACTTTTAAACTACATGAAGGCCTTATAAAAAGCTGTGTTTTACACTTATTAACCTGCAGACTGTTGCATTACGGCGGAATCTGCTGGGCTGAAAAGGTGACGTATTCATAGGACAATTGTATTCTGATATTAAGGGCTTTGTGAACATGAAATTCAAATTCATTCTGTTATTTTACATATTCAAGACATCATTTTAGTACTTAGTTGAACGTTTAAGATTGGTATTAAGGGATATCCATGTTACAAGACACATATATCAAGCTTAGAGTTTTGAGATAGGTATTACATTGTGGACCCTCTATCAAGATACATGTATTGTATCATGGGGTACTAGGCAATACAAGGAGGTCCTAATGATGCAGTAGTACAGTATGGGACAAAAATATCACCTATAATTCCTCAATTTTGTTTGAAACATGATCACAACTTAACTCATTTTAGTGATTTGTACGACCTATTTACATTTATGTTTATTTGCAACTGATTATACAATACAATAGTACAGGCTTATTTTTGTCAGTAAAGTACAGCTAGTGTTCGGTGTTCCTCTTGTGCAAATGCCAGGAAAACGCTTGACATTTATTATTTTCGGGGAAATACATGTAGGGATTAAAGTCCTTCTGATTCTTCCGACCCAAGCTGATCCTACTGTACAATCCGGTTCACACACATGCACTTCCAAACCTAGGACAGCGCTGTATATTTAACAACTTTATTAGACCATTGAAAAAGTATTGTGGTTATCCTCAATAGGTTAAATGAGTGAAATGGTCAGCAGAGGGCAGCAGAGTGTAGTTCTGTTGTGAATGTAATATTTCACATGGGTTTGCTCAAATGTAGACACAAAAAAAGCATCATTATTATTCATTCATTCATTCATTCATTTGCTACCGCTTGTTCCCGTTAGGGGTCGCGGGTGACTGGAGCCTATCCCAGTGCCTTTGAGCCTTAGGGGGTGTGCGGGGTATACCCTGCACAGTGGTCAGCTCGTTGCAGGACCCTCTCATTGTTGTTGTTGTTATTATTAGTTGTTGTTGTTGTTGTTGTTGTTGTTGTTGTTGTTGTTGTTGTTGTTATTATTATTATTTGTGTCATAATTGAAAGCAACAGTCTTTAAAATAGGGTAAAATTTACATTTAAAATAGAAAATCGAGTGTGTCATCTATAATTAAAACTATTAAATATGACCCCATCTAATTTAATCTCCCACACAAGGGTATAAAGTGTTTTTTTCTGCACTTGGTGGTTAAATATGTTAGTTATGGTCCCTTCATGTTTTGTGCAATACTCATTTCACTTCAACCTCATTTAAAGAAAAATGTTAACAAATTCCTGATGCATTGTTAAAATACCATCTGAACATTTTTATAAAAATTATGCAAAAAAAGAATAATATTTTAAATTTCTGTGAATATTGCCCAACCCTAATTTAAAAAAATATTTTGGCAGCGTCAAATTAATTATAATTTAATAGTAATAATGTGTAATTGATATATAAGCCTCTTTAAATTAGATGAGTGACTTTACACCAGGTTTTTAGATACAGAATCAGCACTAGTATAATTCAAAAAGTTACAATTATTTGGAGCAGTTATTGTAATAATAATTAAATGTGATTTATTTTACAGTTCTATTTTCAAATGAAATATAGAAAAAAAAACAAATTACCTAACAGGTATTATCAAATAAAGTAGAAGGGCTTATAGGTCAAAGCTTTTTAGAGAAGAAGGGGATAGAAATAGTGAGCGGAGACAAGAACAAAGCATTTTCAGCTCACTGTGTTCACACTCGCACAAACAACACATAATTGGGGCTAAACTTGGACTAAAAGCAAAACTAAACCTGGACTAAATCAGGACTATAATCCGACCAAAGCAAGTCTTCATCTAAACTAAACTAAACTTGGCCCAAACCAAGACCAAATAAGGAGTGAACTCAGCCTAAGGGACAGTAGTACATATTAAAGGATAACTTAAACATACATAAATGAAACAACAGCAGCTTGCATTTGTTTTTTCAATTAATCGATTAGTTGTTTAGATTGCGAAAGGTCTGTAAATATTTGACTTGAGGAAAACAAGTTCATCATCAAAAACACAAAGAGTTACATGTTTTTCTGTGTCATTTTTGTGTAATTACTGCTTTGTCTGAGTCATGAAACCTGTTTTTGAGTCTGCATATAGAGCAGATATTGATGCTTTGACTGCTAAACTAGTTGATTGTGATTGGGATTAATCAATTACCTTGCATTCTAGTCATGGTTTTAATGAACTTGATAACGTGGTAGAGGGCTCATAAAACATTAGTATTTCACCTCCCCTTTAATATTTTTTCTATTTCTTGTCTCGCTCGGTGTAGATCATCTCCTACACTAAGGACTCGGTGAACGTGGGCAGCTCTCAGTTCAAAGACAGAGTTGGCTTCACAGACCCAAACCCTGTGACAAACATCTCACTGTACATCAACAACACTCAGGAGTCGGACTCGGGGCGATACCTCTGCCAGGTCATCATCCCCAGCAGTCCGGGCCTCACCGCGGAGCTCAGCCTGGACGTCAAAGGTACAGGCGGGAGTCAAAACAGTATTGATTTCTTTCATGTTTTATAACTACCTGAACTAAACTGTAACTTCCAGGTATAATGTAGTTTTGGACTGTCCTAATGTTCATAATTAATGGACTGAGATGACTAAAGCGCTGCAAATTATTTTCAACTCTAAACCCACTCTAAAACCATTTATCTGGTACATAAAACTCCTTCAATGGAAGCAATGGATGGATACCTTTGGCAGCAGGAAAAATGTATCACATCAATGATATGATGGATGACAAAGAATGGATCGACCGTCAATAGACGTTGTGTGATTGGTACCTGCTACAGCTGTTTAGTTGTTGTTTTCCTCTCTGTGACTTGTTTGTGTATCGTGTTTTGTAAAAATAATGAGGAAAAAAAGGAAATGTAAAAATCCAATGGCATAAAAATATAATATATAATATATTTTATTTCAATGGTAATTTTACAGTGTGTTTCCTTTATTGAGTATATTGTGTTTTTCATGAACAAAAGATCATTTACAAATGTTGCACTTGTGTACTCAATACCAAATATTTTCTTTCTTTTTGTGTGTGTAGTAGTGTGTAGTGTGTGAATTGTATGGCGTTAATTGCTAATCCTGATATATTTTGTTATGCCATTTGAACCACGGACCTAAAGCATCTATCCTGTCCTTTTCCCTCAGTCCCTCCCGCTGTGCCGAAGTGTTCCCTGTCCGGTAAGCCCGTGGCTAAGGGGAATGTGACGCTGAGTTGTACATCCAGTGCTGGGAAGCCCATCCCAGTGTACAAGTGGAAGAAAACCAGCCCCAGCTCTGAGGTCTTCTTCTCTCCTATGCTCGGTCAGTCATGAATATAATATACATAGATATAGATATATACACTACCGTTCAAAAGTTTGGGGTCACTTTGAAATGTCCTTATTTTGAAAGAAAAACACTGTTCTTTTTCAATGAAGATAACTTTAAACTAATCAGAAATATACTCCATACATTGTTAATGTGGTAAATGGCTATTCTAGCTGCAAATGTCTGCTTTTTGGTGCAATATTTACATAGGTGTAAAGAGACCCATTTCCAGCAAATATCACTCCAGTGTTCTGATGGGACAATGTGTTTGCTCATTGGGTCAGAAGGCTAATGGATGATTAGTAAACCCTTGTGCAATCATGTTAGCACAGCTGAGAACAGTTTAGCTGGTTAGAGAAGCTATAAAACTGACCTTCCTTTAAGCAGGTTTGTATCTGGAGTATCACATTTGTTGGGTCAATTAAACGCTCAAAATGGCCAGAAAAAGAGAATTTTCATGTGAAACTCGACAATCTATTCTTGTTCTTAGAAATGAAGGCTATTCCATGCGAGATATTGTCAAGAAACTGAAGATTTCCTACAATGGTGTGTAGGCCCCGTTGCCCACCTGAGTAAGAGGATAAGTACATTAGAGTTTCTAGATTGAGAAATAGACGCCTCACAGGTCCTCAACTGATAGCGTCATTAAATAGTACCCGCAAAACGCCAGTGCCAACATTTAGAGTGACGAGGCGACTCCAGGATGCTAGCCTTCAGGGCAGAGTGGCAAAGAAAAAGCTATATCTGAGACTAGCCAATAAAAGAATACAGATGAATATGGGCAAAAGAACACAGACATTGGACAGAGGAAGACTAGAAAAAAGTGTTATGGACAGATGAATCAAACTTTGAGGTGTTTGGCTCACACATTTGTGAGACGCAGAACAACTGAAAAGAAGCTGAAAGAGTGCCTGACGCCATCTGCCAAGCAAGGTGGGACTAACGTGATGGTCTGGGGTTGCTTTGGTGCTGGTAAGTTGGGAGATTTGTTCAAGATAAAAGTGATTTTGAATAAGGAAGGCTCTAACTCCATTTTGCAACGCCATGCCATACCCTGTGGTCAGCGCTTGATTGGAGCCAGTTTCATCCTACAACAGGACAGTGACCCAAAGCACACCTCCAAATTGTGCAAGAACTATTTAGAGAAGAAGCAGACAGTTGGTATTCTATCTGTAATGGAGTGGCCAGCGCAGTCACCAGGTCTCAACCCCAGTGAGTTGTGGGAGCAGTTTGACCACATGGTACGCAAGAAGTACCCATCCAGCCAATCCAATTTACGGGAGGGGCTTCTAGAAGTGTGGGGTCAAATTTCTCCAGATTACCTCAACAAATTAACAGATAGAATGCCAAAGGTCTGCAATGCTGTAATTGCTGCAAATGGAGGATTCTTTGACGAAAGCAAAGTTTGAAGGAAAAAAATATTATTTGGAATAAAAATCATTATTTCTAGCCTTGTCAATGTCTTGACTATAATTTTCTATTAATTTTACAACCCATGTGATAAATACAAGTGTGACTTTTCATGGAAAACACAAAATTGTCTGGGTGACCCCAAACTTTTGAACGCTAGTGTATATACTACTATATACTGTGTGGTCAGGATTCACTGTAGTGACATATCCTTGACGTTATTAGCATGATCAATTTTGTTATTAAAAAATATGTAAAACTTAGATTGACTTTCTCGAGCTTTTAGCCATGTCATAACATAAAAAAAACTTACCTAAAGTTGCATGTACTTTCTGTTTAGTAAGTCCTCTCCCCTCTGAGTGCCAAAAACACTCTTTCTGAATTTCCCAGTTGTGTGACATCATAAGTAGAGCTCCAAGATCTCCTGTGCTGTTTTTAAGTCCATAAACAAATCAGACTCATTCAGAGCATTTCTGATGTCAAATTACGTTTGTTAGAACCGCATTAGTATGTCAGGGACAAGCTAGGTTTGTTAATCTACCCTGTGTTATTCCCTCTTCTTCCAGTAGATGGAGCGTTAACAAGTCCTGACATAGGAAACACCTGACTGATATGAGTGTTGAAAACATGATATGCCTAAGCACTCAAGAGCATTTTTAAAGGCCAATAACAGTACAAATAATTCATAATATGGGTCCTTTTAATGAACAAAGACTAATAAATACTTAATTTATACCCCAAGTCCTAACGATAACCACTTGAATCATTCTTAATAAACTATTATTTATAATGAATTAAGTCTTTTTTCATTATTTATTAGGGCTAATTATGGTATAGTTCAGGGGTCGGCAACCTTTAATGTCCAAAGAGCCATTCCGGACCAAATGACAAAAGAAGAATCAGTCTGGAGCCGCAAAAAATTAAAAGCCTTATATAAGAACCACATGCTGTAAGTGTATAATAGCTATATTAGCCTACTATCAAAATAACTAAGCAACAAATACCTAATGCGCATTCCTGATTAAATGTGTATTTTCCTGCAGTTCTGGAGAGATGACGCACCACGTGACAACGAAAAAAACAAAAACGCATATTTGGGCAACAGTGGAATTGAACACAGCCTGCACTTATAAATTCGATTATACCTTCAGAGTTTACATACCTGCATAACAGCGTTCCTGTTCGATATCGATCACGTCACAGACTCATCACAGGCACTTGAGTGTGCTGGAGCTGAATTAATGTCCTTGATTTTCCGATTGATGATGTTGCCTGCCATTTTAATGTCCCTTTCCTTCACTGTCTTTGCAGAGAATCCTTCATGTACTGACGATCGGTGAACGGTTTTCCACGCTTTATTATCTCCCGCGTTGCAACAAATCTAGCAGCTGTAGTGGAGTTTAGAGATGCAATCCAGTTCTTAAATCTATCTTTGCGCACCTCTAATTTCTCCAGAAGTGCTGAAATCGCACAATCCTTGAATCCTCGTTCTCTTCAGCTACTTTCATTCCGGCTTGTTTACAACAGTCACCTGCCCGGCACTGCGCCGCCCATGTGCGCCACGCTGAAACGTGTGTCGCAGGTCTATGACGCAAATCTTCGTTGACAGAAATGTTGAAATATAATATTTATTATTTAAAAAATTACAGCATTGGTAAACGTTAAGAATGTTTGCGTCATGTTTGTCCTCCTACAGAGACCATATTAAAGCAACAAATATCCCCCCATCCATTTTCATACATTTTTGAAAAAGCCCCAGGGAGCCACGAGGAGGGCGCTAAAGAGCCGCATCCGGCTCCGGAGCCGCGGGTTGCCGACCCCTGGTATAGTTATTATATGTAGTGCTAAAAATATAATATTGCGTACATAAAACATTGAGGGGGGAAAAAGCTCAGAGAAAATCTGTTGTCATAGTAATGAACAAAACAAAACAAAAAAGTGAGAAACCGTTTTGATTTAATGGTTACTCGATATAATTTATGGTTTAGTATTATAGACAAATGTTTAAGTGTGGTGTGATATAAACTACTCTTATTGGAAATGTTGAAGTAAAAACCACTCGCTCTTTCCTGATTGGTGCGTTATTGTTGTTCAGACGAGAAGACGGGCACTTTGAAGCTGGCCAACCTGAGCTCCAGTATGTCCGGCAAGTACGTCTGCACAGCCAGCAACGCAGCGGGCTCCGAAAACTGCTTCATCAACCTGGAGGTCATCTCATGTAAGTACTACAAAAGCACAGTACACAAATACTACACCAGCACAATAAAACAAATGGAAATAATAACAAACATTTTCAATCAGCAACCAATGCGGGGATGATTGCGGGTGCTGTGGTGGGCTCCGTGGTGGGCTTCCTGTTTCTGCTGCTTCTGTGCATCCTGTATCTGCTCAAGAGAAGGCGGGACAATGAAGACGACATGGCCAATGAGATCAAGTGAGATGAGAAACTGTTTTTAAGTTTAATAACGTTGTAAACTAGCATGCCCTTAGCAATGACTAATTATTTAATTGGGATAATAAACATTTGGGAGTGAATTGGGAGTTAATTCTTAATTCTTGTGAGCTCCTGGTCTCGTGAGTGCAGTTTAGGTCAGATATTTGGACTGACCACAGAGATACTTGAACAGGACATGTCTTTAGAATTTGTTAAGTCACTAAACAGTACACCAGGGCTATTCAACCAATTTACCTGAGGGCCAGATTTCTCGGGGGGGGCCGACTAACCAGGTCGGAACCAAAACTAACCCAGAATCACACCAGGTCTTAACTAGGTCCAAATCAGGTCTAAAGCAGAATTAAATAAGGACCAAGCCAGTACCAAACCAGGTTTGAACTTAAACTTAAACAGGAAAAAAAAGGTTTCAATATTTGGAAGTTGGGTTGCAGGCCAGATCAGAACGTTTGGCGGGCCTGATCTGGCCCCCGGGCCTTAAGTTGAATAGCCCTGCAGTACACTAACCGTAATTTTACCTTGTTTCGAGCTGATGGTACTCAAGAAGCAGAATATTGTGTGAACACAGTTGTGTGTATAGATACACTATACCTTTGGCATAGTGTATCTAATACAACATACTTTACAGTAAGAGCTGTGTGTGGAGGACGTGAGGGATATTCACTTGTATCAGAATCAGAAGGGGTTTATTGCCATTGTCAATGAACAAAATTCACAAACATAGGAACTTGTCTCAGCATTAAGGTGCAACATAAAACACTGAGCAATAATAAAAACAACATATATGAAATCCAAAGGGCATGCATTAATAAAACACTGAGCAATAATAAAAACAACATATATGAAATCCAAAGGGCATGCATTAAGAAACAATTTAAAATTACTATAGTATAAAATAAAAATAAAATAGGCATTACTATGTACACGAGAATTACAGTTAAATTTACAGTTGTGTGTGCAGAAAGTGACAGTTGAGTGAGTGGTTGAATAGTTGCAGTTAAAGTGGCAGGTGTTTAAGAAGTGTTCATGAGTCCAATCTAGTCACCGATTCCGTTCCGTTCCAAACTGATACTCTAACTGCTCTTTCACACTACAGAAATTGTCCCCAATCCGAACTGGTCAGGCAAGTTTTGGAGGCAAGTTTTGGAGGCAAGTTTTGGGCGATAAGCGGCCTATATGCGTTCGGAGGATTTGTTCATATAATCTGCGTCTCCACAAGAAGAGCTCAAAGTTGTCATGACACTCGTATTTCTTGCTCAACTTTAAATCAAACGGCTCTCATTAAGTATCTTTTATCTGAGAGTAAAATGCGCTGCAGTTAGCTTACCTTTTATTGTAGCCTTGTGTAAATCGTAACATAAATCCAGTCGGTTTCGTCCATGTAAGTGATCACATGCGCTCGTGATGCGTTCAGGGCTATCGTTTTTTGATAACTAAGCTGTTCATGCGTCATTGGGACATATTTGCAGTGGGAAAGAGCACAGGGGAAGCGCAAGGACACGAGGAGACGTGGGGAGACAAGTTGTCACCCCGACTCAGTGACGGGGGTGGGGAGGTCGGAGTGGTGAGAAAGAGTCTTAGAAATGCTTAGATCGGCGGCCAATACGATACCAGTACTGGACATCCCTACTCTTGACTTCACTCATGAACATGGAACTGTGAATAATTCTAATGTTGTGTGTATTTTCTCCGTCTCCAGAGAGGACGCCCAGGCCCCTAAACGTGTCTCCTGGGCCAAGAGCAACATGGGCTCCGACATCATCTCCAAAAACGGCACGTTGTCCTCCATCGCGTCCAGCCCGCGGCACAGGGAGCCGTCCCACCACCCGCACCACCATCAACACCACGACAACCACCACCACCACAACAACCACCATCCACACCAACAACTACAACAGTACCCCCAGAGAGCCCCCTCGGACACCGCCTCCATCGTCACGGCCACGGGTAGCATGGCGGGCTACCGGCCCTCCCGGCAGCACAGCTCCTCCACCCCTACACCCACCCACTACGGCTACAACAACACCAGCACCCTTCCCATCGCGCAGGCCTCCGAAGCTCAGCCAGAACGCTACGGACACCTACCCCAGGCCCAGGCGGTGCCCCAGACGTATAGCCGGGCGCCCTCTCCCCCTCCGCTCCCCACGTCCACGGTCACCCACGCCAATATCGCGCGCATGGGAGGGGTGCCCATCATGGTCCCAGCGCAGAACCAAGCCGGCTCTCTCGTGTAACACAGGAGCTACGACATTACGCTATTAGCGAAAATGAACAGTTAGCGACATTTCATATACTATTCACCGAACTTGCTTAATTGTGTGCCAAGAAGCTACATTTGGCGTTAGGACTGCTGTAGGTAGGATTCTACACGCACTGTAAAAGTGTGGTATAGTTGGCTTTCATACATTTGTCACATGCGCTTTTTTCTATTTGTAATGTTTTTTAGTAGTTTTTACTTATCAGGTGAACCTGTTGGAGCTTTGCTCTTGGAGAAAAACATTTAAAACAGGCCTTCTGTGGTTGGGCCTGGGCCCACAAGGGTGCAAAAGGGTGCATTCCAACGGCATTTAAGTGTGCATTCACACTTGTTATTTAGTCCTAAACTGAGCCCATTTAAGTCCTGATGTTGACTTGGTTTAGTCCTGATCTAGTGCAGGTTTTAGTCCTTGTTTAGTCCCAGTTTTGAAATGGTGAATGTACAAGTGTGAACGCACCCTCATTTCAGGCACGTAAAATGATGATATTAGTGGAGGAGTATTGTTTTTACAGCCCTTTGAAACTCGGATGCGCCCTCAGTCAGTTTGGTCTGGACCTTGGCCTCTGTGGTGCAAAAGAAATTACGTTCTACACTATTAATACAAGACTAAACTACTACATATGAACTAATGTTTAGATTTTTTTGTCTATTCGATAACGGACAATACAGATTTAATTTCAACTGTTTGAAATGGACTGAACCCAAATTATTCGGCAGCACTTTACTCTAACTACACTATTTAAAGCCTTAATAAAGCATGAAGAAAGACTTAATTGATGATGATTCAGGCTTAGTAACTACTTAATTAAGGGGCTAAGCAGCGGAATTAGAGTATGAACTAAGCCATTACAAAGCCTGTATCATTCTTATAAATTATTTGTTCATAATAAATGATTAGGCTAGTTAAGGTGTAGTTCATAAAAAAAATGACCAATTATTCTAACCATTACTTATTGAGATTACTAATATTCAACGCTTACATTTTTCTGTAGAAATTACATTTTCAGAAATTAAATATTTTAAATCACAAAGCCTATAAAATCACCATGGAAAGAATTGAAAATATGTATTTTATGTTCCTATACTGCCCCCCTGTGGCTAAAGTAAAGATTGTCTGTATATTTTTATTTATGGATACATATTTTTACTACATATATATAGCCTAATGAATTCATTTATGGAATATACTAAAATGTCATCTTATTTAGTTATTGTGACATTTTGTTACTACAACTTAAAATCCAGTATTGACTGATAAAAAGGGACCAACCAAAAGAGTTTCACTTATTTAAAAAACAAACAGTTGAATATGTTCCGATGTTGTGATGACTGGATTTCTATTTATTTCTGTAGAATATTATTATACAGAAAGTAAAAACCCACATTTTGGGCTTCAATGTACAAAACACTAGCTTAAACTTCCATTCATATCAACACACTGACTAACATTCATTTTGCAAATGTCAATGTTAGTGTGTTTTTATTTAATTATTATTACTTTAATGCAAACAATGGCAACACAATGTGTATATATGATATTTAATTTTCTCAAAGTTTGAAAAGCAGTGTTCTACAGCGCTGGCTAATGTCCGTAAGTTTTTTTTTTAATTATGTATGTTGGCCTACACACTGGAACCAAAGATATTATGTTAAATGCTTTTGTTTTGCCTTCGTCACTAGATTTGTGTTGGTCAGACACGAAGGTAAGAATATTCACTGCCATAAGTCACACACTCTTAGACTGTTACAATTTAACATGAACAAATATTTTCAAGGTGCCTATTTTTTGATCTTCAAATCACTGGTCAAAAGTCATGTCTTGCTGATGTTTGCTATGTGAGATACTTGTATCCTGTTTGGTCAAGAATTGCCAACATATTTCTGTTTTGGAGAAGCAGGGGAATAAAATTGATATAATATATATCATATTACCCATGGGACTTATTGTATGGACAAAACATATGAAGAGTTTCATTTCATTGGTACAGATACTATATCTATATCTACTGGATATATCAATTCAAAACTGAAGTTGATTGGACTTGATTGGAATCATATTTTTATTGAAATAAAATACATTTTGCTTTTGAAAACATTGCTGTACAAAGAGTAAACCTTTGATTCGTTATTAAAATTGCACTTATCTGTTTTTGCAAATGAACTCTTCATAATTTCCAAACATTCATCATATTATTGTCAAAAACTGAAATCTTACTTTTATTATATTTGTATTGTAGGGCTGCAGCAACCATAAAACATGTTTAAGTCAACTTAGAATATAAAAGCTAATTACAAGACCAATTGATTTTCAGAATAAATATGAGGCAGTAGACCAGAGCTATTCAACATAAGGCCTGGGGGCCAAATCAGGCCCTCCAAGTGATTTAATCCGGCCCAAGACCCATCGTCCAGATATATTTTTTAAATTGTTTACTGGTTTCATTCTTGGTTAGCACTAGTTTAGACCTGGTTTGGTCTTGGTTTGGTTCTTGTTTATTTCTGGTTTGGACCTGTTTGGATTCTGGATTAGTTCAGATCTGGTTGGTTCGAGCCGAGTTTCTGCTTCAGTCCTGGGTGGGCATATTTTCAAAGCAATGTTGGTAGCATTTTGTAATATATAATCTATCAATTATTGATACCGTGTTGAGGATATTTTGTGTGACCCATTTGTGGCGTGTTGTGCACCTCCGGCCCAGGGGCCTTGGCCCTCCGAAAAATCTGGCCTTCTGGAAGATTAAGTTGAATAGCCCTGCTGTAGACCAAGCCTCTTTCAGATGTCAAATTTCTAAGAACATTTTGTACAAAGAAAACTGCCTCTTTCTGTCCTTTCTGTATGAAGATTCTGCTGCACTGTCTTTACACTGGGTGTCATGTCTGCTGAGGGTCGTTCTATGTTAAAACAGGACTCTTTGCTTGGTGTGCAAAGGTTGTAAGGTATGTCTTGTTGAATATATCTTCACATTGTCAGTTCTTTGAAAGAGACATGCTGATTATATATAGGTGTACAATATGGATTTCTAATGTATTTAACAAGCCTTTATTTTTATACATCAGGAGAATAGCACAAAAACCTATATATAAAAAACAAGATCAGCCACGATGGATTGTATACTCCTATGTATTCTGATTATGTGTACAAAATGGCAGAAAAACCCACTGTACCATCCATATTTATGTTCATGGTCAAATGCTTTGTATAATATTTTCAATAAAAGAGTAAATTTAAGTGGTTTATTTCCTTGTTAAAAAATAAAGAAAAAAGAAAAAAAAAAGCTGCCCTGGGGCAAACTGAGGAGAAGGGGGGCTGCCAATCTGGGCCATCTGGCCCTATGACCATCACCAATCACTCACACTCTGACACTTTTAAACTTGCTCTGCTTCTGACCGCTAAATTTGCGATATTAAAGCATATAAGAATATGTAGGGAAAATGTGTGTGCTTCACTTCCTTTCCTCTTTGATCCCATGTGCTTTTATTGTTAAATGTGAAACATAAGCGCAGTGGTACGAGTCAGCTCACTCAGAAACCAGTCTGTGTGTGATGGTCGGGACGGCCGTCGGTGTAAAGTGATCCACGGTGAACGAGTAGGAACAAGAGCGCATTCTCCTTGAATGCCTCATTACCGTAGTGAAGCGCCAATTCTGCGCTGTCCCACTGCAGACAGGTGACTGACCTGCCCCGTCTGTGCAGCTGGCCTGCCCTGTCTGCGCAGGAGAAGAGACAGAGGGGGGAGGACACACCTTTAGTAAGGCTCTGTGTTGTGCCTTTCTTCATAACTTCATGCAAAAACCAAAGAAATTCACAGTCTGATGGACACTAAAAATGTCATTTAGTCAATTTAAAGTCTGTTTATTACTCTTATTTCAGGTCAGTGATCCACATGCCAGGAGTGGCAGTCGGCACGTTGCGACTGAGACGAACTCTTATGTCTCGCTGACATCAGTAGCCGTCGGCCGCCCAGGGGAACCAGTTCACGCCAGGATGCGTATGGTATCTGTGTGTATCGAAACTACACGAGCCGACGTTTCATGACACCGTCCTCCGAATCCCAGCTTGGCTCTGCTTCCAGGATCCTAGGCGCTCATTCGTTCCGCGGTGAGACGTGCCTGCATGATGCTGCAGGATGAAGTGGAGTGCCAGGTTGATGGTGTCGTCTACAGACCTGTTGGCTCTGTAGGCGAACTGCAGGGGGTCCAGCAGGGAGGAGGTGAAGGACTTGAGGTGGGGCAGGACCAGGCGTTCAAATGACTTCATGACTTTTTGCTCATCAATGGCCTAGATTTTTTTGTTTTATTATTAAGACTTTGTTTTATCTATTGAGAGATTATCTGATATCTTAACATTTCACCTTAAATTCTACCAACAAATGACACAATATTAACCTGGTGATCGACGAGAGTTGAAGTGGCCAATGAGAGCGTAGAAAAAACGCCCAGCAGCCTCGTGCAGACCAATAGGGTTTTAAACTGGAGATTGCAACCTCGATCGACACAGATCAGATCTGCACAGTATCCCTAACGCGCCTAGTGTAATCATTTCCATCTCATTAAGAATAGTTTAGTTTGAGTGACATTATTGTGGGTGTGTGGCAGTTACATTCAGCCGCCACTAGAGCGAAACTGAAAAAAAATCAGCACGTTTTAGGGTATTATGTTTATTAGAATTTGCGATTAGCAATGTAACATTCACCTACATGGCACAAAAGAAGTCATAAATATGCTAATATGCAAATATGTACGCCGTAATTCAAAAGAGCTCATCTCATCTGGGAACGTCTGTCATATAGCTTATAGTGGAGCAAACTGCAGCTTTAGATCAAATTAATAAGATAAAAAGATAATAATTCATTTACAATACAGTGTTACAAAATAAATCATTCAAAAGTGAACATTAAAAAACGAAACAAAAAAACATAATTTCAAAATGCACTCACTGCAGTCGGTAATTCTCGTTCACATGGAGCTACAGTACTAGATTTTAGTGCATGGCTTTTGTATTCGAATGACCTGTGTTTATATCTGTAACATAACGTGTTGTGGTTCTCAACAGTAGAATTAGGCTTTTTAAGTTGCAAGTAAATAGTCCATTCATTTTTCCCATAGACTCAAATAATTCATCAAAATAAAAGTTGCACAATGGAAGTCAAGCTATTAGCAAGCTAGCAGTTGATAGCATGACCCATGACGGCTAACAATTTAACCGTAACTAAAATGGTAAAAATTGGGTAAAGCTAAAAAAAATAAATAAATCTTGTTTTATATGCTGCATTCATGTGGTCCTCTGGAGCTCAGAAACATGTTTTTCTGAGTTAAAAAATGTGCATGAATGCTCAAACAACTTGTGAACTCAAAAGCAGGTCAAAAGCTGCTGCCTGACTTCAACACCTGACATGTTCATTTATCTGAAACATTTGAGCTCTTTGGCTAAACGTTACTACATTTAGGGGTTTACTGTCAGTTGTCCAAAAGGTAACAGCAACATATTCGTGAGAAAAGACACAACATTGCTGTTTACTGTAGATGTTAGCTAGCTAAAGTAAAAATAGTTTAGGAGGAAATAGTAGGATGTATAACAAGCTAACATTCTGCTTTGAAAAAAGCAACACATTAAATCAAAAAAGCTAACAACAACAAAACCTACTGGTTAGCTCTAATAAATGCTTTTAAAGAGCAGAATAACTGGTAATATAAAAATCCTGACTTCCTGAGATAAAAGCACATGAATGCAAACAAGTAGGAACCTCAACACCTAATCTCGGAATTCCGATCGAGTTCCTGAGGACCACATGAACGCAGCAATCGTTAAGTATTATCCCATGGTACAATACCTCCCGTCAAGCTTTTAAAATTGTAATATTTATTGTAATATTTAAAATTTTGAATATTTACTATTTTAAAGCAGGCTATGGTAAAAATGTATACGAATTTACTTAAATAACCACAAGTCCCTGCCCACTGTTGAGCTCCATTGGAAGTATGCGTGACCTAGTGATATGATTTTGCCTTGGCAACATATAAAAAAGAATATAAACAAAAGGTATTAAAATATACAAGAGCAGTGTTAATCCCTGTATTATGTAAGTGTGGTGATAGCTATGTCATGCTCTGTTAGTGAGTCCAGGACAAGGGGGTCCACGCTTCCCACTTGTTTTTGAGTGTGGAGTTGTCGGCCATGTTGGTAAGGGCCTGAGTTGAGAGGTATGTGCAGCAGGAGACGGCCATGTTGGTGAGGGCCTGAGCTGAGAGGTATGTGCAGGAGGAGGCGGCCATGTTGGTGAGGGCCTGAGCTGAGAGGTTTGTGCAGGGGGAGGCGGCCATGTTGGTGAGGGCCAGAGCTGAACGTGTGTGCAGGAGGGCCTGAGCTGAGAAGTGTGTGCAGGAGGGGGCGGCCATGTTGTGAGAGCCTTGAGCTGAGAGGTGTCTGTAGGAGGAGGTGGCCATGTTGGTGAGGGCCTGAGAGAGGGTGAGCTCAGCGAAAAGGCAGTAGGCAGGAGGTGGAGAGAGATGATAATGTAGAAGGTGGGTGGTGAGGATCCATGGTTGTGTGGAGATGGGAGAGGGAGGTATGCTCATGCAGCTTGGCCAGAGACCAGCAGGGCAGACTCGGGCCTGGCAGTGCGCTTTAGGTTGGACACAACACTAGAGAGAAAAAGGACGTAATTTAAGATCAATTATTGTACAATACAAATCCAATGGTACAAGAATTATATATATAATATATATATATATATATAATATATATATATATATATATATATATATATATATATATTTTATGTGAGAATACTAGGGCTGCAACTAAGGATTATTTTAATTGGCAACTAGTCAAATAATTATTTCTGTTATACATTGAGACTTTTTAAATATATTATCAACCAAATACATGTTGAAATATGGTGACTGGCATATTGATTTAATATGGTGACAATCTTTGTTATCAAAAGTATTTTTGTAAGCGTTTTGAGTCTGTATTGTCCTGATAACGATTATCAAAATATGATTTTAAATTATTGCTTTTTATAGTTGACTTCACACGTCTACGTCACAATTAGTCAATTCATCGTTGCAGCCCTAGTGATCACAATATGAAACAGCCTTGTACTGTTGAAATTGGAGCAGGATCGACTATTATACTAATCATATCATCGGCCCATAATAATAAAGTAATCATATCTATATCAGTGTTTTCCAACCTCTTTTTTGCCGAGTACCACCAAAGCTTTGTCTCATACTCCGAGGGCCCCCTACTGGTGTAATAGTGATTATTCAATAAGAATGCATTTGTTTACCTCTATGTTATCAATCATATGAATTATTTTTTCTTGTGTTAGGTATACAACCACATTCTTAAAGATTCAATAATACTGAAAAAAATATTTTTGTTTCAAAAATACATTTTACCTACTTTTAAAATCTGAATTCACTCCGAGCACCCCCTGGTCAGTGCTCGCGTACTCCTGGTTGGGAAACACTGATCTACATTTTCCAAAAGACATTGTTGCTTTCATTCTCCAGTCATGTTTAGGATCAGTATCATAAAATAAAAAAGTCCACAGGCAAACTATTTAGTTTAATTGCCATCAATTACCATACAACGATGAAAAGAAGTTGACATATTATATTAATATAATCACATTTTTTTCATTTGAAACTATCTATCTTAGACAAAATGGGCTTTACCTTTTAATATGTAGTCAGTTAGCAGAGTAGGCACCTTGTCACTGTCCTCTTTGATGGCAAAAAGAACTGCAAAAACAAAGTCAACAAAAAAAATTGAACATCATGGACAAATATCCATCCGTACACAGTATTTCATTGCCTTACTTTTCGTGAGCATCTGAAGGTCGTCAACAGACGGTGGAGTGCCTTTTTTCTCAAATGGAATTACTGTGTTGATATACTGACAAGCAAAAATGTACAAATTGTTAACCGCATAGAAGTATCCATTGCTTTGGCCAGTACCAATGAATAGCGCTTACAGTCAGCATATAATATTACATGCACTAGCACAATAACGCAGGTCAGCAACCTAAGAGCATTGTGCTGCATTGATTTAGCAAGGCCTTGTCAGAGCATTAGTCCAGGTAAAGGGAACACAAGCACAAAAGTATTTCATATCCGTACATTTGGACAGGGTCAGGTTTTACTCGAGTACTGACCTGTTTGTCGTTCCCTGTGCTTCCGAATGTTTGTCTGATGCCGGTCTGCAGGATGTTGGACAGTCCCTCCATACTGAACCTCTACAAGCAAAAAAACCCAAAAAAACCCACAAAACAAATACAAAATGTGAGGTATAAAAGGCAATAACCTGACGGCAATAAACATGAAAAAAAAAAAACACACAAACATTTTCCCACAGTTCAGCCACAGCCTAATTTTGTCACATACTTTTTCCCGTGTCACGTTTCCGCCATCTTTTTTCTTCCAAGTCTTGAATGTAGGCGTACCATTCCACAATATCAAGATGAGCCAGGCACAGACATTTTTTAGAACTTTAACTGAGAAAGTTGAATCGCTTTCTAATATAAAATGGATATTCAATCGAAAAATGAAACAAACAAAAAAAAGGTTATCATTTTATTCATGAATAGAGAACGTACAGCAAGGTACTTATTGGAAAACAAAAAAGAACAAATAAACATGTTGGATCCAGGAAGTCAAAAATAGCTAAACTAATATGGAAGTAGCATTGGAACAAAACTTCTATATCTTCATTTTGTTATTGCTTTGCCTTTTATGGAGTTTAAAATGGAGGTGGAGCTTTACACAAATTGGAACGGTCGAGGTTTGATCTCTTTCAAGCGTTAACACAACTCTTTATAGGGTAACATTATAGGGGAAATATTGTGTAATCAATCAATCAATCACATTTTTGTTTTAGCGCCCTTTACAACACTCAAGTTGACCAAAGTGCTTCACAATAAAAATCGAGGCAATACAAAACCTAAAACTAAGTAAAAACCAACTGCACAAAATAAAGTGCCACTACATTACTGAGTGTTAAAAGCCAGTCTGAATAAATACATTTTAAGACTAGATTTAAAAAGGCTAAAGTCTGTGATGGTGCGCATGTTCCATTTAGAGTTTTTTAAACAAAAAGCAACATTTTAAAATCAATTCTAAAAGAAACAGGAAGCCAACGGAGTGCAATACAACTGGGGTGACGTCTGGGTGTGTCGGTTAGAAAACGGGCCGCAGCGTTCTGTACGAGCTGAAGGCGGCAGACTGGGAGACACCGGCGTGAAGTGCAATGCAATAGTCTATTCCTGAGCTGATGAAAGCGTGAATAATCCTTTCATGGTCGGTGCGATTTGAAAAAGGCGTTACCTAAGATAAAAGATGTAACTGTATCAAAATTAGACAGTAGAGTATCACCAAATAAAATGTACTTTTCTGATCTGTTAACCGTGGTGTATCATGAACTTTCTTAGAGTTTTACTTTGATTGATCCATGCTTGTTTGAATAAGCCTGCATTATCTCTGCCTGCTTCTCTGTATATATCATATATGTAGGGTTTAAGAATGTCACATAACCTCCTTTTAACAATAAAAACAAGTGTCACAATGGGTTCTTCCATTCTGCAGTCAATGAAACCGTTTCTACTATTCAGCCTTTTTAGATCATTATTTTGGTTTACAATGAGCAAAATATAAAAGAATGATTTACGAATGTGATATTTTAACATGAAATACTATAGGTAAAAGGATGTTTATGCAGAAGAATGTATAAAGCCATTTGCCTCATCATTTTACAAAAAAAACAATGCAAATGCAAAAGCGTCCCTTTAAACCGTGGACACACCTGCTCATGTAAAACTCTTTCGACTTAATAACATGTACATTTGCAGAGTGAGAGTGTAGTCTGGACATAATGGACATTCCTCTGTGCCCTGTGCATGTCTGTTTATTATGGGCCTGTTCCTGCCCCTGATAGGTCACTGCACTTCAGCGCTCTTCCTGGAATAGACAGCACTGCACAGGCTAATGGAGAGCAGGTCCATTATGTTAAGAGGCACTCTCTGACAATGCGCCAGCACATTAAGTTTAAATAGGATAAACGCGGTATTCAGGTGGATTTGTTAAATATGCTAACGTTACAAAATACGTGAGAAAGGCCGAAAAGGCAGATCCGTGGAGAGGCGACCCTACTCACAATAACAATGTATGTTTTTAATGTACTTTTTTCAGCAACGTAATTGAGGGTGAAAATAAGGTGGAAATACGCTGTTCGCATGATAATGTTTGTTAGCTTTACAGCAAACCCTGCTCTGGCCTCTGGGAGTTGTGGAAAGCACCTATTAACTCATCGTGGTGAATAATCAGAACGCATTAGGTAAGTGAGCGATCCATTTTAAAGACAGTAATCTTTTTAAGACAGCGCCTTCAACAACAATCTGGAGCAGTGGCTGATTCTCAAACTTTTCAGCAGTTACAGTCCTGATAACATTCTGAATATGTTATTTTTGCATGCTATGTCATCGTTTTGTTCTGTTTAGACCCAGTTCAGTGCTGGATCCTTTCTGATTTGGTTCTGGAATATCTTTTTTATTCTGCTTTTGTTCAAGTATGTTAAAAGATGCTAAAATGAGGAGATTTATACGCATTCTTTGTGGAGGTAGGCGCTGATGGATTCGATACACCACATTGAATCCCGTACCTTGGCTGGCATGGTGCCCGTCTTCTCCGCTCTCCCGCTGGAGCTCGTGTTGCTCCCTGTGTTAGCGGTGGCGCTCCCTTGCAGACTCAGAGCCTTGTCCCTGCGTCGACGCTTGCTGCTGTCCCTCTGCTCCTTCTGCCTGTTCTGCACCTCCATCAGGACTGTGATGAACGTGTTCTTCACCTCCTTCTCGAACTCCTGCTCCTCGCGCCGGGCCAGCTGTCGCACTAGCTCCTCCGAGTAGTCACGGATGGCCGTCTCGATGCGCTCCAGCAGCTCCGTCAGGGTGGAGTTGGGCATCAAGCTCAGGCCTGGAACGGAGGATAAAATCTGACTTTAGTGATTGCTTTTCAATTCTATTACATGCTTTGTATTATTCAAGCACTGTACACAGCTCTCGGGTATCTCAACCATGGTATTTTGTTTGTTTATTTGAAAATAACGTCTGGAAATACCAGTGTCTACTACAGCAAAAGTGGCACGTAGTTTAAACTGTTACAAGATTGTGCACAGGTGGAAAATGAGCTTGAGATATTTTTTCTTACATATGTTTACATTTGGTTGGGGGAAACATAAAATGATGAATTTGTCCTTTTTAGAAGCTATAGTTGAAAAAAGCAGTGATGTTAGTAAGTATGAATAAATCCTGTCCTGGTAAAGTGGCAGGCTGCATATTTATTCTGCATAAAAAAATATGCCTGCCTCAGGCTAACCTATGGGGGGAAATGGTAGCATTTCTCAACGTATCCCATGCAGAGGGATTTTGTCTTGAAATGCTTTGTTTGAATGCCGTTTTCAAGATGGAATGATCAAACGCAGAGTAAACCAAGCAGAGGAATGTAATGCGTTAGCTATTTAGTTATGTATTTATTTGTATAATCAATGGATACCACCAGTAGTTTGTTGCAGGAGCATTGCAAAAAATGTGCTGTTGTGCTGTCTTTAAAAAAAATGAAAAAATGAAAAAAAATGAAAATGATTGTGATGGAAATGTTTCTGTAAGAGTCTCACCCACTTCGAAGCGCCCTATGGTTTCAGACATACTGCCAATTCCCCATTCATTTTTACCATAGACTTTTCCCAAAAATTATTTTAAAGACACAGCGGAGACTAATATGGGGTGGCCAATGTCTGTAATGCGGTTGTAAACATCCAGAATATTGGCTTGGTAATGGTATTTATCATCTTTTTTTTTTTGTCTTTGAATTTCAAACATTTATAGTGCTGTTGAAGCAGCAATGATACAAAAATGTAGCCTAAAGCTCAGCTGTGCACACTCTGCTCTGTGACCCATTGTCTGCCCCACCTCGGTCTAAACTGATCAGAAATACCAGACTTGCTGAGATGGCCGTTCACTGCTCTCTCCGCTTGTCCTTGAGCTCCCCATCCTGATATCCATTTGAAAAGCCACATGCTAACAGGCCTTTGTCAGGTCTTCTATATATAGAGACAGTGATACAAAGGTCCCTTTAGGATTGGCCCCACCTTTGGGAGATGTGATTGCCAGTGACATGCCTCAAGGCCGGGCATTCGTCCACCACCAGCTCTTCTGTCATTATACTTTATTCTGACCATTTAACTAAATGGTTATATTATTGGAAAAAAGCATTTGCATATTTTTATTTCTGAAAAGTGGCCATGTGATGTTTTGGAACCCTAAATTTGTTATGTATATATGTCCCCTTTAAGGCCCAGTGCTTATCTCCAGGTCTGTTTAATAAAATAAACCTGCACAGACAGGTAAAGCCTCTGTGCGCCGCTCACGGTGTGTGACAGAGCTGAAAGAAGCACTGTGCGTGCTCATGCAGCTCTTTTCAGGCAGTACTGTGCTCGGATGAGGGCGCATGCAACTAAACTGACAATGGCGTGTTGTAAAGTCTGATTATTGGTTTAGATTTTACCCACATTTCTTGTCTGGAAATGCTTTTGGAATCATTCTGTTCTAGTCCTCGTTTGCATCTGGTTGTACTTGAACCACTGCATTTCACTAAATAAATGGCCCTTCTCCCCGATGCGTACCCTCATAAGAGCAGTTGTTGTTGGAGGCGTGGGACAGCTCACGAATCTCCTCCAGCAGAGACGGGTTAGTCCTGGATGAAGACTCCTCGTCCTCCTCCTCTTCCGTCTCTCCGGGGTCTGGGGAGTTCTCCATCATCTCCTCAATCTCCTCAATGACCTTCAACAACAGCAGGAAGACATTTAAGCTAAGGCGGCAGACTTGTTGCATGACCCCGGCCTGTACATGGTTGAGAGATATTGAGGTTTAAAATTCCATATTTTGTATTACTTCATTCATATTTTGTGTATATTTTTTGAATGTGATTTTAGTTTTGTGTGCAGACAATATGCTTCTGAAAACCCGTGTTGGACACAGGAAGACTTTCAGGTGGTTTGGGTTTTTAGGTTTATTTATTTTCACTCGTAAAAAAAAGTAATTTAAACACAAAAGACACTTCTAAGGTTTTTGGCAAAATATTCCAGCAAATGCAGCACAGCACAAGGAAACTGACCGATACAGCAACCAAATGAATCAAAGCTACACATCAAGTTGACATGTCGTATGTCGTACGGAATTGTTTAAAAGTGGACATCTGGAAAAGTTTTTAAACTAATGTTGTGAAAGCTCAGCAAAGGAGAAGGGAAGATGCACACATAAGTACACACACCTCCTTAAGCATGCATTAGTTAGCATAGCAAGGCCTCTAAAAGCCATAAGCCTCACTTAAATACATTATTGATTGCTACCAAATGTATCATTGAGCGTTATGGACTCCACCACATAGCAACAAGAATAATGTAAGAATATATATAAGAATTTATAATGCATATACAGTCAAAAATATTCTATAAATGACATATCAGACGACTCATTTGAAAGCATTTTACCCACATGTATGACACAAATGTTTAGACTATAATTCAATAATAATTTCCTTTTTGTGAACAAATTGACTGATCTCAAAGGAACTGACAATCGCGGGCTGCTTCTGTGTGAGCAAATGTTAAGGGTCCCAAGAGACATACAGTATAGGCCCATGAACAAAATATGACATAAATCAATGTTATTATGCCGCTTGTTATTCATTCTTCTTTATTCTAACCGCCCTCAAACATCTCACATAGGGACCCTCAAAACTAGAAATCGGCCCCCCGACACCTGACACTCACCTGATCGGCTGAAATCAGAGGCTCGTCGCTCAGGCAGTTGGCGTTGTCGTTCTTCTCATTCATCTCCTCTTCTTCCTTTTCATGGATCTAAACAGAGGAAATGCATTTTATGAGTAATGTGTTGTGTTGACAGAAACCCACCTTATCGCAGCACAAAGCCGAAGCACCACCACAAGAGACGACACGCTTTGATTACAGGCACAGTTCACCTTTAGCCATGCTATTCCTTGTACTTTTAGTTGAGCACAACCAACTGTGATTTTGCTATTTTATTTAAAACATTCAACACGGAATGATTTTCATGTGAAATATTTATCAGAACCAAAAACCTTGTCAGTGTCATAATTGTAACAGCAGAGTATTTAACCATGTTTTAATTGAATAGATGACAAAATATTACTTTTTATGACCCGTTTAAACTTGTGGCTAATTTACATTCTCCTCCCTGTGGCCAATTTGATCAATTGAAATCTCTTTATGCTGTTGTTTGTTATTGATGTAAAATTGCTTGGTAATTGAAACGGGTTCATTGCCTTCCTGTTCAGAACTAAAAGGCCACGCCCCCCCCTCATTGTGGCATTGTGACCACTCAAACCTCAAATGAAGGAGGATTACCCAAAGATGCAAGAATCAATCAGAGAGCTAATGGTACGGGAACACCGTTCATTTGAACATGGTTAAAAGCACAGAAGTTTATTGCTTGTCATGTTTAACAAAAATAAATAATGTTGTACTTTCTCCAGCTGAACTCAGACAAGACTGAAATCATCGTCATCGTCAATCATCATCAGCAGAAAGTGTTAGCAGTCACCTCCAGAGTCTCGCTCTACAAATCAAGTTAGAAGTCTGGGGGTAATAATGGACTCAGATTTGAATTTTAACAGCCACGTCAGATCAATCACATCAGCAGCTTTTTACCATCTAAAAACATTGCCAAAATCAAAAGTATAGTGTCTAAACCAGAGACTGGAGAGACTTATCCATGCGTTTGTCTCTAGTAGATTAGACTACTGTAGACGCCTGCTCACTGGCTCTCCAAACGAGCTGTAAAACGCTGCAGTACATCAGAACGCTGCTGCTCGGGTCCTGACTAGAATCTGGAAGTACGATCACATTAGTCCTGTTCTCAGGTTCTGCACTGGCTCCTTGTGGCTCAGATAGACTTCAAAGCAGCTCTGCTTGTATACAAGTCTCTCCATGGCCTAGCACCAAAGTACATCTCGGACATGTTAGTGCCATATGAACCATCTCGGACTCTGAGGACCTCAGGGACCGGCCTCCTGCTGGTGCCAGAGTCAGGACTATAAACGGGAATGCTGGTTTTCAGTTTTATGCAGCTAAAATCTGGAACAGTCTTCCTGAGGATGTGAGACAGGCCGCTACTCTGGCAATGTTCAAATCTAAGCTAAAAACTGTTTTGTTTGGCTGTGCATTTGACTGAAATGCTTTTCTTTGCACTCTTCTCTTTTATGTCTAACACTGTTTTGTGATTTCTGTCATGTCTTTGTGATTTGAATGCATTTTTTTCCTGTTGTGTGAAGCACTTTGAATTGCCTTGTGTACGAATTGTGCTCTACAAAAAAACTTGCCTTGCCTTGTAAAATGTTTAAAATGATCCCGTTCATAAACTCCTGACTGTCTACTCTTTAAAGCATAAAATATTGACATGTTTTCTCAAAGCCACTTTGCAGAGACTAAATATAGATTTCAGTGAACAGTACATTGCCCAGACCGGGTCCAGACCTGGTCCAGACTGTAAAATGCACACTGTCCAGCACTGTCAGAGCATTTCAGCCAATCAGTTAGAGACCTGAAACATCGGCTCAGTCAGGGGTGGTCAGGGGTGGTCAAGCATGTCCTAAGTGTCAGCGAAAGCCAAGAGAAGAGGAGGAGGGAGGGATGGGGCAGTGCGCTCACCCAAAACTGGAACACTGCAGCGGATTCATTCAAGCAGAACAAAAGTAGTTTGTGCGCTGGGAATAATGTCTGGCTTTTCTTTTGAACTGTGGTTTGAATAATTACAAAACAAAACCAATGAGTGCACTTCATATCATATAGACGAAAGGTTTACATGCGTCCCAGTTTGATAACTGATGTCAGAGATTTAAAGAAAAGGTCACATATTATGCAAAATCAACTTTAATCAGACCTTCCCCCTATCCCCACCCACATGACTGTACTAAGTTCCAGTTATTTGACACATTCAGAATGATACATGTGGAGTTCTAAAATGTCACAAAGACCCTTTTAAAAAATAAAACATGTAAATGACAATCTGCTGCTTGTTACAGTGAAATGTCACTACGAAGAGGCGGGGTTTATCAGTTCTGCAGTTCTGAACAGGAAGTCGTTTCTATCATTGAGCCATTTTAGATCAATATTGTGATTTACAATGAACAAAATGGGAAATTAGGATTTACTTATGTTATAGTTCAGTTCAAAATAATAATAATAAAAAAGTCTCCTTGAAAGGTGCACGATGTCCCTTTCCCCCCAGCTTGTCTCCATGTTATTTTTTTGCCTGGAATGTTCCACACTATGGCATTAAACGTAATTTGGCTTTATTCAACCACAGGTATAATCACATGTATCCTTACTGTAAGCTGGCTCGCCTCTTCCCTGAGCTGACCTGTAACTTGGCTTAGTCTAATGTTCATGTCCGACTATGAACACTCCAGGTAAAGCCAGAACATCTCCATGAAGGGAAGAAGGAAGCTGTACATAACCTCCACCAGAAAAGTTACATAATGCACCTTTAACATAAGTCTGGTGATTTTCACAATTAAGCACAATATAGCAAAGTACTACTCCAGTTGTAACACATAACTACAGGTACTCTGAAATGACAGCATGATGGGCCCAAAACCAATCAAATAAATCTGTTTCTAAAATCTGTATTTCCAACTAGCACGTCAGTCCATCTTGGATCACATGGAACAATAAGGAAAGTAACAAAGTACAAAAGTAAAAGTACCGAACTTATGTAACAGACCGTCTTTAGGTATCTGTATTTAAGTAATTTTTAGAGTGAGTACTTTTTTGTTTTATTCACTACATGTGAGGGCAGGTATCTGTACTTTAAGACTCTAAAAGTACTTTTCATTAAGGGTTACTTTTGGCATGTTCATGATGACCCCCGCCTTATGGCTTTGAGCAAACTAAAATATATACGTAGAATTCACTACAAAAAGTAAGAAACTGATTGGATTTGCTGCTATTGACCAGAAGATCTGCACAACTCTTTATCAAAATGACCACATTTATCACTTTAATCTAATCGGGCAGCAGACATTTAGAATCTGGACACTGTGATTTTGAAAAAAAAAACATTTCCATCACACAACTTACCTCCTGATCTGAAAGGTTCCCGTTGAGACCCTCTTTGTCCGGTCCGTCCCAAGCAGAGATGTAGTTGTCCGTCAGAGCATCCCACACGCTGTAGAGAACACAAACACGCACATGTTAGATTCAGGTACGACCAGGGACAGAAAACCACTGATGAAGTATTAATAGGCCCAGCTCTAAAGCCTATTTAAAGCTACGCTGCAGCCAGCCGTTACATAAGAGGATTAGGCCACCGTTTGCTCTGTGATTGGGCGACGCTTCATTCCGGCAACCTGTAAGAACGTCGTCAAGATTACAAAGAACCAATTGAAGGACGTTTATATACAGCCCAAAATAAATATAATCAATAATAACATAATTCGTACATTAATATGGGGGAATATTGGGTTTGTGGAAAAGTTCAGAAATATTTCTTGTTATGTTCTATGTTATGAAGCTAGACTAGAGCAGCAAATCAGTTAAAAAACAGGAAAACCCTAATAAAAAGAAAACACAAAAATGTCATAATAAATACATAATTGAAAACCAAACAACCAAAAAAAAAGCGTAACAATAATATAAAAAAAAAAAATAGCAAAATACACAAGGAAACAACACAGAAAAACTAACTTTTTAAAAGAAATCATTGCAAACAACCAAACATAAAAAATGACCCAGAAAGTGCATTCATGATATATCATTTTTAATGGTAAAAAATGCAAAAGAAACACAGTAAAAAAAAAAGGAAAAGGAAAAGGAAAATACTTACAGGTAAATAAAATAAAACAAACACAACCAACCCCAAAATCCCCCCAAAAAACTAAACAACAAACCCGGTCCGACTCAACATTGACCCTAAAGCCGAGGTGCAGAGAATCCGCTCACATCATAGCACCAGGGAAGTGTCCGTCTGGGTAAGTGTGCTCTGTGTATGTCGCGCCTGCAGAGGAGAAGTGTCGCACAGTGGTCTTTGTCTGAGGCTTTTTTGTGCCCTGCTCCTCGTGGCACTGCCTCCTGCCACGCACAGAGGCCCATTCAGAGCAAAGGTTACCTCAGAGGACATGGCTCTGAAAGTCCCTCAATAATAATAATAATAATAATAATAGGATAGTAAGTGTCTTTACTTATTGCGATGAAGTGAGTTACAAAGTTAGATTCATATTTACGTTACTATTTCCCAATTTTCTTCCAATATGGCCCACATCTCACCACAACATGTCGCCCTCATTTGAAAGCTTGTACTTCGTATTGTAATCACTGAATTGTTACGTAAACAGAATGAACACATACAGTACCAGCAATGGCACTCATAGTGGACTTCCCTTCATGCTGCTTTTTGTCTTTTTTTCTGCTTTTTTCATTGGATTTCATTGTGAAACATTCTATTAGATTTTTATCCCAAATCTATACGAAATTATTGTTAAAACAAAATACAGTGTACATGACAATTACCACATACAATTGCACAACAACAAAAAAACACAAAAAACTTCATTCACTCACCCTCTCTTGGGGCTCTTAATCTTAATCAAATATGCATGGATTATAAATGTCTCTACAAAATAATTCTATCCTACCGTTACTGTATAGAGAGAGACTTATGGAGAGACTTATCCATGCGTTTGTCTCTAGTAGATAGACTACTGTAACGGCCTGCTCACTGGCCCTTCCAAACGAGCTGTAAAACAGCTGCAGTTACATCCAGAACGCTGCTGCTCGGTCCTGACTAGAACCAGGAAGTACGATCACATTAGTCCTGTGCTCAGGTCTCTGCACTGCCCCTGTGGCTCAGAGAATAGACTTCAAAGCAGCTCTGCTTGTATACAAGTCTCTCCATGGCCTAGCACCAAAGTACATCTCGGACATGTTAGTGCCATATGAACCATCTCGGACTCTGAGGACCTCAGGGACCGGCCTCCTGCTGGTGCCAGAGTCGGACTAACATGGGGAATTGCGTTTCAGTTTTATGCAGCTAAAATCTGAACAGTCTTCCTGAAGATGTGAGACAGGCCGCTACTCTTGGCAATGTTCAAATCTAAACTAAAAACTGTTTTGTTTGGCTGTGCATATGACTGAAATGCTTTTCTTTGCACTCTTCTCTTTATGTCTTGAACTATTAATTTTGTTTTGTGCCATGTCTTTGTGATTTTAATGCATTTTTTCCTGTTGTGTGAAGCACTTTGAATTGCCTTGTGTATGAATTGTGCTCTACAAATAAACTTGCCTTGCCTTGCCTTGCCTTGTATATTACAGGGCATCATAGTCCTCCACACATAATTCAATTGTTTTTGATTATTTTTATATACCGACATAGTGCAATCTAAAATTAAGTCATATTAAATTAATAAGTTCTTTTTTTTCTGATCTCTGCGTATCTTTGCTTCTCTGCAATGTAAGAGGAGAAAATATTGTTTTCCATCCAAAAGGATATCTAATTTTACTCTTTGGCAGGCATTTGGTGAAAATATGAAAAATATCTGTGCTCATCTAACCACCATCATCAAACTGTAGAGAAATTGGGAGCTACACATCAGATCAATTACAGATCATTTTCGCAAAATATCTCATTGCAATTTATGTTTTAACAGTTGGCTTCTGTTCAGATTGCTCATTTTAAACACGCCCAGGAGCATTAAGATCTGAAACAACACTGAAATCTGAACATCCACAGCAAACTAATCAAACAATTCTTATCCTATGCATTTCAGAACATGTTTGTAGAGGTCGAAACTACCGGGTTGGCAGGTTTTAGACATAATAATAGAGCATCATTTGTGCTTTGCAAAGAACGTAAATATTGCATTCATATCGCCCTAAATCTGAGCGTCACCGGGGTCACTCAGTATGTTTACGAGTCCAGTATGAACAGGAAATCTAAAATACATGTTGACACGTAACTTTGATGCCAAATTGCATGAACACAACTAGAGAACTGAAGCACTGCTGCATGTGTACAGTGCACTCCGATCATGAGGCACTCGACTGGACAGGCCGAGATACAACCGCAGAGTAGCTTGGGTTGTTTCATTGTTTTAGTTTCTTACATTGAAAGGAAAGTAAATACTGTCAAAATTGACCTTTTATGTGCTTAATTGCGATCCATTGAAAATAAATTATGAGCAACGCATTCCCTAAACTGAATGTGTTACACCGCATCAACTATATTAATTGTTCATTGTTTTATGTTGCACCTTAACGCTGATTCCTATGTTTGTGAATTCTGTTCATTGACAATGGCAATAAACCTTTTCTGATTCTGATTCTAATATAAGTGTGGTTATATGTATGATTTTTAGCAGGGTGGTCCAAACTGTTTTGATTGAGGGCTACATATTTAAACAAAGACTAAGCAGAGAGCCACAGGCAGGTGGTCAATACAGTGAATTATTCCAAACAGTTGAATTTATCCAAGGTTTGGAAGTGCCATCACCTTATTTCAGCCTCAAAACCTTAATATTAGATCAGTATTACACCTAAATGTAGTTACTGAAAAATACTTAGGATAATGTGGGCCAACAAAAACTGGTCTGAGGGCCGTATTTGGCCCCAGCGCCATAGTTTGGACATCCCTGAAATATAGCCTCAAAGTATTAGCTTTATGCTGGGCGCCCCTGAACGCATCCCAGCCTCTGTTCACATCTATTCATCTTTTTTACCTTCATGTAGAGCAATCTGCATGTTAACGTTGTGACTGCCAAGACAGAAATGTAAAACGTGTTGAAACCTCAGAAAACAAGAAATACTATGACAAGCATTGCACAGCTGACACAGTCTCTATGTAACCAAATCCTGCTGCTGTGTATGTGTTGGCCTGCAGCCACAGAACTCATCATGCTGCTCATGTTGGAGCTCACATCCCCATGTCACACTGGCTCCTCTCTCTGTCTCTAATCGGACAAACTCAAAGGATTAGGCCCAAAGCATCAAACCGAAAGGAAGATTTGGCTGTAATTTCTGCAGGGATTTTCTTATTTTCAACTAAGTCTGGATGACCTTGAAGCATGTTGTTTTATGTAACTATCAGAGAGTGTGCTTCAAGTTTTCGTCATATTCAAACAGTCTATGATCATGATAGAATCGAATAAAATCCCCTGATATAAAGGTGCAAATGTGACTGTTAGCGGTTTGAGTCAAAGATGTAGCATGTATTGAGTGTTGTATAATCATCAACGTGGAAAAATACTTAATTTAATAACGATCAGAATCAGTCTGGTAAAAATGGCTTGACTTTAAAACATAAAAAAACACCATCAGATCTTTTTAAGCAAATTAGGGCAAGAATGAAAAAAAATATGAATAAATAAAAAATAATAAATAAATAAATAAATGAGAGAATGAATGTGTAGCCTGTATTTTGCAGAGGAATCAACACTGGGAAATGGTTACAACACAACCAAATCACAATTGTAGGAATAAAGCATGACTCAAATTTTACTTAACAATGTTTATTAATGGAGAACTAAATTACACATATTTGTAAGTCAATGTGATGGTTAAATATGTATTTTTGGGGCGTTTGAAATGCCATTGTCATACTGTGTCGGTTTGAAATGAGAGGAAGCAGAGCTGTGTTCTGGAAAAACGGAATCCCTCTCTATTTTGTGCTATTGAACACAGACAATCATAACTGTTGTGTCATTTATGAAGATTTTGGCTTTTGTTTTCAGTACGGTTGCCTGGTAACAGTTGTGGAATTACCTCTAAATGTGTCATATTGGCTGCCCATGTCCAACCAGGAAGTACAATTATAAACTTGACAAAAATGGTCAAACTGGGGACAAACAGGAAAAATCTTTAGTAAAATCTGAAATATAATTGTGATCACTTTGTTTTAGTGAAATGTGTCGTCGAATCTGTCATATAGACTTAAAGCTTTTAACATCTTTGTTAAGTTTTAATTAGCTCTTTCCAGGTCATAAGCACATATTTTAGCCAGGGATTCTCATTTTCTTCCACTTGACCCAATGACTGTCATATTTTAAAAAGATTTTAAAAAATATTTTAGGTCTGTACTCTGATATTGTATTTTCACAAGGAAGCTGCAGGGGGAGCTCTATCGCTAAAATTACTTAGTTCTGCTTTAAAGGCATTGTAGGTACCCAATTTTTACCGTCTTATAAAATGTGAAAAAACAGAAGTTCATTAGTTTAGAAGTGCTTTTCAAAACTCTCAGCATCCAGAGCAGACTTTTGCCGTAACACCAATGCTAACAATAACTAGCCTGCTGACATAGCACCAACATTACATTCTAGTTCCAATAAAAATGCTTTATATTCAGATACAGTCAGCTCACAGAGAACCCAATGCAAGACTCCAGAGCATCAGAAAAAGCCAACATAATGATTTCTGCATGTTTATTGCATGCGGATCACAGCTTGTCAACACCCACAGTCCAACATTCTAATTTTCCATCCAAGTCCATTTCTAAGCATCTGAATCTCATGTAATTTCTTCATCAACACCTCCGCCCAACACCTACAAGCAGACTATTTATAGCCTTTGTCATATCTACACTGTTTCTGGCTCCCAGCGGGAACAAATGGCGGTCAGCTGACGTTTGAGTGGCACAGAGCAGAGCCAAGATAAGTGAGGCGAAGGGAGATGGTGTTGAATAATGCAGAGGGAGAAGAGGACGAAGAGAGGGAGGGGGAGCATGGGTGGAGCCACTAAGCTACTGTTTGTATACATTGTTGAGCTGTTGGCAAACTATACCACATTTGGCACTCAAGCTATAGTTTTATGAATGGAAAAAATGACCTTGCAATCACAGCCAGAGACTGGAGTGGGCACTGGGGTTAAAGTGTCTGAGCAGGGAAACAATGACACAATGAGTGGGGATGAGGCTACTCTACATTTCTGTGGAACCCAAACATGGTCCATCAGGGGGTCTAATTTTGCCCGTAAAGGGGTGGGTAGATTTGTTAGGAGAACATGTTTTTGAAAAAAGGAGAACAAATCAGTCAATTCCCTCAAAGACGTTAATAAACAAACGATTTCTTTGCGAAACAACTTTTAAAATACATCACAAAAGTAGGTTTAGCCACTCAACACGCTAATATGTATGAAGTTTGGCACGCAGAGGGAAAAAAGTTTGGTCAACCCTGCTCCAAATCATAGTTGAATGCTTAACCTGTGGCTGCGGCCGGACGATGATGGCCCTTCTTGCAAACTTTGATATTGATACTAGTGCAGAGATTCAAAAAAGCATGTTAAAAAAAACAATGGGCCTCATTTATGAAGCATTCTTACGAACAAATTTCTACTTGAGACCTTCTTACATTTTTGGCATTCACAAAGTTTGTCCTTGAATGAAAACTTTCTTCTGGAAGAACAAATCCTACTCTTACGCACAGAAATTCTGCTATTTTAGAATATTATCACTCTTCTATTGCAAAATTCTAATCCCTACATGATTGTTAGTTAAATATATTTATACATTATTTTATATCAAAATAATATTGGACTCTAAATGTGTGATCAGGAGTGATACCCTGGGGCAGACTGATGGAAGCGCGGCTGTCAATCTGCGCCATCGCCAACCGTTCACGCGCACACCACTTTCATCCTAGGCAATGTGGGTGCAGTGTCAAGGTGGGTGAAGGACACAACAGAGCACGGTCCGAACAGGAATTGAACCTGTGACTTTTTGGGGTAGTGGACGAGTGCTTAAATTTCAGTTCAATTCGACCTATTTTTGTATTGCGCGAAATCACAGCAGCCTCGATGGGCTCTAACCACTGAGCCACTATCACCTGTCAGATTATAATTATATGACAGACAATAGTACAATATGGCATAATGTATAACACTGCTCCAAAACAAAAACAAACATTTTGAGAGATTGTTTTCAGGTTGACATTGGTCACTGTTTCAATCTCATAAACCCCTCACAACAGCGGAAAGACTCACTCTTCGTCCTGCAGCTGCTCCTCGTCCTCCTGGCTGTGACTGTGGTTGCGGATGGGGGCCAGGCCTTCCGTCTTGGTGTTGTAGTTGTGGAAGCACACGTTGAGCTTCTCGTCAAACTCATTGACCAGGTCCTCCATGGACTTGAAGCTCATCATCTCGGAGAAGTTGTCCAGCTCGGAGAAGTCCTCGCGGCTGATGGGCACCAGGGCCACGGTGGAGGAGGTGGAATAGGTGGAATGTTCTGGAGAGTCCATTCGGCACGGGCGCAGGTCTTCGAACTCCTCATCCAGGCAAACGAGCGGGGCTTCCATGGCGACCCCTGGCTGGGAGCACAGCTGGCACCTGGAAGCAAGAGGTCACAGTTTCAAAGGTCTTACAAAATGTGAAACTTAATTTTGTGATGTAGTATTGATATCACAAGCTGCTGAGTTGATACTATCGCGCCATGTTTATAATTGTGTTGCTTAATTAGAGAAAGGAAACTTGTTTATGTCATTTGTCATACAACAGGAAATACCAGTTTAAATGTTTCCAAATTAACATCAAAAGTGCTCTATGTAACTGTCAGGTCTTTGTTTAAATTCTAAATGAAAATGTATGCATTAGACTTGTCTGCCATTAATTCCTAAAGCTTCCATCTTTCAGACATTTCCCTGGCAAATTGTGTGTATTTTAAGCACAACAATGTCACAATAGAGTCTCAACAAAGTCATTTGTTCTGTAAATGTTAAAATACAGCAGGCAACACTTGCATCGCGGTAGAATTTAGCCCGCAGCTGCCGATAGTAATGTTATATAAATGAAAAATTGGACCAACTGCCTGCACAAGGATTTGGATTACATATTCTAAAGACTGCATTGGCTCTTGTAGTTTGTGAACAGCAATAGAGCAGTTCTACAACGTTAAAATGAGTGGCTTGCTTCCCCCACAGTGATCTTCCGGCCTTACATTAGTTGGCGTTCCCTTGGATGCCGACTGTATCTATGCAAAAAAGAATGTTCCATCAACTCGGCTTCTGTTGCTTCATTTAAGGAAAGTCTGACCCAAAAATGTCAAATCAGTATGGTTTGTTGTTGGAGCAACTACATATGCATAAATATGAGCAGTTCTGTCTTACTCGCAAATCCTTATTAACGTAACCAATGGCCATTCTATAATATTTGTAATCATCAAAATATAGTCATGGAAATTTGTGGCTTCTGGTTTTAATGGGTCATATTTTTATATTTATTTTTTGCTTGTCCCAATTAAAACCACACCTTATCCAATTATCCTAATGTTGTTATCAAGAGACAAAGCCGAGACAGGTTTATGAGCCAGAAGGGGCCCAAGTCCCAGTGGGAACTCAACCATTCGGTGAGTCTGCCGGAACCCTCCGCTAATGAATACTGGGAATACTCTGAATACTCTGGTAAGTGCAGTACAATGGGTTGTGCGTCAGAATATTAACCTTGATTTGTGTAGTTTTAAATTTTGTGAATGATTTGTCTACTTAACCTCCCCTTTTTGTTAAGGCTTTAAAACCAATAATTTATAATCATATATTTGAAATACGTTGTGTTTGAATTGTACTTTACAAATACTCAAAGTAAACAGTATCATCCTATATAAAGCAAATATACCTGCCAGTATCTGTTTAGTTTTTAACATTTTCATTAAAACACTTAAAACATAGAAAATAAGACCACTTGAGCAATTTTCAGAATTGATTCTGTTTTTGTTGTGCTCATTAACTATTTCCAGGGACAAAGACACCTCAGAATTTTGGCATCTGTTTTCAGTTCTCCAAATATGCAATTATTTCAGCCTCCTGCCAGGCGAGGTGAGCTTTGAAGTATGATGCCCAAAGCCAATTAGCATTTTAGCTAATGAGCAGGTAGACATTTTCAGACAGGTACGTACATTTACCGCAGTCACTTTTGAATCAAATTGTACTTGCATTTTTCCTACTTTTCCTCCTACTTGTGCAATATATTTGTCAACGTAACACTACTCTTACTTGAGTACAGTTTTTACTATTCAAACTGTGTACATCTTCATGTGACAAAAGATTTATTTGTTGACTTTATTACATTATTTGAGCATTTCATTCCCTTAGGATTATACAGTTCTTGTGTTCTTGTGTTCTCAAATAAACCAGTAAAAAATGCATGTTATTAAATATGTGTCCTTACTTTGGACCACTTTATACTTCTACTTGGCTGATATTATTGTAAGGTTAGACAACTCTCACTTATTTCCTTTCCTAAAGGTAAATAACAACAATATTGAGATCAAAATGTATTTTTCCATGGTGACCTGGGCACCCTGGGACCTGAATAGAATGTTTGGGTACTTTATTCTCACTTCTGTACATATTGGACAAGATGGACAGAAACACATTTCTTATAATTCCATTCTCAGAGGCAGTTAATGGTTCATGTATTGTTAGTGAACATCTTTAGAACTGTTTTGATCTGAAAACAGTTCTAAAAAGTAGCCAAAAATACACAAATCTATTTTAGCCACAATCAAACTGGTGCTTTAAACAGGAAACTGAAACCCATGAACGGGCAAATCCGTCCTCATTTGACCCATCCTTCAATGCCATTAACTGACCAGAGGTGACTTCCGGTACACCACCATCTAAATATTCATGGGCAAAAAGAAGTTGCCACAAAAATGACATATTTTCCATGACCAAGGGAGTCGTCTTTCCTCATGGTTGTTTCAGAAATGAGAAGCTGCTCACTGCATCAGTTGGGTTTGAATACCACGTTGAAGCTCAAAGATCATCGCCCATACAGCTCTCTGCTCAGTTGAATCCATCCAGGCCTGTAGATAGCATGGGGGCTAACTAGTATTTCTTCTTCTTCCCGTCTGTTTGCTTTGCCTTATCTTAGCAGCTTGTGCCTCGCACACTCTGCACTGTGTGGAGATTGTTTTTCAGATCTCCTCCATCACATAACACTCTTGTGATCTGTAGCTGTGGTGGATACATTATAGTCAGTCAATATAGGTCCAATTATTTCCGTTCTGATGAAAGACTAGAGTGCAGTTGACGGAACGTACTATTAGAAATGTGGCATATTCAAAATTCTTCTACTTGATGTATTTTCTTACAATACTGCAAAAGGACATATTTAAATCAAATCAATCCCAATTTTGGATTGAGGCTCTAAGTAAAACAGGAAAAAAGAAATGCATTTATTATCAATATCAATATAAAAAAAAAAGGCCTTAGAATTTTTTTATTAATGGAAAACCCATCTTTTTAATATTTCTCATGATAAAATATGGCATTAATATTTGTGTATTTATTTACTACATTTTTTCATTTTGATCTTGGGTGAGTTTAGAACCATCAACTAAGTGGTAGGAGGGCAAATACTTACTGTGCAATTGATGCACTCAAGCCACCCAAACTTGAACCCAAACGATGCATCTGATTAACATAGTATTTTGATACATCTAGAATGAATTCTGTTGGTTTGAGGTTCAAACCAGCCGCCATCTTGTCAGTGGGCAGACATGACACCACTGTCACCCCAACTGGCCCAGTTATGCCAGCTTGCTGAAACCATAGTAACACAAATCATATAGACTTTAAAGCCTATTATATCAATAAAGCAAAGGAAGTATCAGAGATATTCAGGGGAGACTTGAACCAGTAACTGTCCAGTTCGTGGGTGCAAATGATGTCTACTTTGAGAAAGCAATACAGCCGAGTAATCTTACTGTTGGAAATCATGAATTTGTTTGACTAATGGACTTTTGCTGTTAAGACTAAATCAATGGGAAAAATTGTATTCTTGCAAAAAGGCACAAGGGCAAATGTGTGTTATTGAAACAGGCTTTTTGACATGACCTTGAGAGTGAGGACTCAGTTGGGGCTAGGGGCGGCTGTGGCAATTATAGAGGCCAATGTAATTGTCACTCAGTCATTTGTATCTAGAGGCACTGAGAGGAATCCTATAACTACCTTTCATTCAGACCATAAATGTGAAGGCTCCACGACGTTTCAAAATGTTTATTCTTATGACAAAAATTGCGATTAGATTCGCTATGTTTCAATAGTTGGATTCTGCTTAATGTTCACATTTTAAACACGTCCAGAAGCGTTAATAATTGAGAGAAGAGTCACTAATACAAGAATCACATGCATTTTCCGAACATGTTTGTGGAGGGCTAAACTGCAGACGAAACAGGTTATTTACATAATAAGACAGGAGATTTGTTGTTTGCCACAAACTTATATTGTCGAATTTTTTGTGGTTTGCTGATTGCGACCATTCAAATAGCGATATTGATATATCATGCAGCCTAGATTATGTCCCCTTTTTAAATGTACTTATTTCATGTTGATGAATATATAAATGATATGAAATAGCTTTTACAGGGTCAAAAATGGACATTCAAAATGAAACCTGGTGTTGAACATTTCAGTTTCAAATTTAAATGTTGTACAAATGTCCAAGGCCATTGTTGATTATTATATCTGACAACTATTTACATTTGATGCCTGTTTCTAAAGTTTAGTGAAAAATCATGACAAGTGTTCAAATAAAATAATATCTAATATAGGGCAAATTAGTACTGATTAATCCAATCGTCTAATCATGACTTGTCAACTATAAAAATAATTGTGGGTTTGATATCGTTATCTGGACTAAACAGACTCTAAAATACATACAAAACAAAATGAAATAATAGTAATAACATACTATATTCATAAATATTCTCCATCTGTTTGACTAGCACTAGCCAAATAATTGAAAAATAAAATAATTGCTGACCATTCAACTACTAAAATAATCAGTAGTTGCAGTTTTTCTGTATATAATCTCAAACCAATCCAAATTTAGAATAAGTCATACCTTTTCTTGTAATAAGCTGTACCAGTTTGGATCACAGGCTAAAAAAAAATGGTTGACATCAGTGAATTGTTAAAACATGAATACGGTTGATAGCAAGGGCCAAGGAAACGCTCGTTATAGATAATTCAATATAAACAGCATATTTGGAATTTTCCCCATTAGACACCGGCTTGTCATGCGCTGAAATAATAACGAAATGTTGGGCCGACCTAATTTATTCAACTATACCAAACAAAAGAGGCAATGGATGCAAGTGCCTGTCATGAGGTGAGAACAGCAGTGGGTGGGGGAGGAGCAGAGATGCTTGGAAGGAGACGAAGAAACCATGGTTACAGCAGAGCAAGGATGAGAAATGCAAACCCAAAACGTTACCTTCACGAGACGATTCTGACTTCTTCAACCCTTGCTACGTCTATTCATTCCAGGTGAAGAATTGTTCAGGAGAAAGATGGCAGCCTTGTTGTGTATCACTGAATCCCATAAATGAATCCAGCCAAGCCTAATGTCCTCACGCAGCCTTTTTTTTGCTCTCCGATCAATAGGCAGTCTCTCTCTCTCCAAGCATGCGCACTATACGAAGCCTCTGACGCCATCGCTGCTCTGTCCTCCCTCCCTTCTCCTCTCCTCTTTCTCCATCTCTGCCTTCGTCCCTCCTCCCTCCTCCCCCCTCCCCTCCCACCGGACATTCATTCTGGGCAATGTTCAAGTGAGCAGAGAAGGGAGGGGAGGAGGGAGTGGGGGATAGTGCCAATGACAGGTTGGACTACTCATTCGACTAAAATGCAGTTACGATAATTATATATATATATATATATATATATATAATTATTTATTAGATTTACAAAAATGTTTACACATTTTATCCCTGTTTAGCCATTTTTGTCAGGAGAGTCTAGGTTCTTGGCTATGGAGCTCCACCTCTGTCACATCTGATGCCAAAAACGATACATTTGTTTCAATGTATTAATTTCAATGGTTTAGTTTGGTAAGGTTGGGTCAACAAGTCCGGGCAATAAAGAGCTATGCCCTGCCAGTGTCAGATACCCTGAAGGAATAATAGGTGGACAAAGGAAGAGCTACAGACCACAGATGTTAAGACTCGATAGCTGCTCACCATGCATGGAGGTTCCACCCAAAATCCAGCCCCCTGAGACTGTACACTAGCCGTAAGGAAGGATCCACAAGTATTCAAGGACAAGGCAACAAGATACGTGCTCAGTGAATGTCTCAGACTGGGGACAGAGGGAGCACAAGCCCCACATGGGTTGTACCACCGGAACAAAACTGAAATGGCTGATATCAAGAAATCCTACCAATGGCTGAGTGGCCGGTCTGAAGGACAGCACAGAGGCACTCATCATGGCTGCACAGGAACAGGCCCTGAGCACCAGAGCAATAGAGGCCCAGATCTACCACACCAGACAAGACCCAAGGTGTAGGTTGTGCAAAGGGGCCCCTGAGACAATCCAGCACATAACTGCAGGGTGTAAGATGCTGGCAGGGAAAGCATACATGGAGCGCCATAACCAAGTGGCTGGCATAGTCCACAGGATCATCTGTGTGGAGTATGGACTGGAAACCCCGGTCAAAGTGGGGGAAACACCTCCAAAAAGGTGGTGGAGAATGACCGAGCTAAGATCCTGTGGGACTTCCAGATACAGACTGAAAGAATGGTAAAGGCAACCCAACCAGACATTGTGGTGGATAAAAGAGCATAGGAGAGCCGTTGTGGTTGACGTGGCGATACCAAGTGATGGAAACATCAGGAAAAAGGAACACGAGAAACTGGAGAAATACCAAAGGCTCAGAGAAGAGCTGGAGAAGGTGTGGAGGGTGAAGGCGAAAGTGGTGCCCGTGGTCATTGGAGCACTCGGGGCAGTGACCCCCAAACTGGAGGAGTGGCGACAACAGATCCCTGAAAAAACATCTCAGTCCAGAAAAGCGCCGTGCTCGGAACAGCAAAGATACTGCGCAGAACCCTCAAGCTCCCAGGCCGCTGCTCGAGGACCCAAGCTTAGAGAAAAGGACGAGACCACCCGCGGAGGGAGAGAAGGGAAATTTCATATATTTGCCAAAACTCTGTCCAGTTTCACCCGCTTGTTTTTCTCATGGAGATAGATTGTGAGAAGACTGACCACATCAGAACCCTTCATGTTGATACCTTCAAGTTGCCGCTAGTATTTCCTCACAACAACTCTTTGTTTTCCATTAAAAAAAAAGCAAGTTAGATTTCAAGTTAATTTATTTCACATGCAGACTTTACTAGCCCGGTTTTTGTTCTTTGCATTCTCCAACCAGGTCCTCTGGGGTTGGTGCTAAACAGTGCAGTGCCGAGGGTCTATGTCGAAAAAGACTGCTGTAAGACAAGAGTTCTGTTCACTCCGCCAATGCACCGTCACGGAGGAAAGAGCGGTAGAAACAAGACTGACTTCATTTGACTCCAAACAAAGTGATAAAATAATGAACCAAAATAAGTACTGCATTCAAGGGTTACAATTATATGCACAGGAAATAAAGCACATATTTATATTTTAACACATCATATTCAGATGCAAATTTATGACAAATATTTAGCTATTGATGGGTTTCATTTTCTTGTTTATCCATGTATTTCAGAATTATGGAAACGAGGACAAGTAATTAAACAGCAATTTAAAACAATATTTCATAGTTTTCAAATGTAAAAAGAGATGGTTTTATTCCACCCATCAAACAGCCGGTTGGGGATGGAAATCGGGAGATTTCAAACTGTCTTTGCGCAGTTGTTTATTGGCCACCCAAGTACAATTGTGTACTTGTGTACAAGCTCCTCATTGTAGCAGATTTTAATTTGCATGTTTGCTGTCCGTGCAAGCCCATGGCAAAAGACTTTTTAGATCTCCTTGATTCTTTTAATCTGACACAACACGCCCCCAAGAGCGTGGGCACATACTCTATTTTGTTTTATCTCATGGTTTTATTTTGGATAATCTTGAAATTGGTGATGCAGTGTTTTCTGATCCTGTTGTATTTGATTTGATGATTTCGTTTAACAAGCCACGCGCTCCTGTGCGCTATTGCGGCATGCTAAGCCCTTCCTCCGTCTCAGTGTTCACCTCCGTGTATGTACAAACGCAAACAATTCTCCCAGTATGGGAGAGCGGAGTGCAGACGTGCAGAGAGCAAATGGGATAAGGATGGGCTTGTAGTGTCAATGGAAAACAACAGCGAAGCTACCAGAAAATTGTGAAAAAACGAAAAGGCAAAATACTTTTCAGGCATCATCTCTCAAAATGTGCCCAAACCACGGGTGCTTTTTAAAACTATAGCTTCCATTTTAAACCTTATCCAGTCCACTTCTATAGAGGCTTCTACTAGGGAATGTGATGATTTTCTGGCATATTTTAAAGGTAAAGTTGATTCTGTCCGGTCTAATATTGTGACCACATCTTTTGTTCTGGACATAGTGTTTAATCATGCTGCTCTTTTTACTACTTTTCAGCAAGTCTCTTATTCAGCCCTCTGTTGGGCAGTTAAAGCCATCATCTTGTCCCACAGACCCCATTCCAGCACAAGAGGTCTGGGAGACTATTGGGCAAAATGTTTTGGAAATTGTAAATAGAAGCCTCACTTCTGGTGCAGTGCCTCTGTTCTGTACACAAGCTGTTGTGGAGCCCCCTTTTAAAAAGCCCAGCTTAGACGAACAGGCCCTGTCTAGTTACAGACCCATATCGAAGCTCCCTTTTCTGTCGAAAATTTTTGAAAAAAGTGTCAACACACCAACAATTAATCAATCAGGTTATACGTGATTTCATAGGCAAGGCAAGGCAAGTTTATTTGTAGAGCACAATTCATACACAAGGCAATTCAAAGTGCTTCACACAACAGGAAAAAATGCATTAAAATCACAAAGACATGGCACAAAATAATAGTTCAAGACATAAAAGAGAAGAGTGCAAAGAAAAGCATTTCAGTCATATGCACAGCCAAACAAAACGGTTTTTATCTTAGATTTGAACATTGCCAGAGTCGCGGCCTGTCTCACATCCTCAGAGACTGTTCCAGATTTTAGCTGCATAAAACTGAAACGCAGATTCCCCATGTTTAGTCCTGACTCTGGGCACCAGCAGGAGGCCGGTCCCTGAGGTCTTCAGAGTCCGAGATGGTTCATAGCACAGAAACTGCACTTTTAAAGGCTTTTAATAATCTGTTTGTAATGGCTGATTCTGAAAGTGCAGCTGCTTCTGACACAGTGGACCACACACTTCTCTCGCTTGGAACACTGTCAGGGAAACAGCTTTGGAGTGGTTCAGGTCCTACCTGGCTGACAAATCATGTCATGTAAAAGTTGGGGACTCCTTTTCTTCACGGACCCCTCTACTTTGTGGGGTCCCACAGGGCTCTATTCTCGGACGTATTCTTTTTTCTTTGTACCTCTTGCCTCTTGGTCAAATTTGTATTAATTTTTATATCATATGACTTTTATGCGGACGATTCCCAAGTCTATCTGCCAATAAAAAATAGTTTCTTGGTTCCTGAAATGTTTGGATGATGTCAAGGCCTGATTGGCTATGAATTTCCTAAACCTAAATGAGTCAAAAACAGAAATTGTTGTTTTTAAGCTTAACAAAGCAATTGATTTTAATTTAGACTTGGGGTCTCTCCAACCCTACATCAGGTCTACAGCCACCAGCCTTGGCGTCATCATTGATGGAGATTTTAAGCTTGACAAGCAGATAAATGCTGTGGTTAAATCTAGTTTTTAATCACCTTCAGATTTTATCTAGACTCAAATCGGTTTTATCTTTTATCTGTCACGCTTACAGTTTCCGCAGCATGTCTTTTAACTGGCACACATCGTAGAGAACATATTCCACCTATTTTATGCCCACTGCAGTGCATTTTAGAGTTGATTTTAAAATGTTATTGTTTGTTTTTAAAGCGCTTCACAGACTGGCCCCCGTGTACATTTCAGACCTCATTGTTCCCTACACTCCTGCACACTCGCTGAGGTCTGAGGGCCAGCTCCAACTTGTCCTAAAAACAAGACTCAAAAACCAGGGCAACCGGGCCTTTTCTGTAGTAGGCCCCAAACTTTGGAACGCTCTTCCTCCTCACATTAAGACTGCACCTTCAGGTGATGCTTTTAAGTCTCGTTTGAAAACCCACTTTTATTCACTAGCATTTAACCCGGCATGAGAATTGTGTGGTCCTCTGACTCTCTTTTATTATTTTGTATATTTTATATTGTTTTTCATTTGTTTTTATTTGGGTTGGTATGTATTTATGTATTTTTTTCCTTTTTTATATTTTTACCTGTGCTCGTTTTGTACTCTGTGCAGCACTTTGGAAACTTTTGTGTTGGTAAAATGTGCTATACAAAGAAAGTGTCAAGCTTCAAGCCTTTCATTTAGACTCAAGTATTGTATAGTTTTTCCTCTAAGATTGTTGATAGTTCACCTACATATTTAAGGGATTCCGTTTTCCATTTAAATGGGTAATTCTTTCTAAAGGTCAAAGGGGGTTGCCAGTAAGAGAAAATTTCAGTTTTTTGTACATTCAATTTGTATCCAGACATTGGACCGATTCCATGAAGGAAATGCATCACATTGGGTATGGCAGACAAAATATAAAGAATTCAACATTTGTTTGAATTCAAGATTCATGTTTTTTCATGCAAAAACATGGGCTTTTTATGAGAAAAGTTCATGTTTTTTCACAAGAAAAGCTAATGAAAAAACAAAGAGCAAATCATGCAAATCAGTGTGGCTAAAGGCCTACAAACCTTGACCAAAAACCTATAGTTGGTTTACAACATATGACGGGGTCATGAGCCCTCTAGTGGATTGCAAAGGTATTGCAAATATTTGAATAAATCTGGATTTCAGCTTCTTGTTTTTCTATGGGTTTTTCATGGGGTTCAAAAGTCCTCAAAAGTTGCATAAAACAGGACACTAAAGCCCATGAATAGATGACATTTGGAGGACTGTAAACCATTCAAAATGTATAATATTTAGTTTTGAAACATTCATTAAACTCATGGATGTTTAGCTGTCTTTTATAAATAAGTCAAGAGATTAATTAATATGCATTCAGAAACAAAAAGAGGCAAAAGGAATGATAAGATACATATTTAATGTTTAATGAAAAAAGGATATAGTAATAAAAATCTGTGGGGAAATGAATCCATCAGGAAAGAGGGACGATAACCCTTCTTGTGCTTTTATGGAGTACAGCGCCCTCCAGTGGATTATACAGGCATTGTAAAATGCTGCCTTTCCTTTTTTCCTTTTTTTCCCTTCAAATTTATAAACATATAAAAACAAACACAAAGAATAAGACCAGGGAAAATACTTGAACCAAAACAACAGATATCCACCTGCTTGGGGGGCTGTGACCCTTTCCTGAAGTCCACGATCAGCTCCACTGTCTTCTGGGCGTTGAACTCCAGGTTGTTACCGCTGCAAAAGGACACCAGCCGGTCCACCTCCCTCCTGTAGACAGACTCATCCCCCGATGAGGGTGGTGTCGTCCGCAAATGTGATCAATTTTACGCAATAGTCCATTGTCTATTTTCAAATTAAGTCCAAAAGCAATCCTTTCCATTTTATGAATGACCAAAGTAGAGTCTGTCCAGTCCCTGATTGTCGGTGTAATATGTCTCATCCATTTTTTTGTGATGGCCTTTTTCGCCGCTGCCAAAAGTATGTTCCAGAGGTAAGGGTTTATTGTGTCCATGGCAGGAGTCCTCAACTGCCATTGTCAAAAACATTGCCATTGCCAGTTTTTGACAATGGCGATGTCAAAAACTGTGGTGCATCCTTGATTTCAGTCCAAAACGTTTGAACAACAAGACAGTCAGACAATTGTGGCAGCAAGGAGGCAAACCACTGTCACATATTCTCGGTCTGTATTTCCCTGTGAATAATGGGCACTTTGACATGGCGTTATGAAAAAACGTGACGTATTCTTCCAACAAAACTCTCTCCAATCATGTGATTTTGTAGTCCTCCACAGGGATGTACAAACATCTTCCCACTCTTTGTCTGTCAAAACAAGATCACTCTCTCTTTCACATTTGTTTTTAATATATTTAGTAGAGTAGCTGTCCAGATTAGAAATGTATTGATATATAATTTAGATATTATTCCCCTTGAAAATTCCGATTTATAAGCCTTGATAAACATCTCAGTCAGAGGGCTACAATGGTCATTACCTTGTTTAATTTCTTGGATATAGTAACTCCGTATCTGTAAAAACCTATAAAAGTCCTGTTTCTCCAAGCCAAAGGAATCCTTCAACATATCAAATCTTTTAATTCGATTATCTTTTACAATATGGTGAAAAACCTTTTGTAATCCAGAGTTTAAATCTCTAATATCTATTTTTAGTTTTGACTAAACCGTCTGTCATCTGCAAGTAAGGTCTGCACAGGAATCCCCGGCACAACAACATTAATCAGCAAAGCAGGTAAACACCAGCCTCCTTTTTCTTTTGATAATTGTAAGATTTTGAATCGGATCCGTTTAGTTTTTTTTCCCTTGCCAGACAAATTAATTTGATTCCACTCATCAAACAGCCAGTTGGGGATGGAAATCAGGAGAGTCTGGAAAAGATAGAGAAATCTGGGCAAAACATTGATTTTTATAGTTTCAAACCTTTGACTTAGACTTATGTTGGGGATAAGATTACATTTTTTGAGCAGTTATTTATATATATATATTTTACTAGTAGTAAAGAGAAGGATATCATTTTTCTCCAAAATAGTTCATAAGCCTCTATGGAGTACCACACCTAAATATCTAAGGGATTCCATTTGCCATTTAAATGGGTGTGTCTTTTTAAAGGTCAGAGGAGGTCGCCAGTAAGAGAGAATTTCAGTTGTATCTAGACATTGGACCAATTTCCTGAAGAAAATCCATCACATTGGGTATGGAAATGTGTGGTTTGGTCAAATACAATAGAACATCATCTGCATTGTTATGTTCCATCCTATCAATTTTAACACAGTGAATTGTTTTTGATTGTCTTATAAAGTGGGCCAATGGTTCCAAGTACAAAGCAAATAGGAGGGGGGATTAAGTTTGGGTATATTTTCCATCCTTTTGGACAACATTGAAGTGTATATATGAGTCCACATTCAGAATAGAAATGGCTTTATATGAGGCACAATCCAATCGATCCTTCCCTTCTTTTGGTATCAGGGATATGATGGCCTCTTTCCAACTAAGAGTGGTCTGAGTTTTCTTAAGTGCCCAGTTAAAAGGTGCCACAAGGAAAGGAGTAAGTGTGTCTTTTAAAGCTTTATACCACTCTGAGGTGACGCATTCAAGTGGTGCATCACCACTTCAATTAAAACACATTCCACAGAAATAGAGCATGGCAGGGGTTTTAAGAGCCAGGGACATCGTTCTGAAGTCCAGTGGGATGCCAGTGTCAAAAACACGCACAATTTGTGTCGCTTTGCAAATCTCCTCCTAGCATAACGGCCTAAAAATGTTTTTGCCCAAATAGAGTTTTTTGTCCAATCCTACTCTTCAGACCCCACTCCATCTTTAGGTGTCTTTGGTTTAATCTTTGGCCAATCAGAATGATCATAATCAGAATAAAACGGCCTAAATCATCTTTTTGACTTGACTGTTTGTGCGCCTTAGAAAGGTTATAGTCCCAGTAAAAACTGTGTCTTTGCGTTCTCAGAGTAAAATATATTTTTTTATCTTCAAATTGTCTATGAAAGTTAATTCAGATTACTTCAACATTCTGTGTTCTAAACAGAGATTTAATTTCATTTAATTTCTATGATTTTAATTTTATTTCTATTATTTTGATTATGGCTTTGTTTTAGCCTTTTGAATCAAATTTCAATGCAAAGGAATAAGAAACCATTGCAAATGCAAGGAATGTCAAGAATTATGACTTTCACAGTAAATTGTGAGAATAGATGTCCATGTATGGTCATTGTAAGGTTTTTATAATCAATCTATAAACATAATCGACACTTCAAAATTAATAATCATGTATGTGAACAATCTTTTGTTAAACTATCGGTAAAATAAAATTAAATGGTTCAAATAAAAAAATAAAGGTTTGGTAATGTATCATGTCATGGTATTATTTTATATTATTTACATATTATTCTCTACACTACAAACAAGTCAAGGCAGTTTCTCTCGGTTTACACAAGATATTTGGAGAGGTTTATATCTATTCAACTTACAGTTTGGCACTCTGTATTGTTTGCCAAATGTCAACAACTCAAACTCCTGCTGGAAGATGTGAGTAGAGTAAGTTGCCATTTTCTGACCCTGCTTCCAAACAAACAAACAAACAAACAAACAAACAAACTCTCTAACTCTCTTTGGGCGTGTAGGTGAGATCTTCCCTGCTCTCTTGGTCAAATTTACCTTGTCATGTAATGGAAGTCTAACCTACAGTATATTATGATTCTGATGCAAGATATGCACCCTGCAAACACAGTGTTCAGTTTATGGCATTCTGTTGTACTTTTAGAAGACAAAAACTACAATTCTTGATTTTATGGGCGAAAAGGATATCATTAGCATGCAAAAAGTATGCATCTCCATAGGGGCCTGCTTTTTACCAGCATCGGTCCAATCACAGCAGAACAGAGCTGATCTCAGAAAATAGAGGTGGAAAGCCCATAATGTCACAGATATTTTACATTTACCAATATATATTTGTTGATTTAACATAAAGAGCTGATTGCAAATCCGTAACCACCATTGATTTGGACATTAACTTCAAATTGGATTAGATACTGGTTTAAGATTATAGGACATATTTTGGTTTTGTGTGATACTAATCTATTACACCTGTGGGTCATAGTTTTATACTTTGGATATTTCAAATCTCGATATTAATCTAATACAACTTAATAAGAGATTCTGCTGACTTCCAGTTTAAAACAGTGCGTCACCATAAACATCATCACAACAAAGCCCTGCCTGTCCCTTTCATCCATCCATCTTCTTCCACTGGGCTGGGTTGCAGCAGTCTAAGCAGGAACGCCTTGTCTTCCCCCTCACCCCAGACACTTCCTCCAGGAAGGAACCTGGGGTGTTCCCTGGCCAGCCGAGAGACATATTCCCTCCACCGTATCCTGGGTCTTCCCTGAGGCCTCCTCCCGGTGGCACATGCTCAGAACAGCCACTTCAGCTGGCTCCTCTCGACGTGGAGGAGCAGCGGCTCTACTCCGAGCTGCTCCCATGTGACTGAGCTCATCACCCTATCTCTAAGGTAGCGCCCAGCCACCCTGCGGAGGAAACTCCGCTTGTATCCACGCTCTTGCCCTTTCGGTCATTACCCAAAGCTCATGACCATAGGTGAGGGGAGGAACGTGGATTGACCGGTGTCTTTCGACTCAGCTCCTTCTAGAACACAACAGTCCGATGCAGCAACCACATCACTGCAGACGCTGCACTGATCCGCCTGTCAATGTCACGCTCCATCCTTTCCTCATTCGTGAACAAGACCCCAAGATACTTGAACTCCTCCTCTTGGGGCAAGGACTCCCCACACACCTGGAGAGGGCAAGCTACCTTTTTCAAACCATCCCAGTAGGTCTGACTTAACACACCTCCTGCTCTGGTCATACAAAACGCCTTCTCCAGATCCACAAAGAACATGTGGATTGGTTGGGCAAACTCCCATGAACCCTCAAGCACCAGATTGACAGTGTAGAGCTGGTCCATTGTTCTACGATGGGGACAAAACTCAAACTGCTCCTTCTGAATCCGAGGTTCAACTATGGATCTGATTCTCCTCTCCAGGACCTTGGAGTAGGCCTTATCATCGAGTGTGATCCCTCTGTAGTAGAAACACAGCCTCCGATCCCCTTTCTTAAACAGAGACTAACTTTATATTAGACATTTGCAGAATGGAAAAAATTACATTTGGACTTGATTTAGAAGAATGACCTGAATGCTATAGTACCTTATCATCCAAACAGAGCACTTCGCTCTCAAAATGCTGGGCTTCTGGTGATCCCAATTTTCTCTAAAAGCACAGTAGGAGGTAGAGCGTTTAGCTACCAAGCCCCTGTGTTATTGAATCAGCTTCTGTCCATGTTAAAGAGGCCGACACAGTCTCTTCATTTAAGACCAGGCTTAAAACGTTCCTCTTTGAAATGGCTTATGGTCAGGCCAGTTAGGAACAGAAATAAAAACCTATATAGTTCCCAGCTATGCTGCCTAGGAGCAACTATGCTGGGGAAGTATGGCAGCTTGAGCACTGTCCTGTGTTTCTGACTACTTCTCTATCAAACCATATTTAATACTTAATTTTACTTGCAATTTGTTCATCGCTTTTCCTTCTCTCCTCCCACTTCCCACCAGGAGTGGAGCAGGCACATCGATAATCTGTGGACCCAGATGCTCCTCAACTTTCTGGAAACGGTCTGCCTGGAGAAATGGTCTCTACTTCATACGAACGTTCTTCATCTGCTTCGAAGAACTGGTTCTCCTCCTAGTGGTTCCAGCTACATAGTCTATCTGCAAATTGAACCGCATCCACCTGTCCCTCCGAGGGAGTCGATCTCTCCTTCACTATGGAACTTCTCCAAGTTTCTACTTTTTCTGGCAAAGGAAGGGGGGTCTAAGGATAGGGGAGTTTGGACATCTGTCTAAGGACAGGGATGGTGGACGTTACCAAGTCCCTATGAACATTGTTTATTCTGTTTTTCACTGTCAGCCCTCGAGGCAACTACTGTTGTGAACCTCTGGTCCTGTTTTGTTTATTGGGTTCTCTTATATATATATATATATATATATATATATATATTATATATATATATATATATATATATATATATATAATATATGTATGTATTATATATGTATATATGTACCAGACATATACATTATATATATAAATATTCCCTTTCCCCCTCCGCGGGTCTCATCCCTTTTTCTAAACTCGGGTCCTCGACAGCGGCCTGGGAGCTTGAGGGTTCTGCGCAGTATCTTTGCTGTTCCTAGCGCTTCACTTTTCTGGACTGAGATGTCTGATGTTTTCCAGGATCTGTTGTAGCCACTCCTCCAGTTTGGGGGTCACTGCCCGAGTGCTCCGATGACCACGGGCACCACTTTCGCTTTCACCTTCCACGCCTTCTCCAGCTCTTCTCTGAGCCTTTGGTATTTTCCAGTTTCTCTTTTTCTCCTTTTTCCTGATGTTCCATCACTTGGTATCCCACGTCAACCACAACGGCTGGTTGGGTTGCCTTTACCATTCTTTCAGTCTGTATCTGGAAGTCCCACAGACTCTTAGCTCGGTCATTCTCTACCACCTGGGTGTTCCCACTTTGACCTTAAGGTTTCCAGTCCATACTCCACACAGATGATCCTGTGGACTATGCGCCAACGTGGTATAGCGCTCCATGTATGCTTTCCCTGCCAGCATCTTACACCCTGCAGTTATGTGCTGGATTGTCTCAGGGGCCCCTTTGCACAACCTACACCTTGGGTCTTGTCTGGTGTGTTAGATCTGGGCCTCTATTGCTCTGGTGCTCAGGGCCTGTTCCTGTGCAGCCATGATGTGTGCCTCTGTACTGTCCTTCAGACCGGCCGGCTCTAGCCATTGGTAGGATTTCTTGATATCAGCCACTTCAGTTATGTTCCGGTGGTACATCCCATGAAGGGGCTTGTTCTCCCATGATGCTCCCTCCTCCAGCATCCCATCCTCTGTTCCCCATTGCCTGAGACATTCACTGAGCACGTCATCTGTTGGGGCCTTGTCATTGATGTACTTGTGAATCTTGAATGTTTCATCCTGGATAGTGGCTTTCACGCTCACTAGTCCACAGCCTCCTTCCTTACGGCTAGTGTACAGTCTCAGGGTGCTGGATTTTGGGTGGAACCCTCCATGCATGGTGAGCAGCTTTCGCATCTTAACATCTGTGGTCTGTATCTCTTCCTTTGTCCACCTTATTGTTCCTGCAGGGTATCTGATCACTGGCAGGGCGTAGCTGTTTATTGCTCGGGACTTGTTCTTGCCATTGAACTGGCTTCTTAGGACTTGTCTTACTCGTTGTAGGTATTTGGCTTTTGCTGCTTTCCTTGTTACCTCTTCGAGGTTGCCATTTGCCTGTGGTATTCTAAGATACATCCTCAATGTCTGCTATTGTTCCTTCGGGGAGTGAGACCCCATCCGTGTGGACTACCTTCCCTCTTTTTGTCACAATCCGACTACACTTCTCAAGCCTGAATGACATCCCAATGTCAGCGCTGTAGATCCTGGTCGTGTGGATCAGTGAGTCGATGTCTCGCTCGCTCTTAGCGTACAGTTTGATGTCATCCATGTAGAGGGAGGAGTCTGCCTGTCCTCCCCGTGTTACCGTGGGTTCTCTCCGGGTTCTCCGGCTTCCTCCCACCGTCCAAAGACATGCATGTGTTAGATCAATTGGCAACTGTAAATTGGCCCTAGTGAATGAGAGTGAGAGTGAATGGTTATCTGTGTGTCTATGTCTCTGTGTTAGCCCTGCGACGAGTTGGCCACTGTCCAGGGTGTACCCCGCCTAAGGCCCAAAGGCACTGGGATAGGTCCAGTCACCCGCGACCCCTAACGGGAACAAGCGGTAGAAAATGGATGGATGGATGGATATACACACATATATATATACATATATATACATTGTGTGTATATATATATATATACATATACATTGTGTGTGTGTGTGTATATATATACACACATACATTGTGTGTATATATATAGATACATTGTGTATATGCTATCCTCTGTGCCATATGTGGTATTTATGAAACTTACACTAGGCGCAGGAGGAGTCTGCTTATCTCTGCCAAACTGCCAATCTGGAGACACGGGGTAAAGATGACATTTGTGGAGAGGAACAGAAGTGAATAGAGTTTGAGAACGTGTTTAATACAGAAAATCATCAGCAAATACATATAAAATATTTTCATTCATATTTCTGCAATTATGCAGATGTTGGCCTGAATACAGAGAAAGGCTGTTTATTCTCAACAACACATTTGAAGCCGTCACGGCTCATGATCGAGCATTTTCCAAGGGCTTTCTCAAAAGTTGTGTCCTTCTGCGCGATGACTATAATCCACATCTGTAATCCCTCGTCTCGCTCCAACATTTCCCAATGAAAATGTTTTCGTTTTGAATTATCGGCTAATCAGACACTGTGGCCAATCAATGTCCACAGTCTGCCTTGCTGTCTTCTCAAATTGACACTCTCATTTTCCATTTGTTCTAATGGGAACCCCGCAGTGCTGGGATGGTGTACCTGGTGCTCGCCTGTTTTTGTCCCAACGTGACGGGCTGTTGGCTGAACGTGGGAAAACATGGAGACAATTTAGACTTGGTTCAGAATTACTACAGAAGACAAAGACCTGGCTCTCCAGTCCCTCCTACTTTCTGTTTAAATGAGAGCATGTGGCAAAATGTATTTTGCATGCATTTTAACGAAAAACTCTGGTTACTTCTCGAAAATGCCCTTTTCATGCGGTGTTTATCAGGAGCAAGTTTTCTGTGTGATGATGCTACATGTGAGAAAAGGAAATAAACCACACAGGGACTTTAAAATCACCTTAGTAACAAACGTGAACATCTATAGTACATTAAATTATTATTATTAAAGGATTTTTTTGGCCTGCAGATTTTATTAGACAGGGCAGTGCAGTGTAAAATGGGATTGAGAATCCAGCTCCGACAATTTGCGAGTGTCTTTTTTGCTTATGTGTGCAGCGTGGAGTCTGTCTCACAAAATCTACCGACCAATCAGGGTAAGACACTCTTTTCTTTGGACAATGACTAGATTTATTTTATGGTACATTTCCAACCAAAAGGATCTGACGAGTGCAGTGAGAAAAGTAAAGCAACAGGTGCTGTTCATCAGCCTGGTCTAGATAAAGGATTAATATGAACACAATTCTTTAAAGATGTTTTTTATGTTTTTGGTTGTGAACAACATTTAGAGGGAGAGATACAATAAGATGAGTAACAGAGACACAGAGACCCCCAGAGCAGCACAGGTCCAGGAGACACACAGAGAAACACAGAGGTCTTGGAAACACTTTATTATTATCTATTATTTTATTTTATTTATACAGGGAAAACCCAATGAGAAAATGTCTCTTTTTCATGGGTTCACTGTTAAAACACAACACAAAATAGACAACAAACACAGGATACTAAAACACAATTAAAACTTTTAATAAAATCAACCAATACATAGAAACACATTTACACAAACAATATGAGATCAAATTATATCAAAAAACAAGTGCATTAAAATCATTAAAAGGCATAAAATGATTTAATTTAAAAAGTCTGGGTTTTGTTCCACAGGGAGGGGGCAAAGTTGCTGAAAGCGTTTTGTCTCTGTGTTAAAACGATGGGAATGTAAAATAAAAATGTCCTGAGACCTCAAACTGTGAATACCTGATCTGATGTGCAGTAAACTTGATAAATAATCAGGCAAAATGCTTAAAGACGCACAGAGACTCACAGTTTCTGGAAACACAAAAAGACGCACAGAGACTGACATTTCTTGGAGACACACAGACATGCACAGGTTCTGGAGACGTGATAACAGTAGCAAACATTGTGTCATAAAAAAGGTTTCTGTAATTCTCTGTAACACCTCTGCTGTTTGAGATAAAAAACAAAAAAACAAATGGTGAGTGTTAATTTAATTAACACAATACTTCATAGATTTTTGTTTTAGGTTTTGACGAACATAACGAAAGAGAAAAATAAGATGAATTTACAGTATAAATTCACTTTGTTTTTACTTTTTCCTTTTGTTTTTAGCTTACAATACCAGGTGTTGTCCTGCAGAAAGAGGGAAGCAAGAGAAGGAGAAATAACATTGAAAGTTACATAAATGATATACTTTACAGATATAACATGTTTGTTTATTTATTTATTTATACTAAAGTACAGTCTATTTTTCTTCCAGTGACATGGAAGTTTTGACAGTACAGAGATGGAAGAGGAGGCTTATATCTATGTTCTCATGTAAAATACAAGTTTGTCATCAAATACTGGATTGTATCATCCTTCCTCCAAGTACATAGTCTATTTGTGTATTTTAAGGGGATGGAAATGGGAATGATGTCAAGGCAAAGACATTCCAAAAAATTTGAAAACTAAACTTTCTGTTCATTCAAAAAGTATTCCGATACAATAGTGTGATAAACACATTTACCAGTGACCAGCAGCTTATGGAGTTGTTCCTTGGCTATTTATATTCTTTTTAAAAAGCTTTGTTGTCAGGATTATGCATCTCTATGGGCACTTTGCATGCACCCATTAAACATGGTGGATTTTAATGGTTATTATTAATGGTGTTTATTGCGTATTTATGGAATGCTCCTGGAAAATAAACATAAATGATTCTCACACAAAAGGTGAGGTGCATGAGAACAATGGCAATGGCAACAAATGGAATATATATATAGATATATCTACATATATCTATATATATATTTTAATTGTACAATAATTGTAGAAAAATATTCAGTTGTAGTCATTCTGCCTCTTGGATGAGAGTCGAAACGTATCGTTGGGACACTCCTGGACGAATGAGGGATTACACCGATTGTACAATAATGTGACAATATCACACATAATAAAATTACCTTGTGATTGATACATCTATGCTTACATTCACAGACGGAAATGCCTTGATACTGAGAAGGCATTTTGTCGCATTTTATATTTTATTTTCCAGGCGGTCTCTGCTTTCATAGTTGAGGCTCATCCTCTGTGTACAAAACAAGCCTCATAAACCAAGAAGTGACAGGAAAACCAGCATCAGCACCATGGACAGCAACACACTCTCTCAGGAAACAGAATGCATCTATGTAAAGATACTGCTTCGAAACGGGGGGGACGCAAGGGCCACAACTTCAGCCTCAAAAACAACAACTCTGTTCTGAATTTCACAGCTTTGTGATGTCATAAGTGGAGCTCTGAGATCTCCTGCGTAGTTTTTAATTGCATAAACCCTCTGAGCATTTCTGCCTTCTGATCAATTTTATCACAAATGTATGCCTTCGTTAACATGTCAGAGTTTTTTTTCTTTTTTTCCCCACAATGTAATTCCCTCTGCTGCCAGTAGATGGAGCTCTAACTCAATTCCTGACTCTGGGAAACGCCTGACTGATATGAAGTAATGTGTGCATTTTGGATTATCACATTCTGTGACGTATGGTGGCTGAGGCTAGCACATTATTTTTATTATTAGAATTCAGCTCTTTCATTGTAGTTTGACATTCAAAAATAAGCCCCACAAGAAGAACACACATGTGCCAACACTCGAATCACAATGTTCTATTTAAAAAAGGACTGGAACGGTCACTAATGTTCATGTTTCTAGATTTACAGTAAAAATAAAAATATGACCTGCTTGTCCCTTCTAAAAAATTCGATCAGATTCAAATGTCCAAAACAGCCTAATTGTATTTTCTCTGTTCTCCAGTTGGATGGAGCAGTGCACATGTTCTTGTATCCCACCACTAGATGTCACTCCAATGCAGCGTGTGTCACACTTGATGCAGCAGAAAAGAGCAAAACCCAGGATTAACAGGTATTTGGAACATGATTGAAGAGTGCTAACTTCCAAACATAATCAACAAACAAATGATTACAGTTCTAACAGGTTTCTCTCTCCTTCACACTTCATTCACACACTAAAACGACAGCTCCAAGTTGTGCAACGCTCAACCTGTTTTCACACAGACACAATCAAGACAAGGAGACATAATTAAGAAATGCATGCTAATTATGTTGCTATATTCAATTAAAAATAAGTACTGATAATATAATTTAGTGACTCTATGTTTACCTTTAACTCATTGTAAAAGAAAAACAGGCTTTACACAAAAAAAATAAAAGGCTTCAATTATTTTTCTCCCTGGCTTTTGGATATTGATATGTTATGTTTTATAGTTTATAGAAAACATAATTTTACAAGCACCGTTTTTTACATATTTAAATAGCCTGGGTGTTTTGCGCCCTCTGTTGGCACTAAATGGGAATTAAAACATGAATTGAAACGGCATATCAACAGAAGCAAAGCGACTCCAAAGTACGACGGAGTATAAGGGCCAAACCAAATGTTTTAAAATGCGGAGCACTACGAGAATAAACTCGTAAATTAATGAAAATAAACTCGTAGTCAAAATGGCTTGGATGAGTTACAAGTTAACACAAAAAAAAGGGGTTGGCCCTTATCCTCCGTTGTACCAAAGACATTTTGAGGTAAAAACTGTAATGTTATGGCTGAAACTCTATTTATTTATAATTTTTTTAAAATTTCAGTTTACTTTTTTCAATTACATTTTTTTTTAAATTTAATTCATAACATACAAAAGACATCATCCATGGACATTCAGTTAAATATATAAAAATACATGAAAATACACTATGCTATTCCATTATTTCATAATTTACATTCATTCAGTTCAAACAGATATTGGTCCTTTTAAACGCAAGGACCTAATTTTCTTTTCAAACTTAATTTAAAAATAAAGAACGACAAACCACCGCCAAAAAAAATTCATTACTTTCTTGAAATAAAAAGTACATTTGCAAAAACAGATATCGTTTAACATTTGTCACAAAGTTTTGTTTGTTTTTCTTTTTTGACAGTTGAGAGGATTTGCTCAAGAAGGGATGGAATTACTAAACACTAAAATGGATTTAGAAAACACACTAAATTGTAAGCCTTCACTTTTTTTAAAATGTATTTATTTATTTTTTAAAATGGCACGCCAAATATTATTAAACTCTATATGAATCGAAAATAGGATGAAAAAAAGCGACATTCTGACTAATTCCACCATAAATTACCCAGAAACCTCAAGTAAATGCAAGCTACTAATCTATAAGAAACCTTTTATCCTCTTGTCTGTTCAACCTTACAACGCACATACTTTTTACAGTTTCCTCCTAAAACAACAGAGCCCCCCATACACCCAGCCCTCTCCTAAAACCATTTACTTAAGATGTCTAATTTCCTGAGTGATGGCGTTCATTCCGGGTTTGTGCCTGTGTCCAAACGCTTGGCAGGTGCATCCATTTCCCAGACTGATTGGGATTCCGCCTTGGCCTCTGGCATTTGGAGATAACAATATTTTTCAAACCCAGGTGTGCAATATCATACATCAAGAGCCACCGCCAACCTCATTTGCCTTTCAAGCCTCCTTCATGCAACAAGTCACCCCAAAACAGAATTATTATCCCCTCGAGTTGCTTATTGGCAGTATACCGTCTGCCGTCACTGTGGAAAGGAGATTTGGATGGACTAAATGTGTGAGAGTAAAAGAGAAGGTAAATGTGTCTGTTTTGGCTTGGAACAAAAGTGATTGGCTTGGTATAAAAATATAATGACATTTGCAGTAAAAACCAGTCAAATCAGATAAATTAGATCAGATTTTTGCCGTGCACAAAAGAAATTGGATCATCAAAAACAACTTGTGACGGAAAAATTGGATTTTTTTTAATTTTTTGCATAATTTTCCTTGTCGAAACCTGCAAATGTGAATAACCAGAAACAACTTGGATAACTCAGAAATAAAATGTAACTGTTTACTGAGGCTACATGACGTCAGAAATAATAATAATAATAATAATAATAATAATAATAATACATTTTATTTAAAAGCGCCTTTCAGAACACCCAAGGACACTGTACAACAGAATAATCAGAATCAGAATCAGAATCAGAATCAGAAAGAGTTTATTGCCATTGTCAATGAACAAAATTCAAAAACGTAGGAACTTGTCTCGGCCTTAAGGTGCAACATAAAAACACTGAGTATAATAAAACAACATATATTCAATCAAAAAAGGGCATGCATTAGGAAACAATTTAAAATTACTATACAATAAAAATAAAAATAGGCATTTCTATGTACACAAGTTTACAGTTATGTTTAAAGTTGTAGTGCAGAAAGTGACAGTGCAGTGAGTGGTTGAATATTGCAGTTAAAGTGACAGGTGTTTTGAAGTGTTCATGAGTCCAACAGCAGAGGGAAAGAAACTATTCTTGTGGCGGGAGGTTCTGGTCCGGATGAGCCGTAGCCTCCTGCCTGAGGGGAGTGGTTCAAACAGACCATGTCCATGGTGAGAAAGGTCAGCTGTGATCCGACCTGTCTCGTCCCAGAGCCCTGGAGACGTACAGGTCCTGCAGTGATGGAAGTCTGCAGAGCCGATCACCTTCTCAGCAGAGCGCACAATGCGCTGTAGTCTCTGTTTGTCCCTGGCTGTGGCTCCAGCGTACCACACGGTGATGGAGGAGGTGAGGATGGACTCAATGATGGGGCCGTGTAAAACTGCACCATCATCTGCGCTGGCAGCTTGGCTTTCCTCCGCTGCTGGCAGGAAGTACATCCTCTGCTGGGCCTTCTTGATGCGGGCTGATGGGGGCTGCCACTTGAGGTCCTGGGTGATGGTGGTGCCCAGGAAGCGGAAGGAGTCCACGGTGGTGATGGGGGAGTCTGTCATGGAATGAGGGGGGGCTGGGGGGCTGTGGCTTTCCTGAAGTCCACGATCATCTCCACTGTCTTCTGGGCGTTGTTAAACTCCAGATTGTTACCACGCTGCACCAGGACAACCAGCCGGCTCCACCTCCCTCCTGTAGACGGACTCATCCCCGTGCCGAGATGAGCCCGATGAGGGTGGTGTCGTCCGCAAACTTGATGAGTTTTACGGTAGTCGTGGCTGGAGGGTGCAGCAGTTGTTGTGTACAGGGAGAAGAGCAGAGGAAGAAAGTACACAGCCCTGTGAGCTCCTGTGCTGATAGTCCGAGTGTCTGAGACATTCTTCCCAGCCGCACGCACTGCCTCCGATCCGTCAGGAAGTCAGTGATCCACCTGCAGGTGGAGTCAGGCACGTTGAGCTGGGAGAGCTTGTCCTGGAGCAGAGCAGGGAGGATGGTGCGTTGAACGCAGAGCTGAAGTCCACAAACAGGATCCTGGCGTAGGTTCCCGGGGAGTCCAGATGCTGCAGGATGAAGTGGAGTGCCAGGTTGATGGCGTCGTCCACAGACCTGTTGGCTCTGTAGGCGAACTGCAGGGGGTCCAGCAGGGAGGAGGTGAAAGGACTTGAGGTGGGCAGGACCAGGCGTTCAAATGACTTCATGACTACAGACGTCAGCGCCACAGGCCTGTAGTCATTAAGTAGTCCAGTGATCCGGGCCTTCTTGGGACAGGGACAATGATGGCAGACTTGAAGCAGGCTTGGGACATGGCAATGACCCAGGGAGGGGTGTTAAAAATGTCTGTGAGACGGGGGTTAACTCTCGTGCGCAATGTCTTAATGTAGCGCAGAGACGCCGTCTGTCCAGCAGCTCTTTCGGGGGTTGGATTTTCCGAAATAGCCTGTGAACATCCTGTTCCAACTGACGAGGGTGGTGGGGGAGGTGGGGGGACCAGGTTTGTGGCGGAGTGCGAGGTGGCCACCGTGGGGAGGGGGTGGTCACATCAAACCTGGAGTAGAAGGTGTTAAGTTGCTCAGCCAGTTTTCGATTGTCTGCAGCAGGGGGGGCTCGGGGCTTGTGGTTGGTGAGGAGCCGGAAGCCCCTCCACACGGAGGCGGGGTTGTTGTCAGAGAACTGCTGCTTCAGACGCGTATTGTACTGTGATCTCGCTCGAGAACCTCTTTGCTAAATCCATACTTTGCGTCTTTGTAGCGCCCCCTGTCACCAGCCCTGTGCGCTGCCTCTTCTGCTGCCTTAACTGCCTCAGTTTGGAGTGAACCAGGGTTTGTCATTGTTGAAAGTGACTTTGGTTTGTTTGGTATGATGCTGTCCTCACAGAATCGAATGTATGACGTCACAGTGTCCGTGTACTAGCTCCAAACTCTCTGTGTGCAGCTCTGAAGACCTCCCAGTCTGTGATGTCAAAACACGCACGTAGCTCCTCCACTGCCTCATTGGTCCACTTCTTAGAGGTCCTCACTGCCAGGTTTGGAGAGCTTCAACCTCTGCCTGTACGTGGGGATCAGGTGAACCATGGCCGTGATCTGAGAAGCCGAGAGCAGCGCGAGCACGGCGCGAAAGCGTTACTGACTAGTTGTGTAGCAGTGATCCAGCGTGTTCTTGCTCTCTGGTCGGGACTTAATAAACTGTCTGTACTTTGGTAGTTCGTGGCTGAGATTCCCCTCTGTTAAAATCACCCAGGATAATACACAAGGAGTCCGGGAAGGTCGCTCCACACTCAGAATCTGGTCCGCGAGCGCGCGCTGTGCCACGTGCACGTTTGCGCTCGGCGGGATGTAAAAACAGCCAGAATGAATGAGAATAAAACAACAGAATAAAACAACAGAATAAAACCCACAGTACAGAACTGGATGGTGGTGTAGGAGTGACTGAGTTATGTGGTGTAGGATTGTCTGAACAGGTGAGTTTTGAGTCTGGATTTGAAAAGTGGAAGGGTGTCTATGTTGCGGAGGTCAGGAGGGAGAGAGTCCAGAGCTGAGGAGCAGAGCGGCTGAAGGCTCTGCCCCCCATTGAATAAGACGGAAAGAGGGGACAGAGAGCTGGAGAGAGGAGGAGGACCTGAGGGAGCGAGAGGGAGTGGAGATGTGGAGGAGGTCAGAGATGTACGGTGGAGCCAGGTTATGGAGAGCTTTGAAAGTATTTAGGATAAATGATTGCAATATGGCTGTCAAGTTCTGCGATATTGATATTATTGCAATATTTGAATATACTTTTTGACACAATCATTTCAGTTATACTAAAACAAATTTTCATACTTTAATGTATTTAAAATACAAACTTAACAACGACAAAACCAAGACAAAATAATGGCTGATTTAGACAAAAACCATGAATAAAAAAAAAAAAAAGCTTTTCTCCACGTTTTCCTTTTAATAACAGTAAATTCCTGTCAAAACCTTGGCGTTACTGCAATATTAACTAAACATATTGCAATATCGATAATATTGCAGTGTATTGTGCAGCAATACTGTTTTACACGACATTTCGATAATCAGACAACTCCAGAAATCAGATAATGATCAGGTTTTTGTGTGTGCAGGTAAACACTGTTTGACAGCTTTGACAGAGATAAGATCTGAACGACAGCCACAGTTGTCTCCGACTGACAGAAACGTGGCTGCATCTCTTTGACCAATCACATTTTTGCATGGTCAAAACAAACAAACACAAACAAACAAAATCTTGGTATTTTGTAATAACTGGGATAACGTTAAAATTACACTGTTAGAAATGAAGAAAAAAAAATATATATAATTCATATGTAGGCAACTTTGTTAAGCGACTTTAGCGATAGAGCTCCCCCTGCTGCACCGTTGTGAAAATACATCGTCAAAGAACAGACCCAAAATGTTTTTCTCTACTTTTCCCAACCATCTTTTTTTATTGAGCTAAATCAGCATAATCTCATACAAAAACATTTCATCAAATATTACAAAACAAACACCCAAAAAAAATCATATTCCACCATTACAGCTAAAGCTAAAGCTAAAAACGTGACTTTAGTAACTGAATGCACAGATGTAACCTCCCTGGTGAAGCATTTGCGATGTAGAACGTTCCACTGTATTTACATAAACATACATCTACGTGGAGTCAAGCAGGTGATGCCCTCAGGCCAAGTTACAGATCAGATCTGTGAAGAGGCATGCCCAGTCACAGTACGAATACACATTATTCCAAGGAGTATCAACACTTGTAATTAAATAAATGCATGAAAGTGTAATTGGAGACCTAACCCCCATGACAAAACCTTCATAATACACTTTTACATTTTTTATGAATTATTAAAACGCAAGGCCAGATGTAGAGTATTTTGTCGGATTAAGCAGGGAAAAAAATCCTTGCATTTTGAAAAGTCTGCACACCAGGGGGAGCTTTAGAAGTAGATTGCTCGATAACGTGAAGGTCAATCGCTGAGCAACAAAAACTACACAAGCTCTTCTAAGGAGGGTCTAAAGAGAAGGGGATGTTGGGGCATTTGCTAATTTCCTATGAATATTGTTTAATCTGCTTTTCACTGTCGTCCTTTGAGGAAACTGCTGCAGTGATTTCAGGCGCTATAGAATTATATCTTTCCAAACTAAGCTCGTTTTAATGTTTCGCTGTATGGTCTCGGGTCTTTAAAAAAAAATCCATCGTACAATTCTCTACGTTGTTTACGCATTCATTCTGTGCAGCTATTCAAACCAAAGAAGGCAAAAAAGGAGTTGAAAAAAAATGTACATAAAACCTGTGATAAAACTCCAATCCTCCATTCAAAATTCTCCTTCTTAGTCTGGGATATAAAGAAGAGCTACGGTTGATCTTAAACGTGCTGTCAAAAGTTAAAATGGCTGCACAGTATGCCAACCTCCTCTTTCACTGTTTCAAGTATTTCATTTCCAAAGCATTAATCTCACAGGATTTAGTTGAGTGGCCTATTTATGTGCTTTATGATTACATCCACTTCATAATGGCAGGCCTCAGATGAAATATACGAGATGAAATCAGCTTTATAAATCTGTAGACTTTGGGAAAATTAATGATGAGAGGGAGAGTCATAGACATGGGTAACGAATGGGCCGATAGATCTTTGTGTCGTCTGAACTGGCAAAGGGACTATGTAGAAATGTGGTACAGTGAATACGTTCATTCAGTTTATGTCATAAGTTTTTCTTTGTCAATGAACAATGAGGAATAATCAACACTGAAGTCATCAAGTCAATAGAAAACCACTGTTTGCAAGTAAATACATGACAAAAACTATTTCTTCATTTCTTGGCAGAGAAATGATCATGCTCATTGTTTAACTGTAGGATTATGTTTTAGGTAATAAATGCTAATTAAAAAACGAACTATGCAGTCACAACTGAACCTGGGTCGGCCCCTCCTAAATCTCCACATGCTGTACATTATATACAATCAGCGTTGCTTCATGGTGGGGGGGCTTTTCACCCACGCCAGACATCAACAGGAAATGCAAAATGTTTCCTCTTTAAATGCTTTAAGTGTTTTTAAGCCGAACCCTAGGAAAGGTGTCGAGGTTCACAGGATTGTGGTATCTAAGGTTCAGTCATCACTGGAGCAGCAGCGTCTGAAACAGTAACACTCACCTTTTTTTAAAGGGGCAACTTGTGAACAGCAACGAACAGACAACAGGTGAACTAAAACATATATACTTCCCCCAGCGGAGTTTCTTAGTTAGCTGTAGTGTGCTTAGCTGTAGCTTAAACTGTAGGTTTTTATTTCTGTTCCTAACTGGCCTGACCATAAGCCATTTCAAAGAGGAACGTTTTAAGCCTGGTCTTAAATGAAAAGACTGACAACTATCTGATTCCATAACACAGGAGCTTGGTAGCTAAATGCTCTAAATCCTACTGTGCTTTTAGAGACTCTTGGGACCACCAGAAGTCCAGAATTTTGAGAGCGAAGTGCTCTGTTTGGATGATGATGTCCTACAGCATCTTTAAGGTAGGATGGGGCCAGGTCATTTCTGGCTTTATACTGTGTCATGAGGATTTTTTGATTTGATTCTGAACTCTGAGAGCCAGTGAAGAGACTTAAGCACAGGGGTGTTGTGCTCCCTTCATTTAGTCCCTGTTTTCTTCGTGGGCGTTCCCTCTGAGGTCGACGCACACGTTTTTCTCCTCAGTTTACGTTCAGACCATGGCTCATGTTTAGCTCCTTCTCCTCCCAGAATTCCAGACTCATTGAGCTGCAGAGGCTGGTGCAGGTGCTGGGCTTTTATACATTTTATATTTGCTTGGATTTGCCTGGAATGTTCTACAGCACGACATTAAACTTATCTATCTAGCAAATAGATTTTTATTGCTGAACCTTGAAAAGCATGCATTCTTACTGTAAGTGGGTTGTAACATTCTGTGGAACATGTTGGAAAATGAACAACTTAAATAAATATCCAGAGAGACAAGCAGGTGTTAAAATGCACCTTTTTAAATGACTTAACAATAGCATGTTAGCAATGTCCAAAACTGATTAGTCATTCACTTTTTGCCACAACGTTTATACTTTCAACAGGTGAACAAATGTCTTTCTCAGGCACAAAGGCATTAAGCGTCACCAGTAACAGGGTCTGCACTCTCCACCAACCACAGCTAGAGCTTAGTTCACAGGTTTGACTTTGTGATGCTTCTTTCGAGAGTTCAAACCTCACTGTGATTGATAAGATCCACCTCACCACTCAGTCAAAAGCGGGCCAATAGGAGCGGGTGTGGAAGAGGAGCGGGTGTGGAAGAGTACTGAGCGTGTGCATGTGTTTCAGCATAGAAACACAAAAAACCTGATCGATGATATTAGGGCTGGTGTTTTTGTTCATCCAAATTTGTAGTGGTCGACTGATTTTATTTTGATCGTAAGGATTTCTATGGGACAGCAGCAGAAAGGCATGGAATCAAGCCCCACGCACACCACACCATGAAACGGCATTTGACACGCGTCACAGCTCTCAAAAAACGTTCAAATGCAATGTTTATCTGCAGATTACTGACAAAAAGAGAGAGAGACAGCGCAAGACTGTGAGAGATTTAAGACCGTTGGCCTTAAATTTGCTGAAGAGTTTAATCCTCATTTTTCCAGTTTTCTTGTTCTTTCTGTTGTTTTTTTGCCTGAAACCCTGTGCTTTTGTGGACTTGTGAGTGCCGTTTGATTCATATACCTGGTCAGATCACTGAGATACTAAAACATTTTGAGAGCCATTGTCCCCTTTAGTCAACTAATCGATCGACAGGGCATGCCTTTAGTCGACCAATAATTGCTTCAGATTACGCGATTATATCATCACCGACTGGCCAGCAATAGTTGTTTTCCCCATCTCAGATTTTCCCTTGCACAAGGTAACATCTTTGCACCGATTTTCAAATTGCAAAAAACAACAATATCCTATCAATATCATGTGCTCAGAAAGCCTACGGCTCTAGATTTCCATTAACCATCTGCAGCCTTATGCCACTAACCCCCTCCCATTCCGACTCTACACGCCGCACTCACCGCCAAACAAATGTGCGTGCCAAGACCTCCAGCAGGCAATTCTTTTCAACAAAACCACTCTAGATCTGTCGCCCGACTCCCCGCTGCCTCCCGCGACCTCTTCCAAACCAACAGTCACCCGTAATTAAACGCTTTTACGCACTTTCTTCTCTTGCCAACCAAAATTTCCCATTATTGTCTCAAGCTTCTTCTCAATCAACCTCTCTGTGGGAAAGTTGTCGAACGAGTAATATTGTGGAAACACGGATACAAATTTGGCATTGACGATAAAATAAAATAAAATAAAATAAAAAAGCAACATCCAATAATTACTACAATTCATCAAGTTAATTGGCTGTGTTTAAATAATTGGATAGAAATAAAACGCGGTAGTAAGAGCGGATCATTAGTTGGCATAATCTGCCCGTTAGCTAGCTTGCTGAGAGGGCGCGGGGGAAAAAAAGTGGCTTGCACAACCGTTCATTAGATCCATTGAGGTTTGATGGTGCACAGTCGGAGAGATGATGTTTTTATTCATGCCGGCTGCAAAATAATTGTACTAATAAGATGGCACAGAAGGAGGTCGCGATATCAAAGAGGCAAAGGGAAAACTAGCGCGAAAACCTTCAGTCACTCCAGGACGCGGACCGGTGCACGTTTGATGAGATGTACGAGCGCAGGGAGCAATCGCACAAAATCTATTTATTAGTATGTTTGGATTTGTTCAAATTTAAAGTCGGGAGCGTTCTGAAGGAGAAGGGAATCATCTTGGGGGAGGGGGGGGGATGCTAGGATGGATAATAAATGCTGCATGTGTACTCTGATGTGTGCGTACAGGGCTCCTTGTAAACCGCAAGATTGATCTAAAAAGGCTTATTATAAACGGGTTCCTAGTCTTTTATGTATTCAAATGATGTCTTTTTTTCCAATAGTAACCTGTGTTTAACTGACTTTAATATTTTTAGTGAATTTATTGTGTTAACTGTTGACCCCAGAAGGAATAGCCAATGGACAATGGGAATAAACAAACAAACCTGGGTGCATGTGGTGAGTGAAATAAGTTGTTACAGTAGTAGCAGAAGTATCAGCAGCACTAGCAATAATAGAGGCAGTGTACTGAAATAATTCCAGGTCTAGAATTTCCAAAATGTGTATTGAGCCTTTAGTCCAGGGGTCTCCAATTGTATTTTCCAGGGGGCCAGATTTTTCAAAGGGCTAAGATTCGGGAGCCGGACTACAACCACAATTTCATGTTTTATCTCTGTAAGATCCACAAACAACTCACAGTGGCACAATTCAACAACAGGAATCAACACAGGACTTTACTTTCAAAGAAGTAAAAATATCATAAACAATATTACTTTACTAAAAACAGGACAAAAGCACGAAAACCCAGGCAACGCAAACCCAGTGTTTACCAGAAACCCGATTTGACTAGTGCAAAGCAGACCTGGGACAAGACCAGGTTTAAATCAAGACTAAACAAACCATATCGGAAAACATGGATAAACTATAAAGCAGGACTAAACCAGGACTTAACCAGGACTAAAGCAGGACCAAAGCATGACTAAAACAGGACTATTTTATAATAAATGTCATTAGAACACTTGGTTCAAATGATATTAAAAACATAGTAGCCTACAGTAGCTGTAAAAAAAAAGCTCACCTTGCATTTAGTTCATAAGAACAAACGCAGCTGTCTCAAGGCCACATGCACAGTTTCATGCATGTTTTTGGAGTTGTCTGACCTGCAGCAGTCTGTTAAAAATAGCCCAGACTGAGCGTTGTAATATATGCAACGTCATGAAATGGACAACGGGAAAACGTTCCTGAAAGCACTAAACTGGTGACAACGGATCTGCACCTGAGAAATAATGTATTTTTATCTTTCCTTCACCTCCATAGTCACGTTAAGCTGTAAAATTATGTGTGTTTTGTTACAACCCAACACATATTCACGAGCAATTAGTTTATGAATTTAGACGAGTTAAAGCAAAAGTGCACATGAGACCGCGCTCCACCTTTCATAACCCGAACCGTGAAACAATCTGCACATCACACACAGCGGTCTGACGTACCTTGCACTCACTTACACTTGGGGTCCAGATCTGGCGGTCTGCCTTTTGGAGACCTGTGCTTTAGTCACTAGGACTTTGACCAGAGCCTGTTAAATGAGCTGTACAATCAAAATGCAAAATTAGACAAAATAATGATAGATTGGTTGAAACAGAGAAAGTGTCAAGTCAAGCCAAGGCAAGTTTATTTGTAGAGCACAATTCGTACACAAGGCAATTTAAAGTGGTTCACACAACAGAAAAAAAATGCATTCAAATCACAAAGACATGGCAGAAATCACAAAACAATTTAAGACATAAAAGAGAAGAGTGCAAATAGAATCCTTCCAGTCATATGCGCAGATAAACAAAACTGTTTTTAGCTTAGATTTGAACATTGTCTGAGTAGAGGTCTGTCTCACATCCTCAGGAAGACTGTTCCAGATTTTAGCTGCAGAAAAATAGTGTTGTCTGCATAATTGTGATAGGGCACATTTTCGATGTGCATCAACTGACCTAACGCCAGCATGTAGAGGTTGAACAGAAGGGGTCCCAGGAATGACCCTTGGGGCACCCCACAGGTCAGGGGCATTTAGATTTGTTATTTGCACTGTGGAATTTATAGCATTTTTAATGCCGTGAACTTTGTCATCAAAGAAGAATGCAAAGTCATTACATTTGGATGTGGCGGTTGAGCTGGAGTGTTTGTTAATCTGTTTACTGTGTAGGAAGTGTGTTTATCGGTGGGTAAAAGGTCCATGTTTTCAGAGTTCAAATTTAGTCTATGTTGTGTTGAGGTAAAGGGGAAATCTAAGAACTGATGATGAAATGCTAAATCTTCTCTGATTTCATATGCTCCATGCATAATTAAGTAGAATGTACTATATGATCTGCGAACACACTCCTGTGTCGAAGCGCACACGCAGGCCTCGGTGTGCAGGCTACAAAATGCGTTCATAGATCAACAATTTGTATACAAGGACAATCTGCCTGTAACAAATCTGGTAAAATTTAGAGGAAAGTTGGGTTCAGTGAACAAAATGTTTTTTTGATATTGCATGGGTTTTGTAGCACTAGCAGTGGACTGGCCAATGGCTCCTAAATCCCATCTGATCTTGATGTGATGGAGCAGAAGCTCTACTCTAAACTATCCCCAGTGTTCAAACTTAGCCTACCATACAGAAATGCCCAACCACCCTGAAGAAGAAATGAATTGTATTTGGGAACATGTCCTATCAGTCATGACCCACAACATATCGATCGTAGGAAAAAAAATCCATATCTGAACATGGTTAATTCCACTGTAACCTCTAATGGGAATAAGTGGAGGGAAATATAATCAATGCTTATATATAATCCAATCTCTTAACATTGTGAGGACAAGAAATTAAAATGTAGGTAAAAGTCATACTCATATAATTGTATTGTGAAATTCCCCATATGTCACTGCAGAAATGAACTTACCCTGCATAAAACTTGCAGCCCAGTGTGTAACTTTGGCTCTCTCAAATTCCCTTTGCTCCTCTGATCCATACTTAATGCATATTATTGATTTGAATGCAGCTTTATATAGTGCAGAGTATTGCCAGACATAAGTGTTAACACAATTGAATGCAATAAACCCTCAAACGCAATACTTATTACATGTGCAGGAAGTTATTATGTTTGGGTTCAAATATGATGTCCCACTAATAAATACTTTTTGAAATGAATAGTTATTGTACATAATACTGAAGATGTCTAATAAAGATGAGTCCTCTTCAGTTTTACAGAATGCAGTCTTGCAGTGAAAACTTGATTCACTTGTGCAACTTGTGCATGCCAGCAGAAAACTTGCATCCAACCCAGCCTCCAAATCCACTCTGGTGTTCCAACCATAGTGGCTGTTGGAATTATAACAGGGCTCAGGAAACCCAGATCCGAACCAGGATTTAAACTCTGATCAGAACTAAATTCACGGATTTTATTACTTTTCCATTTAATGAACCGTTACTAAACCATTGATCCAAGTTCAGCGGTACATACTATAGCAGGACTCTTCGGCAGATCAGAGTGCCGAAGTTGAGCAGCATTTGGCGTAATGATAATATTCATTAAAGAGGTTAACGTTCCAATTTTTAGTGTGTTAGAAGAATCATTGTTTTGATTACGTGATCGTCATCGAAGAGGTTTGCTCAAGACAGTTTGGAGTGATTACTACCAACCTTGAGGATAACAAATGAGCGTGTCAATACAACTTGTTCATAATTCACCATTAACATTTTCTTGGGAATTGATTTGCGGTACGTCACATTTGCATTGTGGTTGTTACGTTTGTGGTGGGAAATCTTTATTACATTTGTGGGAAATTATAACGTTGGTGGGTTTATTACATTCCATACATTATATACATTTTGGGTCGATTATTACGTTTGCGTCTGCTTCCGACGCCCTCGTCCTCCTTGCAACGCATTTTCTCGACTTGTCCAAACAAACTTCCAAGCAACACTCCATGTCGTAGGCCGTGCCCTTATCATTCTCGTTTGCCCTCTTCCAACCACAAAGCTATCGCAACCTCCGCGCAGATGCCTCGCCAACCCCCGACTTCATCTCTTCTTATATACAGATAAGAATGAGCAATTATACTTGTGCGGAGCTCTATCGTCATTAGAAAAGAGAATAGGCGATGATGATGATGGGGTAAATTGTCGGAGAGTTAATATGCAGAGTGGCAAGGAAGAGCTTTGCAAGAATCGGCCCAACTACTGTATAGTCTTAACTACCAAATTGAAAGGCTTATCCCGGATCTCTCATATGCTCCTACTCATTTAATTAGGCAAACAAAGCACTCAGGCTTGAATGGTGTGATCAGGAAGAAAAGGGGAGGAATACACAAAAGAAAATCCACACCGTTTTCATTTAAATCTGACAATCATGTCTGCTAATGATTTGATTGTGTTACTTTGATCAAACTTAAGTATTCAAAGAGTGTTTGTTGGGGTGTTTTAAAAGAATCGTGACTACATGTCCTGGCAGAGTAAGACATGAATGTATCTTGGTCTGACTAATACCAAAAATACTACGTGTGGACAAAGCTAGCAGCACAGAACCCTGCAGCTACTCTTGAAGAAGTCCTCACTTTGCGATATCGAAACGTTAAAGCGTCATTATCTAATTGTTTTTCTTGGGTCAATTTAGTTTCTCGACCCATAAAGTGTTTCGTTAGAAGTACTTTGTTACAAGATCAGACTACTCTACTTATCTAATCTACTTAAAAAACATGTTACCAACTGCAAACCCTGAAAGAAAGAGCCATGTGCATTGCTATAGGACGCTGAGACCTGATTGGCTGGGCAAGCAATGGTTGTACACCCAGCTTCACTTGTTCGTCAAAAAAAAATCTGTTCTAAACCCCTCAAAAAATCATGTATGTGCGCTTTGCCAAAGGTTGAGGTGGGCATTATATTGAAATTTAGATAAGAGCGCAAATGTTGTTTTGAAGATATGCACAAATTGAATATCGAGTATAACGATCGTAGTAAAACAAATGCAACAAAAAGAGCAGATTAAAAAGAAAAAAAGGTCATTTTGGAAACTTTTAAGTGATATTTCTGCACTTGATTGTTAAATTGGAAAATCAGGAACCCCAGCTTTGAAGATTATTACTGCAAGAATCATTATTCTTTTTAAGATATACAATGTGAAATATCAATACAAAAGTGTTTCAACATAATTTGAAAAGAACAATACATTTCAAAAATATTCCTAGTTTAGTAGCTGCATTTTTTTGGTTATTCTGTTCAGCATATCAAAATGTAAGAAGAAAAAGTATAAAACAATATTTTATTACCTTTTTATTAATGCATAATCTCCTGCCTACATGAAAATATGTGGGCTGTTTTATCCGTATTTGTTGTACGTAACCAGTGTATTTTTAAATGCAAAATCCAATATCTAACATACTGTATATTACTATTTCCTTCGTTCATCCTTCATGCATCCTTCCCACCTTCTAACTCCAGGCTACCATCTTACCCATCTGTCTATGGCTCTGGATGTTCGGCCCTCCTCCGCAATTCCCTTCCCCGCCTTCGAAGCCCCATGGCCAGCCTGCCAGCCCACCCTCTCCCCCTCTGCTTCTGTCTGCGCTCATTAGAAAGTGTCCTGGAGCAGCTGGCACATATTGAGTTTATGTCCACATCTCTCAGCGGAATTCCAGGCCCACTCCTCCTCCGTTTCCTTCTTTTCCGTAAAATATGTGTCTGCGCTGACCGGAAATCTAGAGAAACGAGGAGATTAACACTGACACCCAAGACTGAGGACTATTCCGATCGTTAGTTGCCGAACTTTAATTGAGGGTAGTGCTGCCTAAAGTTGTTGAGAGCAATTTGGAGTGATAACAAGCCAGATATTTTAGGTTTTAATGACGTGGAAGCCATGGAATATCTGCAAGAGTTAAAACCCAAAATAACTCAAATAAATTCAGAATATGATGATTTATCAGTTAAGATTTGCCCAGTTAAGAAAGGTGCATTTTGGGGGTTCAAACTAGTCTTGGTAGTTCCTGTAGTATTCTATAGAATATTTGACATCTAAAATAAATCATGAGCTATAATAGATATTTTTAAGTGAAGATGAAGGTGAAGATGTCTGGGCTATAATGAACACAAAATGAGTTTCTTGTTTCTGCTACTATTTGCGACAGTGGCTGATATCGTAGAGCGTATGTTGTAGAACCAATAGTTGGTGGTGGTGCTACATCTTCTGGCCAGTTCGTCCTGTCGTTGAGCAAGACACTTCACTCCTGCCAGTGAGCAGAGTGGTTTGACCGAAATATTGGTGGCACAGTTGGAAAGGCTGTACGCAGAATGGTATAACCACATCTCCAACAGATCCAACATAATCTAATTATGTATACCCAAATCTAATCTGTTTTTTTAACGGCTTTCTTATATCATTTGCATTTGCAACTTTGACGATTAAACTTTTTAACCTAGATTCATGTTGGAGCCGGCATGATTAAAATCTGTCTGTCTTAAAGATGGTTCATTTTGTTTTTCAGAGCCATTAAATGCATTTAGAATGAAAAACCCTAACATCATTTGACTTTTTTGACAAGACTGTACGGCCTCACTGTCAAAACATGAGGAGAAATGATTTTAAAGTTTGACAAATGGTCTTAAGAATAATGAAATAACAGCAGCTCTGTGGATTAGACTCAATGGAATGCTATTAAAGGTAGAATGGACGTTGGTCAGAAACGTAAGAAAAATTAATTAAACTATATGATTGATAAATTCATACAGTTTCTCCCATTAATGGACCTGAAGAAGGGGGACAGTAACTAGGCATAATGAAAATCATTCACATTTTCTATGGGAAATAAACGGCTCTGCTTGTTCTTTTATTACTCGTGTTCGTCTATTGGCTATTTCCTTTTCACATAATTTATTACGTTCTTTTGTATTGTATTTTGTATTTATTTATTTTCACTTAATAAATACAGATTTTACATCAAGTATGAGTGTGATGGAGTGTGGTAGAAACCCGAAAGGGCTCAACCTTAAAGCCACAAACCTACAATTAATTATTTAGCAAGCTCAAATTGTCAGAAAACCTTTCATTGTTTTGACAGATGATTCACAGATGAAATATAACATTATAAAAACATAATAAAATGATTACATTTTATGTTATTTTTTCATTATTTTTTCCAGTGCTAGTTTTATGATAATGTTTTGTCTTGCATGTCGCCATCAGTGTTCAATGTTCTTTCAATGAAGCGCAATCAAGTAATCTATGTTTGATTTCCATTGTCAAATTTTAAATATTGTTGCAAAAGACAATTTAAAGTTCCCCTCCTGCTGTAGCTCTACTAAATCCACAATGCAATCCTCAATCTTTTTGGTTAAATGTCGTGGAGTTTACCCGACATTTCTTGCCTCCCCTTGAGCCAATGTTTTCTGTTGTTGTGTATTCTATTTTCTGAATCAGTCTACAATTCTTCAATAATAACCCACATCGTTGTATTGTATTCTGGAGAACATTGTTTATTAAAGTCTCATGTAAATTGATGCAGATTTGTAAATTATGAATAAGATTTTGTACTATTATTTGAGAAAGGCACCAAAGGAAAAATGAACTTTGAATATTTCAGAATCAAAAACAAAAAGTTTATGCGTGTCAGGTTGTAGTGTGTAATTAAATAAAAATGTTTGTTTCAGGACATCAAACAGAATGGAATATATGTTTACTTGGGCCTTCCATGACATGTTCTGCAAAGTTCCTGCGGCTCTAATGGTAGAGATGAAAGCGGATTGCGTGGCTTTATTTTATGATCTCAATATTCATAAGAGGGGAACAGGAGGTGGCGTTGTGCCCGTAGTGCTGGCACTGAAGAGGAGCGTTACGAAGTTTGACCTTTAAGGCGTTAACAAGTGTACTGGTGGTGTGCGCGTCTGAGTTTAAAATCAGATAAGTTTAGTTATGAAGTCGATGGAAGTGTTCTGTTCTGAGAAAGTTTATATTAGAGCTGCATTGGAGATTTAGAATTTGTTTCATTCATTTATCCATCATTTCTAAAGAACTAAAGAAATGACTCAAACATTTCTTAATAACTAATTAAAATATTTACAATACATATTTTAACCTGAAGTCAGAAATTAAAAAGGTGTACAGCGTAATTTGTCTGGAAATATTGAATAAAATATTGTACAATTGTAACCACACAACGCAAAATGATGTACAAGGGGTGTCGTTTTTTCTTCTTTCCACTCCATATCGAGCTAATACGGTTTATTGTTTATGTTACTTGGGAAAAATTAATAAAATCAACCCTGCAGATGGACATTCTAATGCAAGTTTAATTGTGTGTATACAGTACGTAGAAATAATTTATTGTTTACTTCACTTAAACTAAAGGCTGTAACGATTGAAACTTTATAGAATTTCATACTATTTGTAATGTTTTTACTTGTGTGTGCACCTGCCTAGGGACTGCTGGACACTAGCTTTTCGCTAAATCTGGTGCAAAGCATGATAAGCACGTTTAATTGCATTTATTTGAAACATTGTTGTGTCATTGTTGACTTTGGCCAATTATTCAAAATCATCCAGTTGCCAAATAGCAACCACATACATGTCATATTAAGCAAAAGCACCACATGTTCAAAAAGGAGCAGGGAGATGAACTATAAAGTCGTGTGTGTGTGTGTGTGTGTTATTTGTAAACCGTTTTTTTTCACTTACAGTATCATATAAATAAGGTGTACTTGTACTGCTTCCGGCAACAAATCTGTATCTAATTCAAACTTATAAAAAGGTGATGATGTCATAAACTTGAATTCATCCGATCAATCAAACATTATTGCACAGACCACATAATTGTACAATCAGCCGCATATTCAAATACACATTAATCTATGTTTTTTTTTTTGTGTGGCTCAGGACAGCTGAGCGTGACATGTGGATGAGAGAGAAGGGAGGACATTCAGTAAACTATCGGAGCCGGATTTCGAACTGCGGCTGCACATGGAGCCTGGCATAAGCGATGCCGCCTTAACCACTCCACCACAGGGTAGCACTCATCAACAGGCATTTTTATTGCAAAAGGTATCCATGGAGATGCTTAAGTTTCATGCCATACTGCGCAACATTCCAAGCAAGAAAGTGCATTTTAATAACATTTCAATTAATTTATAATATATGCATTTGGAGGAATTTCGACAAATTCTTATTTATTAGATCATTATTAATCATTATTACCAGATGACTGATTCAGCATGTTTTAAATCAGACTTTGAGGGGACAAGACTGCTGCTTCTGATATTGCAATAGTTTCATTCACCATCCACTGTACAAAGAGCAGAATTCACTCTGTAAGTACAATATTTCTTTATTCAACAGCCTAAAAAGAATTATCTCAGGTGATGGTTTTAAAGGTCAAAAGATTCTTGTTAATTCAAATACATTATAAAAGTTGATCTGTCATGTTGCGGCTCCTCTATTGACCTTTAGGTTTTTTACTAAAAATATCCACATAATATAATCTCTTTACACAATGGAACGTGTGAAAAAACTAAGGTTTTGTTTGTAAAGTTAAACTTAACAAACTTTCAAATGATTTTTTTGTTACAGTGTGGATTTATTTGATGTGTGAATAAATTACACATTTGCAAGTCAGACTGATCTTGAATAACATTCACAAAGACATGAGGATATAAAAGGAATGAATTTGCAATTTTGAAAACCATGCTAGACATTTGAAAGTTGCATACCATTTTGCAATACCATACATTTTATTCAAATGTGAACTAAAGCCTTCAAGGAAACTGTTGAACTGAAATCCACAGCCAACACATTTTTTGATAAATAAAAAATGAAACATGCAAAAAATATGATGAACCACAACTTGTGCAGATGGAACTGTCTGATGGATTTAATTAATGAACAAAAATTTGCATTGGACTAGTCAGGTCTGATTAAAGTGTTTAAACCTTTTATTCAGAATATTCAAATTATTAATTCCATTATCCTCCGAAAAAAAATTGAGAAATGCATAATCAAAAAATTCCAATCAAAAATTGTATCAGATGAGACACTACACCTGGTGGCTTTAATTTAAGCTTTGGCAGATTGTCACCACCAACTGATTCATGGAAGGGCACTCTACCGCCACACTGGGCAGTACAAGCTCCTGGCACAATTCTCAAGAATAAGGCATTACTTATTACTTAAGGATCATGCGTGGTATGGGTGGATCCCCCATTATCAAACAGGGAGGGACATGGGCACACCCGTCAATGGAAATAACATTACAGGCCCCTCATGGCGATGTAGAAAATTACGCAAATAATGCCCTCTGATGTTCTGCTCTGAAGTGGAATACATTTTCAGCTGCTGTTGTTTAAAAAAAATTAAATACAAATTTGTTACAAAATACACCTTTTAAGGATTGGCCCGTGGCATACAGCGAGTTACGGTTGTATAATCACTGACAACATGTGAAAAACTTCTTATGGTGTAAATACAGGTCAGGTCTCACTTCCCCCTTGTGTATGTTTCCACCTCTGCAGCTCGTCTCCTCTGGCCTCCTCAGCCCACCGTCCTGTCTGCAGATCTCCCCTGACAACGTGCGCTGTTCTTTTCCTCTGCCTAATTCTGCCCTTGCAAGACCTCTCTATCGGGCTTGTCAAAGTACCACTGCCTCCCCCTTCTCCCCCTTCTTCCCCGCCTGCAGTGCTGTGAATGTAACTTTAATGTGGGACTGGCACACTTTCAACAATACAGTTACAAGAGCTGAGTTTCAGATGTCATTGCAATATTCTATGGTGTATAATTGAGATATAAATATGTTCCTGCAATAAAAAAAAGCTAAGAAATTGACTGAGTGACAGAGATCTTCATCCAATAGTTACAATTAAACACAATAATGTGTTTAAAAACGCATAACGCATAAGGCACAGTCTATTGTGAAACATGTCCTTGGCATTTGACACATCCTTCAATGCCACTTTGTTACAATTTGTTTTTAAAAGGTGAGACACTATGGTCAGTTTGCTCTCTGAACATATACACTTTCACTTTCCAATCTACACCTAAAGATAATTTACTATACAGTGCTCGCATCCATAGAGGTATATATGGGACATTGTAACTTCAAAGGCTGTTTCACCGCATAACAAAAACACAAACTACAAAAAATTAGGAAAAAGTATCATTTTTAATCCGTGTATGGTCGCTTGAGTCGGTGCAGAGCTGCGGTACCGGGAGAGAGAGGGAGTTTGTCCAAAGGGGCAAGACAAGTGGCTCAGCAGGTACAAAGCTTCAGCTCTCAGTGACCTCAATCGACCGATAATGTTCGGCTGAAATCATAATATTAAAAAAGCAAAACTAAATGACTATTTTGTTTCATCATTGTCATTTTACTTAAACAGAAAATCTGAAAAATCGTTTTTAGATTTCGGTCCAAAACAGAAAAACCAAAGAACGTATACAGATTATTTTTCCACACATTTTCTCCAACATCTAGATTACTCAAATACTATAAAAAAGGTATCCAAACAAGCAAGAAATGCTAACGTGGCTCTATGATGTTGTAAATATGTGCAAATTGGTCAGTTTTTACCCACAAAATAACTTATTTCTATATATAAATACTAGGCTACATAAAGAAAAACATCCTTTTTAAACTACATAAAAAACATTTAAATTGAGATTTTTGTTCTGTTCCCCTGCAGTGTCTTGCCTTGAGCAGGTGAAAGAAACTAAAGCACAACATCAACAACATCATCAGCACTTCACTGTTAGACCTGATCCGTTTCAATCTTTTCTGTCAAATTGAAATACATTTTGGCATTAGTTTTCTGTGTTCACTGCACAAGAGCATTAGCCTTCATCAGCAGCCCATCACAACATTAGCCCGATAGTGACAGTGGATCTCAGAGAGTTTCTTTGAGAGATCATTTGGAGGCTTTTATTGGCGTGGAGGATCGCTGGAGTGGTCTCAATCTGAAAACACTGTCTATAACAAGTATGAAGCTGCACCACGTCTCCATTATGTCTGGAGGACTTGCAGTGAGAGTAATAGAATGACACTTACGCACGTCTCTCGCAATTGTCGCCATGGTGACCGGACATGTTCGGAGGCTACTACATATGCAGCGGGTAATGAGGATGTTTTTGTCTCTTCAAGAAGGATTTGTCTTTGTGTTGGCAAGATGAGTTAGCCATTTTGAATTCTAACAATGTAGTGACCTATTATTGGTGCATTATGTTTAGCAGGGGTGGTAGAGTGATCGTTTTATTTCATTTTTTTAATTCATAATTTTTTTTAAGTTATAAGGAAAACAATTTAAACTCAAATATATAATTAGCTTGTTACAGTTTTACCGTGATTTCGCCATTATAGAAATACATTTGGGATTTTTGGAATGTTTTATTCATGATTAAAAAGGCATGTCCCCGATTTTGAACAATGACTGAAAAACACGTTTCAGACTGAACTATTAGCCCACCCACTCTAATATTTATTCCAGGGTTTCCACTTCCTGTTTATGTTTGCAGGACTTTTTCCCATTCAAAATATGTATATTTGAGAGTGGATGTCATGTTTGTGTGTTCATCAAGATGAGCCGCTTCATTAAAGATCCTGTTTTTTGCTTTTTTTCCAATTTCATAGTCTTCCCTAAGGGCATAGTTGATAATATGTTATGGGTGTTGCACAACACTTAAGTTATAAAATATCACCCATAACTTGGACCCCGCTCCCCTACCCGGAAATGCAAACGACAGTTTGAGATTTGCCCCCCCCTATCCTCGAGAAGAGTGATCTGCCTCCCCTACCCAACCCGTACCCGACGAAGCCTAGAGTGGAGATGGTGGGGGGTAAACAGAGGCCGAGGCGTGCGTGTCAGCGGCAGCAGAGCTGGAACAAAAGTAGTAGCGTTTGAAGCTAACTGTGCCTAAATAGCAGTGATTCCTCTCGAACGTGGGAGCGGGGGGAAGGGGGCACAGGTACAGAGTGCTTCCTGGAGGATGAGTTGAAACAGGGAAGCGTGCTGTGGAACTCACCAGGATGACTCATCCAGTAGCCCCCGTCTGTCTGCTCATCCGAGGGAAAGGATAGAGACTATTCTCTTGCAAAAGACTGCAAGAATCAATCAGAAACCACTTTGGGCACATACACGAGGTACCAATAGCACTGCAAGACGGTTAAAAGCTCTGAAAACTTGATTTTGCCTGAGATAGGCCCTTTAAGAAAAAAAAAAAAAAAAAAAAAAAAAAGACAAAAAAAAAGGCACATCAACAAATCCACACCTTTTTTGAAGTTACTTAACATTTAAATTGTAAAATTAGACTTCAAAATTGAGTGTTCTTTTCTTGTAAAACAATTCCAAGAGTGGCAGAGTAGAGCCAATAATTACAGTGTACATATTTTTTATTTCCTGTGAGTGCAGGTTAATCTGCTTCTCTTTTATTACCCGATTTTCTAACTTTCTGTTTCGTTGAATGAATAATTTTGTAAAGCCCTGCGGGATAACTACTGTTTTGATTTAGGCTCTAATAAAATACTTGAATTGAAATTTTAGAAATTTAAGTGTGCTAGATTTTCATCAATCTGAAACCCATGGATATTGAGGAAAGCCAATTTCCCAATAGAAATAGACTAGAATAGGTTTATCGCCATTGTCATGCACCTTAAGGCCAAACAAGTTCCTTTGTTGAATGTGTGAATTTTGTTCAACATAAAACACTGATCAATAATAAAAACAACATACATGAAATCCAAAGGCATGCATTAAGAAACAATAAAAATAGGCATTACTATGAACACAAGAATTTACAGTTACATTTATGTTGAAGTGCAGAAAGTGACAGTGCAGTGAGTGATTGGTTAATTAGTTGAAGTGACAGGTGCTAAGAAGTGTTCATGAGTCCAACGGCAGAGGGAAAGAAACTATTCTTGTTGCGGGAGGTTCTGGTCGGGATGGACCGTAGCCTCCTGCCTGAAGGGAGTGGCTCAAATAAACCATGTCCAGGTGAGAGGGTCAGCTGTGACCCTTCTCTGCTCGTCCCAAAGACGTACAGGTCCTGCAGAGATGGAAGTCTGCAGCCGTCACATTCAAACAGAACGCACAATGCGCTGAAGTCTGTTTGTCCCTGGCTGTGGCTCCAGCGTACCACACAGTGATGGAGGAGGTGAGGATGGACTCAATGATGGCCGTGTAGAACTGCACCATCCATCTGCGCTGGCAGCTTGGCTTTCCTCAGTTGCGCAGGAAATACATCTCTGCTGGGCCTTCTTGATGAGGAGCTGATGGAGGGTTCCACTTGACGTGGCTAGGCAAGGCAAGGCTAGTTTATTTGTAGAGCACAATTCGTACACAAGGCAATTCAAAGTGCTTCAACACAAAGGAAAAAATGCATTAAAATCAAAGACATGGAAGAAATCACAAAAAATAGTTCAAGACATAAAAGAGAAGAGTGCAAAGAAATCATTTCAGTCATATGCACAGCCAAACAAAAAGTTTTTAGCTTAGATTTGAACTTTGCCAGAGTAGAGGCCTGTCTCACATCCTCTGGAAGACTGTTCCAGAATTTTAGGCCATAAAACTGAAACGCAGATTCCCCATGTTTAGTCCTGACTCTGGGCACCAGCAGGAGGCCGGTCCCTGAGGTCCTCAGAATCCGAGATGGTTCATATGGCACTAACATGTCCGAGATGTACTTTGGTGCTAGGCCATGGAGAGACTTGTATACAAGCAGAGCTGCTTTGAAGTCTATTCTCTGAGCCACAGGGAGCCAGTGCAGAGACCTGAGAACAGGACTGATGTGATCGTACTTCCTGGTTCTAGTCAGGACCCGAGCAGCAGCGTTCTGGATGTACTGCTGCTGTTTTAGAGCTCGTTTGGAGAGGCCAGTGAGCAGGCCGTTACAGTAGTCTAATCTACTAGAGACAAACGCATGGATAAGTCTCTCCAAGGTCTGGTTTAGACACTATACTTTTGATTTTGGCAATGTTTTTTAGATGGTTAAAAAGCTGCTGATGTTATTGATTTGATGTGGCGTAACTGTTAAAATTCAAGTCTGAGTCCATTAATACCCCCAGATTTCTAACTTGATTTGTAGGTTTTAGAGCGAGACTCTGGAGGTGACTGTTAACACTTTCTCTTTGTTTCTGTGGGCCAAAGACAATGATTTCAGTCTTGTCTGAGTTCAGCTGGAGAAAGTTGTTTTGCATCCACACACTGATCTGTTGGATGCAGTGACAGAGTGAATCCACTGGTCCATATTCACCTGCCGTCAGTGAAACATAGATCTGAGTGTCGTCTGCATAATTGCATCTGGACACATTCTCGGCTGCGTATCAACTTGACCTAACGGCAGCATGTAGAGGTTGAACAGAAGGGGTCCCAGGATTGACCCTTGGGGCACCCCACAGGTCAGGGGCATCTGGTCTGAGACACAGTTACCAATTTCGACAAAGAACTTCCTGTCTTCCAGATAGGACTTTAACCAGTTTAGCGCGCAGTGCCAGTGATGCCCACCCAGTCCTTCTAGTCTCTGTAAGAGGTATCCCATGATCGACAGTGTCAAAAGCAGCACTCAGATCTAACAGAATTAAGACTGAGGCTTTGCCCGCGTCAGTGTTCAGGTGGATGTTAATTTGTCACCTTGACAAGAGCGGTCTCAGTGCTGTGATGAGGTCTAAAACCTGACTGGAAAACATCAAATGAGTTGCTTATTAAGAGGAAATCAGTGAGCTGTTGGTAAACAACCTTTTCAAGGACTTTGCCCCAAAATGGCAGATTAGAGATGGGCCGGTAATTACTCAGTACTGCGGCATCAAGACTGCTCTTCTTTAGGAGAGGCTTTATGACCGCAGTTTTCAAAAGAAATTGGGAATGTTCCAGATTGAAGCGACATGTTAACTATTTGAGTGAGTGGTGCTAACAAACTGTTCAGCACAGACTTTAGAAATCTGGTGGGTAAACACATCGAGGCAGCATGTAGATGAACTCAGACTGGTGATGATCTCCTGGACAGTTTTGTCAGTTACAGGTGGCAAAGTGAGTCAGCTCTAAGTGTGTAGGTGGTTTGAGGGTTATTTTTTGCATTGTAGAATTTATAGCATTTTTAATGCCCTGAACTTTGTCATTAAAGAATAATGCAAACTCATTACACTTGGATGTGGAAATGAGTTCTAACGGCAGCTGAGCTGGAGGGTTTGTTAATCTGTTTACTGTTGTTACTACAGCTTCCAATTAATTTCAGAAAAATATCCTTCCCTAGTTCTACATAAAATGAGGTTGTACATGTACAACTATCACTGGTATCGAGAACATTCAAAACACTAGATGTAACAGAGTTCAACAAATCATTTACATTAGAACATGAGACATTTTCAAAGTTAATCATTTCCATAAACAGTTTTCCCGTGCTGTCATTTATGTGTCTCCTCCGGACAACTGCAGACCAGCCGGTGGTTTGGGAAAAACAGACAGGTCAAAGAAGACACAGAAATGATCAGACAGAGCAACATCGACCACATTGACGTTTGAAATATTAACCCTTTTGTAATTAGAAGATCTAGAGTGTGCCCTCTGCTGTGGGTGGGGCCACTCACGCGCTGAGTAAGACCGAAAGTTTCAAAAGGACAGCATGAAGCTCTTTAGCATTTCTGTCACAGATATTATCAACATGAACATTGAAATCACCTGCTATGACCAAACATCAAAGTCTGTGCATACGACTGAAAGCATCTCAGTAAATCATCAATAAAACTTTTGGCAGTGCTGAGGAGGCTTGTATAAAACAATGAAGAGAATGGATGGAGACTGTTTTAGCTCAATTTTAAAGGCTACGTACTCAAATGTTGCAAACACCCCAAAGGACAACCTGTGGGTAACTATTTCATCTCTAAACAAAAGCACACACACCACCTCCCTTTTTGTTTTCTCGTGTTTCAAGATTCAAACATAAAGTTGGGTGGAGCAGATTCTATTAGAACTAAATTTCCTGTGTTTTGTCAAGCCATGTTTCAGTTAAAAACATAAAATCAAGATTAATAGAAGAAATAAAATTATTAATTAAGAATGAATTTTTGTGACATCGAGGATCTGACATTTAGCACAGCAAGTTTCAGACTAGTTCAGTGAGACTGGGCGTTATCTTTTTACAGGGAATATGAATCAAATTTCTCAGATTGGGCAGTCTGACTCGCATTTTGTTTTCCCATCTGTGTGATGTTACAACAGAAATAGCACTGGGGAGGCTGTTTTTACACAGGGCCCCGGGTTGTTTTGATTTTTAATATGACTATAGGTCCCGGCAACGCTGAGACCCAGTGCAATCCTAGCTATGGGAGATACCAGGTGAAAGGCGAGGGGGGATAGGTGGGGGGCTTTTGGTCGGTATAGCGGGAGCCGGTGAGCGCTTGGGACCAGGTGAAAGGCGGGGGGGTTTAGGTGGGGTGCTTTTTGTCTGTGTAGCAACAGTCAGGGGAGAGTTCATCATCGTTGATATCTGAACGTGCTAGGTGATGGTGGTGCAGAGGAAGCAGAAGGAGTCCACGGTGGTGATGGGGGAGTCCGTCATGATGACGGGAGGCTGGGGGGCTGTGACTTTCCTAAAGTCCACGATCATCTCCACTGTCTTCTGGGCGTTGAACTAATAAAAGTCAGGCACAGTCTCCGGAGTCAAATGTGATGGTGTCTTGTTGACCTGCGGGTGGCGCCCTTTTGTTGTGCCTGTCAGGGTTAGGCCAGGTACACGTAGATGTAGATCATTTTATTTCCATATGCATGAAGGTAAAAAAACAAGCAAAACTCCACATCTAAAGACATCATATGGACTTATCTCAAGGTCAGTAATTGTAATTGACGATACGCCGGTTTATACAAGGTGAGACGACTAACTTTTCTTGCTTAATGGACTCTTGAAAGAATATACAATGAAAACACCATATAAAAGTTCTTTATCATCAGGTATTTCCAACTTTCAACAAATTTACAGCAACATCTATGACTTAATAGAGCATTTGATTTCTCTTTTTTGCTCAAAGATAAACTCACACGTTAGTGGTTAACAAAGATGTTTGTAAACCCTGACATTTACGTTTACTGTGGTGAAGGGATGCTAGTGATGACGTTTCCATGGTTACGAACTCAAAGGTCACCAATTAGCAGGCTGCGCTGAGCTGTGGGTGCAGGCTTTTATGTGGATCACAGAGCATTCGAAATGAGCTAACAAGGAGTTTAGCATCTCTTTTGTACGTTGTTTAATAGTTCAGAGACGAGATGTGGTTTTACTCAGGCGCTATAGGAAGCTTATTTTAAAGAACTTGGACAAGCTTTGAGAAATCCCTTTGTTACACATCCATGTTATAAAATGTTGACAATGTTCTAAGTAAATTCACTAATCGATCACTAATGTACAAGATCTGCTGACAGTTAAACTACTGAAGCAAAAGCAAAGAGCAATAGCTTTAGATTATTTCAGACCGTTAAAGCATCAGAATTGTCTAGTTTTGAAAAAAAGTTACAACAAAAATCATTTTTATTCATTTATTTACAACACTCTTGTCAACAGTTCATAAAATGTATGTTTGTGACAGTTTTGTAAAAAGGGAACTCACAAGAAGCTTCTAAACTTCTATACAGTAAAAAGGGACCTCAAGCAAAGTAATAAAGAAAATTCATGAAGTAAAAAATACTATTTCAATATGAGCCGTGCCCACCCTGCAGGTCTTTGTATAAACGGGTTGTACATGGGGAAGAGAGACACTACGACCATACAAGTGAAGTAAGTGCAACCCTCGCCATCTTAAGAGTCTGGCGAAGAAGCGAATGCTATTACTAACATTAATGAAGTCTAGAATGCTAAATATTACTTTTTTGGTATTTTAGATACCTAAATATGTATATCTAAATAGCTAGTTTTACATCAGTCAAGTGGGAAAAATAGAACATTACGAAGTAGCGCTGAGTTCTAAAAAGGAATCCCTCAATCTATCTCTTCAAATACTCAACATTTCCAAGGAAAATGTAGAAGCAATTTATGTCCATGTCTAACCAGGAAGTAAAACTATAACTCGGAAAAAACTAGGTACGATTTGTAGCAAAATTCCAAATCCAAACCAAAAATAAATCTAAAGCATTGCATCGTCTTCTGATAAAGTTGCATTTGCTCACCAAATTCATCCAAAAGCCATTGGACACTTGCTTTAAATGCCAAGTGTAAACAGAGTCAAATTACAGCCGGAGTGAATAATAAATATCATAACAGCAGTTCTGGACAAGGCCAAAGAGAACACAGTAAGTGGAATAAATTGATAGCAACTCCGAGATAAAATGATCCTAACATCGCAATAGAAAAAAAAAAAAAGAAAAAGCCTCCACACCGCATGGGCTGCAAGTATGTTTATTTTAATCAATTAATCAAATGCGCTGCCTTCACTGAACCTGCGGCTCCATTTCTTTCATGTCTCATTCCTCTCACATTTTTCAGATTTCCAGATTATGTTTTTCACTGGTGTAACATTCAAGTGCAATTGCTACCATTGACCCTCTGCAAATGTGTTAACCCGACGTCTCAAAAGGACATAAAATATTCAATGTTTGGAGCGGTTTTGTACATTGTGCCGCATTGCAAGTTGAACTGTTGACATGAAGTGCTCCAATAACTGCGCCGCGTTAAAATGTAGACCTAATGTGAGCCAGTGTGTGACCGATGGCCTTAATCACACAGCTTTGGATGTCGCCCCGAGCGCAGCAAGATACAAAACATAAACAGTTATAGCCCGAGTCAAATGTAAATAGAAGACACTAGCCTCGAGGCAGACAGTTGCAGGTTAAGTAGGATTTTTTGCTGTTGTAAGATTGAAAGTTTTTGTTGTTGGCTTTACCAAAATGCAAAAGAACAAAAAATGTATGACTTTTATCATGGCATGTGTGTGTACAACTCCAAATCTGCTTTTTAAAAAAAATATATAGTACATCAAGGGTGTCCAAACTTTTTTCACAGAGGGCGGGGTGGAGGGTCACAGACAACATTTTTTTGACAAGGAAGTGAATCACTGGCTATTTTTCATTTGATGCAGTGTTGATGAGCCTCCCCACATTTAATAAGGCTTGGAACATTAATATTAGGTCAGTAGCATATCAAAATGGTTGTTATTTAGGTTATGAGCAATTCATCTTTACAAAAAAAATTACAACTTTTGGTTGTTTGAGCTAATTTAGGGGGAAGTCTGAGGGCCACATTTGGCCCCCGGGCCATAGTTTGGACACCCCTGTAGTACATTTTATAACCAAAGTATTGCACAGACAAAAATAACAAGCGGTATAGTAAGTGCTCAATTAGATCTTACTAGTTTGAAAACAAGGCAAATTAAAGCAAAAATCATACAGCGAGAAAATAAAGGTTAAGCACAGCAGCATTTTAAAAGTTTTGGCTTTGTTGCAGTGAGTTATGTAAAGTGCTAATGAATGATTAACATAATGGACTCGACTAAATCTTCTTAAAACGGTAACATGGCTTGTAAGTGTCTGAAATGTTTCCTGTGTATGGTAAAATTGCCGCTCTTAATATTGATTACCTTTTTTAAGTGATTTTGAGTTTTCAGTGCTTACTTTGATGAAGAGCTTCGCCTGTTAAGAGTCACAGAAAAGCCGTTTCAACAGCCTCTATTTGCGCTGACAGCTCAGTGAAACGTTAACTGACTAACATTTGTGAACCGTTTTTTGCGTTTATAAAAAAGGCAAAGTAGAAAGAGTAAACACTTCCCGTAGAAATGTTGATGACCAGCTGCAATTCAAATATCATTGATGTGTGACGTCCGTTTGGCATAAACCAAAAAGTAAGTCAATTAAATGGAAAAAAAAATAAAAATCAGCAAACAATAATCATGAAAATAAAATGTTTAATTTAATTGCTAGTCCAAAAAATAGACCTACATTGGGACCAATAAGTATTGGGCAACTTAAAAATGTGCATGTTCACCCATTTAAAAAGATGAGGTTTGTCATTTTCATCATTCCACCCCCATGCTTCACAGACGGTATGGTGTTCTTGGGATGAAACTCAGCATTCTTCTTCCTCCAAACACGGCGAGTGGGGTTTAAACCAAACAGTTCCATTTTGGTCTCATCTGACCACATCACATTCTCCCAATCCTCCTCTGGATCGTCCAGATGGTCTTCAGCCTTTTTTAGGCGGGCCTTTACATGATTTTTGTGTAGTAGGGGAACCTTTCGGGCAATGCAGGATTTCACCTCATGATGAGGTAGTGTGCTACTTATTGTCATCTTTGTGACGGTGGTCCCAGGGTGGTCCTAGCTGTCTTCAAATCAATGACCAGTTCCCGCCGTGTAGTTCTGGGCTGATTCCTCACTGTTCTCAGGATCATTTGAACCCCACGCGGTGAGATCTTGCATAGAGCCCCACTCTGAGGAAAACTGTCAGTGGAGTCATACTTCTTCCATTTTCTAAAAATATTTCCAACTTTTGATCTTTTCTCACAAAGTTGTTTACCAATTGCAGTTTGACTCATCATGTGCAGTTGTACAATTTTATCTGTGGTGTCTTTGGGAAGCTCTCTGGTCTTGGTCATGGTGAAGACTGGAGTCTGACAGTTTGAAGGTGTGTGCAGGGGTCTCTTATGCATCTAATCAGTTCAAATAGGTGCCATTCATACTGATAACGAGTGGAGGCCGGAATCACTTCTTAAAGAGCAAGTGACTGGTCTGTGAGGGACAGAAGAGTTGTTTGTTTTCTAGCTGCCCAATACTTATTGGTCACCCATTTTCACAAATAAATTGTTTAAAAATTATGCAATGTGATTTCCTGGATTTTTATTTTTACATGCCATCTCTCATGCTTGATGTGTAGCTATGATGAAACTTACAAACCTCTCTTATCTTTTTATATGGGTGAACCTGCACATATTTAAGTTGCCCAATACTTATTGGCCCCACTGTACATGTAAATAACTGTATTCTGAGGTTCTGGTCAAATGTAACTTTATTTTGTCTTTCAGAAAGTACAATTTTGTAAAGCTGGTCACAAATTTAAGGAATAGTAACATCTCAAACCATGGGTATGAGATAAAATTAAGGATTTCCCTGTCCCAGTCTCAATAACTGTGACTAATCGTTAAATATTGATGTTGATCAATGTTGACGATAATGAGCAGAAATCAACGCTGCAAAACCCTACGTATGTCACCAGGAAGTGAAGACCAGTATTTGTGTGTATGTTGGTGAGGAATCTGGAAAGCGGCGTAACACTGACTGACGGAGCAATGACATCTTGAGGAGATTACTCAAATGTGCATTAATTACTCTACACAACTTTGAGTGGATTAATGATAAGGAAAAACAATTATAATATGGTTAACTTTTGAAGTACTATGTACTTGGGCCTCAAAACTCCTGTCAAGGACCCAATGAATGGATATCTAGGAATGTATTTTTGACTGCAGGAAAAAAGGCCATCACAAAGATTGGTTGACACCAACGATCAAGGACTGGACGGACATGGTAACGGATGTCAAACAAATGGAAAAAATGTAAATCGGACTTAATTTGGAAATGGACACATTTGAAAGACATTGGACTAGTTTGGACCATTAATTTAAATATGCAATAATTTTGTTTTGAATGTTTAGTTGATGCTTATTTTTATTCTATTTTTGCTCTCTGGTCAGTTTCTGTTGTGTTCTGTGTGTGTTTTTAAATGATTTTTTTAAATTTGAAAACATTTGAAAACTGGAGAAAATTAAAGAAAAAAAAGAAAATGGATTACAGTAGTGTAACCTTTGATTCACTTGCCAATTGTTTTATTTATTTACATGCATTTAGGTATTTTGTATATTAAATTTGGGATTCATTTAGATTGTATTTAAAAATTACATTCATATTTTTGGGTACATTACATTTAATTTCCTTGCTGCGAAATATTGGTTCCTATTTGAATTGTTTTTGGTTCAACACTTTTGATCAGCGCACACAGAGAGCGTGAGAGACATGAAAAATTGAAGGATGAAGGAAGCAGCTGAACGTTGTCCTGCCGTGTTGGTTTATTTTAGCAAAGAAGACAGAAAACACATCACATCTAAATCTTACTGTAATCCGCCATACCCACAGCCTCAAGAGACCGGTGAGATCAAGATTTAAGGGTTAAACGAAATAAAAGTGTGCACGACTTGTTAAAATTTGGGCAAAACAAGCTTAAAATAAAATGACCCTTCAACCGCGTTCACATATTTGTTAAATACGGTTTCACTTGCTGTTTGAGTGGGCTCAGGTCCTAGAGGGAGTCAGTGCTACCAAAGCAATATGACCTGACTTTAGCCCTTATTTAGGCTTAAAAAGGTTGTTGGCAAACTAATCCTTCACATCACGAAGACATTCAAATCAAGATGTCAAAAGTAGCCAAAACTGCATTTGGGACGTTTGAAAAATGAATTCAACCTACAGAGGTGATTTGGGATATCTTATTTTGTATTTGAGTAAACTAGTACTGACTAAAAATGTGAGTAATAATTATAATAATTGCATTTAAACTTTAATAAATCAGGCACCTCCTTAAATCATTTTTAAGTTTAAACATATCTTAAAGTCATTTCTTTATTTTAAAAAACATACGAACACCAAACAAACAAATATAGCTGCAGTGAATTCACGTGTCATAACATTGATTATGTCAGTGTACAGTTTGCACAGTATAATTGTAAATATTAGTAAAATTATGATTGTTCAAGAAATATTTTATATTATTATTTTTTAATAATAATAATATTGAACAATGGATACAATATTATATTTAAGGATGATACAAATACTGACATTTCCCCCTCACACTTTCACGCTTGGGCCCTATTAACTAGTTCTTCCTGTAAAAATTACTTTCCAGTCATGGCAGAATTAGTTGCAATAACGCCCCTTGGACAGGCGTCTACCGTCATTACTGCCCATGCACAAATAAAAGCAAATTCACAATCTTTAATTGAACTCATAAATATAGTTACATACAACCCAACATACTTTTTCACAACATCAACTTTTTTCTTTTTTCAGAGCAACACTACGGCAAAGGTGCTCAAAGTAGTTTGAGGAGCCTGAATAATATAGGACCTTTAGAACAATGCTGTAACTGTGCAACGCTCCCATCCCGTCTCATCTTTGAAGATTTGGTCCACCCACCTCGTTGTGCATGTGCGCAACAGCTCCTGGTAATCAATATTCCTGGTGGCGCAGAGAGCACTCCAACCCAGCTGGAGTGGGCCCATGTGCTCGGGGACACACATTTCTGATCACTGACGATTGTTCACACTGTTGTTTGTCACGTTCTTCTATCCGCGGCAAATCTTTTTTTTTACTCTTGTACATTTTTTTATATTTTAGCGCTGCCTTTAGTGAGAACATCTGGCCGTCTATTGTTTTGCTGTGTCCATTTCAAAGACTGTTTGTTTCAGGAAACTTGATTATTTAATCATCAGCACTTCACATTAAAATTATCCCTCACGATTTCTGCTTGCTTGGCTCTATGCGAAGACAGTGGATGTTTTGCCCATTAGCTGTACACTTCTTTTATGTCCAGCATTCGCATTCGTGCATGTACTTTCCCTGGACTCCCTCCTCGTTATATCCAATGCAGCAGTATGTGTGAATGGGTGATGTCTTGCATAAACAACCCCAGTATGGGGAAAAGTCAGCTTGTTTATGTGCTGTTGATGATGTTTACGTTGAATGAATGGCGTTAGCGATGGGATTCTAGTAACACAATTATTCAAAAGCAAATAATAGCAATTACAATATGATTCAAATAGGAATTCTTTCCCTTTCTCTTAATAATGTATTGTCAAATTGTTACAAGCTGTACGTAAATAGGAAATAAAATGTACCTGATTTGTTCCTGTCCTACACAAAGCCTTGGGCACATGGTTAATTTTTGTGGTTGGGGACACGTGCAGAACAGCTTCTGAACAGCTTTTTGTTATCAGCAAAGTGACTCAGTTTTAACAACAAAAACAAGATTTATTGAATGGAGAGATGGGAAAATATCGTTTTTGTCACGTTTTGTCTCAATACAATGCTCAAGTTTTCGATATAGTTTCGATTTTTGTTGGGCCTCAGATGAGTGATGCTATTTTCTGTTCATTTTCCTTTTATACAAAAAATTTAAAAAATAAAAATCATATGCATTAATGTGTTAATAGTGTACAGACAATTAAGTCAGGAGTTTGTTGTTTATTTGGTTTAATGACGTGACTATAGCTCTGAATGAAAAAATAAAAATGGTGTTTCATAATACATGCGACTCATAGGCTCTTAGAGAGATAAAATCGCCATCAAACCTTTCTATTTTGTGCATTTTACTTAGCATGTTTGTTTATTCTGTCTTGACACTACTATAGAAATTATAACAAGTAAAGGTGTCAAAACTTGATTGATCCTCATACACCTACAAACACACACAGACTCATACAAAATTTCATACACAATTGCGCCTACATTTGAATATCCACCGTGAGTCCAGGTTTCCCAATTAATGCAAATAAACCATATTAGTTCCGAAATGGAGTGTGAAGATTGTACATCACTTTACATAGTGTGGTTGCAGTGGTTTACGTTTTTGAAATGAGGGCTAATATTTTTAAGTCTAAATTAAATACTCATCCTTTTAACATTGCTTATGTCTAACTTGATAGTAAATGTATGTAAATTCATTGATTTTAAAGTATTCTTTGTCTGTGTGCATGGAAAGTGCTCTACAGATAAACTTGACTTGACTTGATTGAACAAAGTCACATTTGACAGTTACTATTAAGTGACCGGAAAAAAGTTTCGGTCCTGGAGTACATTTTTATTGAAACTTCTAGTACCATGATGACCGCCACGAGCAATAGGCCCCAGCGCCCCAGCTCCGGCCAGTCCCAGAGGCCAATACAGCAGCAGAAGGCCAACAACATAACCCTCTGCAGCAATGAGACGAGCCATCACCTCACTGACTGTTTCATTCGCTCCAATAATGGCATGATATTTTAATGACTGCAGCCAATAGTCACAACATATAAAGTGGATTTTCATGACCAGCAAAAAAATGACTCGTGCGTGTCCAGTTAGGCCAAATTCAGTTTTGGATATCTGTCTGTGTAAGGTTCCCTGGTCTGTAACAGGTCAGATTATCACAGCTGTGACTGTCATTGCTCCGGAGACCATTTTTGTTTGCTTGGCAACAATAGGTTCTGTTCAGTGTGTTCTTGTACATTTAACAAATACACATCAATGATGTAATAATCCTTTGCACCACCGTCGAATGCCTGCATGACGTCGGCTGACCATTCCTCCACACCACCAGCCACCACAACAGCACCTGCTCCCCACGGCAGTTACCTTGGAAGATAATGTGTTCTATGAGTCGCAACGTGTGTGAATTACACGCGCCTTTATTTAATGATTAGTGAAAAAAATCTATTCAAGTTGACCTGAGTGCTTTGATTTTACAAGCTGTTATTCATTTTATGTTTTTGAATCAAGGGTTTAGGTGAATGAAGTCTAAAGTAAAGCTATACCTTTGGATATCATAATTACTGATGGCTTGCTTTAGGTTACAGCATTTCATAAAAGAGAGGAAAATTCTAAAAGTCCACTCAGAACTTGACCAATGTTTTCCAAAAGATTCTTTTAAAATGCCTTCACCAGATTGAGGCCACTTAGCTCTTCTCAGCACAGTACTTTTCCTGAATAAACCATGATTAGAAGCTTAGCCACTGCACTCTTAAATACATGTGTGAGTATTCTTGGACTCTGTAAATTGTGTAAATTGATATGTTTCTTTCGTTCAACGTGGATGATGTAGATGTCCAATCAGAGGAGAGAACTGTCAGTTGCGCTTAGCGGTAGACTGTTAGAACAAAGCTGTGCTGATGTACTGCTGTTTGCTCAAGCAGGTAATTACGGAGCCTATATCCAGACGTAGCATTAGATTTTTCTTTGATGGGCTCAAGCTCTGTTTATGAAGGCTCAAAGGGAAGATAAGCGCATGTAAAGAAAACTGATGTTAAGTTTTATCTGTAAATCAAATGTATTTAGGTGAATCAAGCCAGTGTGATGTATATGGCAGTGTTCACCACAAGGTCTTACAAAGCCTCAAAAAGTCTTGAATTTGTCTTAAATTTGACAAAAACTAGGGTTTAGGTCTCTAATTTGAAGCACCTATTTTAAAGACCTTTCTGCACAGATTTAACTAAATTAAAGGATACATATTTGGTATAATTTGTATTGTTATTAGAGTTTAAACATGCTCTTAAGTACCTTTTTAGTTTGGCATCTAAAAAAAAATCATGTTTATAACGTTTGGATCACTGCTGATTTGGCTACAACTACTGGCTTCAGAGGGAATTTCACACAGTTTCACTGGCCTCTCACTTCCTGGTCTCAGAACGCAGTTGTACTGATCTTGATTAGACCAGAGAACAGAACAAGACTGGCAATAATTTATGGACGCTCTGAGGGGGAGAGAATTTTCTAGCCCCAAACCAACAAACTAGCACAAATTAAGCTAAACGCTATATGTTTGTGATGAGGGAACAATATTAGAACAAGAAAGTAAATTTTGCACTACATGTGTCCTTTAAATAAAGAATGTGCACATTTGTGTCGGAGTTATTCTGTTTATTGTGAAGACCAGCCATGTAAATAAGTGTCAGTGAATTGTTAATTTCATAATTTTTGAGTTACAGGACTGTCCCAAAATACGTGATAGTGGTTTGTCTCCTGGCAACCACAGTTTCTCCAACAGTTTGCATTTCCTTGTGAATAATGGGCACTTTGACATGGCGTTATGAAAAAACGTGACACATTTTTCCCTCCAACAATGGTCCTCCACTCGGATGTACACATTTTCCCACTCTTGGTCTGTTAAAGTGAGATTACCTTCTTCCTACCTTTTGTTTTTTAATATATTTTGTAGAAGATTAGATTATGAATGCATTAATTTAATTTAGATATTATTCTACATTAAAGGTTCTGATTTGGAAACCTTAATAAAACTTTCAGTCAAAGAGTTTTAATGGTCATTACTTTAATTTCTTGGTAATAATAACTCCTAACTTACTAAATATCTATAAAAGTCCTGCTTCTCCAAGTAAAATAATTCTTTCAACATGTCAAAGTTTTTCATGTATTTTTCTTTTGCAATCTGATGCAAAACTTTGGTCATAAACCAACCAGTTTAAGCCTAAAATAGATACTTATACCAAAGGCACCATAAAAAAATGCTCTATTTTCCTTTATTCCATTTATGAATTCCTTTTAAGGTGTACACAAACCATGCCTATTGTGAAGATATCATTTAAATACATTTTCATAACAATTTATATTTTTTAAAGAGCATGCGGTCTTAAGTTTTGCTGACCAAGGTCTCAAAAAGGTCTTAAAAAGTTTTTTTTTAATATAAAGAAACAAAAACGTCCAAATAGGTATATACATAGTATATGTAATTTAGGGGCAAAATCACAGCTTATAAAGATTGAGCAGAATAACAAGGTAAATAATAAATGCATTAATAAATAAATTACAAAGGAAAGACAAGTCAGCAAACATGCAATAATGATATTAAAGGAGCAATACAATACATTCTGTCTTTGACATTACTTTCTGGGGCAAGTTGAAACGAAGGTATTTCTGAGGCTACTTACTACTATTTTCTTTTGGCTTCACGAGATGTGATAGATAGATAGATTAGATAGATAGAACTTTATTAATAATTTCAAAGCGGCCAGCTGCAATACAAACAACAATCATCCTGAAATAAAGAAATCACTAAAAACACAATAAATACAGTTCCCTAAAAATGTATGGCTGTAAGTTGAAGCGTGAAGAGAGGTGCGGTACTTCATGAATTTACTGTATAATGGCCTAACTTGTCTTCTTTAACGACTCTTTTCAGAAACATTAAGTCAGAACAATATATATATATATATATATATATATATATATATATATATACAAACAATTACTATATATATACAAACAATTACTGAAAAGTGAGGGCTCGAGACTATGATTATGATTGCTTGGCGAAGAGTAAACTAAAAACAATCTCTAATCATCACTACCTGCTTTATTACAACTTCCTTAAAAGCTTCAATATTTAATCATTTCAATAAGTTTGGCTTCAACATCAGCCTGAAAGCAGTCCTGGATTTCAGGGAATATTTATGACAAAGGGATGCTTTTAATTATCTCCTCATATGAACTAATGCCTGAGGTAAGAGCAGACGCCGAGGGCAAGGTGTAAGATAGAATACAGGTCCACCACAACTATTTCATCCACGTACCGCCATGATGAAGAGGAAAAACCTGAAAAATGTCTGCTAAATCCAAGCCAAATTAGGAAATTCACTAATATATTCTGAAGTGTTGCAAAGAGGCAGTTATTTTGAAGGTGAACCACCATATTTTAGATTTCTTTTGGTTGTGCATTGGAAAAAAGAAACCATTTGATCGTACTTTTCATCAGATAAAAGTAAAGTTTATGATGTAAAGTTGTATTTATGTTTCTTATGTTCATGCATCATTCAAAAAAAAAAACAAAACAGTTTTTCTCCTCGTATAGATCATTATTTTGCATCTAGATCTACAATTTAAAAACGGAAACATGTCCTTTGAGTTCTTGTTCAAAACCGGAACACTGATTCTGGCCCCACCACTTCATAGCGCCATTCCACCACAACAGGCAGCATGTAGGTCATGACCAGATGGCAGCGGAGGCAAAGGACCAGCAGGTGCAGGGTAATAACCAAACAACTGCTCCTCTGAAGTTTGGCTTCAAATGCACTTATAATGAAAATGTGGTGCATTGTAGTCATCATATGCATGATATAGTGTAGGAATGTAGTCTAAATAAACTAGAGCCTACCGAAAGAAACATGTTATTTTATATTCTATTAGGAATCAATAAGAATAGAACCAGGTCGAGAAGGGGAATTAACAATGTCATTGATATTGACAAGATTTGACAAATTCCCATCCCATATGTGTATGACCCTGGAAGGAACAAAACATTTCAAAAATAGTTATCTGGACTAGGTTTTGGAGTTGCTTCCCAGCCAACATCTTAAGTGAGATGAGGTAAAAAGTATTTCAGATTATTTTTTCATCTCTTCTTGCTGAGTCAAAAAATAGAAATTATGAAAAAGTTAATTATGTTGAAACAATTTGTGTCACTTTGTTTGCTAGTGGCTTATATAAAGAGAATATAGAATATATACTTTTTTTTTTACTGTTAATAAGGATGGAGAAGTACATTGTTAAAGGTCACGGATTACAGTTGTGACAGGATCTGTTTGAATCAGGGTTTTCAGCTCTATGGACAAACTTCGAAAATATAACATAGCACAGAAAATTACTGCTAGAACAATATTCACGACTCCACAACCGAGCAGTGTGCAGTTTGCGAGCCGATAGCATCACTGCGCACCACTGCATTTAGCAAATCAAACCAAAGGGGGCGCACTATGAAAGAGGTCAGCTTTGGCGTCAGTTCCTGACCTCTCCCTTCTCTGATGTCACATCCACCGTGCAGCGCTCGGATGCAACTCGCTGAAGCTGTTGAAGTTGTGACAAATGCATCTTGTTGGAGCATCAAGCCTGTGTTCTAGGCTGTAAAACCAGCAACTATGTTCACAAAAAAGATGCTATGAAGGTAAGCAGGATCTGCATCTCCGTCATTTGTGCTCCTTGTCAGTGCATTGTCTGTAAATTGTGTACATGTGCTGTATTTTTTAATGGTACTGACGGCATTGTCGACTCCCCTTTATCGCTGCTCTTTTTAATGTGTAATTAAAGCCACGTAACAAAAGCAACTTAAAGAAACTATTTGACAACAACATAAATGAATACTCCTTTTGCAAATCTATTCCCTCTGTCAATCAATTGTACTTAGAACTATAACATAAGGCGCACAGCTATTTATTTCAGGTCTTGGGCCTACCCCAGGTGGCGTTGTTGGTCTTTTTTATTTCATTTAGAATGTTATTTCCAGTTAATACAACACCCGCTCTGACACAACAGCATCCCCCCCCCCTCAAAGTCCCATCATTCAGCGGTGCCAGACCAAGGATGGACCAATCATTTATCTAAAGCAAGCGCCGAGCAATATCTAAACCAATAATAAGTGAGGGTCACCGGCCCGAGTGCGGCGTGATACCTTAGAGCCAAACAATGTGGCGGAGTGACAGACGGTGACAGGTGGCAACGCTTCAGACTTCAATCATCATCACAAAATGGCATAAAGGTTAGCACTGTTCATGGAGCGGGTTGTTGTGAATGTCATCCCAATGGCCAGTGAACACCAGGAGAGAGACAGAGACAGACACGACCGGGGAATTGTTTTTGTTGTTTTATTTGATGGAACATATATAACAACACCACAACACTTTGAATAGCCTCAAAAGGATCCCCAACAATAAAAGCAAATAGGCTGATCCATACAACTAAATATATTCTCGAAAACAATTTCTGATCCACAATTAGATAACAAAAAAAGTGAGGTAAGCCTTCATAGCTTTCTTTGTAATGAAAAAGAAAAACTTGCAAAAATGCGTGTGGAAGATTACAGCTCCCCAAAGACTCTGTGCCCCGACATTTTAAAGCGGATTTTGAGAATTTTTGGGGATTTTTATCGTCCACAGCTCACAAGTGCTGGTTATAAAAGAAGGCTTAAACTTGATGCTGTGCCCCCAAATGACAATTGAAAACTGCTCCAAGCACCGCGAAAATAGGACGGCGCTGGCCACTTACCTGAACACCCACTTACAACCCAACACCCACTTACACCCACTTACAACTCAACAGGACGGTGACACAGCAATGGAGGAGATGGACACATCCAAAGCTTGACCTAGCACAACAACTGTAAGTGTGCAGAGCTCTCCTAAAATGATTGACGCTTCTACCCAGACTGGTGCTCAGACGTCTGAAACAGCGGGACAGTGGCAAGCAGTTGACATGCACTTTCCTTTATCGTGCAAGACCACAGCTACGCGTGAGAACCTAGAGAGCTGGATCAACATTGTGTTGGTAATTCACGAGATCTTTTTCCTCCACATGATGATTCCAGCTAAATTAGTCATTCCCAGCGTAATTAGTCTGGTCCAAATTTCATTGCAAGTTTTTCTGACCTGTCCTAAAGCTTTTGAATCTCTGATGTCAACGGCAGCCACAAAGTATTTTTGCATTTGAAGAGCATTTGAAATAATTTCTTAGGCACTGTTAAAGTGCTATGTTCTCATTGTCCAGAAAGACATTAAAGAGGTGAAAAATTAAGGCTTCCAGCTGACACTTGAGCTCACAACAACAGTCTCAGCCTTGCCAGAGTGGAACTAAAGGTTCCGGTAACCTGCACTTATCTTCATCTGTTTTTTTTTCCAGTGGTATTCGCAGCTAAATTTGAACATTTCTGTGGAAATACAAATGTCTCCACCATTTCTACTGACAAGCATCCTCAATTGTTAAAGAGAGAAGAGTGAACAATCCTGGAAAAAGTCCATGAATTTGCCATGTAGAAAAAGCTGACTGCTGAGGCCAGGAGGAATGTGTGTGACGAGCTAGGTGCGTGGATTCTATTATCAACCACATATGGTGGAGTGCACAGATCTGCGGGGGAGATGCTGTGCTTCTGAAGGAGATGTTGGTGTTGGTCATTCACCTTGTCATCAACACACATGACTGGTCAGGGAACAGACACTATCACCAGTGTGGCCATGAACCTCTCGATGAAGCAAGCCAGAGAAGCAAACTGTGGTTGAAGCCTGGGACTAGATGTAGTTTTGCACAAAACGGAAACTAGATGTAGTTTTGCATTTTAAAACATCATCTAGTCTTGTTGTGTGAACAAAAATGTCTATTGTGTGAACATTTTGGGTTAGGATGCTCATACACACACACATACACACAGATATATATATATATATATATATATATATATATATATATATATATATATATATATATATACACATATACACACACGCACTAATACAACTGCATGCATTTCATGAAATATTTGTAGAAGTATAAACGTTCAATTGCAGTAATCTGTACTTCTTTCTAAAATCTCAGGAGGTAAAGAAGATTGAATGAATCATTTTCTGGACACCCTCAATTTAAATGTTATGACAGAGGAACATAATAATACATTAGGATCTTAAATAACATTGTTGGAAATACAAGGTGAAATTAAGAGATTAAAGAACAATAAATCTCCGGGGAGTGATAGGTTCACCTCAGAGTGGTATAAAGCTCTAAAAGAAACACTTATCCCTCTGCTTTTAACTGGGCAAGAAACTCAAACCCCTCCTAGTTGGAAAGAAGCCATCATATCCCTAATACCTAAAGAAGGGAAGGAACGACTCAATTGTGCCTCATATAGACCCATTTCTAATTTGAATGTGGACTATGGTATATACACCTCAATTACGTCAGTAAATACTCCCAAATTTAATTCACAATGATCAAACCGGATTTATTAATAGGTGTCAAATGCAAGATAACAAAAGACAATCCTTACACATAATATACAAAAACAGCAGAACAAGTCTGTAATAATTAGTTTGGACGTTGAGAAAGCTTTTGATTCAGTAAACTGTTCTTATTTATATAAAGTGCTAAACAAAGTTCAAATAGGCAACTTATTTATGAAAAAATATCGATTGCAAACTGTCCTAGTCTTTTATTTTGGTCTTGGTCATAATGGGCAAATTGAGGGTGTTAATCTTGTTTTTTGTTCAAATGAAGATTGAAATTTGTCTTGTCATATTATTAAAACTTACTTTTTCAGCTTGTTGTTTTCAAAGTTTCCAGGCTAAAAAAATAACATTTTGATCCACTCTCATATAATCTTTGTATGGTAAAGAGCATTTTGTTAACTGATTTCTGTGAAGTCCGATCATTAATTTCTCCTCTTTTAATTTTCTGTAACACATGAGGATTCCCTTTCTTGGCATGTTTTACCTTCTTGCAGATTATTTAGCTATTTCTCCCTTTTGTTTATGGAAATCATACACTCTATAGAACATTGGTGCCCACACTTTTTCGTGCGTGCAAGCTACTTTTAGATTCGGCAAAGCTTGAAGATCTACCTGTAGATTTATATTCCTTTTTTTAAATAAACAGCTATAGAAACATGTATAGACGTGCAATAGAAAGCAGGGGAGAGAAAATCTGTTAATTGACTTGACTAGACCCATTCATACAGATGACTATTTTGATAATAAATAATAACTAGACTAAATAATAGATAGTTGAGCTTATAATCACCTTTCTTGAAGCTCTTTTTAACTATAATATTAGTTATTATAATAAGACAAGCTCCATGGTAATGCTGGGAGGAGGGGCTTGAGACGTAGAAAAGCTTTCCTTTGGGTCGCATCAATAACAAACTGCTTTGTGTTTAAACAAGCCGTATTGTCGGCTCGCTCTGAGCGGCCGCGGTGCGCCGCTGCCGAAACTCACTGAGAAAGCGGACAAAATCACAACTGTAGTCTCCTCACGCTGATTGTAACTCATGGTTCACTCGCGCTTTTGGGGACCTCCATGTGATACACCAGCTCAGCGTGTGTAAATACTGTCACTTAGCACTAGCCAAAAAAACGTTGCTATGGTATCGACTGCCTCTGAGATCGACTGCCACTGCGTCCGAGATCGACTGGTAGATCGCGATCGACGTAATGGGCACCCCAGCTATAGAAGGCATGACTATAGATAGACCATGATATCCATGATGCCCTGGACTGACCCAGGGAGGCATCCGGAGGTTACATCCCCAGAAAGCACACATTTTAGAGGATGTGTGGGGAGCATGAGCCGACCCGATGGCCACCTGTCAGAGGAGAGCAGAGAGACAGGGGCTCTGACAGGCAGGAGTGATGCGTCTCCATCCAGACAAGGGGCTAATGAGACTGCTGTGCATAAGCAGACCAGGGCTGGGAGTGTGGAGCAGGAATGACAGGTGAATGGCAGGGAGAGAGAGAGAGATGCAGGAGTCATAGTTTCAATATGCTGTAATATCTGGGTACAAGAATTAATCTTAACGGATGTGGTCAACAACATGGATTCATTATTTAGATTAGAGTGGGACATAAAACCAAGATGGCGCCGCAAACGGATGTTCTGGTGTTTTGGTGCACTTTGTTTCTGAAAGTTTATTTTTATCTTATTCAAAAAATCTTCATTTATACATGCCTTATTTGTTTTTATATACTTTGCTATTATTATTATTAATTGTTTTATGTTGCACCTTAACGGCGAAAAACAAGTTCCTATGCTTGTGAATTTTGTTCAATGACAATGGCAATAAAGCTTCTGATTCTGAAACTCTCTAGGTGCATTCAGACCGCGGCGTGAACGCAGCTTTAGTCTACTTGATAGATTTATATTTGTGGGATTTTAGTGAAAATAATTTGCAGGTCAAAACAAAAGGAGAGGGAATCAGATGTTAATAAGGTAGCCACGTGCACTTCAAGGATCGGCATAAAAAAGGGGAAAAAAAGGATCCGGGGCACTCTGACATAAATAAAAGTCCTTTATTGTGGAAATGGGGATATGCCGACACGTTTTGGTCTTCTTCAGGGCAGACATGAAGTAGTATTTATTTATTGCCTTTATAAACCAGGAGAGACTCACTGAGATTTAGATTCTAGAGTCCAAGCCCCAGAGGGGAGGAGCCTATTGTACACGCTTTTAGTGGCAGGGGAAACCGCAGCACCCGGAGGAATTACGCAGACACGGGAAGAACATGCAAACTCCACACAGTTAGACCCCCAGGACCTTCTTGCTCTGTGGCGAGAGTGCTAGCACGGTGCCACAGTACTGTATCTACTATATGAGCTCATCTAGTAGATACAGCTACTACTATTTAAGGCCGCCTGGCGGCTTTTTAATAAATGTATGCCCTGAATGAGACTACTTTGTGGTCGAAACGCGTCGGCATGTCCCCATCGCCACAATAAAGGATTTTATTTAAGTTTGAGTGCCTCGTATTTTTCTTGTTTTTTTGATGCCTTGGTTGAATTGTAGATTTGTCTGAACATGCTCTAAACGTGAGCAAATTCAAGATTCCTCTGCTCTGATTATGGCCCAAGAAACAATTGGCTGCAGGTGCGGCGTTTGAAGCGTTAATGCCCAGATTCCGCCCCTCCAACCACCCCACTCTTCTTTTTTGGTCCTCCAGGCACTTCACAGTTTGACAGCTAGTTTGGCTGTAGGTGGACTGTGCTGTAGCTGTTTAGTCCTACTTTAATTAAGATGATAAAATACTGGTTTAAAATGCTCAGCAACTGTGTCAAAGACACAGCCTTAATTGGCAGCTTGTGTGATTTCTTTATTTTATGCTGCACAAATAACATGATAAATTGGCTAAATAATCATGGTGTAAATCCCACTTATAAACACACATTAGCATCCCAATTCTCTTTCCATTAATGCTTGCAAATGTTGTGAACAGAGTGCAAATGTTTACAGCATTGTTTACAAGAGTGGCACAGTTGTTGACTGTCATGCATCCAGCCCTTCAACTTCAGATTTAATTCTAGCCAAACAGTGCTGTCAAATCAGAGAAAATGGATCTAATAAAAGGAGGACAAAATACAGGTGAATAGACAGAGCTACAGAGATACAATCGCAACTGAAACACCTAAGAAAAGTCTACACAAAGTTGCAGGTGAAGCTGGCGAGCTCGCTAGGTATTCCAAGCATAAAACATAAATGCAAGGAAAACAAGATGAGTACAAGAAATTCCAAGATAAAAGGACAGACAAATTCTTAGTTTCTTCACAAGGTGAATCCACGACGCTTGATGCGCAAAGAAAGTTGTACTGGAGGCATACACACATGTACTGTATTGGCTGTGCTGTGTTTATTATGGAAAGAGAAGTTAAGAAAATGCACAAGATTCTCCTGCACGTGTGATCTTTTACGGCTTGCTCCTTCTCTTTGGTGTGTTAATGTGGTTCTCATAAAAATAAAATGGTGAGGACCACTGGAAATGTTTTTGATAATGATGTGGGTTAAGCATTTGCCTATTAATCGATTCCCATTTGCATTATGTGTCCCTAAGTTGAAAGTAGAAAGGCTTACGGCATAGAAAGTTAAAAGGTATGCATGGACTAACAAAAGTGACGTGAGGGTGGTGATTAAATTTTGTTTTATATTTTTATATATATATAATTTTAATTTTATATATATATATATATATATATATATGAAAAAAAAATAATAATATTAATCACGACCCTTACTAGCCTTACAATTAATAATGTGCATATTTGAAAATACATTCATTTCCCACATTAAAATATTTATTCATACAACTGCCTTTCCCCCTTAAGCTGCTTTGCTGAGATATCCCCAGACTCCTCTTTTCCCCGCCGCTCCAATATTAAAAAATCTCTCACCAAGCTCTTCCCACGGTGGCGCAAAAGTCAATACAATGAATAAGAGTAATATCATGGTTGTGGTGGAAATGCATGACTTTTTTTCTTTTACTCGTTGAAATATCAGGAGACATTGACTTCTCTTGAAATATTTAGAGCTTCTGTGTTGTATCTGGGCACTGGGGGTAAATGCATACAAATTTAATCAAAAGGAAATAAATTTGTGGTTTGCAACAATGGCAGCTAGTTTTTTCTCCAGGCAATAGTTTACAATAGCAGAACTCTTCTGTGTGTTCAGATAAGCTTGACCACAACACTTTCTCATTGTATTGTTTACATATATAAGGTCTGTGTGGTATTGATCCTTTAGAGGTTTTATTTCCTCTGGCACATTCTTGCTGATAGCAGATGTGTGAGATCTGTTTTACTGTGAAATTTAACCACCAATACGTTTTAGACAATAAAATAAGATTTAACCATTCTTGTAATTAAACAGCTGTCTCTTGTTTTAGGATGGGTCAAATATAAATACAATACCTGCATGTTTGGCAATACCTGCTTGTCAACAACTGATCTAGTCAGGTCTTGAAAGTTAGGCAGGGTTGAGCCTGGTTAGTATTGTGATGAGAGACCACTGGGAAAACCAGGTACCACAGTGGGGCAGCAGCAACAGCTCTAGTGCAAACTGCCGTTGTGTGCCTTGGCAAGACACTTTACCCTGTGTATAACGTTAATGCATGTGTGGGTGTACTATTTTTTTGATAACAGCACTAAAATGAGCCTCAATAAAGAATGATCAGAGACTTCATTCATCGCGAACAAGTTTATTAAGCAAGAGTCAGATTTGTAACCACTTAACCAAGCAGTTACTAAGCTTAAATCATTCTTAGCAAACTATTAATTCATTATGAATTGAGTCTTTTTTCCTGCTTTAGTAAGGCTAATAAATGTGTTAGTTATTATGAAATGTTACCGGTTCTTCTGTATCTAATTGTTGATTGACGCACTTATAACCGTCAGTCATACAGCATCACATAAAAGTCTGTTTAAACAGCACTATATAAAATCAAATTAAATGGATGCATTTTTGCTAGTCTATTGGCCTTGCACAGGAGCTTGTTATTTCCTCACAACACGGTATACTCTCTGTTCTTTGTGTCTATCCTTGCAATCTTTTTGTTTGTTGTCAGATGATGGAAAGTGACAACAGTGGACTATCATATATATATATATATATATATATTATCATATATATATATATATATATATATATATATATATATATATATATATGTCCAAAATAACTCCCTAATTTAATTCACAATGATCAGACAGGATTTATTAACAAATGACAAACTCAAGATAACATAAGATGATCTTTACACATAATGAACGATATACAAAAATAACAAAACAAAAGCTGTAATAAGTCTGGACGCTGAGAAAGCTTTTTATTCTGTTAGCTGGCCATATTTATTTAAAGTACTTAGCAAATTTTAAATACATGATTTAATAATGATCAAATATTGAGGCTCTTTACATAGCCCAACATCAGAAATCAAAATTAACAGTCACTTGACAGACCCACTGACTTTATAAAGAGGGGTAAGTCAGGGCTGTGCTTGGTCTCCCTTGTTATTCGTTTTGTACTTGGAACCAATTTTTGGTGTCTCAATTGATGGGACAGAACATAAAATTGCCTGCTACACAGATGATGTCCTACTAGATACTATATTATTTCCTTTTATGATATTGGATGAATGTCTGGATACATACTGAATGTACAAAAAAATGAACTTCTCTCTTACTGGTGACCCCTCTATCCTTTGAGAAAAACCTACCCATTTAAATGGCAAACAAAATCTCTTAAATATTTTGGAGTAGTCCTCCATAAAGAGCTATCAACAATATAAACAATAAAGAAATATCTCAAAAATGGATGATCCCATTCTTAAGTCTTAAATCAACGGATTGAAATTATAAAAATAAATGTTTTGCCCAGATTGCTATATCTATTCCAGACTGTTCCAATTTCCACCCCCAACTAGCAGTTTGAGTGGAATAAGTCAATCTCAAGATTGGTATGGCAAGGCAAGAAACCCTCGAATCAGATTTAAAAATCAACAACTATCAAAAGAAAAAGGAGGTTGTCTGAGAAATTACTTTATTTCAGCTCAAATCAGAACGCCACTGTGTGACTCAGAATATGAAGCTCAATGGAAAAAAAATTGGGATAAATGCTGTCCCGGGTGTTCCAGTACAAGCCTTTCTGGCAGTAAACCAGTTGACTCATTTGGAGGTATAATCCGTGGTTGCAACATGGAAGGAGCTAACCAAAACATAACATAACAACTAAACAAAGATGTTAAAATCTTTAAACTGGTTGTTTTATGACCAAGATTTTGAACCAAATAGTACTGTCTTGAGATTCAAGGTCTGGATTACAAAATAATATATATATATTTTATTTTTTTTACCAGATTGTAAAAGATAATCATATAAAGATATGATATGTTGAAATAATCGTGGCTTGGAGAAACAGGAATTTCATAGATATTTACATATATAACCAGGACATTAAACAATGTAATGACTATTCTAACCCTCTGACAGTTTTATCAAGGCTTATAAAGCAGAACTTTCAAGGGGAATAATATCTAAATTGTATCAATGCATTGCTAATCTGAACAGCTACCCTGCTATATATATTAAAAATATATGGGAGAGAGAAAGAAGCTTTGTTTGACAGATGAGCAGTGGGAAAGTGTGTGTACAGCTCAGTGGAGGACGACAAAATCACATGTATGGAGGGAATTTTGCTGGAAAAATACGCCATGTCAAAGTGCACATTATTCACAAGGAAACCACTATGACGTGTTTTGGGACTGTCCTGTTGATCGTAACTATTGGTCTGAAATTAACATTTTTTGACATTGCCACCCTTCTCAATTTTAGAACTATGTACTTGGGCCTCAAAATTCTTGCCATAGACGCAATTAATTGATACCTTTTGAAACTTACTATTGGCGGCAGGAAAAAAGGCCATTACAAAGAAATGGCTGACACAAACCTCACCAACAATCAAGGACTGGACTGACATAGTAACATACATCAGACAAATTAAAATAATTACAATCGGAATTCATTTGGAAATCACTCAATTTTACAGAATTTGGACCGAATGGGACTTTTATCTTAATTGTGCCATGATTGTGTTTCTTTTGTTGTTTAGTTGATGTCTATTTGTATTCGTATTTTAATTTTAAATATAGATCTCTGGAAAAAAGAAAAGCAACAACAATATGACATATCGACTATTGAGTTTTCATCCACCCAGCTTTTAATTCCATTTGTCTCTCTGAGCGTTATAAATTCCTATGATTTCAATCCATAAATAGCCTTCCAACAGTCATTTTTCTGATAACCTTGCTGTTACCAGACACATAATCTACATTTTCATAGTCAGTGCAAATTAACTCAAAAGTTATGCAAATATGTGAAATACTAGTACAAAGGTATCCGTGTAGAAAGCCAATAATACAACAACCTTTCTTGTAGTGCCAAGCCGTATAAAAAACAAGCAAAACTTGGTAAAAAAGCACAACATCCGAGTGTGCTTTCCCGCTGCTGAGAAGTTGCTTTGTTTGTCCCTTCTGATCTCCCGACTTATTTTGAAGAAATAATAACACACGACACAGCCAGCATGACTGGATTGCTTTGGGAGAAAAATACATAGAAATATGAAATAAAAAAGTGTGACCAACGGGATGGGTTCTTAGGTTGGTGCATAAAAGCCGAGGAACAATGCTTGCCCAATCCTAATACAAAAGCATGTAGATTGGCCGAAGCTGCTCTGGGCTCCCGGCAGCGCAATCTGGCAATTTCTCCGAAGAAAAAGTCCACATTGGCCAAGCAACAGCGTGCGTAGACAACAATAGAAACCATACAAACCCCACCTGAAGTGAGAGATGAGAGGAAAAGCAAGTACCTGGCTGGATGCATTGGAAAAGATGCTGGCATGACAACACACGCAATTAAATGGAGCAATGGAAAAACAGAAATACAGGTGGGGAGGATAGCATAGCCCCCCTCGACCAAGCTTTGTGCCCGCCATCAACCACCACAGAGTTAGTACATGCAAGGCCACGATGTAGGGTGCTCTCAGTGTTAATAAGAGCTACAGATCTTTTCCAATCGGGAGGATTCGTTCATCTTGGCACAAAAAACAAAACAAAAAAAAATCGCTAATATGTTGAACTTCACAAGCATGTTTGTAAAAAAATAAAAATAAATAAAGGTATGCACATGCAAGAGAGTAGTGTGGCCAGGGAACATGAACACTATTTTACTTTCATATACAAATCCCCTTTTTGACACAATCTTATTCCCATTCTATAATTGCTGTTAATTTGAGAGCCACTGTGCCCAAGTAATTTCCCTTGTGTATAAAGCTTGTTTGGCAAAGTCTAATAACAAAGTTGCTGGCACTCTTCCCTCTCAGCTAGTTCAATTCTGCTTTGGTATTGTCTGAGTACCCTTCCACATCAACCTAAATAATTTACAATTGGCTAATCGTCCAGTCAGCTCCTGAGGTCACTCAATGGTGGCAAGCAGCTTTTAGGGATTGACTGACGTGTTCAATGTTGGCCCCTCTCTGCCCACTAGCAATACCATTTTTTACGAATGGTATTGATGGTTGTCATCATTGACTGAGGTTTAGGCGCTCGACCATGCCACAACTACTGCTCCAGCAACCACTCCTCCACTCTGTAACCACACCTCTAACTACCCAGAACCCCTATTTATACAGGCTTATCCCAGCATCTCTGGTTGTCTCTGCTCTCTCGATAGGGAAACAATCAGTCAGAGAACGCGGATCACAAGCTGTTTTCAATTAGATTCTGACCTGTTCCCAGTCTGAACTTTTCAGTCAGTAGTATCTTCCCTTTCCAAATTCCCCAAGGTTCTGCGAGCAGTGATGGCCAAATGAAGCCTCAGTAACCATTTGAGGCTTTGAGCCAATTGCATCAATACACAGGTCGATGCCTCCCAATGTGTTTCATTTGCCCCACTATGCCATCTTGAGGTGTAAAAAATTTAAAGCATCTAAAGTGATACAGGTTCATAAACAAAATAAAAGCATTTTTATAGAGAGAGACACACAAATAAAATATTTTTAGTGCACATACAATTTGTAACATTAAGCATTATTGAAACTTTTTGGGGAAATTACTGGTGAAACCAGAGGGAGATTTGATCTTGCATACTTCCACACACCAGACTTCCGCTCTAGACGTTAGCTACACAGATACAGTAATGTCTTATTTCAGATTGAACTTTATGGTACAACACGAACCAATATCCTACATGACTGGACTCTGTTGCTTCAACACAGCAAGGTCAAGTTGAATCGCTTTCAAAACCCCTTCAAGCCAAACAATACTTCACAAAACACTGATGATGTCACTTGCCGGAGACTATACAAGCGACACGCTAAGCATTTATCAAAGCTATTTCATCAGTAGTATTGCCCAGTAAGTGCAACACATCCCAAATAAAGTAAATTAAAATTATAATGAAAACTTAATAATCATAAAAAAGGAGCTGGGTCCTAATAAAATGCATATTTTCTTATTGAGATGTAGTAGAGATGTAAGTTATTATTAAAGTTAGAAAATGGCCAAGGGACACATCAGCGTTATCAGAAATTGAACTAAGAATAAAATGAGAGCATGTGAGTGAAGTAGCACCATAAATGAAGCTATCATGTCATCTGTGCAAAACGAGGCCTCACTTTTCACCGGTCACACGTTTTTTAGCAAACCGAAGCACGCCTCGAAGCGAGGCTTCATCCGACATGCCCCCTTTTACTTAGTACAAGCCGTGACGCCTTGGCTTAAGATGACCTATCACTATCTGTGAGCCTGAGGACTCACTGACGCCCCTCTCCGCTGGGCACACACGGGAGGCGTGAGCCGTCGCCTCTGAACATCATTATCTCCTCCGCATGCGGCTCCTCTGTAGACCTCTACCTCCGGGCGTCTACACACCGACCTCTACTACATAGCCAACGGGACCCACGCTCTCCCCTTTCTCCTCAATCACGTCGCCTCCTTGCTTTTCGCCTCCTCATTCAACCGGCCTGCAGCGAGCTCTGAAGAAGAGAAGCATCTCCCTCAGCCGCGACAATGATAAATCGAATCCATTCAATCTCCACCTGTCGTCAGCCTCCGCACTTCCTGGTTCTCTCTCCAGAGCGACACAGCTGATAACATCACCATCCCTAAAAGAACTATCTTCTCTACCGCAGTCCAACCTCTCAGCTCCCCCTGGTGGCGGGAACCAGGTCGTATAACCCCCTGTGCCTGCTCCTTCTGTTCTCAAGCTATTTCATCTCATAACTTTTCATCCCTTTCTCCGTGGAGCACACAACCCCAACGCACATGCATCCCTTCATCCCCTCCTCCTTCCTCTTTTTTATACCATCCCCAGTTTGATGGTCTCCCGAGCCCTGCACTCAATCACTGCCACTTTTACTCCTATCTAATCTTACCTAACATGACTGTAGTTCTATGAGTACGTATGTAGCCATCGACAGGCTTCACTATTAGCACATAGAACAGGGTATCCACACCACAGGGCCGCCAATTCCATCTTCGGTTCTATCACTTTGTACGGGAGATTCTGTTACGCTGCATCTCGTAGTTCTCCAGACTTTAGAGAGTAGAATCTTAGTCTGCTCTCCTATCAATTTTATCCGAACTACTCATACTCAGGTCACCATAATTGGCCAACTCCTACTCGCATTTTGCTTTTCCGAAAACAGACGCTCAGCACCAAACCCTGACAATGATCCCATTCCTCTTCAATCTTCAGCAACCATCTTCAATCAGACTACCCTCTCATTTATCTTTCATCCCACTCATTCTCAGTCTCATTCAGCTCTGTTTTACCATGAAGTTCCCTGATTCGTTGCTCATTGCAAAGTCATTACTATCTGCAGTTTGTCAACTCTTCCCTCCATGTAGGGAATCCGCTCTCCCCAATCTATCTCTACTCTGGAGCAATACGACTCCAACTCTATGATTCCACCGTGTAATCCACACTGTTTTAATGATTGCTTCTCCGAACCTCATCCTCAGATGACTTTTGCAACTTATTCACCTGAGAATGCATTCACTTCTACTCCACCTATTTGACTTGAAACCGCATTATTGCACAGTCAACTCTCTGAAACCATTTAGGCGATGAATTAGGAAAGTACAAACCTCTACTCACTCCACCTACTTCTCCTCCAGTAATGGATAGACCAGCTTCTAGATTCCATTCAGCAACTCTTCAGAGAGTCCTTGACTATTCAGCATATCTTCTCTCCTGCTACTCCTACTACTCAAGGGCCTCATTTTCAGCCAGGCATTATAGGTTGAGATCCAGATCATCCTCGCTAATTTTTTGGGGGTTCTGAATTGGCTGGGCTGATCACCTCAGACGGAGCCCCCATCCTGAGTCTCTACTAAGCTAACTCTAATCAATCTATAATCGTCATCATCATCGTCATCACTATCATCAATAAATATTCCCTCGTATTCCATTGTTGTGGCGTAGTCCTTGCTGGTGAAATGTAGTTAATGATTGTAATCATTGACTGAGGTTCAGGAGGTGGACCACGCCTCCTACTCCTCCTGCAACCACTCCTCCACTCTCCAACCACACCTCAATTACCCAAAAGTCCTATTTATACAGGCTTATCCCAGCATCTGTGGTTGTCCCTGCTCTCTTGACCTCAACCTCATCCTTTTGTCTCTTTCGTCGTCACCTTAACACATCACCATCTAAAGGAAGGGGGGGTTCTGTATCGGCTGGGCTGATCACCTGAGACAGAGCCCCCATCTTGAGTCTCTACCAAGCCAACTCTTATCAATCTATTATCATTCCATTTTCGTGGCGTGGTTCTTGCTAGTGAATTTGCAGTGATGTTGATAGCACAGATTTTTACAAATCCATGTTCCCTCTATACACACAATACAGTTTAACTTAAAGTCTAAATGACACATTCTTCTGTTTTTCTCATTTCTGAATCTGTGGTAAATGTTTATCTTGGTTTAACATTTGTGTCATTGCAGTTTGTGAAGATATTTAAAAAAAAAAAAACTTTAAAATTACAGGAACCTATGTCAATCAATATGCAACATTGAAATTACAATTTAAATGCAAATTACATTTTTCTTTAGCTTAAACGATCATTCAACAAAAGAAATGTGTTATTAGGTTATTTTTATTGTAAAATCCTAACTGTTGTGCTTACAGGTATTTTGGCTCTTGTTTACTATATAGTTGCTAGGTTAAAGTTGTGGCATTACCTCTATGTCATATTTGCTGCCCATGTCCACCCAGAAAGTTACATTATTAACCTTTTTACTTTAATTGTCAAACTGGGGACAACAAGGTAAAATATTCACTTCATTTTATTTGTAATTATTTATTCATAGATTTTTACAACAACAAAAAAAATACATAACAATCACAATGAAACAGAAAAAGACCAGAGAAAGAACATGAGGCACAAATCAAACCAATTTGGCCATTTTCAAATTTGGCCATTTTCAAATGATGTCCAAATAAGTAATTTTATGCACCTTAGGTTGCAGTTTAAGCTTATCTAAATAGAATAACAAACAAAGCTGCTATTACTAATACCACTATTAATACCACTAATACTACAACGATCACTCATACTAGTATTATTATTACTACAATTTAATTATTGGCAACAATGAAGATTCCCTGATACAAATATCCTGTTCCATTTCTTTAGTCGACGTGAAGGCCCTCTTGTGGTGGCGTTGACCTTCTCAGATAAAATAAGAATAAGTTGTCTTGAAGTCTCCACGGCGGTGCGTGTAATCCATGGCTGGATGTGTCTGCTGCGAGTGTCACTCTCACAGAGGACAGACTCTACTCCAGCCTGGTAATGGCTCGGCTTGACAGACACAGGGCGTCAGCAACTGAAATCCAAAATAAGTATCATGGCATAGCAATTTGTCATTCTCTGCCGTGTATCATGTCACACCGGGAGACAAGTGATTTGGCGAGTAGAACAGCCAGCGTATCCGTGACAGCAGACCAGCACCAAGCCTTTTTTTGGTGCACTTTTTTTCCCTGACTAGTTTGACAATGTCTATTATATGCTCCTTAATGCCATGTCTGACAATGTGAAAAGGCTGTCAGTAATCTCGTCTAGCCCCAAAAAACTCACAGTGTGGGAAGGCCTGGGTGTTGCGAAAGAGTGTCTGGAAATTTTCTGTGTTTCTGCCTTGTCAATATTCTGAAGGATGCAAATAATGATGCACATTACAAGATGTCAAGTGATTATATTGTATTGGTGTGCTGATGGGCTTTTTAATTATCTAAACTTGAAAGGTGCTGTAACTGTTTTTTACTGTCTTAAATACGTGAAGAACAGAACATCTGAACGACCTATTCTGAATTCTAGTAATGACAACTACCATGAAAAAATAAACAAAGTGGTTGAAATTGGCCATTTGCTGTGTTCGAGCGCCGTCTCTGACATTTGGAAACTGGGTAACAGAACATTTTGAAAACAATACAGATGCTGTTGTAATTCCTTTGGAAATGTCTGCCTCTTGTTTTGTCTGATCTCATAGTTTAAAAAAAATTAAAGTTATATATGTAACTACAGTTCTATGAATCTTGGATGACCGCCAAAGGAGGTGCCTTAAGCACTGAATGATGTGTTTAATCAAGAATCTAATGACGTGACACCGAGAGCTCAGTCCCTTTTCTTCTCGTAAGCAAAGTGAATTCCGAGGGAGTAATCACTTTGCCGGTCATCTGGGATTCATAGACCCGTAGTTACATACGTAACTTTCTTTCTATTTCATCAGTTCTGACCGCCAGAGGCAGTGCCTTAAGCACTGGATGACACGTATCAACAACGTCCCGAGGGATCCCATAGGACAATACAAAAAGTTAGATAAAACACGCCTAACTTGCGATGAGGAAGGGTGCGGTCTCAGAATCCCCGCTAGCGGGTTGGGGACTGCTACATTCATTCTATAGAATCAGCCAAATGTAGCAGGCAAAGTCCAGGAGGCCACCGCGCAGATGGCATCCAGGGGCATTATGGCCGCCCAGGAGGTGGACAGGCTTCTGGTCAAGTGGCATTTCACACCCTCCGGAGGTTGACACTTCTGAGAAACATAAAACTCATCGGCCTTGACCAACCATCGGGCAAGGCGCTTCTTAGAAAGCCATCTTAGCACACAAAGAGGCAAGCTGACTGCCGAACAGGTGTCGTGGCTCGTATATAAGCCTCCAAGGCCCAGACCAGGCAGAGTGTGTTACCAGGGGCCCCTGTGTCAAACCGTGCAAGTTGGAGGGGCTGAGTGCTACCCCAAGGAAACTCCTTAGGAAGGAAAGAGGCATCCGGCCAAAGAGTGACCCCTGAACCATCAGCATTCCACCTGCAGCAGGACTCACCAACAGACAAGTCCTGGAGTTCACGATTCGCTTACCTGAAGCCATAGCCAGGAGAAAGGCGGTCTTGAATGAAATCCCCTTGAGATCTACCTGATCCAACGGTTCAAACGGTGGAGTTTTCCGTGGGTTCAACACCAGGGACAAATCTCACTATGTCTTGGAGGGTGAAGTCGCCGCACCCCTTCAAGAAAAGTGACATGTTCCTGTCACTTCCCACCAAGGCACCACCAACACGGTTGTGCCAGCAAGATATTGCAGCAACATATACCTTGAGGGTCAATGAAGAGCGCCCCTGATTGAAGAGTTCCTGCAAGAACTCCAGAATGGTGGAAACATGGCAGAGCGTCTAGACCCCGTCTCTGGCACCAACCATTAAAAAGCTTCCATCTATTTGCATTCAACCGGCGTGTAGATGGCGCCCGTGCACTGGAGATTTTGTGTGCTATCTCCTCACCATACTCTGAGAAAGCCATGCCGGACCCCGCAGCCGCCACACTCAGAGCTGAAAACGCCCTGGATCAGGGTGCAGAATCATCTTTCCTCGCTGGGAGAGGAGATCAGGAGTCTCGGGGAGCAGAGCCTGAAAACCCCAGCCGGCCAAAACGGAGCCACCAGGAAAAAGCCTAATAAACCCTCAATAGAGTCGGCAAAATCAGCGGAGTTCTGAAACAGTTCGTCTGGGAAAACCAAAGAGACAGTGTGCTGGCAGCATGTCGGCGCTTACATCGCCCCTGAAGGACGAGAATACTCGCTGCCTCGACAAAAGTCGCGGGGCTAGGCAAACCAGCAGCTAGCAAACGATTCAACTTGACAAATCTGCACACGACAAGAAGAAAGGGACTGAGCTCTCGGTATCACGTGACTATATAGACTCACGTGGGTCACAGAGAGGTCACAGGTGACTTTGTTGTCATCAGTCGAACAGTTTGTTTTTACATTGATTGCGCTGTATGAGTATAAAGCTTTCTGGGATAAAGAGAGTTTTTTGGTGGGGCCAAATCATGACGGGTTTAAGCTAACAATCCTATCCAGATATTTTAATAGATCCATGGCTCTAACCACCCCCAGCAAGCTACATTACAAATCACTTCCACCTCTCCATTTGCTCCTCTTCATCACCCTTTATCCCCAAGCCCTGAGGGGAGAGTTTTTTTTTTATTGCATTGCTGATGTTTACCTACCAAAGTCTGTGCTAAAGTTTAACCAATCAATATCTACTTTCCCAATTCTGAACCTCATCTCTGACAAAGCTTGCCAGTACAATACACAATTTGAAAATAAATAAATGAGAAATAGCACGAAAGCTAATCTACCGACCTTCGATGCTCCACATAGGCCCGTATATTGACCAGACCTGCCTCCACCTCACATCCACCCAGCATCTAATCAAGACAAAGCGTGTTTCTAAAGGCGCTCGCTAATCTTCTTCCGGAACCTTGACTACGACCTGACACCGCTGCAGCTCCAGAGCCTCCCGAGAGACCCTATGTCACGATCCATCCCGAAAGTGTGTCACCGAGGCGGCACCAAGAGCACCGATGGGCGGGAGGGGGGGGTGATTTGTGTATGGATAAAAATGGTCCAGCCTGCTCCGACGCCCCCAAAAGTATACGGCACCCCATGGTCTTCGCGCATGTCCTCCTTCTTGGCATTGATTTATTCACACTCATGCACAAAAGCCCCGGGCACGCAGTCCGGAAAGCAGGACACAAACAGTCGGCTCTGCTCTCTTTATCCCAGCTCTCGAACCCTGGAGAAATTTGGACCCTGGTGGCCACCGTAGAGCCAGGATGAGCCGGATACACAGCAAGGCCTTTGTGTCCCACTCTTTTGAAAACACCACACGGAGGAATTCAGAAGAAGAATGAGGATTTACAGGGGACATATGTATTCCATTCTTTTTTTTCAGCGCTTTGAATGTGGTCTGTGTCCGATTACAAAACACAAGACAATAAATTCTAACAAAGAGCATGTTTTCTGGATAAATAACGCTTTGTTTAAAAGATTTGCTACGCTGAAATGATCCTGGGGTGAAACAATGGAAGGTTAGAATAAGAATGTATTATTTATTGTGAAGAAATAATATTGTACTTTATGACTATATTGCCACTATTGCATAAAAAGGTGATTGATAGTTTAACCTGGCAAGGATATATATTTCCAGCATTAAATGTAAAATACTTATCTCAGTCACATTAATCTGGTCACATAGATGAAGAGGAACGGTTTTTAAAGAATTTGTTTGGCCCAAAGACTTTATTAGACAGGAAAGGACAGTGTGAAATGGGGATGAGAGAGAAAGGAGGACATGCAGTACATTGTCCTAGTCAGGCTTTGAACTCAAGTCACTGCAGGTGGCTGCACTTGGAGCCAGGCATACGTGCACTGTGCCATAACCACTCGACCACCGGGCAGCACTATCCAAACACTTTAAAGGGAAAAAAATCAGGATTTCATTGTTTATCAATTTAATTGTTTATTAAAAACAGTCAAAATATTCCCTTTTTTTCTGAAAGCCAAGCACTCTCACACGGCGCTTTTTGTCCGGTTACTAGTTTCTCCACTATCCTCACAGTCAGCCTTCTCTCAAAGTCTATGTAATTTTAACCCGGCCAATAAGATTACCTGTGGCTCGGGAGTGGCTTTAGCTGCAGGAAATATGGGGCCCACAGAAGTGTAATTTTCGACAGGGCAGCGAGAGGAGAGAAGAAGGATCAAATCATGGCACAAGTGTCCTTGAAAGTGGCAGCCACAAGGTGCTCTGTGCAGTGCCACCATTCATCACCGCTACAGTGTAATTCACACAACAGCCTCCCCCCGCTAATGCCTGAAGAATGGCTCCTTCAAGTTGACTATATCCCCCTAATGCAACTCGGACTCAACCATCAAAAGTTTAGACCGACAGGAGCGCCGGAACTCAAATTTAGAGAGATGAAGTTGTATCAACGAGACTTTGGTAGAAAAAGAAGAATTATGTGTTGGAATGTTGGAAGAAATGCATCAAATATTTAAACACACTTAAAAGAAGAAATAAAAGTTGCATTATCGCTTTTTCAATGGACAAAATTCTCGCTACACGATCACTTGCACATGCTACTCAGAATTCCATCACACACAAATGAATGGTGAAGCCTATCCCCATGTGAATGCGTTTATTTCATGATAGTTATGTTATTTTTATTTTTAGCTAGCCTTTAGCTCAGATGACAGTTTTACAAGCTAAATACCGTCTAAAATAAAACACCAAAAGCATTAAAACATTGTCCAGAGTTCTACCTTTGAAGCTTTTTCTCCGATGGATCACTCTTGCATGAATCTGTTCAAAACCATTATCTAAAAAACAGGCCCCAAATGTAACCATAACCCAACAACCCTTCAAATGTCGGAACATACCTTTTGGTAAATGTAGGGATGTCAAGATAAATCAATTAAACGATAGTCCTGATTATTATTCTCGTCAAAACATTTGTTTTGACCAGAGCCTTTAAAGTCTTTTTTAATCATACATTTATTGAAACGCCTTCAAAAATAATGTTAGACCCGTATCGGGTATCAGAATAAAAAAAAAAAAGACCCCCAAAGTACTTGGTATCGTAACTGTGGTATTGCCCATCACTAAAAGGTGGGACAAAGCAGGCTGGACCACGATAGTTCAGAAATATGATAAAAGTACATCAAACTTTCTCTAAGTGCTCTCCGGCCCGCGTACTTCACGGCTGTAATGTAATCTAATGGGCCGGGATAGACGTGCCATTTTCTCAAAACTTCAGGCTCCCATAGACTTCCATTCAGTGCGCACCGTCCCATTACACACAAAGGGCAAACACAGGAACAAAATATTGTAATAAAACGATGTTTAACATTATTTTTCTATCTGGATCGAATTACGGACTGCCATTGACCGGCCGGCACTGTTTAGAACAAACTCTAATCCCACCTCAGATTGCGTCCGCCTGTCCGTCCGAGGGAGTCGGATCTCTCCTTCACTGTGGAACTCCTACAGGTTTCTACTTTTTCCCAAAGAGGTTTGGTAGTTTTTCCTGGCCGAGAAGGAGGTTGGTAGTTTTTCCTGGCCGAGAAGGAGGGTCTAAGGACAAGGGAGCTTGGGACATCTGTCTAAGGACACAGGACGCTGGGACATTTCCAAGTCCCTATGAACATTGTTTATTTTGTTTTTTTTCCACTGTAGCCCCTCGAGGCAACTACTGTTGTGATTTTGGGCGTTACAAAAATAAATTGAATTGAATTAACAGAGGGTGTGCTTTGCTCCTTGATTCTGCGATGTTTTTCTGTCTATTTTTTAGCTTTCTATTTTTTACCTTGTAATCAGCCATGTTTGTTTTGATACACACTGAAATGGGTCTTTACTGATGACTAATCCACCTGTCAATCACACCCATCTGAACTCCAACTTAGTATTGAACTGTACGGTAACACAGCTGTTAGTGCTCTTGCTTCACAGCAAGAAGTTCCAGGGATCAATCCAGATCCTGTATGGGGCCTTTCTGTGCGGAGTTTGCATGTTCTTCCTGTGTCTGTGTAGGGTGCTCTGGTTTCCCCTACCACTAAAAACAAGTAGGGCCTACAAAAGTATGTGGTGTAATGACCATTACACTGAAATTGTTTATAGCAAACATATAGCTTTATGTTCTCAATTGCCTAGGGTGGAACCAACTTCAAATTCTAATTCCCAACTCACAAAAAAATTTGACACTGGAGGTAGAAATAATACAATACTTCTTTTTCCCCGACAAATTGCCACTCCACCTTTTTGCCGCCTTTAAATAATGTATTCTACCGCCCAGATTTTTGGAGATAATGACTTCTAGTTTTGCCTAAATTTGCACTGGCCTCAAAGAGCTGAGTAAATAAATCCGAGCCGGCCACACAGTGGAAGGTCTGACCTGTTAAGCTTATTTCAGTATAGGGAGCCTTTATTAGCTCCTGCCAGTGGCTAAGTATACGATAAGTGAAAAATAGTGCACCAGGAGTAGGGAATTAGCACATAAATCCCTCTGTCGCTGCCTTCCATAGCCTTTATCCATGCACACGACACTCCCCACCGCCCCAACTTCACCCGCGAAGGCCCGGGGCCCGGTACACCTCCAATGTAGACTGTGCATGCCAAAGAGGAGAGAGAGAGAGAAGAGAGAGAGAAAAAGAAGATATGCCGAGGGTGACATCTAGGATTACATGCTGTTTGCACCTGCATAGCTGTCCCCATTGGAGTGGTGATGATTGGGGAGGACAGTGGAGGCTCATGGCACCAGTGGCACCAGGCAACAACACCAGACTGGGATATAAGACAGTTTTTCTGGCCAGAAGACCCCCCCACATGCACAAACAACAGGCTGCTGAAGAATACACAGTAAAGTCGGATTTGTATCATCGCTAATGTGTGTTCAGTCTTATCAGTCTTACAGTGCTTTTGGACAATAAGCGTTACTTGTCATTTTTCCTTCACTTCTCAGATGTGGTGTGAATGGCTGATAGAAAGAAACATGTCTGCTAATCTATATACTAATGGTATATATGATAATTGTGAACAGGTCTAGTATTAGAAATCTATTGGGCTCATGGGTCTCCTCTGTTGGGGATTCCTATTAACAAGGCCGCTTTTGACCATTATGCAAAATTGTCTTGATTTGCAAATAGATTTTTGAGCTTTTAATCATGTTTCCTCGTCAAAAACATACTTGGAGTTGTATTTGGCTTCATCCCCCCTTTTTTGACGAACCCAGTTTAGAAATTCCGCTCCCTTCTGAGCCTCAGAATAAGCTCTGTTCCATATTTCCCCAGATTTGTGACATCATAGGTAGAGCTGCTTCTGCTTATCTTTTTTTTATATATATAATTCCCTCTGCTACCAGTAGATGGAGTTACAACACAAATCCTGATGAAGGAATTGAAAGCAATGTGTAGCTAAGTAAAAACATTATTTTAAGCAGTAAAACATGAGATACGAAAGCAAATGCACAAATGTAACGAGCATGTCAATGAAAATATAAATAATGCATAAAATGTGTCCTTTTAATGGTATGAATTTATTAGAGAATCATTTAAAGTGGTAATTTTATGACTAAAAAGTACCTTGAAAAACCTCATTCTTACTGTGCGTGGGTTCGCCTTGCCACAGATCTGACCCGTAACTTTGACATGGTAGCGTGGCCTGCTTGTTTCCGGATTGATAAAAGAAATGCACAATGGCACTGATTTCAAAATCCTTAAAACTCATTTATGGCACAGTTCTGTACATAAACAGATCTGTGCGTTTCAAGCGTAGTTACCGTCACTGCCTTTCTATTCTGAGCTGTTTCTAAAGCCGAGCCTTCATGTGTAACTGTGTGTAGCATCTCTGACCATCTCCAACCACTCACCCTATTCATATTTAAGATGGCTAGAGTGTCTTGCCTGATTGATCCGATGGCGAGTCAGTCTTGAGGCATTGAAATTGTGTGCTCAACCAACGGTCTTTCCTCACAAAGTGCATGTGGTAATAGTAGAAGACGTGGACCTTTCAAAGATTCTAATAAAAAGCAACAGCCCCATAAAAGCAGAACATTAACTGTGAACGTGAGATGTCAAATTTCCTCAGATCATCGTCGCTCCCCATTAGAAGACTCCTCTGATCCAGACAACTGCGCACACGAGCATACATTAGCATGTGCTTCATAAATCAATCTATATTTTCTTTTTTATAGAAGTCGTGTTTCAATAAATTATTTGCATGGCCCATTTAGAATATGTGGACTCAGAGCTCACTTCCACCTGCTTGGTATTTCAGTGACATACCACGTGCCGCAGCAGAAGGCACAGAGCAATTAAAATATATGAAAATATGCCTTCCGGTCTTATTGGGCTATCACCGCCGTGCACCGCTGATCTTATTGACAAAACGGAACAGGCTCCTGCATATTAATACTGCTGTCTTAATATAGACCTTATCCTCCCAGCGTTGGGTACCTGTGCAAGGGTGTCCTTTTAAACTCTGCTGAATATTGCATCAGAGGTGGATGTTTCCGCAGGCTCTTTGGACTTAACTTTCAGCACTTTTAATTCCCTATAAGTCGAAATAGTTAAAAGTGGTCTTTCCTTTTCAATTGGAATGTTCAGAGATAGCTTGTGTTTTTTTAAATACTTTTTTTCTCTATTCCAGAAAACCAGCCAGAAAAGTTACACAATGCACCTTTAAACATAGGGGTAGAACAACTAAGTCGCTAATGATCAATCTCGTCATCGCTCTGAAGCTAAGTAGGACAGGGCCTGCTTAATAGTTGGATGAGAGACCACTGGAACACCAGGTGCCACAGTGGGTCACTAGAGGAAATGTCGTCGTGTCCATTCTCAAGATCTGCATTTGACCCATATGCAGATCTTCAGCCAGTCTAGGTCAGGCTCTCAGCTGAAGGATTTTGGTTCTCTCTGCACAGAAAACCCTGGGAGCAAGGGTTTGGGAACTACTGCTCTAAACCATGCCATGTGCTGGGAGAAGAAGTTGACTCAGACAGAGCAATAATTACCCCTAAATGACACATGTTCACGAGCGGCGACGCTTGGTCAAACTTGGAAATATCTCATATTCACGGGCCTTTCGTGATCACCTAACATTATCGTAGTTAATTGCAGCGTTGGTTGTTTTTCTGATTTCGGGATGATATTTTAACATATATTTTTAAGCTCCTTTTAATGTTTTTGCCAGTCAGTAGGGAAGTCTTAACACCTTTAGAGGCATGACGCATTCTCCAGGACAACATTACTGGTATGTGATACGTTTTCATACATCTCTGACCCTTTTGCAGATTCTCCTTCATTAAGACCTTGAGTATTTTTCTTTTTTGCATGATTTCCCCAACAATATGCAAAGGAACCAATGGAATTTTATCTGCCAATCATATAGTTAGCAGATAATCTCTGTAAATTCCTGCCTGGGTATGCACTATATCACACTATACATTTATTGTTCAGGAACTTTCTGACATCTGGAGGCTTGATCAGATCCATAAACGTCAACAATTTCTCTGAGCACCAGACTGGATCCAGCATCTGTCTCACTTTGTTTCAACTACAATCAATCACAAGTCCATTAAGAACAAAGTGCCTCCCTGACATCCCTAAAACTAGAGATATGTGTGTGGTAGACATTTATTGGTGCAATGGGAGAAGCCATAACAACTTGAATGCATTTGGGGATTTAGCAGTGAGCAAGCGAAGCGCGGCATGGACGGTACAGAACATGCAGGCAGTACGTAAAATACAAGACCGTTTTCGACATTAAATTCAGAAATATTAAATTGTAGAATATGTCCTGGTGTGATCCTCTGGCCTTTGACTCTGGCTTGAGGGTTATGATTTATGATATTGTATATATACTGTATGCATTATATATGTATTGTGTGGCTGCGATGATGAAATTGTATTTCTGAATTATTTAGAGGCATTTTCCATTCTGATTGTGACAGGTAATACCAGGTGGGCCACAGCATCATGTTATTTTGTTTTAATTAATCAAAGTTAGCTGAATGTTTGGTCAACTTGCCGAGGCCCCCAAGGATGTCTTCTGTCCCTTCACTTCTTGTCCTATGTCTGCTTGTTGCAGAGGTTAGAGACCACTGAAAATAGCCTGGAGCAATACAATTTGAATTTGCGAAGAGGACCTGATGTTATAAGACTTGACTAGACTATTTTTAAGCAACATATGACTAAATGTATTAGCACATACAGTTTAAGGACAGATATCTGAGATGTGACGCTGAGTTAAAGTAGTCAAAGGACACATATTATGCAAATGTTTTGATGCTTTAACGCTGTTCCCTTATAAAAACATACCTTGAATCCTATTTACCTTCATTCTTGCTTGTTTCATTAATTCTTTTTGCAAACTTGTCGTCTCTGAGCCTCTCAAAAACAGTCTGTTTCAAATTTCACAGATTTTTTACATCAAAGCTAGATCTCCCGAGGTATTCTGGGCTGTTTTTAAGTCCATACATTATCGCCAAACTCATTCTGAGCAATTCTACCATTAAATTGACTTCATTATAATAGCATGCTTACGTTAGTCTGTCACGCTAGTTTTTGTTTATCTCCCCATGGTAATTCCCTCTGCTTCTAGTGGAAGGAACGATGAGGGAATGCCTGACTGATAAAAAGTTATGTGTAGTTTTCAATATATAAAATATTTTTAAGCAGAATTAAGTAACTTTCTCCCACTGCAGCTCCTTTGTGAAACCACATTGGCGGAGAACAGATGCAAAAGCTTCTTTCTTTATTGAAATAAGACAGTATAATCACGTACAAAAACATTTAAATTAGCCAAATAAATAAAAAAAAGAGCCAGAGTAAATGATTGGACTGTTCTATATTGCCTTGGCATTTTGTTGGATTTGGACACCCATGGAACAGACAAATTAAGTGAGCGGAGATGAATCCTGAAACAGGATGTGGGTAATTTATAAAGAAAGAAAATTAAATCAAATTTGAATAGTGATGAACCGTGGCATCAGGACCTAGGCCATCAAACACTTGTATTTCCAAATAAAACTCCCAGTCAAAATACCAAAGCGACCCTAAAGAGCCTCGGCCCCAGCTCTCAGTTGTGGAGGTGCGCTGAGGCACTGCAGACACATGAGACTGTTTTCAATGCACATTTAAGTACACACCACTGTTGTCTACTCCCAACTTTCACCCAGAGGTCTAACTACACTGACAATATGTGCTTAAAGGCATAAAAAAAAGTGTGTGTCTCTACCACTTTATCACAACATCAGCTGATCGATACAACCACACGAAGCTGTCAGAACGAGCACTGTTCACAACTACACACAACTGTAAGAGACACATCAGTTTGTTGTTTAGTATTTCTCATTAGGTTTGATCTTAGTTTACCACTGCACAAAGCCTGTATTATAAACGTCATAAATCCTTAGCCCTGTTGATTTTCGATGCACTTGATAATGTTTCAGGACAACTTACATAGGGAACACAAACTGCTCTTCTCGTCGTCATGGGTGGGACTAAGCCATTCCACTAGAGCTGATTTCAGTCTGTCAATCAACTGTAAACTCAGCGCTAACAACGCTGGGCCTTCTGCTCGATGTCTGAAAGCCAAGAAATAGGCCAAGCTCTGAACGTGTGACCTCCAAAACAACACCGAATATGATTGGACACTGTAGTTTTCTGATCTAAGAACACTACTTCTTATTATTTCCAACACATTTTATCATTATTGCATTAAAAATATGATTTTATTCACAGAATTAATGCAATTTACCAATAATTATCATATTAAATTTAACATTTAAATGCTGAAATATTTAGGCTCTCTGTGAAAGGCTTGCCCCTCTGAATGCCTCAATTTATCTGAAGAAGACAACGTTTTATAGGATATTAAGGCATTTTGAATTACTTTTGGACACCTTCAGATTGCAATTTCATATTCGACACATAGCCATGTTGGAAAAAATGTTTGACTGAACACTTCGATTTTGTCTATTCTCACCTGCTGGCAAAAAGTAAGGAGTGAATCATTTTGAAAAGGCAAAAAGCAGCAATGTCACCTCTAACATTGTCAGTAATTTTTCCTGCTTTTTTCTGTTTGGATACAACTGCTGTTACAAAATTCTAAGGTGCGTTATTGTCACAACTTTTGGTGTTGATTGTTGAATAGTGAGTGCTGCAGGGGCTTGGGTGTAAGACTAAATATTGTTCTACAGTAGTTTTAGTTTTACAGACTAATTCTGAAACAAAAACCAAAAATAAAACACAACTATTCTAAATAAAAAACATCCATTCTATTACCTTGAAATTCGGTAATGACAACGAGTTAATATACAGTACCATTTTCAGACTCCGGTTATCTAAGCTTTCATTTACATACCTTTTCCCTCAGACATGTTTCAGGATGACAAATTCAAATGGTGGTACTGGAGCGTCTTGGTCACGCCAGAGGGGCCAGAGTGAGTAAAGGTAGGCTACATGCATATTTACCATGTCTTGTGAGTCAGAAGAATTATGGAGATAAGGCAGTGAAGAGACAGAAGTGTGGTTCAGCAGAGCGCGTAGATGAACACGCAAGGACATGTCTCCAAAGTGAGGGATTTTGCCATTACTCACCGGTCTGATGGAAAGACATGGGGACAACCATGGTGTAGTTAGGCACAAGTACTGTCGTGTTATTCGTGTCCTCCCACTTATGAAAGAGGGTGACATTCAAAGTTGATCCAAAGATTTGGATCAAACACAGCATGAGGGTGTGGGTGTAACAGTAGTAACGTGGGGGCACCAGCTGGTATTAGGAAATTAACAATTCTCTAATAACATATCTAAATTAATGAATATATTTTTGTAAAAAAAATTAAAGTTAGTTAATCTGAACAAAGTAAGTAAATATCAATGGGCGTGACACGGGGAGCGGTGAACATGGAGCAATGGCGTCTTGTCCGCAGGAGAATGTAGATTATTCGAATATGCATGAATCACTCTAAATACAACTTCAAGGGGTTTAATGAGAAGGGGGAACATTTACAATATGGTTTAAAGCTCCTATAAATCAATTTTGCATAATAGGTCTCCTTTAAGAAGAGGCTTAAAACCTTCCACTGCTTCTTAATGTCAAGTTTTATTTTTAGATGTTTCTCATTGAACCAATACATCATGTTAACAATCATACAGTATGAAATGCATGCGTACACACCAGCGATAGGCCAGTTCCCAAGTGCAGTCCAACATTCTCACTCAAACACACAATTATTACAAGGTATACAAGCATAGAGTATGCACCAATCAGAGCTGGAATTGAACAGCCAACCGTCAAACTGAGACTTCGCCTTTGTCGCAACTATTGGGCGGGACATGAATCTCACGCTCACGCTCACGCTCACGCTCACGCTCACGCTATGATTCTCACGCCAGAAATAAAATTGGTAGATTTTCGGACCCGAAGCTTCTTATTGGACAGGATGGCCGGAAAATGAGGAGCGAGGAGGTGGAGACATTCAGCAGATTACAATGGTTTGAGAGACAAAATGAAGTTGCAGGAATACTCAAGCATGCAAGTATGAAACAAAATACAACTGTAGTTATGTCTTTGTTCAATTTTATTAGTGACAAATGTTATGGTGGTCAAAAGCATAATAAATAGTCAGCATAATATGGGCTCATTATTATCTTTAGTATATTAATTTCAACACCTGATTTGAGTACATATTCACTTTTACATCTTATAAACAAGTGCACAGTTAAGAATCTGCATTTGACACAGACTCTTAAATTAAAATGCATCCAGCGGCACAAAGGTTAAGGAGTTGTGCTTTTAAAATGGGATTCTCTGTGATCTCTGCACTTATCTCCATTTTCCCGCTCATTAAAACCTGCCTGTGGTAATAACAGTATAATTTTATCTCTTTATGAGGCTTTTGGGAGGGGAACGTTTCGCGCACTGATCTGTAGCAAGTGAGAGAGCGATCAGATATGTCCAAAAGGCAGCGTTTAAGCTGTGAAAAGCTGGTAATTGTGGGTGGATTGTACCACGCTTTTAAAAGTGTTGTGACGGGGCTGATTCAGAGGTGCGTGCCCCCCTTAACTCCCATAAATAATAGCCACAGTTACAGCTGGCGGACTGGGATAAACATGTTGGAAAATGTGATGGAAATGATTTGATCCATGGGCTATTCATACATGGACATAACATGGACTAAAATTCACTAATACAAGACTCTGTGTGGATGGTTTTGATGACCTGGGCCGTGGTGAGCTTCACAAAGAACAAAATCATTTTCCTGGATTATTTTGACTAATTATAGGTCCTAATTATATTTTTTATTCAAAATTTGTGGGATAAATAATTGCTCTGTTATTATTATTAGTAGTAGTAGTAGTATTAGTCGTAGAAATTACAGAACAACAAGCATGATCTAGAGCAGGATTTGAATCACAGGCCTTGCACAATAGAGAGTTGACCAATAGTGACTGTAATCCAGACTAACACAATACAATATATATGTGTCTGTCCTTGTATCTGTAGTGTTTTAATAATTTGCCTGAGGATTTGCAAAACTGTTGCAAATTTAGCGAAGGAAAAAAAAAAATCTGTCACCTCGACAAAAGCCTTCAGAGTGAACATGTTTCCCCACGCACCCAAATAGCTTCTTCAGTTCCTCTGACAGAACTGGTGAGCTCTGTATCTGGTTGAAAGGAGGAGCCAACGACCCTAAAACTAACACAGACTTGTTTACAATAAGGAGTGTCTGTTCTTAGGTGACTGTTCGCACTGTTCTACAGATTTAACTGAGTCGTATTTTGCATAATCCTTCATGGCCCTTGTGGATCATCTAACTCCTATTAAAATAATCTGATTAGCACAATTGTTTCTTTTGTTTAGGTTAAGGCCTGAGGATGGAGTTGTAAAAGGTTCTACCTGAGACCAGCCTCTTTGATTCCTCTCTCAAATCACTTCTTCTCCTTTGTCAGAATTTGTACTTCACCATCCTCAGAGGAGTGGCCTGTGGTTTGTACAAACTACTCAAACAAAGATAAATCCGCTAAATTCAAGAATATTACATTTAATAGAGCCTCACAAGATAATTTGATGGATATTTTCATCCCACTACAAACCTTGAAAAATAAGCATCCTCACTGTGAGCGGGCTTGCATCTCCATAAACCCGACTCAAACGTGGCCTGGAGGACAGCTCGTTGCCATGAAAATGTTATTGCTTTGGATAACATGTTCCATAGTATGGCATAAAACACAATTATCTCTGTGGAGTAGAACACGTTTCTATTTACCATGTGTCACCACTGCTGCTTTATGTATAAAACAAATATGAAATAATTAAACATAACGACATACTGTACTCTATAAAGTATTTTGTACATTTATCTTAATGCAAATGTCTTGGTGACATAGACATGTCTGTAGCCGATCCTGTGACAGCTGGCACTGCAGGCTCATTCCCTCTGTCAGAGAAATTGTGCCTGAAACACACCTTCTGTTCAAGGCGTGAATCATTGTCCAGAAGAGACACCAGGTAATGTGATAAAACTATAAAAGCCACCCTTTACTTTGAAAAGTTTCACAATAGTTTGTTGCTAAGGGCTTATATTTAAAGCTTACCCAACTTATAATAGAGAGGTTTATGTGGGTTCTTGCTACACAGGTCAAACTAGATGATCATACATCATTAATTGAATAAGGCATTCACTAATTTATATATATTTTTTTATTCATGAATGATCAACCCTTTAAACCTACCTAAATCCATGATTGTCCTTTATTTAAAAAAGAAAAGGTTTTTCACAAGGGCTTGTTTTTTCTCCTGTTTACTTTGATTCTGCTGTATCTTTAATATTCTCAGCTTTGGTTTGGAGACACTGGCAATGAGGGAAACCAGGAGGAAGAGGGAGAAATAACCGAGCTGAAGATGTTGACAAATTTTTGTAGGATTGGGAAAACGAGTACGTACATGGAACAGCGCATTCAATAATTCAAGAAGGTTTCAGGATAAGAAATGAGAACCTTTATTGTTGCTGTCCCAACTAAATTAGATTGGCAACATCTGCTAAGATAGGTTAGATGTTTCTGTTCACCCCCAGCTGCTTTAGTTTCTTCAGGATATTGCTTACTGAATTTGAAATAGGTTTCACCTACTTCTACTCAGTTGGTGTGAGAAGCAAATAATTCATGATGGGGTTAGGTAAGGGTGGTAGCTCCCTTGTGATAAGATGTGACCCTTACTGATGAATGGTGAAAAAGATCTTCTTAGTGGCTTTCTTTAAATTAAATTGGTGTCTCACAATGTCAAACCTGTGAATACACAGAGAGCCAAAGGAATTAATCTACCACATTTTTTACACTGAATAATTCCGTGAAGACCTTTGAGGTATTGTGACTATAGATCAGGCTTGTGTCTACTGTAACCTTGGAAAATTTTACATTTCATATATCAATAACTTTACAAATTACACATCTGGTTAACCTAATGTTTTATTTGTATTTACTTTAATTCCAAAAAGATTTCTGTACTCCTTCTTTCGTCCATCACTCTTTGAAGCAGGGGTCGGCAGACCAAGGCATGCCATAGTGGACACACAGAGGCATTTTGAGAAGTACGCACAGCAAAATGATCAGGAAAAATGATGCCCAGCAACGTTCACTGACATGTCATAACTGGCAGGCACTCGCAACTGCAGCTCTAAGTTGACTGACAGCTGTTTCTGTAGCGACACTGTCTGCGTTCATTCCACCTCCCCTTGCCCACCGCGGCTTTGGGGGCTTGCTCCCGGTTTGTGTGCATTGTGTGTTTGAGAGCTGCTGTTTGCAGCCCCACTGCAGTGTCTTTTTTCAATCCTTTTATCATGAACAGTGTGTGCAGGGGGTTCATAATAAGACTCATCTGATAATACTAAATTCAGATAAAATGGAATAAAGTCATTATTTTCTTTCTTAAGTCATTTAAAGAGAATATGTTTTTTTATGGGTTATTAAAATAAAGTGTATATAGGTAAATATACAATTACTTGTGAATGAGGAGGATGCTTTCTGCAGCCAGCTGAGAATATTAAATATCTTCAAGAGACAGATCGTACACCATTGGCATAAGATGAAATAAGATAAACATTTTCAATTAATATACATTGATTTTTGGAATGAATGATTTCAATAGTTATAATAGTCATATATTGACAAAGATATCACAGTCCCAACATTATTGATTGTGCAGTTTCATTGAAAAAAGCAACTCAAGTCCAATCGCACCACACCAAATACACCCAGTGTCCACACAATAAAAGCATTCAACGTATTCAATTCAAAGGCATGTGCTCTCTTTCCTGACAGCTTTGTTTGGGGAAAAAGTCTAGACGAAGTTTAGTTCAAAAATCCTTGCAGCCGTCCAAGTAATTACACAGTGATTGGTATTGATCAACAATGCTATTAGTTCTCCGCAGACGAATATCACCATTTTGTGCTATTTTGTCTGCTGTTGAGTAAATGTGTATGTGCAATGACTGAAAAGACTGCGATGCCTTCACATTGCCCACATTAAGTCCTGGGAGCAAACAATACAGTTCAGTGTTGCTAACACTTTTATTTACTATCCAAGTCAATTATATCAAACTATTGTGCCTATTACTTCAAAATCGTTTAAAGAAATTACAGATTTTCACATTCATTGTCATCTAAATTTCAATTCCTGCACCTTTCTTGCAAACTAAATTCTTGTCATGGACACAGCCGTACATCAAATTCCTACATGTGTTCCTAGACGTACCAGTTTTGCGTTTGGACTCATTATAAAAATGATTGCTAGTTCTTTTCACATTTGTCACTGGCAGTTTTTTAACTACTCTTTCTTTCTGCAGATGGAACAAAAGTGTCTCTTACTTAGTTATTTTTTCACCTGTTCAGGGACGGTTTGAGGTGGATGTTTCCCAATTGCGATTGCATCCCTGGCTTCTGAAGCACTTCCACATCATCAAAGCCCTGCCAAGTGGTGTTCTAATTCACTCAAACCTTCCCGTCCACAATGCACTGCAACTTTCACTTCAAGCAGTGAAATGCATTTTGATAAAACATGCGCACAAAAAAGTACAGTAAAAAAAGCAAAATAGTTCACCGTTTTAGCCAACACTAATGCACACAATAACATAACAATCTATTACATATTTTAATAGATTGAGAGAGACACATTTTCATTTCCGTTTGTAAAATTATTGTTTTTTATTATAACCTCAAGTTTGATCACATTCGATCAGGTCGCGTCCCTCCAGAACCTTTTCCAAATGTGCTCACAGGCGGCATTAGCAGGGCAGCTAATATATTTCAGATTATATTGATCAGTCACTGCTTGCCTTGACTGCCCTGATCGCACGCCACTAGATTGACAATACCTTCTTTTTTTTAAAATGTAAAACTACATAAAAACAAATAAATCTGGATGCCTTTCGTTTTCACACACTGCGACTGGGGTGGGAAATGTTGGTGAAGTGTCTTGCACGGTGACACAACAATAGTATGCACCAAGGATACGACAGCAACATGGGCAAGATTCGAACCGGCCACCCTTCCAATGGAGAGCTAACGCACAACTCACTGCACCTTCTTAACCTCTTTAAGCGCGTCATGCTCTACAAATGTAGAACAAAGACATGTCTTTGTGAACTAACTTTTTTATTTTATTTTTTTCATCAGAAGAGAAGTGTTGCCTGAAGGTGCAGACCATAATATATCTAATGTTTGTTTTCTAGGCGGTCGCTGGTGTAATGCATTGGAGAGTGGGCCATTTGAGACTCTTACATCATCATAGCCGTCGCGCATTTGTCATGTCGAGCCGAGACGTGGGGCTGCCTGGAGTTTTTTGTTTTTCCGCTGTTATTTCCCCACAGAATTCAGCACTCTGCCAACATTGTTGGTGTATAGTCCTATAAGGTAATAGATAGATATAGATAGATAGTATATTTTCTCTCAAAATTCTGCAAAACCAGCAAGGAGAAATCATGAGTTGTTGTTGGTGCTGAAACTGTATGAAGAGGGTTGTAAATAGGAAGTAATATGCTTTTTCCAACATGCAGACATAAATCAGAATACAACTTTGAGTAAGCTAAAGATGAGCATAACATATGAGTTCCATCATATGTTCCCTTTAATGGTACAATCTTATGGATTATTCAGCAGTAGAGCACAATGTGACATTGCCAAATCCTTCTTTTATCACTCTTTTCTAAAAAAAAAAAAGAACGGAGTAACAACGTAAGCACGGAGCAGTGGCTGACAGGGTGAAAACGAACATTTTCAGAGCAATGACGACTTGAACGCAGGAGGAAAAAAAGACGACTCAAAGACGACTTTATCACTCTAAATGCAGCTTTGAGTGGGTAAATAATGAGAAGAAACAATATACAGTTAAAAGCTCTTAAACATATATTTTACATGACATGTATCCCTCAAACACTTGGAAATCTGCCATTTTGAATATGTGGTTCAAAGTAAGCCATAGCATTTGTAAGCTTACCTTCGCACTTCATCTTCTAAAGGTCCCATGTGTTGCTATATTTCCCTTTTCATAGTCTACCCTAAGGACCTTTGTGACCATATTTTGCGCTGTGCAATATGCATTACATGCTTAATTCTTGTTGTGAAAAAGGCTTGGCTTTGGGTTGCTTTTGGCTCCTCTCCAGCGCCCCCGCTCTGTGAGCAGTGCGCTTCGCCTGCCATGGTTAAATATAAGGGGCTGTGGTATCAGCAAGCAATTTTGGGGAATTACTACTTATCACACAATTTATTTTAGCCGCACACGCTCCTTTACGTCTAGCGCGGAGGAATACCTGAAAGGCCGGGCAGGTTGCTAGTGATCAGGTCAATGCTTACACCAGCGAATATTTCCGTGATGATCTCTCTTTTCACCAAAACACTAGTTTAAAATACCATCTTAAAGCAAAATATGTTTTTGTGGCAGCGACTAGCAAGAACGCTACTATGGGGTCCGAGTCAGAATCAGAGGATGAGGGATCAGGCACAGACTACGCTCTCGAGAGGTACAAGGCAGAGCCCTGTGTGAACATTGACACATGTCCCTTGAAGTGGTGGTCAGCACATTGTGCTGCTTACAGTATACACATTTAGCATAAACACTTGGCTGCCCCTTCTTCCACTGTACCTTGCGAAAAAACGTTTTTCATTGGCAAGCCACATTGTATAAAAAAAGACATCAGCACTGTCATCTGAAAATGTTAAAAGAAGAGTAAATGCAGACATAAGTGCACTCTGTTAAATTATAGATGTTCAGTACATTTTCTTTTGACGTAAATTAGCACCTTGTTATTTGCAAGATTCTTGCGGAATAGTTCAAATGTGCACTTAAGTACTTCACTGTTGAGCAGCTAAATTGCTGCCCTAACCCAAACCCTAACTCTAACGGGAAAAAAAATTAAAACATTTATGACATTCTGACAATAAAATAAAAATATTGTCTCAATTCATAGGTGTTTTTTAAAGAAAACATTTGCAAGCAGGTAATTAATTGTGATGAATCATATTTTTAAAATGAATCATTTGACAATACTAGTTCAAAGCAAAGCGAGGATGAAATGAGGCGTGGCCGGCAGGCTCATTTGGCCGATAGGCAGTAGGTTGGCACCTCTCCCTCACTCTGTCTTTATTTTTGGGTGATAAAATGCCATAGATCAAGCATTAAATATCCACTATTGTTATTGCTGTTGTGATGGGATACCACTATGATGACCCCGCCCCAAGCTCTCAATTTGCAGAATAGAATCACATGCATTCATGGCCTCTCTGAAAATAAAATGTATTTAATTAGCATAAATAAGTGCATTCAGCGATTCATTACTTTTTCACCCAAAGTAAAATACAAGTTAGACTTTAATACAGTTTGGTTTGTGCGTTGGCCACATGACACCTCCAGGAAAGTAAGTGCCGGCGCTCCCGTTACGCACATACCGTGCAGTGCGTAGGGCATCAAGTGCTCCGAGGGGCGCCACCCTTAGGCCAGTTGTGCGGTAGCTGCATGGTTCCTTTTGCAATTAAACAGAGAGCCTTCAGTGGGCAAAGTTTGTCTTTAGTCCTTTATCATTTCTAAATAGCTCGCTCTCTCTTTAAACAGTTTAAACAGATGCAGACAGATCACGGGCACAGCCGGGACCACTGTTCAGGTTGCATTGCAGGACATCACTTTGACATTGCTAGTTTTTTTTGTTTTGTTTTTAATTTACTTTTGTGAAACTAGCTAAAGTTTAAATGTGTTCCCTAACCCTTCATTCCACCCAAACAAATTGTGACAACATAAAAATAGACTTTGGAACTCATGGAACAGTTAATAGATTATTACTTGAGGACTTGAGAGGGTCCAAATGATAAAATCAATCAATCATTTGAATTGGGATGACCTTGTAATCAATTAAGTTTGGACTCAAGGCAGTTGCTGAGTGTGTCTTCAACAACAAACCCAGAGGTTGCCAGTTTGATCCTCGCTCCAATCAATAATGAATATGTTTTGCAAAAGACAAGACTGTTTACACCACATTTTAACATTTCTGGGTAACTTCAGCTGCCCCCAATCACAGGTTTGTTTCGTGTTGTAGCCCTTAGAAATGTTGTTTTGGAAAGTGTGCTTTGACAGGCAGCTCATCTTGCATCATGCGTGTTGCAGTCTGCGCTGGTGTTTAGGTGTGTCTGTTGGCTTCTCAATAATACATTTGGTGTATTTGTACTGGAGGCTTTGAATGTCTGCTCGGTAGCTACTGCATTATTGATGTTTATAATGAAAGCTGTTGAAAAGTCTTAACCCTCTTTACCTACAGTTGCAATGTTTCGCTCATTAATTTTGTGTTTCTAGGGAAGTGCGAGTGTAGAATGAATAGATTAAGAAATGCTGACTGTGAATCAGTGGGTGCCCAAATGTGTTCTCAAGTAAGAGTATAGTCACTACAGGGGTCACTAATACATTCTCACCGCGGTCCGATTTGAGAACTTGTTCACAAGCTGAGGTCTGGAACCTCACGGCCACTTTTATATTGTAATATAAATTATTATACTATAAAAAAGTATTATATAGGCCTAGTTACTTTTCACAATATAGTAATTAATTTTATTTGATATAAAATTGTCTAACGATGGTTTTAAAATACATTTAAATATTTTATTTCTCTTTTAAAAGTTGATTTGAGGTAGAATATAAAGCTGACATGAGACGTGGAGCAGAATTCTGCTTTTGCACCCATGAGAACATCACACACTGGACCTCTGCACAAAACAATGTAGCGATGAGATTGGGGTTACATGCAAAACACTTTTACGTTCCTCTCGTTGCTCTAAAAGGCAGAAAAGTTGACTATTGCAAAGTAAACTCTCTCATCAGTCTGCACTGCGCTTCTTTCTTATTCAGTCAGATTAACAGGCACCAGACTGATCTCCCACTGTTAAAACTTCTCCAGTCGCGAGACTGTGATCTGACACATGGTGATGTGTGGGCAGCAGGCTCGTGGTGGGGGTCGGGCCAAGAAAGGATCATTTCATATTGGGACGAGTTGGGCCGGCTCATAAAAGACTGACGGTGACTGCGGTCCCAGGGTGCTCTATTTGGCACATGCACCTTTGCATTTAGGAGTGTCTTAATACTTTTTCTCGTCAGACTCGTTTCTTCGTGAATATGAGTCAGATTTTAATAATCTTACCATACAGAGAACATGCCTCCCCTGTCCGCCTACCTGTGTCTGCCTTCCTCCACGTCTGCCTATTAGTGACCCGGGCACTACAAAATAACATAACTTAAGTAAAAGTACAAAGTTGGTCCAGGAAATGACTCCAATAAAATAATTTGGGGAAACTACTGCTGAAGGAAGAGTAATTGTCTGGATTTAACCTCTGTTTTGACATTTTAAGTGCATTTAATCGGAAGGACAACACATTCAATACTAAAACTCTGGTATTCAAAAGTCAAACAAAAATGGGAAAAACTAAATCTTTGAAAATTGTCAATTTAAAGCTTTTGTCTTGTAGATTTACTCACTTGAGGTTTTGGTTCCTCTTCCCACTGCAAATTACTCTGTCAAATATATATTGCTCAAGAAGAAGCATGTCGGTGTAATCCCTCATTCGTCCAGGAGTGTTCCATTGTAGAAAAAGATTCAGTTATAGTCATCTGGACTCTGTTTTAGAAAAAACAAAACGTTTCGACTCTCATCAAAGAGTCATTCTCAATCTGTGAAACAAGTCTGAGAACTCAGGTTTATATCCTATTCTGTGAAAGCCCTGCCCACAGGTCGGGACCTCCTTGGCCCAGTGAAACTCAAACCATCTTTTCTCCCTGCTCAAAATCTCCACCTCACTGTCTTCAATAGAGTGGTTTGTGGCTTTGAGATGAAGATGTACAGCGCTCTGGGGTCCTGAACTTGCGTGTCTTCTGTGCTGATAAAGCCTCTTGTTCGCCCTAAGGACAAGATGCCTACACAAAAGCAGAGCAATGTAGTGTATTCTATCCAATGCAGTGAAGAAAGTTGTAAAGAGCGGTACATAAGGGAGACAGAACAGCCACTGCACAAGCGGCTTCTAAAACAGAGTCCAGATGACTACAACTGAATCTTTTTCTACAATGCTCAAGAAGAAGTAAAAGTACAAAGACAATGAATGCTACTATTAAGCAATTTATTAATCAATTCAAATGCAAACATAAAGAAGAGGTGTTGATGCAATATAAGGCAGGGGAACTGATCTAAATGTTGTAATCTGTCACTTTTGATGTTGGTGAAGGTAGCATATCAGAAATGAATGACAAAAACAAGTCAAATGATGATTGTAGGATGCATCATTTCCATCATCTTCTATTTATAGTTTTTGAATAGGGGTGGAAGTGAATAGGTATTTTGACTCGAGTGAGCAGTGTCATTTCTTTGTGTTGATAAACACAATAATAGTGGCTTGTAAAAGTATTGCTACTCCTTTTCCACAGTTTGTCACATCATGACCACAAATTTAGATAAGAGAATATTTTTTGTGGCACAATCTGGAAATGACACAATTTACAGATTAAAAATAGAAAATAAAGAACAGAAAAGTTTAGCGTGCAAAAGGCATTCAGCCTCTTTCGCAACCAATTGCTTTCAGAAGTGGCCTGATGTTTGCTGAAAGACTGAATTGATTAAATAGAGTCCTCATGTGTGTAATTTAATCTCAGTATAAATGCAGCTGTTCTGTGAGGGCCACAGAAGTTTGTTGAGAGAATGTTGGGGAGCAAACAGCATCATGAAGTCCAAGGAACACACCAGAAAGGTCAGGGATAAAGATGTGGAGAAGTGTACAGCAGGGTTAGGTTATAAAAAGCTGCAGAGATTCACAGCTGAAGTGGACCACAGGACAACTATTAGTCATGCACTACACACATCTGGCCTTTATGAGTGGCAAGAAAAAGCCATTTTTGAAAACCAGCCAAAAGAAATACAGTATGCAGTTTGCCAGAAGCCATGTGGGGGACTCAAAATGTAAAATGTTGGCCTAAAAGCAAAACACATGGCACATGACTTCAGCAGGGACAGGGAAGCTGCTCCAAGTTGATGGGAAGATGGATGGAGCCAAATACAGGGAATTCTTGGAAGAAAACCTGTTGGCGTCTACAAAAGACTTGATGGTTTCAAACGAAACATATTCATGTGTTAGAACGGCCCAGTCAAAGTCCAGACCTAAATCCATTGAGAATCTGTGGCAAGATCTGAAAACTGCTGTTCACAAACGCTCTCCATCAAATCTGACTGAACTTGAGCTGTTTTGCAAAGAAGAATGGGCTAAAATGTCAGTCTGTAGGTGTGCAAAGCTGTAATTGCAGAGAAAGGCGGTTTCATAAAGTACTGACTCAGGCGGGGGGCTGAATACTTCACGCTGCACCTTTTCAGTTGTTTTTTTCAAATCTGGAACTCATGTATAATTTTTTTTCCATTGGTTTTTTTTCTTCCACTTCACAATTCTACGCTGCTTCGTGTTGTTGTTACACCAAAAAAATGCCAATACAATTTATTTAAGTGTGAGGTTGTGGCGTGACAAAATGTGGCAAAGTTCTAGGGGTATGAACACTTTTGCAAGCCAGTGTATGTACATTTAGATCATGCTAATGTAGACATTCCTCTTGTGTTCTGCACTCTATAAGATCTGTCATCCAATGTATTCTTTTCTCATATGCTCAAAATAAATATTCAATCTCTTTTGCACTTACGCATTCCAACACATGTAAAGTTTGTGAAGTGCCCAGGGACACAACAGTAGTTTGAGCAGCTTGAGTAAGGGAACTGGTGATCCTCTGGTTGATGGTTACATAGTTTCGCACGGCACCACTGTTTTCTGTGCTTTTGACATAAAAATAAAACAGGCTGAAATATTTACTGGCTTTCCCTTCCACAAAACTCTACGGCAGTTTTCAGAACAGTGATTTCACGAAGATGTAATATTATTTATTTTTGCAGAAAATGTTGTGGAACTGTATAATAGCGTGCAGGCCATGGTCTCAGATGAACTCATTAGGAGGGCTGTGAGCCACTCGGTGCTCCTGCATTAGCCTTTCACCTGCTGGTATTTGGAGCTAGCTGTGTAGCCTGCCAACTCCGCGACCCCACAGAGCCCGGCCGCCTTTTAATCTTTATTGTAATTTCTTAACTCAGCGCGTTGAGAAAAACAGCGCGCGCTCAATGACATTTGTCAATTTTGTTCTTTCCTGGAAGGCACAACAGCGCGGTTCAACGTTTGATTAACCTGTGTGTTGTTTACTCGGGCTCGCTTTGTTTCAGGCTTTTTCATAATATCTTCATGACAAAAGGGAAATCAAGTGCGTGTTTATTATGACATTACGGTATAAGATTAGTTTATTACTCATGTGTGTAGCCTTCATAGCTGTCTTTGATTGACATAAACAGATGAAAACTTTTTGTCACTTTTGGATAACTGGCCCTGTGATTTTCAGGATCAAAAAGTTCTTTTAAGGGCAGCGTACATTCTTGTAAATAAATAATATTTTGAGTAATATTACTTTTGTAAAAAACAAATTAACACCGGTTTGTTGTCTATTGATTATTTAAGCTTTCTGAAGTTATTTTGTAATTATGTATGAAGAACTAAGATTTCTGTTGCTGTTGTAACGTGTGCGATGTGGTGGACAGTGCCTGTGGGACCTGGGCCTTCAGCAGCTCTTATTTACATACGCCCTGAAATATTAACCCGTCATTTGTAAGCCATGTCTGATCAACTTTGATCAACTTAAACATATAAAATAATGAGTTTATTGATGTAATCATCCTTATATTTTGTGCAGAATAACAATCATAAAATATGATATCACATGGACAGAAACGAATGGGTGGGGCTAACAGTCCAAACAAAAAAATATTCTTGACTCATGTACGGTAAACCATAAAGTGCAGTATTGTTCAATAGTAATTGCTGCTAACTTCACAGTTATACCTTGTTTTAGCATATGGGAGTTTCAGCGTTAAAATGTATGGGTTATCAAGAAGGACCCTTAAATTTGAAGTTTTAAATTGTAAATGTATTGTTTCTCTTTTCTCAAAAACATATGTGCTACTACAGTGTGCCAATGTACCCTCTCATCATTCAAATCTTAATTGCAGAACACAGTGCATGCTTAAAGGACAAATATGATGCATTATTTGTATTATTAATGGCCCTTAAACATGCTCTTGAGTTTATTTTGGCATCTCATGTTTCAGAAAAAAAATAATGTAATAAAAAACTAAATTAACATCCATGTATCTGCCGTTTCCCAAGGAACTGAGTTTTGGCGCTATCTACTGGTTGCAGAGGGAATTACACAGGTTAATAATAAGCAAGCTTTTGCTGAGATGCTAAGTAGCCCTGCAGTTGTACTGATTGAGATTAGATGGGAGAAATGCTCTGAACGAGCTTTGCGATGATTTATGGATTTGGAAACAGCAGATTCTCTGATCCACGTCACAGATCGAGGAAACGTCACAAATTGTAGAGAGTGTTTGTAATGCTCGGAGGGGAGAGGACTTTCTCAGGATTGATCAAACTGTGTGAAGGAAGTTGCTACTCCAGGTATGTTTTTGATGAGGTAACAATATGATGTTGTTATACATGGTGAAAAGCTCAAAAAAGTAAATCTAGCATAATGTGTGTCTTCTAAGTGATGGTGTGGGCTGATTTTGATCAACAATACACTTCAGTCATAAATATTCAGTATTTAGAAGCCTTCACTCACTATATTTCAATGTCTAAATACACAGTAGAAGCAATTGTTTGACTAGCCGACAACTAAAATAATCGTGACAGTCCTGCTTGAAACCCACAGGGCACAGGTGACAAGATAAAGTTGAAATTCAAGAAAATGTATATTTATTATTAATACTATAGAAATTGAAATCTAGTTTAGAGTTAGATTTAGGGCTGCAGCTTTTGATTGTATTAGTAATCGGGAAATCCATCAATTATTACATAAAATAATTTTTTTAAATATCAATTATAGCTAATTGTACCAAACAAATAACAAAGAAGGAGCTTCTGCTTGAAATACCACATGTTATTCTTAGTTTCACATTAAGGGGTGCGATTTTCTGGGGGGAAAGACGTGATTTTTACCTCCCTCTGGTTTGTCTGTCCCTCTCTCTGGAGCTGTTTTTCCCATCCCTCCTTCTGCTTTATTCTTAGCAGGGATAAAACCAAATGGCCAGGTGCAGACAGTGACCTGAATGATAACACTTTATTAGCAACTAAAACTTTGTACAGCCACCACAGCGTCTTAATGTTATTCTCGCTCCTCGTATAAAGGCGCATCTGTGAGCCACTGGCACTGTGCGCACAGCCTGTCTTAGCCCCCTGATGATGAACCCGCGGCTGCGCAGACTCGCCTGCGCTGTGGCTTCTTTAAGAGCAGGTGCTGTCCAAGAGAGCCACGCGGCAGCATCACGTCATCACTAAAATACGTATCTTAAAACCTTCGCAAAGTTCATCCAGTGTTTCACGCACTGTCGGTCGAGCTGCTGCTGCCCACAACTTCAGATGACAGAGGCTTAATTAAGCGTCAATCATTTCAACTTTATAAATATTTTCTTGTTGTATTGAGACGCAACAATGATTTTGAGACATTGCTGATTAGGTCTTAGTTACATAGGCCTATTATTTCCAACATTATTGCACAGGAATTTGTGTGTTTTTGTTTCTGCTTTTTGGATAAATTGCACGCTGCACAAAAGTCTGTCTCCAAAACAACATTATTTCACTTCTATAAACAGTCCAGTCCAAATATCCATGATGAGTGCATCTGCCACATTTCACTCTTTGAAATCATGTTGATCTTCCACAGAAAGTTCACAGCAAGAAAAGAAAGAAAAAACTGTTTTGCATTTGTTTTCTGTTCGAAACTTTATGCATGTCTACAACAGAAACAAACACTTTGGACTTTAAACCAAACTTCTATTATATCTTTTTTACTCTCACTATTTGTCACCTTTTTAACCCCTTCACTCACCTCCTATTGCTTGAGATAATTACTGTAACTGTATTCACCGCATCACTTTATCATGTCTTTTCAAAACAGGCATTTTCTGTTGAGAGACACCGCCCCAGACAAAGGGCCAATCAATGCTAAAAGTGAAAGACTTTGCGACCCTGAACAAGTACTTTAAAAATACTATCAAAGAGCTGTAAGAAAGTCCTTTACCTAAGAACCCTTCATGAATTCAAAACATAACCGCAAAACAAGAGAGGAGGAGGAGGCCGAGAGAGGAGAGGAGTGTTTGTGCTGAGCAGCGGGGTGTACATAGATAATTACAACCAAGCATAATAACCCAAAAACTGAAATTGAAAAAATAATTAAAATCCATATTCATTAGTTTTAAAGGGAGTAAGAGTGGCGTGCTCTCCTGCAGCAGAGCAACAAATAGACTATGAAATATGAATAACTACCAACAAGGAGCTATTCAAACGATAACCTTTATATTGACGTCGCAGCTTGGGATCACATGGGATAACTTTCATTGTTCTGTGTTACACTTCTGCTTTCAATGCGCATTTTCAAATTAAGAATCGAAATGATGCATGTGAAAGTACGTGTACGATTTCGTTTTTGCGCTTCCTCATCAAAACATACTTTGGCCATCGTCGAAAGTTGTATTTTGCTGTACTGTCATGCAGCCGGGGCTCAGGTTTTCACCTATGCCCCGTATATGCCCGCCCACGTCTCTGTATTTGATTATTTTGAAAAAGCCGAGTGATACGTCAGTCAGGTTTTAGACCTCATCACAGCACTGAGACTGCTCTTGTCAAGGTGACAAATGACATCCACCTGAACACTGACGCGGGCAAAGCCTCAGTTTTAATTCTGTTAGATCTGAGTGCTGCTTTTGACACTGTCGATCATGGGATCCTCTTACAGAGACTAGAGGACTGGGTGGGCATTACTGGCACTGCGCTAAACTGGTTAAAGTCCTATCTGGAAGACAGGAAGTTCTTTGTCGAAATTGGTAACTGTGTCTCAGACCAGATGCCCCTGACCTGTGGGGTGCCCCAAGGGTCAATCCTGGGACCCCTTTTGTTCAACTCTACATGCTGCCCTTAGGTCAGTTGATACGCAGCGAGAATGTGTCCTATCACAATTATGCAGACGACACTCAAATCTATGTTTCACTGACGGCAGGTGAATATGGACCAGTGGATTCACTCTGTCACTGCATCCAACAGATCAGTGTGTGGATGCAAAACAACTTTCTCCAGCTGAACTCAGACAAGACTGAGGCTCCCTGTGGCTCAGAGAATAGACTTCAAAGCAGCTCTGCTTGTATACAAGTCTCTCCATGGCCTAGCACCGAAGTACATCTCGGACATGTTGGTGCCATATGAACCATCTCGGACTCTGAGGACCTCAGGGACCGGCCTCCTGCTGGTGCCCAGAGTCAGGACTAAACATGGGGAATCTGCTTTTCAGTTTTATGCAGCTAAAATCTGGAACAGTCTTCCTGAGGATGTGAGACAGGCCGCTACTCTGTCAATGTTCAAATCTAAACTAAAAACTGTTTTGTTTGGCTGTGCATATGACTGAAATGCTTTTCTTTGCACTCTTCTCTTTTATGTCTTGAACTATTATTTTGTGATTTCTGCCATGTCTTTGTGATTTTAATGCATTTTTTCCTGTTGTGTGAAGCACTTTGATTTGCCTTGTGTATGAATTGTGCTCTACAAATAAACTTGCCTTGCCTACGTGTGGGAGAAATGACAATCTGCTGCTCGTTGCATTGAAATTTCACTATGAAGGCTTTCCGATTTTGAACAGGAAGTCAATGGACCCGTTTCTATTACCAAGCGGTTTTAGAGCAATAATGCAATTGAAAATGAACAAAACGTAAAATGATGATGTCTCTTTCATACCTGAAGATGAAAGAGACATGGGGGTGGTAGGGTGAGGTTGAGAGAGCGGAGACAACCACAGGTGCTGGGATAGGCCCGTATAAATAGGGCTGTGGTTAAAGAGTGGAGGAGTGGTTGCAGGAGGAGGAGTAGGAGGTTGAGGCGTGGTCCAGCTCCTAAACCTCGGTCCTTGAATGACAATCCTTAACTCCATCTTGTGAACTGGGAGCTGGTCGTCTCGTACAGTAACTGAAGTGGGAGTTCCCCGAAGTGTGAAGTGTTACAAAAATAAAAATTACAAAAAGTGGATCTGAGTGGTTAACCGTCACATAAATGATGGAAACATTTGTTACAGGTTAAATCCGGAAATAATCTATTATTTAATATGTTTGAGATGTTTGTTTAGCTGGTTTTGTATCAGCTATATTGTTTTTATACAAGTTAATTCAGTTGGAATGACCTGAGCTTAGAACTTGTGACATCCAAGTGGGAAATAATCAGCATCCTGTTGCCTAGCGCTGGAAAAATGGTTAGGGTTAGCATAGGGTTAGGGTTAGCATAAGAAGTTTGCTTTAATTTGAGCATGTTTGACTTCACAGCCCCGCCCTGTGTCGCCTTTAGTTTGGAGCCATGTATTGACGTAGAACATTTATCTTTTGGCTCTCCCGCTCCACGCAGATATGTACTGAACCATTTCCTCAAACACAGTTGGCAGCAGAGTTTTCACCTTGAATGAGTCCGATTGACAGCCAGGTCTGACAGGATACGGACTACGGCTCATGAGCTGATGCAAATGTGCGCAAATAAGGAATCAGAATCGGACTAGTCAAACGGAAATATTATAGTGGATCTGAAGCCCACCTATAAAAGCTATAACAACGTCCCTGAACAGAAGTATACAGTGGTTCAAGATATTCCTCAATTCCTCAATCATAAGAGGAGATAAAGTATTTGGGGAAGATACTACTCAAGGAAATATAAAATGAAATGTCTGGACATGACATTTTTTTAATAATTTGAAGTTAAATGTAGCAGTGTGCGCCTGCAGCGTTCCATCGTCAGGTGACACTTGTAAAAAGGGCTTTATATGTTACATTCGTAAGTTTTATGTTGGTTTTTTAGCGTTTGGAAAAGAGCTCTTTGGACTCCTCAGTGCCGTTCGGGAAGCGCCATTAAACAGAAATGGTGGTGTTTGTATAACGGTTAAAAGGTAATAGTAAACTCTCATCGCGCTGGCTTAAATCTTGAAATTGTGACAATCCAATAATTATTTTAGAATAAATAAAATGTAAAACTTTAATGTCTCATGTCAGTTTCAGTTAAGTGTGCTTATGGTGTAGGGAAAGCATTGTGTCCTGGAAAATTAAATCATTTCAACAATTTATCCAAAATAATGTATCCCAAATAGACCACTCTGCTAATTAAAGGAGACATGCAAAGTTTACTTTTAAGACTAAAGTCACTAAAAGCTAAGAATTCAAACATCCCCTTTCAGCAAAATACGTAAATAATCAACACTGCCAAATTTCGCTTTTCAGTTATAGATTCAAATCATGAAGCGCGACAGGACGGATGGCAAAGTGTTTACTGGTAGCTAGGACAATAACATTTTTCATTTGGACTCGAACATACTTCTCATTTCAACCTCGCTGTGATTATTTGTTTGCATATCCAATCCTGTTGCACCCAATCCCTCCTCCTCTGCAGCATAAATAATTGAATAATATTGATCTTGTGCTCATTAAATCTCAATTCATTCTTCATTTGCCAGCAGTCATGTCACATTCCCTTCCTTTGAACTGCACGGCCCCAAAAATTAATTTCTAACTGGAATAAATGAAACGATATTAAAATGGGTTAGTCCCTCGGTTTTAGTGCTGTGTAATCATCTTTTTAATTCCTTTAATCTAAGGCTCTGAACGTCTTCGCTCCAAATGCCGAAAATACATCAAAAAGCACAGACAAATATACTCATTTTGCATTTTTTACTCAAATTGTTGGTATGCTCTTTGGCATATGAAAGGCTCTGAATCAAAAATGGTCCCAAATGACATTTTGTTAAACATTGTTAAACATTTTGGAGAACGGTCCTCCACCTGCTCCTCTCCAGCATTGCCCCCGCTCTGTGTGACGTCTGCTGCCCCTGCCATGGTCATGTATGAGCGGCTGGGGGAATCAGAAAGCCATTTTGGGGAAAAAATAACTTATGACTTTGACTATATCTCGGTGTATAGTGCATTTGCAAGTTGCTCTTTTCATTTGCTCAGCCAAAGAACCACACAATGCAGAATGTGGCAGGAGAATGAAAAGGCCACGACATATTGATCGTTTGTGCCGATAACATAATCCAGTGGTAATGAAAAATAGTGACCCGTGGTGACGAAGGGTGGACTCTGAAACAGTTAGAATGTCTTTCTTTCTTTCAACCTTGAAGATCAAACATAGGATATTGTGTAATTCTGTGTTCTGTGTAATAGTTTAAGATATTGTATAGTTTTCTGACTTGGAAAATTACTAAATGCACACATATATTATACTGAAAGAACCATGTTCCCACATGTCGTCACTTGTCTGTCAATGTAAGCCAATCCCACACTGCTACTTTTGCCCTCTGGACCATAAAAAAAAGAATCTTCCCTTCCCTGTAACATCATTCATTTTACAATTGTCTGTAGCCCAATTTCCTTTTTAAGATTCTTCTGGCTCGAAGACTTTATTTGAAAGGACAGATTGTGACAACCTTGGTTGCACTGCCCATAGAAAAATACAGTTCAGCCAGCCAGTCCCGCCATATTCACTCCAGAATCTCAGGACAGCGAGAGCAGCCTAGTCGGGGGATGGCATTTGTTCAATCCCTCTTCAGTCATCACCTCGCCATTCTGTCTAAAAGAGCACATACATCCATCTCTCGTCCATTTGCCTCTTCGTCAACAAACACCAAAGTCCGCGCTGTATGCCATTACGTCAGGTGACTCGACTTCTGTTAAATGCTAAGTGGTTTTTCTGGAGGACGTTATGGCGTCATTTGACACAACGTGCCTCATTTTTGGAAGCATCTTTATCAGGGAGCCGTGTCTCAACCTGCTTGCCTTACCCTGAACTTATGGACTTTGAGTTTTATGCTCCAGTGTGACAGTTGTTAATGGACAATGGACATTAATCAAGAATGTTTTATTAGAAAATGTTCGTAATTTCCACTTTCCACATTCTGAGAGAACTCTTCACTACATTCTTGACGCAATATTAAGAAACAAAATCCCTTCTTAAATGACAGTTGCAAAAATTAAATTCAGCTACAAACTACAGTTATGTATTTGCTAAGAAATGCCCTCTAAACTTCCAAATATGGGCTCCACTGCGATTGAGTGAGGAGGACAAAACGTGAACAAGGAAGTGGCACCTCTACAGACTATCACTGTTTTACATCTTCCTCAGCAGCGATTAAAAATGCCCAAACACACATTAGCAGACTCAGGGGAAGCATATTTACGTCAACAACTTATTGAAATAAACCAGACCTTTCATGGTTTTATCATGTTTTTTGCGACCTGCCTGCGCATGGGGGGTGACGGGGGTGTTGAGTCTTGTTGTGGGGATTATTATAGTGACCCAGTCAGACAGGCTGGGACTGTCTATTTTTGCTTATGCTCTATATCTCGCCTGATCATACTTGATTATTATTATTATTAGCTCCTGATTATTCGGAGGATTTGTTCTTCCAGGAGAACATTTTCAACGGTACAAATGTGTCCAGAAGAACGCTTCATAAATGAGGCCCATGGATTCTGGAAACACTTTTTGTAATGTTTCATCACCACAATCCATGCTTCAAATTGAAATGCTTTATTCCTGTTTATTAATATGCTGAGGAGAGTATGCCCCTTTTAAATGTATGTTCTCATGTGAAAGATAGACAACTAAACTAACTAAAAGACAACAACAATAAACATGATCAACAACAACAATATACATAATGCCATGTCAGGACCTGACTGGCACCCCAAACAAATTCAACATTGAACACAGCCCGGAAACATATCAAGTACCAATCCAAACTGTCACAAGTTGTACAGTGAAATGGTCAGAGAGTGGGTGAAGACATTCCACAAACGGTTGAATCAAACTCGGGCTGAAACGATTACTCGAGTAAATCGAGTAATTCGATTACAAAAAAAGCTTTGATTATTGTTTGTTATTGCTTTGATGATTCATTTAATTTACATATTTAATTAAAAACACATCACAACACAACAGAGGAGAGAGCGGTGTGTTTTAAACTTTTTTAGCTGTCACTGCCCTGGAGTGCCGGCCAGAGCACCACTCGAGGCCTAGACAGATAACCGGACTGATGGAAACCACGAGGAGACGCAAAGAAGGGTTCAGGAGCTTTATTGCACTGAACAGGTGCACAGAGGTCGCTAACACGTTCACTGAACCCCGACAACAGCAATACTAAAACTTAGAAAGTGCAAGCACGCTCTTTAAAGCACAGTCTCAGTGCTCTGATGAGGTCTAAAACCTGACTGGAAACGCTTTCAACCTGGAACTCCACTTCATCTTGCAGCATCTGGACTCCCCAGGAATCTACGCCAGGATCCTGGTTGTGGACTTCAGCTCTGCATTCAATACCATCCTCTCTGCTCTGCTCCAGGACAAGCTCTCCCAGCTCAACGTGCCTGACTCCACCTGCAGGTGGATCACTGACTTCCTGACGGATCAGAGGCAGTACGTGCGGCTGGGGAAGAATGTCTCAGACACTCGGTGCTTTCAGCACATGGTCGCACAGGGGACCCACAGGGCTGTGAACTTTCTCCTCTGCTATTCTCCGTGTACACAAGCTGCTACACCTTCAGCCACAACGCCGTAAAACTCATCAAGTTTGCGTACGACACCACCCTCATCGGGCTCATCTCAGATAGGGACGAGTCTGTCTACAGGAGGGAGGTGGACCGGCTGGTGTCCTGGTGCAGCAGTAACAATCTGGAGTTCTACGCCCAGAAGACAGTGGAGATGATCGTAGACTTCAGGAAAGTCCCAGCCCCCCAGCCCCCCCTCACCATGACAGACTCCCCCATCCCCACGGTGGACTCCTTCCGCTTCGTTGGCACCACTATCACCCAGGACATCAAGTGGGAGCCCTCCATCAGCTCCCTCATCAAGATGCCCAGCAGAGGATGTACTTCCTGTGGCAGTACATAGGAGGAAAGCCAAGCTGCCAGCGCAGATGATGGTACAGTTTTACACAGCCATCATTGAGTCCATCCTCACCTCCTCCACCGTGTGGTACGCTGGAGCCACAGCCAGGGACAAACAGAGACTACAGCGCATTGTGCGTTCTGCTGAGAAGGTGATCGGCTGCAGACTTCCATCTCTGCAGGACCTGTACTTCGACATGGACTATTTGAGCCACTCCCCTCAGGCAGGAGGCTACGGTCCATCCAGAACCTCCCGCCACAAGAACAGCTTCTTTCCCTCTGCTGTTGGTCTTATGAACACTTCTAAACACCTGACACTTTAACTGCAATTCAATCAATCACTCACTGCACTGTCACTTTCTGCACTACATCTGTAAATGTAACTGTAAATTCTACCAAACCTCTTTGGGAAAAAGTAGAAACCTGTAGGAGTTCCACAGTGAAGGAGAGATTCGACTCCCTCGGGCGGACAGGCGGACGTGCCTCAATTTGCAGATAGACGGTGGAGCTAGACCCACTCAGGAGGAGAACCAATTCTTCAATGCTGATGAAGAACCAGTCATATAGAATAGAGACCGTTTCTCCCGGCAGTTGAGGAGCATCTGAATCCACAGGTCATCGATATGCCTGCTCCACTGTGGGAAGTGGGAGAAAAAGAAAGAAAAGCGATGAACAAACTATACAAGAGCAGCACTTTAATGTGACTATTATTAATCCATCAGAAATTAGACTTGAGTTGCCTTGTGTACGAATGCCCTGCAAACATTAACCTTGCCTATTTGTACACGACAAACTTTTATATTTCCCACTTGCAATATTCAGTTTTTCATAAAACACCGACAATACTCTTAACACGTGGGCTGAGACATGCTTTTGCTGATAAATGAATGTTACCTAAAGTACTACCAATTACATTACAGAAAAATTGTTGAATGGAATCTGTTTTCTTGACATTTAACCATTTTAAATTCAAAGAGTTATTACAATACTTCTTGAAGCTAAAGTCAATTGAAATTAAGCTGCAGTTGTTTATCTTTATTCTTTTCACTTTGCTTGTATTATGTTGCTAATGGGCTCTAAATAACTAAAACCATGCAAACTCCACAACTTAGAACCGTCTTGATGTGAGGCAGTTGTGTCAAGCACTCTGCCACCCCCTGTAGTTACAATGCATTGTCAGACTAAGACTGTGTCGTTGATGATATGCAAAGGGATTCACGGAACTTGGACCTTTTTTAATAAATGTGTAGCACCTGAATCGTCAAATCTCACTCTAGGCCTCAGTGTGTGAGCAGTGTGTGGACTGCCAATAAACGCCATGGCGATCAGGCTTCTCACTGCCCTAGATATGAACCAGCTTATGCATTATTACAACAGGAATACCAGGGCATGCCTCCGTACATATACTTTTTCTCAGTGCAGCTAGTTATTTTATTTTTGTATTTTTAGAATTAAACAAGAACATTCTTCTGGCTCCAAGGAATAGAAATGTGTAGAGATAAGTGACAGAGGTGGTGGATCAGGTGAGAGAAAGAAACTTGGGTGTTGATGAAACTGGACAAGGAGATGAGGTCAAATCAGTAATTTTGTGTCCAGGCCTGTTGGTGAGAACTTGAAAATGAGAAATTTCATATCATGGTAATAGAAATGCTTTAACAGAAGCTGGATAACAGAAGTCTGGATTAGGGCTGAACACAATATTAATTACTGTATTTTAATAACAGATAATGCCATATCAATGTTTAAAGGGCCTGCACCTGATTTTTATATTAATTCTGTTCAAGACCGATGCTCTTCACGTCATGAATCTTATGGTAAAAGCTGCTAAATAAGACAGAGATTGAGACAGTAATACATTTTGTTGGTGTATTAACTAAGCTGCTGACAGGGTCACATCTTTTTATCCAATCAGGCACATTATTTATTAAGAATCATGGGAAAACAGTGTGCATTGGAGATTGGAGAATTATTTTTTAAAAAAGAAAAGAAAAAAGAAAGTCGTTTCTGTGTCATGGTGCAATATCAAACTAAACATGTTCCTGGCTCATGGCTCAATATCTGGTACAGGCCCTGTAAATTTAAACATTTATTTATAGAAAATCGTTTTTCAGGGGGTATCAATATAGTGGCTAAAAAGGCTGTAGTGCTCAGTTAGGCAGTAAATAGACAAAAGCTACACAAGAGCACGGCACACTGGCTTGGTCCAGATAATAAATAGATTCCACTGAACATAGAACAAATACTTATTTCTGTCGTAAATTCCAACTGTGTTTTACTTTTGTAAGTCAGACAGTGTGCGGGAATCTTTTCTGTTTATGTGCTTTGGACTGCCCCCTCTCCTCCGAGGCATTCGTCCCCATGAAATTGAAGTTCTCATTCGTATCATTAATGTCATAAAGTAAGCTCTGTTTAGCCCCAGTACAGATGAATTGGGAAAGCAGCTCTGATGGACCATTGTGTTTTATTCTCTACATGCGCACTGTTAGCATGCAAATGTTTGTAAGCTTTACCATGACGACAAATGCTGCTCTTGCCTTTGAACGTTTTTAAAAGCACTAATAAACTCATTGTGGTGAATAATTGCGATGCTCAGAATGTATTAGGTACGTGAGCAATAAATTGATTGGACTGCTGCAAGCTGTTAATTAGCCTTGTTTTTCCTGTTTTTAAGACAGACAAATCAGCTGTAGCACTTTAAAGAATAAGAGGCGTCCACACGGTTTCTCTTTCTGCGAAATCAAAAACATTTTTTTTCCTTTGATTGTATGTTTTAACACTAATATTCCCCAGATGTGTAGAGATTTGTGTAAGACTGAAAGCTATTGGAGGCATCAGCATCTGTCGGGGGCGTGGCTATCTCTGCACAAGGACATGAGTAAGTAAAGACTCTGATGTGCTTTAACTGTGAGGGCAACATAGTCACACCTGTGTATTCTGCACAGGCATTAATCAAGGGCATGGGCATTGCACAAAATACTAACACTCTTGCTATGAAACCCATGATATAATAGAAATACCAAAGACAGGCAGAAAGCAGAAAAAGTCTGGTCTGATCTGCTCCGAACAGAACCCTGTGTCTGTCCTGAAAGAGGACAAGAGAAGAACCGACAAGAGCAGAGCAGGACAAACACAGTTGAGGGAAGCAGACCGTGTGCCTTGTTCTGTTTAAAAAGGTGTGCTTTGCCGCTGATCGATCGTGATTATCTGCGCCGCGTGCATGTATTAATTAAGACTTCGTCACGCCGCGTGCATGTATTAATTAAGACTTGTATTTCCTTGTGTTGTGGTTCCTGGGTTGTTTTACATGTCAAAAAGGTTTCAATCTCTTCTGATGTGAGCTTTTGCTCCACGTTTCCCCTCGAGCTCATCACAAGCCTCAGAGAGAGAAAGGGAAAGGCACTGTTTTCCACAACAGCTCACTGCGTGCGTAACGCCACGCCCACTTTGAATTTGTTATTTTTATGAATTACGATTTTTTCTATCAAAAACAACTTAAATAGCATTATTATGAATAGTTGACAACAATTATTTCATTATTATCATTTCACTATTTGGATATGTTCATTTGTCTTCATTCTAAAAATGCCATCGCGTCACGGCCAAACCCTTCGAGGAAGCCTGCCGTAGAGAGTTGAATAAATCACTTATTATAGACACCAACTAATGACTTGACGAAACTAAGTGTTTCATTCTGTTAGATCTTTATTGCAGCTCATGCCTTTTAACAAAATTGCACATCTGCTTTAGGGTTAATCATGGTATTTTCTGTAGTTGGAAATCTTATCGTGACAGGCCTTCTGAAGGTCCTAGGTTGCTTTGTCTGGAATGTTCAATTTAAGTTTGTCTATCTTCATACAGACAAACAGATGATGCCATCAGGCCAAGTTACAGGTCAGACCTGTAAAAAAACAAAAAACAAGACCACAGAGTGAAATGATAACATCAAAAGGAAATAGGAAATAAAATGTCAATCAGACATATTGTTATTTGTGCTGTAGCCAAAACACTGCACATGTATCCATCAATTATTTCCATCACTGAAGCCCTACATCCGAGATACATTGTTTTAAAGTAAATAATAATAATAATAATAATAATAATAATAATAATAATAATAATAATAAGCAGGTGGCATTATGCAGTTCACCTTTAAGTTGTCCAAAAGCCTTGAATAACACAACAGAGTGGAATCAATTATCCTTCAATTATTTTAGTGCAAGTTGGCCAAGACTTCAATGCAATGGCGTGTGGTCAGGCCAATCAAGGCATTAAGTAATTGACCAAGAAAATCTAAAATGACTGTGTGTCACAACTATATTTAATATATAAGCCCATTTTACCCTCACTTCTGCTGCCAAAGCTTAGCTGGAAGTCAGTGTTTTCAGTGGCCTCTACAGGCCGCTGGGCAGTACTGTGGGAGCTTGATTCCCTTCCTTCCACAGCGGCTCAGTCTGCGCCCATGTTCACAGGCCCGTTCATGCTCCGCTCTCTAACATGAGCTTTTAGAACCAGAGCGGACAGCAGCTCCTTTTAATGGTCTACACATGCGCTCTGAGGACAACACAGGCTCAAACCACGCAGAATAAACCTGTATGAAAATCAGATAAATCAACAGATTTTGATCCTGTGCAGCAGGTAGACGGCAATGCAGAAAACTTTCAACAAGTGACTTTAACGACAAGTCTTTGTTTTTAGCTAAGGCTATGTTTGTGTTTCTAATGATTTAGAAGTTAGATAGAAATACTGGCTGTCATTTAATGACATAGTGAGCTAGTTTGGGGCAATGGAGGATCCCGGGCTGAGAAGTGAAATGACAGGAGCGTTTGTCTGACACAACACCAGTTTATGAAGCAACAACAGCGACAAAGGAATAATGATACATTTTATGTGAATCGATGGCTGTTTTGGACCAACTCCACTTCAGGGAAATACAGGACGTTTCTTCAGGAAAGACGTGGTTTGATTTGTGTCTGGAAGTGACAGGTGAGTTTACGGCTGTTGTAAAGCATAGATGTTTTTAAGGTTACGTTTGAGGCAAATGAGGCATCTGTCCGAACAGTACACTGTTATTGTGAGTATCTCGTATAAATGTTGTTTTGCGTAGATACCCGTAGTACTAAACAGTTTATGGGAAATATGTCTTTCAGGGCTTTACTGAGTTGACGCAGTGCGTGTAAGCCAGTTTTATTCATCGATTCATTTTATTTAAAGATAGATACATGTTACCATTCAACATGTGGTTTTCTAATACATTTTCACATTTTCTCATTTTCTTCTACACATCAGAGTCGTGTCTCATGCACACATTCGGTTGGGTTGCATTGACAGAGTACACGCTGGTGTTTGATTGCCCTGTCGGTCTCTTAACCCATGCCTCTGCCCCACGGTCACAGCCCATTGACGGCTGTGTTGGTAAATGTTTGTTGAGGAGAATGTCCAATGTGTCTATGGCTTCTGTGGGACATGAGTGAACCCCCGCCCTCCTTGGTCCCCCCCCTTATGCTGCAGTGCACAACGGCTTGACTTTTAATAGTAGCAGAATCAATACAAAAGAATCAACACAAATCCATCCATGGTGTATAGCAACTAAAAAAGTATAAGATGGGAAAAAAACCTGCCTTATTCCACCAGGGGATGCCACAACAATAATATTTTCTTAGTAAAACATCTCTGATAATGAAGAAGAATGAGGGTATCCCACTCTAACTCCACATCCATACTAAAGGACAGTTGGGTGAATGTGATTATGTGTCCAGGCCAACATTGTAAAGCATTTCTTAATAAAAAAAAGGTATAACAAACAAAAAACAATTTTAAAGTAAAAGCGGCTCAAACTTCACTGGCCAACCAAGACTACTGGCTTTTCCTATCCAAATGGATCAGATTATAGCCATTAGTTTCAGCTCCTAGCCCCTAACTCCTTTAACTTTGGTGGCACATCGTGAGGTCAACCAAAGAGACAGGAGAAGGAGCTTCACCTGCGTTTGGAGAATCCGTCTGTCCAAACCAGCGGCGGGGACAACGGGGGAAGTTACACATCCCTACACTCTCAGTTGTTCATTATACCAGCCAGAAAATGGACAACGATACCCTTACCTCACTCGTCACAAATCCATCTGCATTTGCATGTTCTTCCTGTGTGTGTGCTAATTTCCACCGTGTGGTCTGGATTTTCCCTACCACTAAAAACAAACCCATCCAATACATTTCATGTGTCATTTATATATTTCATAAACAAGAACTGTTTCCAAAGTGCTGCATAATACAAGTATAAGATCCAAACTCCGCTTGGCCTAAGGAATAAAAATAGTCAAATCTAATAAGACCAATTCTATCAAAAAATTTGAAATAAAACCATTTAAATAAACAAAAAAAACTCACTATTCTATGTTCTATGTTGCCCCTTCAATTTTATTTTACAGTGGGTCCCGGTGTCCGAGTTTCTCTCACGGGTTAGATTAACTCGCTGGATGCTGGAGATGGGGGTAGGCTTTGGCTTCTATTCATTCCATGGCCTCGCTCCGATGAGGAAATGAGCGGACACGGGATTGTTTAGTTTTGTAGTTCCCACAAATGTTTCCAATTATTGCGTACACAAGTGCTGGTTTGCTCACGGCGACAAACCCCACTTTTGGTCGCTGCTCTGAACAGCTGCAAGTTCCCCGAGTAGATCTGGCGCTGTACTCACATCACATTTGTGAAAGATGTTTGCTCATTAGAAGATTATATGATTATATCCCACACAAACCGCGACTAGTGTTTTTGGTCAAAAAAGTCCAAGCAAATGCCAATACGCCCTCTCTGTTCTCATTTGTCGGTGGGATAATCTGGCCAGTTGAAGTTGTGGAGAGTTTACGTCCACATGACACACATACTAGATCAAGTGGAAGGATACAGATGTGGTGGCCGTGGCTCACACCACAGGTGAAGACAGGCTACTGGCTACAATTCCTGTTACAATATCTTGGCAATCTTGTATTTCCAATCATATCCATTATTTGTACGTCAGGAAGCATAGCATCACATTTGAGAGGCTTCCTTCAGGACCTGAGAATCAAGCGCTCAGGGATTCCATCAAAAAACTGGCAAAAAACTACGTAATGAAAGGCGAGTCTTCTGTTGTAAGTTTGATCTCTTCTCCATTACTACATTTTAGATGCTCACATCTAATGTGGGTAGAATGTGACTAACCACTGACGTTACTGTAACATGATTAATTGTAGTTTTGAGCTGTATTTTTACTTGAGTAAAATATTTCAATTGTTTATAAAATGTGCGTACTGAGCACAGCTTAAGTCCCAATTGTGTAATGGGTTGTCTCAATGCTGCGTCTGCTACATTCAACACCTCAAATAACGGCTATAATTGGAATTACTTCAGGATATGTGAATTGTAATTAAGACTTCATTCCGTTTAACGTCTCAAATGTTCCTATTTTGTATAAAATATTATTTACAAATGCTATTAAAATTGTGTGGAAGCATGAGTCACTCCTGAATAGTTCTGTGTACTTGGTACATTTACTAAAGTTTAGAGTACATCATTAGCCATGTGACTATACCAGTTCAAAAGTATAGTGTCTAAACCAGACCTGGAGAGACTTATCCATGCGTTTGTCTCTAGTAGATTAGACTACTGTAACGGCCTGCTCACTGGCCTCTCCAAACGAGCTGTAAAACAGCTGCAGTACATCCAGAACGCTGCTGCTCGGGTCCTGACTAGAACCAGGAAGTACGATCACATTAGTCCTGTGCTCAGGTCTCTGCACTGGCTCCTGTGGCTCAGAGAATAGACTTCAAAGCAGCTCTGCTTGTATACAAGTCGCTCCATGGCCTAGCACCAAAGTACATCTCGGACATGTTAGTGCCATATGAACCATCTCGGACTCTGAGGACCTCAGGGACCGGCCTCCTGCTGGTGCCCAGAGTCAGGACTAAACATGGGGAATGTGCGTTTCAGTTTTTATGCAGCTAAAATCTGGAACAGTCTTCCAGAGGATGTGAGACAGGCCGCTACTCTGGCAATGTTCAAATCTAAACTAAAAAACTGTTTTGTTTGGCTGTGCATATGACTGAAATGCTTTTCTTTGCACTCTTCTCTTTTATGTCTTGAACTAAGATTGTGATTTCTGCCATGTCTTTGTGATTTTAATGCATTTTTTTCCTGTTGTGTGAAGCACTTTGAATTGCCTTGTGTACGAATTGTGCTCTACAAATAAACTTGCCTTGCCTTGCCTTGCCTTACCAGTTGTCTGCGTGCCTACTCTTTCCACCACTGTATTATTGCATCACGCACATGGCAAAGCACTGGTTGTTTCTTTCACCTGCCAGATGGGGCCCTTCATTACATTTGTAGGAGGTGCAAAAACAAGGTCCAGTTGGCTAAAGTCTTCTGTAATGGAAGCCAGCAACTTATTTGAGGAGTTTCACTCTTGTCCCATTGGGGGCCACTGTGGCTGGGAGAAAACCCACAGGGCCATAATTAACCGCTACTATTGGCGTTGGATGCAGGACAACATTAGAAGCTGGGTGAGTTGACAATGACATGTACAGTACACTCCAAATGTGTGTGTGGACTGAAGTTAAGGTTTACATTTTTGTTTGAATAAATTCAGTGTGTCAAAAGCGGAGGAGCAATTTGAAGGAAGGAGTGAGTGAGTAAATTCCATGTAGGGTGCAGCACTGTTAGAAACCCTTCACTTGATTGTTTAGCGAGCCATTTGAGCTGGTTGGAATGGACCTGGTGGGCAAGCCGACCCGAACTGCTAGTGGGTATCAATACATTTGCGTACTTATTGACCATTTCACGAAATGGGCGGAAGCGTACCCTTTGAAAGGAAAAACCGCAGAGGAGGTGACAAACTGCATTATGCAGCTCTTCTACAGATTTGGGGCCATTCAAAGGATCGTGTCCGACCAGGGCAGGCCTGATATCCGTCAGAGATCCCTCAGGAGTACATTGTAAGTACACTTAGTCAAATGATCTCCCTGCTTTTGCTCAATGTCATGATTTTTAGGTGAGGGAGGACTACATGATCCAGCCAGAGGAGGTATGTAGTGGCTTGAAAAAGCAGCCAATGACCTATACAGAGGTTAGGGTCAACATGTAAAAAAGTTAGAAGAGGACCAGGGAGAAGAGACGCAAAGGTGGGTACGACAACACTTTAAAGTGGGGGACCTGATTCTCCTTAAAAACATCCACCAAGAGCAGAGGAAAGGTCGGAAGATGGCCTCTTCCCACCTTTGGGGCCCTTCAAAATTGTCGAAATTGAAGGAAAAAGGGTGGACCTTCAAGATGACAAGGGACAAATCAAAAAGCGACTCAACCTTGATCCCTGACCAGGTTCATTGAACCTCAGCCACAAATTCCAAGAAAGTTGAGGGCGGTGGGGGATGAGCAGCCTGCAGCACCCCGGCTCCAGGAGGTGGTAGAGGCTGTACCTCTTACTTTGCCTCCTGCTGCGCCTCTTGCTGAACCCTGGATTAGCATTGACAAGGATAACTGTCAGTAATGACTAACATCTTTCGTGCTTTGAAGTTGAAACTTGACTATATAGCACATTTGTAGTCCTACAACTTGTATGGGCTGGTGTGGACATGGGCAGTGTCCTGTGGAGCGTGATTGGGGTATACAAATTGTATATGCGGGATTTCGTTCAGTTGGGCCCCAACAAGAAGGTAGAGAGTGAAGTATGTTCCTCCATGGAATGTCCTGCATAATGAATCACAGTATAAATTACCTTACTTGCCAACTCAATTGACACTTGTAGGCAATAAATGCATACTTAACCCTCCTGGCACGAAGGGTTAAAGCCACAGTGTGATGGACTCCTTGATGCTGACTCCACTGTGGGAGGGTAAAAGCCAACGCTTGGCAAAGGTAAGTAGACCTACACAATTAAAAGGCCTATTATGTACTGTCACATGTTTTATATTGCAGGGTTTGTTGAAGGAGAATGTAGCCGTTGTGGCCATCTGCTCCCACAGCCACTCGACCCTAGTGCTATGCTCTGAATGTTCCGTCCCCTCTTTCAACAACATAACTTAGTTATAACATAATGCTGCTTCTCTCAGATAATTTATGTGAAAGAGAAAAAAGCCGTGTACATTGACCCATTTGGTGCCACGGCTGCACAGATTAAGCGTTGTGAGAACATGACAAGGTTTGTTTACCTAGAAAATCAAAAGAAATTACTGTTTCACCATATTCTTTGTATTGCATGGGCAGAGAGCTGGTCCAAAAGACGCAGCCATCCATTTCTGTGAAGGGATGGAGGTGTGAGACTCACCCACAACAGCAGGATGGAACCTCTTGTGGGATCTTTGTGTGCAAGGTAAGTATGGGTTGTATTCATCTTTAATGCAACAATGAATTGCCTTCTTGTAGCTTGCAGAGCAGATCCTGCTGGGGGAGGACGTTGACTACGCTGTTGACAAGCAGGGGGTCAATAGGCTGAGAATGGAGGCGGCACGAGCCCTGCTGGAAAACACAGGTAATTTGAGAAGTTCTGGCATGGCACGAATTTATGGCTTCTTCTTTGTTTCATGCTTTGCAATTTGAATACTGGCCAATTTCTCCCTTTGACTGGTTTTATCCCTGACAAAAACATGCTAGTATTTGTGTCGCATTTCAGTCGTTAACTTGTAAATATTAAAAAGGCATATCAACCGGCATTTCAAAGTCCCAAAAAAATGTCTCCCATGCTTTCATTTCCTTAGATGACCTCTCCGACTATTGTGCCAACTGTGGCTCAGGCAGGACAATGATGGCCCTGAAAATGATTCCTGGGTAAGTAAGCATGATTATACATCTGCATTACTGGGCTACTCACTAAAATGTCCCGTATTTCAGATCGCATGCACCAGATGGAGTCGGTAATACCACTCTGAATGTGTCGGGTTTCCACCAACAGAGGGGGACTATTTTTGGGCCTGACTCGCATTTTGTTTTCCCATCTTTTGTGTTGTGACTATAGAAATAGCACTGTAGGCTGTTTTTACACCGGGCTGGTTTGATTTTTATTATGACTATAAGTCCCGGCAACGCTGAGACCCAGTGCGTTCTAGCTATGGGAGCTACCAGGTGAAAGACGAGGGGGGATAGGTGGGGGAGCTTTTGTTGGTGTAGCGCAGGGGTGTCGAAACTATGGCCCGGGGCCCAAATGAGTCCAGCAGACCAATTTTTGTTGGCCGTCCGGCTTTACCCAAACAACAAAATGAATACTTTTTACTGCAAAATTCCAACATTTTGTTATACCAACCTAACATTAATGTTCCAAGTCTTATTAAAAAAGATGTGGAGGCTCATCGAAACTATGTTAAATGCAAAATTTCTAGCGATTCACTTCATTGTCGGGTTGTCTATGGCCCTCTGATTCATGTAAGTTTCAAATTGCGGCCCTCGGTGAAAAAAGTTTGGACACTCCTGGTGAAGGGGAACCAGATGAAAGGCAGGGGGGTTTAGGTGGGGTGGTTTTTGTCTGTGTAGCAGGAGTCTGGGGAGAGTTCATCATCGTTTATATCAGAACTATTGATCTTATTATATTGGGTGAGTGGAGCCATCTTAATGCCTGATTTGATCAGATATTCAAGATGGTTGAGAAAGCCCCTGGGTGAGAGTGGAGATGGAAAGGAGAGTGAGGAATCTGTAGTGGGAGTAGATGTTGCAGGGGGGACCCAGGGCTGCTCTGAGGGCAGGGGCGATGGCAGGGATTCTGCCGGGTCTGTCACAGCGGGAACTGAAATGACTCCTGTGCTGGCCGCGGTGAAGATTGTTGTGGTGCTGCTGCTGATGAGTCCTTCGCTGGAGGTGACTGTGGAGCAGCTGGAGTTGAATGCCTTACTGGTGATTGTGGTAGTAGAGTGGCTGCTAATGAATCCTTTGGTGGAGGTTGCGGTGGTGCTGATGTTGAAACATTGGCTCAGTCTCTGACAGAGCAGGAATTCCTCTCTAATTCCTCTCTTCTCTATCTGCTGAGAACCCTGTTCAGGCCCATTCTGACCAGAGAAGGAACTTTTTTTGACCAAACACACTTGTCCCGCTTTGCTACGTGGGATATAATCATATAATCTTCCAATGAGCAAACATCTTTCACAAACATGACATGATACATGACATGAATACAGCGCCAGTTCTACTCGGGGAACTTTCAGCTGTTCAGAGCAGCGACCAAAAGTGTGGTTTGTTGCCGTGAGCAAACCAGCAAGGACTCGTCAAAGAGCCATGTTACGTTGCGATAGCACTTGTGCACGCGGTGATTGGAAATATTTGTGGAAACTACAAAACCAAACAATCCCGTGTCCGCTCATTTCCTCATCAGAGCCAGGCCATGGAATGAATAGAGGCCAAAGCCCACCCCCATCTCCAGCATCCAGTGAGTTAATCTAACCGGTGAGAGAAACTCGGACATCGGGTCAGGTCCATAACTAGTGAGTCTCAATCTGGAGCCCCCGTTTGTCACAGTCTGCTCATCTCCTGTCTGACGGTATCTTTCCACTCTGCCAGTCAGCCACACCTCCTCAGCAGACCAACTCCCTACACCTGTCTCTGCTCCTCTCTACCTGTTAGCCACAGCTCTGCCTACATTCAAGCCTGCTCCTGTCTCCGCTTCAGTGCCAAATTGTTCATGTGTCATGCCTGACTTTCCAGCGGGTTTCCCCGGACTGATTACCTGTTGCCTGCCTCGCCTCTGCCCTGGATATTACCTCAGCCTTTTGTCTCTTCCTTCTGTCTCTGAGTTTCGCCTGTTCACTCCTGGTTAGACACCTGCTCGGCTCTGTGGCTAAACCGCTCACCACTGGACCTGCCTGCCTGCAAGGTAATCCAACCGTGGCTGGCTTTGCCGTCAGTCAGCGACTCCAGACTCACTCCTGCTTGGATCTCGTAGAAGATCACCGTGAGCCAAGACTTTTCACCCTGTCTCTGTATAAACTGTTAAAGACTGCGGTGATAAATAAAAAGGTCATTACCGCCTGATAGTCTGTCTGTGCTGCTTTTGGGTCCTCACCCTACCTGTGACACTGTTCTGTATAAAAACATGGGAATATGAGCAATGGGGATTAGGTCATGTTCAACAGCTACAGCCCTGTGGAAGGCAAAAAAAGATATGGCGTCGCTCCATTCGCGTACCAGAAGATCTATAAACAACCTAATTGCCAGATATGAGGCCGCAATCATATGCTTTCTCGATTGTGGTTGTGGGCGAAGACAATGGGGGCTTGGGTAAAAAGGTAGACAGTTTCATGGAAATTTTAACACTCAAATTTACTTCAGTGTCACATCAGCCTCTATTAGAATGTACAATCAACAACGGCCAACAGAATGTCCTCCCTTTCTCATCCAAATTTCACACTGAGCGGTCTTGTCTAATACAGCCTATGGGCCCAAAAAATCTTAAAATATACTAAGCATTTTCAAACATAAGAGCATAGTACAGTGGAAATCAAGTGTAATCGACTGACGAAGCTGCCGCCCCTCATTTAATGGCTAATGGTAGGCAGCAGGCTCTGCTCCAACATGAAACGAGCCTGACTGTTTTATTTTGGACAGAGCTTGTACTCACATTTCCAAGGTTTTTGCCGATTTTAGGCTTACAATTATAATTGCCGTGGGCTCAGGTGATAGATCGGGAGTAATGTGAAGCTGCATGTTCTTTATCTGTTTTAGCACAGTTCCAGAGACGTGTAGGTGACACTGTATTTTATAAGACAAAGTCAACAAAAACATCAAGCATAAATTGCAAAGAACATCCAAAACCGACTCTCACCGTGCCTTCCAGTGGGCATGCATGTGCCAAAAACAAGAACAGCGATCGCTCGTATTTGAGCAGAGATATTTTTTACATTTTAATGAAGATAAAAGACTAGAAACGGTTCCACACACTGAATCTGTGTAAACACGGATTCGCTGAGTGGTATGTCGCATGTCGCTGGTATGTCCAAACGAAAGTAGGAGGTCCTGGGTTTGCAAGCTACCTTGAAAAAGATGTGTACTCCGCATAATACTACACTGGTCTTTAAACTACATGCAGTTTGATTTGTTTCTCTCCGTTTTTCTTGTTTAAGTTTGTTCAATTATTCACATTTTATTTTTACATACAGTAGAGCAGCTGAACCTAAAATATGTGGACAACATTTGGAGAGAATGCCATTACAGCAGGGACGAATGCATGTGAATGCAAAATGTGCGTTTGAAGAGTTTGCCTAGATGTCATTTTAAATCAGACACTGATTAACTTTTCACCTAATATAATTAAAAAGTTTCCCTGAAGATGTTTTTAAGAATATACTTTATAACCCTGTACATATGTCATTTACTGATTTTGAGAATTAAAATGATGTGATCTTGATAAAATTGTAGGACAAATCTGTTCTGACTCATACACACGACAGAGGCTAAATTCACTCATGTCAAGTGTAAGAAATACAAGAGAATCATTGGTTTGACTTGAGTTTGTGATTTTATTGAACAGTCAATTATGCAAGCACTGTTTTAGTGATCATTTGTCTTTAAAACTACTGGTATTTTCTCGCTTAATTAATGAACATTGACACTTATTACAATTGTCAATTCTTACAAGATTTTGAATTGTTATAAAAGTCAGTGGTTAAATCCTTCTCCAAATGAAAACCCAAGAAATCCACTTCTCGTCCATCTGGAGCTACCTGGTGCGAAAAAAATATCCACCATCTCTGAAACTCCGATAAAGTTTGATAATTGATGTTAGTTTCATTGCAAATAACCCGGTCACCATTAGATTCCCTGCCAATGTGGAATTTGGTAGTGCATGCTGGGAAAGAGTGACGAGCTCTATACTGTACATACTGTCCACTTTGTATGGAACATCAAATCAAATTAAAGTTTTGTTTGAACATGATCCAATCCATCCTCCGCCTTCCACCCAAGCTGCCCATTCATCCTCGTCTGTAATGTAAACAATATAAATGATTTCTGCATCTCTGCTTCCCATAGTAAATCACTCTAATGCCAGTCATCTGAGGTTAAATAATATAATTCCAAAAATTGGCTCATTGCAGTTTTGCCAGAGGCTCAGCAGCAGTCATTAGAGCTCAGATTGATCTAAAAAGCTTATAAACAGAAGTAGTTTTCCTCTCAGCACGCGCACATGCACACGCACATGCACACGGCTTCATAATCCAAAAGCTGAATTTCACATTGTATGATAACAGTGAGTACAAGTCTTTGATAAGGACTTACGCCTTCATCTTCTTCTGATCTTTAATTCAGTAAGTGCATATTATTTATGATGTGCCTATCAGCAAAAGGTGGTACGACACACAACAGAGCAGGTTGTTGAAAGTCGTTCTCTTTGTCATTTACTTTGAATTCAACAGATGTGGTGTAGTCCAGGTTTAGTACTGGGTTGAGTCTAAGTACAGTCCCAGTTTTGATGTGGTTTGTGTGCAAGAGCGATCACAAACAAAAAAAGGTGAAACATTTTACTTTTCACACCTGACGAGTCTATACAACGCATTTCCTGGAGAAAGACAGTGCCCGTTTAAGTCACTTTTGTTATTCATGACTAAAATCTAGTTTAAAATAAATCTGTCAAAACCCTGCAGCTATGTTTATTAGCTTGCATTGGTTTTAGTAAAATGTCAGCAGGAAGGGTGATTGTTTTCCCTTTGATGGCTCTGATTCTCTCATTCACATTCAAGGCACTAACAACGATTGTGCTAATAGATTAATCTGGATTATTCTTGTGATGACTCGATTAGTTGTTTCAATAACTAATTTATAAAACCTCTTCTCTCTGCACATGGCATGCTTGGTATGTTTTGTTGTTCATACAGAGATTATTCAATGACTACACTAGTTGACAATTATCTCTATACTCGATGAGTTGTAGTAGTTATTAACTTGTTTCTTTCACACTTTAAACAAGAACAGACCCCAAAATGCAGACAAAGAGGGAAAAAGATTTGGAAAATGTATTTGGGACAAGTGGCTGGCTGGTACTGGTCTGGACGAAGGAGGTTTCTAGATCGAGGCTGGCAGTGAGCAGAAGCAGAAGTAGAAATCGGTAGACATGGAAAAATCAGGTAAGCGTAAAAAGGCAAGCATGAAAAAATATCTAAAGCAGATGAAGAGGAGCTAGATTTGCCGCACTGTGAAACAACAATCTGGCAAAATCTTGGGGCAGAGCTGGCCCTGGAAGCTTGAGGCTGATGGCAGACGACCCACAGGTGTGGTGGGCGGACCAAGAGGTGGAGCTCCAGCCAGCAGGAGACCAGGAAAACCAGGAAAACCAGACAGTGAAACAGGAACATCTTTAAGTGATATAGTTTAGCAATTGATTTTGTGTGGCGGGTGGACACATTTTAAGATAAGGCAAGAAAAATGACCTAATAGTTAAACATTTTGCATTTAACCGCACTGGTCAAAGGAGCACTAACTTCCTCCAGGGACGTCATAATAGTAGATTTTAAATACCAGTATAAGAAACAGATTTGGAACTTGCTTGGTATTTATATTATTATGCTAAGCAGCTCTCTTTCTCTGCTCTAAGCCAAGTGTGCCCCTTGGTCAGAGTCGAAAGTGCAGTACCTCCCATGTAGTTTTCAGTTTCAGCAAACTGGTTTGTGTTCTCATAATTTTTCAGATCAGATGTCTATCTGCAGCCAGCAGGCAAGCCATTCTGACTTTAGATCACCAAAATTGCACACGAAATGGAGGGGGGGAAAAACATAGACTATGGACTTTATCAAATACGTTTTACCCCTAAAGAGCACAAACTTGAACATATCCTAAGCAGATCAACCCTTTTAGTGTGTGTGTGTGTGTGTGTGTGTGTGTGTGTGTGTGTGTGTGTGTGTGTGTGTGTGTGGTGTGTGTGTGTGTGTGTGTGTGTGTGGTGGTGTGTGTGTGTGCGTGCGTGCGTGTGTGTGTGCGTGTGCGTGTGTGCGTGTGTGTGTGCGTGCGTGCGTGCGTGCGTGCGTGCGTGCGTGGCGTGCGTGCGTGCGTGCGTGCGTGCGTGTGTGTGTGTGTGTGTGCGTGTGCGTGCGTGCGTGCGTGCGTGCGTGCGTGCGTGCGTGCGTGCGTGCGTGCGTGTGCGTGCGTGCGTGCGTGCGTGCGTGCGTGCGTGCGCTACAATTGTTTTTGTATGATTTGATGTGTTTGCAAATGTGAATGCACCCTTAATGTCCATCCCAAACTAGTTGATTTTGTTGACTAGTGAACTATATACATAATTAATAATATATACAAAAATACTTACAATATGTCACATCAATATAATATGGACTACTTGCCTTACTTTGGCCAAATACTTTCCTCTAACTAGACCGAACTTACCTTTTTTGTACCATCTGCTACTTGTGTATTTCAATTGGTCTGCTTATTGGTTACAACTTTTAAATCTGAATGTCAAATAATTGGAACTTAACTTATTGTTTATTAAAGTTTGGTGTTATTTGTTTTATACAGTACTTGCCTATGTAATAATATTTATACAGTTTTTAATACAGTTTTAATAATATTTGCCTGTTCACTGAAGTCAATAAATGGATCACGACTAACAAAAGATGCTATTGATCCGAGTGAATTCCTGCTTTACATTTTCAGTTGCAAACTTTATTCTTTGAGTTTAATAAGCAATAAGCAAGGATAAACGACTCATTTTAATTAAGATTAAATTTTAAATAAAAAAAATTAAATAATATAAATAAATAATATAAATAAATTTTATATTTAATAATAAATATAATTATTATTATAAATTTATAGATTAAAATTTATAATAACATAAAGAATATAATTATTAAATAAAAATAAATATTATATAAATAATAAATATTATTATATATAAAAAAATTAAATAATAAATAATATAAAATTAAAAAAATAAATTAAAAATAATTATAATAATAAAATAATAAATTTAAAATAAATAATAAAATAAAAATTAAATAATAAAATAAATATTAATTAAAAAATAAATAATAAAAATAATTTTATAAAAATAAAATATTTATATCTTATAAATTATTTATAAATAAAATTAAAAATATAAAATATTTAATTTAAATAATTATAATTAATAATATCTGATTACAATGAAGTAATAAATGATCATATATAAAAAAATCATTGAATGAGTTAATTTAGTATTACATATTCAGTTAGCAACTAAATCATCAATTGAAAATAAATAAATAAGACGTACCAGCAAGCCAAGCGATAAACTGGAAGATTAAAATGATAAATGAACCATGATATAAAAATATGAAATAATTTGACACAATCACCACAATGGCTTTCTGTTACAACCTGGTAGCTTCTTTTACACATGGTGTGCATTATACACCTCACATCCAAGTGAAAATCTACTTTCCCGGTAGAAAGTGTACCTACTTCATTATTCTTGATCTTCCATGGAATGTGGAACTAAGACCCACGCGGGAATATCACCCACCATCAACAGTGCATACCTTACCTGGGCTTGAAAGTGGCTAATTGGACTCTGGTGGTCTTTGTGTCTTCTGAACCAAGTTTTCTATGAACCTGAACAAGAAGTGTTTTGAAAGAGTCCAATTTCATTCATATATATATATATATATAAAATATATCTATAGTAATATAATAGATAAAACGATATAGTCCATATATATACAAGTGATATAATAGTTAAATGTTAGCTATACTGTAAATATGGTATATATTATTTATATGTTGGTGTTTGTGTGTGTGTATGGTATATATATGTAATCAATAATATATACATATATATATACTATATTATATATATATATATAATATATAATAATATATTATATCACACACACATATATATATAATATATATATATATATATATATATAGTATACAATATTGTGTGTGTGGTGTATATATATATATGTATGTGTAATATATATATTGTGTGTTGTGTATAATATATATGTATGTGGTGTATATAATATATATTATATATGTGTGTGTTATATATATAAATATAATAATATAATAATATATATGTGTTGTATATAATATATGTGTTATATTAATTATATATAAGTATATATATATTTGTAATATATATATATATATATAGTATAGTAATATATCTATTGTGTATATATAAGTAATGTGTGTGTATATTATATATATTTACTAATATATAGTGTATTATAATATATATATTGTTATATATTATAGTTATATTATTCGGTATAGATATACTATGTGCTATATTATGTGTGTATATTATATAGTGTGTATATATATCTAACTGTATATCTATTATTATCACTTATGTTATAAATGTGTATGTCATACTTATGATTGTGTATGTTATTTATCTATATTGTATGTACTATATATATATGATGTATTACTATTATATAATGGTGTATATATATATATGTGTATATATATTATATAGATATATATATCTCTTATATCATATATATATCTATATATTATACTGTTGTATATAGATAGTTTGCTTATAATAGTATATATATGTATATATATATGTGCTGTATATATATGTGTATATATATATATAATAGTACTGTGTATATATATGTGTATGTATATATGTATGTGTGTATATATATATGTTATATATATATAATTATATGTGTGTATATATAATGTGTATATATATATGTTAATTATATGTTGTGTATATATATAGTGTATATATATATAAGTAATGTTAAATATAATGTGTATATTATATAAATATATATATATAATATTTATATATAATATAATATATGTTGATATATATATTATATAATATATTGTATATAATTGTGTTGTATATAATATATTAATGTGTATATATATATGTATATTATAATATATATATGTATATAATATATATGTATATATATATTGTGTATGTATTATTATGTATATGTGTATGTTTAATATATATATATATGTGATGTATCTATTATTACTGATATATAATATATTGTATCCTATATATATATTATCAGGTATATTCTCTATATAACTTTATATATACCTCTATATCTCTATATATATATGAGATATATAGAGATATATTATAGGATATAAGTATAAATTCATGATATATATATAATAACATAATATAACTATCATAATTATAATAGATATAAGATACTATATAGATATAAAATAATATATAATATATATACATATGATTTAGACCAGAAGGAAATAAAGAGATATATATATATAGAGAAGAAAGACGATAAGAAGATATAAATGTGTGTGTGGTGTTGGTAATATATAAATATATATTATAATATGTGTGGTGTATATATGTGTACATTATTGTGATATATATATAACCACAACACATTATGTGAATGTATAGTATGTGTGTATGTATATTATGGTTATACGTATGTATTGTATGTGTGTGTGTATAGTATGTGTATATAATGCATGTGTTGTATAGTATGTTATGTATATGGTGTGTGTGTATGTGTATGTGGTGTGGTGTGTATATATGTGTGTGTGCGTGTGTGTGTTGTGTATGTATGTATATATATATAATATATATATATATAGTATATATATATATATATATATATACAATGTGTGTGTGTGGTGTGAATATATGTTATGTGTATGGTGTGTGTGTGTGTGTGTAGCTCTATTGACTTTTCCAGCTTTAACTTTTCTCAGCTAAGTGCCTCATTTCAACAGACCAAGATTTGCATTCGTGTGTGTGTGTGTGTGTAGCTCTATTGACTTTTCCAGCTTTAACTTTTCTCAGCTAAGTTGCCTCATTTTCACAGACAAGATTTGGCATTCATCAAATTAGAATTACTTGCAAGGTCGCCCAAGCTCAACCCTTAATGTATTTTTAAAAGTGTGACTAGCCCTTTTAAATCCTAATTACTTGTCTGTGTCTGTTTGTGTCCCTTTTGCGGTCTGCTCGTCTCCAGCCCTGGCAGCTTCTCACACGCGTGCTTGTCCTTTCTGTTTGACGGGGGGATTTCATTTATTACGTTCCCTATCTTGACTAAAGGCTGCGATTTGGAAAGTGTGTTCCTTTCAAAACCAACAAAACTCAACATTTGTTTGGGCGGGCTGCTTCATGTAAACAAATATCTCGCTCGTCTCTGCGAACAGCTCGACTCCACAAATGTAATTCCACGTTTGGCACGGGGAACTAGCACACTGTCAGCCGTGATATGGAGTGTGCATTCAGACGTACTTGTGCTGTGATTGGGCAATCAGAAAATCATTGGCGCTGCTTGCTGCATGGGCTTTGAGAGGCAAGAATTGGAGAAAGAAGTGTTTTATCTTCACACTACGATGTTAGTACAATATGTACAATAAACGCGGATGACTGGCAGTTTACCGATGAATCAAATTTTCTGCCAGACTTGTCATAAAGTAATGCATAAGTGTAAAGTGGTCACATCAAATAAAGCTCTGTGTGGTATGAGTGATGTTGTATTCTGTACTGAAGTTGAACAAATTACACTTCATCGTCAAAGGAGTTAAATGGTGCACTATGTCACGTTTCCCTAAATATTCTGCATTTTGTCTGAAGGTGGAGTTTATGGTTGTAGTCTTTCTGCAATTTTAGGATTAGGGTTAGGTTTAGAAACGGCTCATTTCCTAGGGTTGGGGCTTTGGGACTGCCAGTCAAATTGGGGAATGAGCCATCCCCAATTTGAGTCACTTACAGAATTTGCGCCAACCATGCCAGTTGTTAGCTTGACTTTATTTTTTTATATTTCTAAATTGCCAAAAAATGATCAAAAATGTTTATGTCTGTTGTAGTTTTGGATCGCCGGTCAAACAGATTGCTAATAAAGTTTCATGACCTTCACTTTTAGATAAAAGACGCATAAACTACTGTACCTGATTTTTACGTGTAATTAACATTACAAACAGGACTTGTTCATTTTACACTATTTGCAATTGTCCACACTTCTCACTTACCTGATGCATTTACAGCATCCAAAATATTCCCCACAATGAGTTTAAAAGCACTTTTTGCCAATCTCTGAGCCAAGAGCGTGTTTTGCCGTGATAGTAAAGCTAACTACATTAGCATGCTAATGGCACACGTCATGCTTTTCTGAGAATGAAACGCTCAATAATGAAATTAAGAGAAAGCGCTGTCGTCTCATTTTTACCCGAATGTATGCTTTTACAATATATCTGTACAAGGGAGTAACAGACTCACTTATTACATAAGTATATATATGTATATAATAAATTACCGGGGTACAGGCTAAAGTCAGTTGGCCTCGATGTTTCTCTGCACTGATCTGTTCGGTCAGTGTTTTCACAACTGCTAAAATAAACAAGTAAACTAAGTTGATAGCATATTAGCCGTACTTTGTCCATGTACGTGTTTCCGTAAGAACTGGCCAATGTCTTTGCGCTTACTCACGAGCATCTGGGCATGCGCAGGTTGAGTTTTGACACAAATTTCTGTACTGACTCAAATTGGGGAATCACAGGGATATGGAACAATATCAGAACAAAATACCAAAACAACAAAATAAATAACATCTACACAAGCGGCAACAAAACATAAAGAGGTGAAGATGTTTCGTCTACTTTGCTGGTGCTGCCCGGTGGTTGAGTGCTGCCCGGTGGTTGTCGTGTCTAATAAAGCCTAGGAGCCAAAGAATTCTTTCAAAAAATGAAAAAAAATATATGTTTCGCCTCCTAGACACTTCTTCAGTTCAACTTCTCAAATTTATACGGACCTCAAAGTGAGCTACTGACAATGTTGGTGTGTGTGTGTGTGTGTGTGTGTGTGTGTGTGCTAAAAGGCTCTTGAGTAAAAAACATGTATTTGCTTTCTGAGCATAGTTCTTCAGTCTGATCTATGTTCGTAAACCTTATTATCAAAGGTCATCTGTTTTAAATAGGAAAATGGAATAGAACAGTTCAAATAAATGAAGGTAAAGGACATTCTTTGATAACAAATTAAGTAGTCAAAAATTTTCGAGGCCAAAGACAAAAAATCCAATGAACCAGTGTTACTATATTCAATTATCTGTTTTTTCACTAATCCCTTGGGAAGGAGTTGCATAATTTCAAACCCTTCGAGAAATTCGAGAAATGTTTTTTCCATGACCGGATCAATCAGTCAACCTTTAACACTCTACTACCTGAACCCACGTCGACCCATGAAATCGACATTCAAAGAAACGAACAATGAAAAATGTCTAAAATGGCTTTGCTGCATAATCCCCTATAGTACGGTTTGCTTACTGAATAAGAATTGCACACATATTCCACAATTATTAACCATAATTTGCCATTTTTAAACATATTTTTCATCTCTCCCAATCACTCAAACTTCAGTTCAACTCCTTCCTGAGACCTGCGCTATATTTTTGGACTCCTCGTCAAAACCGTCTGTCACTAGCGATCTTTTTGAGTGCCGAATCGCCTTCAGAAACCCAAGTCAATCACGGCTGTGTGAGTGAGACGTCCACACGGTTAACCACCTCTGTCCCCCTCCCATCGCCGCCGCACCCCCGCACTCTATCTGCGCGTCCCTATTATGTCGCTTTTAATTAGCCGAGCCCTCCTGTGCCAAAACGGTGACGCAGGAGTGTCTTCAAGTGTGGGAGCGTTGCATATGGCTTGTGACAGCGAGGTAGAACGCGGTGAGGTGGCGAGGAGAAGGTGAGACGTTTGGAAAATCACGTTAGTTGCGTGTGATCTTGAGGTGCCATTGTTTCAAACAGGTCCCCCGTGATGCAAACTCCAGACTTATTTTAAAACAGTAAACCTTTGGTACAGTTGAGCTTCAGAAAATAGGAAAACAACTGAGATGTGTGGGAAAGAAAAGAAAAGAAGCAAGACGTAAGAATGCAACGCTGCTAATGCTAAGAAACATTTAAAAATAGTTAATGTTGCTCGCAAAGGTCAATAAACAAAATACGAAATGTTTTTTGGCTCCTGAATAGTGCATTCTTTTACAATTTAGGTTTAGATACATTGCGGTTTTGGCTTTATAAAAATGGTTTCTTTGACCACTTTTTTTAATGCGTTGTAAAATCCAAATAATAATAATAATAAGCTCAGTTTCGATTTATTATTTTGCGCATGTCTGCAGTCAAATTAGTTCTTTTTGGAATTACTTAACCTTTTGAGGGTGAACCTATTTTTTATTCCAAAGACCTGCTGTCCTGTGTAGTCATTCTGTTTAATAGAAGGCTGCCAAAGTCCTGGTTTAGTAATGGTTTAGTCCTGATTCAGGCCTGGTAATAGTCTTCCTGTTTCAGTCCTTGCTGGTTCAGTTCTGGTGAAGTGTGTACATAAATATCTCCATTTCAGTTGTTTTCAAAGAGAGACACTGCTATCTCCCCACACATTTTAAAGTAATTATGTCTTTAGCGTCACTCTCAGCTTGAACAGCAATTTCTCTGTGATTACTGGGTCTTTTTGGATCATTTTAAACCTCTGACTCTTGTCTTGATTGCCATACTGTCTGTACAGCATCCATCCCATGTAGCGACAGTGCACAGGCCCCAGCTGACATGTCCCCTCCGTGTGTTGCCTATGTAGTGAGGAACGGAGAGGCAAATAAGGGTAGTGCAAGGGCTCGAAGACAAGAGCGAGGCTTTCTGATCCAGGCGTTTTGATTGATACATGTAATCTGCATTAAAATGATTAACCGCAATAAATTAAGTGATGGATTAAAGGACACATTTTATGATTTAAAAAAAAAAAAGTTTAACTTTTAACTGCGTTTTAACCTTATTTTCTCATCAAAAAACGTGTTAAGTAAGTCCTCTCTCCTCAGTCTAATTTATTTGTTAAGCACAATGTTCCAGATTTTAACTGATGTTATAGGTTGAGCTCTGAGATCTACTGCGCATCGCCAGTCGCCTGCATCAGCATGTAATTCCTCAACATCAAGTTCTGATGTGGGAAATGCCACACTTAGAGAATGTATGTCTTTAGAAATTAAACAATGTGAAGAGCATGTAAAAAGGACATTAGCAATGCAAATAATGCAAAATATGTGTGTCCTTTAACATTACAGATACTCTACTATTTTCAAACATAACAAATTCCACCATTTGCAACAGAAAAGATTTTGCAAGTATGGACATAGTTTGATGTTTTCTTCCACCACACAATAGCCACCTTGAAATGCTTAAGTGACCCTCCAACGCACTGCCAGAACAACAGTCCTTGTTTTTTTTAACCAAATATTTGCATAAAGCTTTGGACATTGGGGATGGAACTTTTCATAAAATAAAATATTCCTCTGTCGCATGTTCAAAGAAAAACAGCTTTAGGTATGAAATTCTGATTTAGCAAAACTCGGAGGTGTTTTAAGTTAATATATTCATTAAACCTGATTATGCGTTGAGGAAGTCATTTGAACCCTTAAAACAAAGCTCCTGTGAACCGGACTTTTTCCTTTCCACATAAATTGCAATTAATCAGTGCTGGTGGCCATTAAATAGAGTGGTGAGTGAGCTGGCAGGAGCAGAACTGTTAATGAAGATTTCCAGCAAACACAATTTATCAAGATCATGACCAATCACAGGGAAGACTAATGGAATTTTCTAGAGCTGTCTCTTCTTTGGCTCTTTGCAGCACCTAAGTACTCCGATTGCTAAATAGGGCCAGATTAGCCTCTAACTTCTATAATCTTGCTAGTTTACAGGGAAATTGCACAATTGTACCAAGTTTTTTTGTCATTTCAATAGCTCTGTCTGGCCAACGTCATCAGAGGTTAGACATGGATGGACAAAACTCTCTGGATTCCGTACTGGTGGCAAATAAACTGTTAAATAAACAATTACAGTACTTTGTGTTTTTTGTCTTTTGTCTTTTGTGTAAGAACACTCATCTAATTACCTGTAAACTGCTTCATGCTCTGCAGTGTCCAGAAGAAATAGACTTAGACTCGCACCTGAACACACAAATGAGCAGGAAGACGCACCAAAAGATAGACTTTGCACGGCTCCCCCGGAACCTGCGGCTGCAGTGCTCATGGGTCAGTGGACATGTGCAGTGCTCATGGGTCAGTGGAGTGCAGTGCATGGGTCAGTGGAACGCAGTGCTCATGTCAGTGAACATGGATGGTGCTCATGGGTCAGTGGAACGTGCAGTGCTCATGGGTCAGTGGATCGGGTGCAGTGCTCATGGGTCTGTGGAACATGTGCAGTGCTCATGGGTCAGTGGAACATGTGCAGTGCTCATGGGTCAGTGGAACGGGTGCATGCTCATGGCTCATGTGCTCAGTCATGAACATGTGTCAGTGCTCATGGTCAGTGGAACGGTGCAGTGCTCATGGGTCAGTGGGGGTGCAGTGCTCATGGGTCTGTGGAACATGTGCAGTGCTCATGGGTCAGGAATGGGTCAGTGGAACATGTGCAGTGCTCATGGGTCTGTGGAACATGTGCAGTGCTCATGGGTCTGTGGAACATGTGCAGTGCTCATGGGTCAGTGGAAACATGTGCAGTGCTCATGGGTCAGGTGGAACACGGTGCAGTGCTCATGGGTCAGTGGAACATGTGCAGTGCTCATGGGTCAGTGGAACATGTGCAGTGCTCATGGGTCAGTGGAACATGTGCAGTGCTCATGGGTCAGTGGAACATGTGTAGTGCTCATGGGTCCAGTGGAACATGTGCAGTGCTCATGTTCCACTAACAGGAAGTGTAAATTACTTCCTGCTTCCGAAGAGTGCAGACGCTTTCCTGCTTCCCAAAGCTGGTTTCCTTATTTATTTTGCTTTTTAACCAGTTTTTTGTCTTCCAAAAATTTTTTATTATGACTTTTTTAAGTCAACCAAGGATTTAAAGAGCATTTTTCGAGTTTTAATCATCAAATCTGACGAACCAGCGACATGTCCGTGAGAAGAGAAACAAACTCTCTGCTGGAAATTTCAACAAGAAATTCATGAGCTGCAAGCACGGATATTTGCTTTGGAATCTGAAAAAGGGCTACACGATACAATCCCAGTGTCATCCAGTGGTAAGAAGTCCACAACTTTTACAAGAAAAACAGCTACTTTCATCATAAACCGGACTGACTCTGTATCCTTCCCAAAACTTTCCAAAGATTGTGCTTGTAACAAAATTGGTGCGATGCCTAAGCTATACAAAGATAATGTAAGGCCACCTAAGATACAGCTTATAAACTGATTTTTACCACTTTCAAAGACTGAAGTAAATGAACAAAGGAAAAATGTAAAACATGACGTGGCAAAAAGGCAGACAGAGACAGAGAGAATCTGTGCCTAACGTCAAGGTCATCTTGATTGGGGATGGTGCGATAAGTCATGTGAGTGATAAGTCACGCGAAGAGACTGAAGTTTTGAAAAGAGACTTCTTGGAGTTACTCGACGAGCTTAATAAAATGGAAATAAAAAGATTCATAAGTGGACCTCTTCAAAACATCGACAGGAAGATAAACAAGTTTAGCCGGCTGCTTCAGCTGAACACATGGCTGTCCAAAGAGTGTGCAACAAGAGGATTGCACTACATTGAGAACTTCTATCTATTCTGGAAACGAGAGGACCTGTTTGAGAGAAATGGCCCACACCTATGCAGAGGTGGAGTGAGGGTGCTGACAGAGAACCTGCTCCACGCTCTTAGGCATTGGACTGGGCCTGGACAGGGTCCTGAGCAGATAGTTAGAGAAGAGAGGAATGAATGAGAAGAATTCCTCGCTCCATCAGCCAGAGACCGAGCCAATGTTTCAACATCAGCAGCACCACAACCACAGCCTCCACGATTTATTAGCAGCCGCTCCACCACCAGCAGCAAAGAATTCAACTCCAGCTACTCCACGATCAACACCACCGCCTTCAAGCGAAGGAGATCTGCAGCAGCACCACAACAATCTTCTCCACGGCTAGTGCAGTAGTAATTTCAGTTCTTTTCTGCACAGTCCTCATCAAAGGCCTTGGACCCATCTGTGGCTGGCCCGGCAGCATCCCTGCCATTGCCCCTGCCCTCAGAGCAGCCCTGGATCCCCCCTGCAACATCTACTCCCACTAGATTCCTCACTCTCCTTTCCATCTTCACCCTCACCCAGGGGCCTTCCCAGCCATCTGGAATATCTGATCAAATCAGGCATTATGATGGCTCCACTCCTAATATAGCAAAGATCAAGAGTTCTGATATCAACGATGATGAACTCTCTCCCTGACTATTGCTACACAGACAAAAATCGCCCCACCTAAACCCCCCCGCCTTTCACCTGGTATCTTCCATAGCTAGGATACACTGGGTCTCAGCGTTGCCAAACGTCAATGTGGTCAATGTTGCTTTGTCTGATCATTTCTGTGTCTTCTTTGACCTGTCTGTGTTTTCCCAAACCACCAGCTGGTCCTGCAGTTGTCCGGAGGAGACACATAAATGACAGCACAGGAAAACTGTTTATGGAAATGATAAACTTTGAAAATGTCTCTTGTTCTAATGTAAATGATTTATTGAACTCTATTACATCTAATGTTTTGAATGTTCTCGACATGCCCATTGCCCCTATGAAGGCTAAAATTGTTAAAAATAAGCAGAAAGCGCCATTCGGTCAGGGCACAGAAAAGGACCGAACGAAAATGGCGCAAGTCAAAGCTCCAGGTTCAGAAAGAGATTTACAGAGAGAAGTTGTACATGTACAACCTCATTTTATGTAGAACTAGGGAAGGATATTTTTTTGAAATAATTGGAAGCTGTAGTAACAACTTGCGTGTCCTGTTGGCCACAGTAAACAGATGAACAAACCCTCCAGCTCAGCTGCCGTTAGAACTCATTTCCACATCAAAGTGTAATGAGTTTGCATTATTCTTTAATGACAAAGTTCAGGGCATTAAAAATGGAATACATTCTGCAATACAAAAAATAACCCTAAAAACCACCTACGCACTTAGAGCTGACTCACTTTGCACCTGTAACTGACAAAACTGTCCAGGAGATCATCACCAGCCTGAGTTCATCTACATGCTGCCTCGATGTGTTACCCACCAGATTTCTAAAGTCTGTGCTGAACAGTTTGTTAGCACCACTCACTCAAATAGTTAACATGTCGCTTCAATCTGGAACATTCCCAATGTCTTTGAAAACTGCGGTCATATAAGCCTCTCCTAAAGAAGAGCAGTCTTGATGCCGCAGTACTGAGAAATTACCGGCCCATCTCTAATCTGCCATTTTCAATGGGGGGCAGAGCCTTCAGCCGCTTTGCTCCTCAGCTCTGGAACTCTCTCCCTCCTGACCTCCGCAACATTGACACCCTTCCACTTTTCAAATCCAGACTCAAAACTCACCTGTTCAGACAATCCTACACCACATAACTCAGTCACTCCAACACCACATAACTCAGTCACTCCAACACCCACACAACTCAGTCACTCTTACACCACATAACTCAGTCACTCCAACACCACACACAACTCAGTCACTCTTACACCATCATCCAGTTCTGTACTGTGGGTTTTATTCTGTTGTTTTATTTTGTTGTTTTATTCTGCTTATTCTCTTGTAACAGTGTCCTTGGGTGTTCTGAAAGGCACTTTTAAATAAAATGTATTATTATTATTATTATTATTATTATTATTTTGGGCAAAGTCCTTGAAAAGGTTGTTTACCGACAGCTCACTGATTTCCTCTTAATAAACAACTCATTTGATGTTTTCCAGTCAGGTTTTAGACCTCACAGCACAGAGACTGCTCTTGTCAAGGTGACCACTGACGCGGGCAAAGCCTCAGTCTCAGATTCTGTTAGATCTGAGTGCTGCTTTTGACACTGTCGATCATTGGATCCTCTTACAGAGACTAGAAGACTGGGTGGGCATCACTGGCACTGCCCTAAACTGGTTAAAGTCCTATCTGGAAGACAGGAAGTACTTTGTCGAAATTGGTAACTGTGTCTCAGACCAGATGCCCCTGACCTGTGGGGTGCCCAAGGGTCAATCCTGGGACCCCTTCTGTTCAACCTCTACATGCTGCCGTTAGGACACATTCTCGCTGCGTATCAACTGAACTAAACACAATTATACAGACGACACTCAGATCTATGTTTCACTGACGGCAGGTGAATATGGACCAGTGGATTCACTCTGTCACTGCATCCAAACAGATCAGTGTGTGGATGCAAAGCAACTTTCTCCAGCTGAACTCAGACAAGACTGAAATCATCGTCTTTGGCCACACAGAAACAAAGAGAAAGTGTTAGCAGTCACCTCCTCCAGAGTCTCGCACTAAAACCTACAAATCAAGTTAGAAATCTGGGGGTAATAATGGACTCAGATTTGAATTTTAACAGCCACGTCAAAATCAATAATATCAGCAGCTTTTACCATCAAAAAACATAGCCAAAATCAAAAGTATAGTGTCTAAACCAGACTTGGAGAGACTTATCCATGTGTTTGTCTCTAGTAGATTAGACTACTGTAACGGCCTGCTCACTGGCCTCTCCAAACGAGCTGTAAAACAGCTGCAGTACATCCAGAACGCTGCTGCTCTGGTCCTGACTAGAACCAGGAAGTACGATCACATTAGTCCTGTGCTCAGGTCTCTGCACTGACCCCTGTGGCTCAGAGAATAGACTTCAAAGCAGCTCTGCTTGTATACAAGTCTCTCCATGGCCTAGCACCAAAGTACATCTCGGACATATTAGTGCCATATGAACCATCTCGGACTCTGAGGACCTCAGGGACCGGCCCCCTGCTGGTGCCCAGAGTCAGGAATAAACATGGGGAATCTGCGTTTCCGTTTTATGCAGCTAAAATCTGGAACAGTCTTCCTGAGGATGTGAGACAGGCCTCTACTTCTGGCAATGTTCAAATCTAAACTAAAAACTGTTTTGTTTGGCTGTGCATATGACTGAAATGCTTTTCTTTGCACTCTTCTCTTTTATGTCTTGAACTATTTGACGGATAACCTGAAAATGACACTTTTAAATTCATATTTTTTTATTTCTGCCATGTCTTTGTGATTTTAATGATTTTTTTTCCTGTTATGTGAAGCACTTTGAATTGCCTTGTGTATGAATTGTGCTCTAAAAATAAACTTGCCTTGCCTTGGCTCATGGTCAGTGGAACGGGTGCAGTGCTCATGGGCCAGTGGAACGGTGGCAGTGCTGATGGGTCAGTGGAATAGGTGCAGTGCTCATGGGCCAGTGGATACGGGTGCAGTGCTGATGGGTCAGTGGAATAGGTGCAGTGTCATGGCCAGTGGAACGGGTGCAGTGCTGATAGGGTCCAGTGGGAACAGGTGGCAGGTGCTCATGGGTCAGTGGAACATGTGCAGTGCTCATGGGTCAGTGGAACATGTGCAGTGCTCATGGGTCAGTGGAACATGTGCAGTGCTCATGGGTCAGTGGAACATGTGCAGTGCTCATGGGTCAGTGGAACAGGGTGCATTTAAACGTTTGGCAAACGCACCCAGACCGGAGTCAGTGTACACCTAAAGTTAGACCTCTAGAGTCTGTTCTTACAACTCTCAGGTTAACTTAATTATTTCAACAACAGCAGGCATACCTGGAATGGTGCTTTGTTCCATTCACTCCTATAGAAAAAATCTGCTTATTGATTGATTGATTTTATCAACACAGTCCCCAAATATAGGTGGTTGATGCCATTCAGGCTAACGCTGCGTTCCATTTGGCCTCGGGGTCGGATTTACAGAGGTCCAACATGTAAAGTTTGAGACGAGCACCCTCTCATCTCAAAAATCCTACTTGGAAACCCTTATTTCAGAACTCAGAATTAGACATCCACACCCGGTGTTCTGACAGAATTTTAAAAAAAATAAATAATATATTGATATTGACTGTTGACCCTCAGCTGTTAGAAATGCTCTGTTGTGCAAAAGCATAAATTCACATTTAAACATTGATTTATAACATACAGCTGTAGTAACACTGTCCGGGTTGTTTGGATCCATATTTTTGTTGATTTGAGCAAATTCTTGGTTTTTAATTTTTGATTTGAGTCGTTACAGTTATGTACTGCTCCAAGGTCCGAGTTCCAATCTCTGAGGAAAACTGGAATGCAGCATACTTTTCTGGCCTTGTCCATAGTTGGGCTTTTATAGTTGTGGTCTGTTAATAGATTTTCCTATTCAATTATTCATTGCTTCATTTCTCACTGTTACCAGCAGATGGGGCTGACACAAATCCAAGCATTCAAAGACATAGTCAAACATTTACAGCATTTTAAAAATATTTGACAATATATGCCAACGCCCAAATAAAGCATAGTACTAGTACTAGCACATAAAGTCTCCTTTAAGACACTGAGAAAAAATTATATCCCACCTTTCTGTAATTTCTTTAGATTCTCACTAGTCTGTGACAATAGCAATACTCCCAGTCCATGAAAGCAAAATCTATTCAAAGATCAATGCTTACTAAATACATTCCAATCAGATCCCATAGCGTCCAGTGGCACGTTTAAATATACTCCTGCGTGTTGTGCAATATGCTAATTGAACACTTTGCTTCCCATTTTGTTCGGCTCAGCACTCGCCTCGGCACAGATCGATACAGGACATAATTACTGCACTTTGTAAAATTGTTAAGAAAAAGTTAATATCATTATCATTATGAATCGCCACAGGTTTTGCATTGTGGGCAGGATTGGATGCGCGCATGGGATTCCAAATGGGAGATTTATTTAGAAGAGAAAAGTTGGCTTCTGTCTTGTGCTAGATGCATTTGCACCTCAAGGTTGCCTCTTCAGCAGCTATTGGAAAGAAAAGAAAGAAGTCAGTGAATCTTTCATGAATGATTGATTAAATACATAGCGCCGGCTTAATGCGAGAAAGACTGAATTGAATGCGCTGACGAAACAATTGGCTGCAATGTTTTCTTTGTTTTTCACATTGTACAATTTCTATTGAATAAACAGAGCTGGAGCAACTTTGGGCTTTATCAACCTTTAAAGGCCCTATGTTGTGCTTAACTGATGAATGAATTAAACAATGTACAGTTCCTATAATCAAAAACACAGTTGTACTTAGTTTCGTTGACGCTTTTTAGAAAAATTATGCATGCATCCTTCTTCTGCTCCGCCATGTTTAAAAAAAAATTCTGATACTCAAATGAACCTTCTCTGGTTTCATTTCAGCACTTTCAGCACTACTTTTTTTTAGCTTTATGCAAACTGTTTCACTCACACAATTATTAATATTCTATGCACTGATATCCAAGCAGACTTTTCTTTATATTCATCAATATATGTTATTGAAAAAATTGTGAAATACCAATGCAAATGTATCCAGAAGTATTGAATAATGGATAAAGTGTCTCCTTTTAACTAATGTAACGCCTGGAGAACATGCAGAAAAGTATGAGTCATTCGCCAAAGACAGACCGAAGCTGGCAAAATCCTCGGCGAGACATGCCAAGATGCTTTCCCGCTGGTTTCAAGGAGAGATGAGCAAAGTTACTCTGCGTCGTTTGGAAAGGAGGCGCTGCCAATTATAGAATATGTACAACAGATTGTCAGTCATTAGATATAATGAGCTTACAGGCCCACTCGCTTTGGCTTGGCTGGAATCTGCAAGTTTGAATAGGGTAAGTCGAAGCTCCCATTGATCTGGAATGTTTTAAATTTTATCTTTTGTTTCACTGATTACTTATTTTCACATAAATTAATTAAAAAGAAGAATCAATGTACTGTAGATCAACACATGTTTTGGTTGTACTTGGCAGAAAAAGAAGAAAGTTTCTGGCAGAATGATTATTACTAATTCATCAGTCCTGTATTTTATTTTTTTAAGCTGAAGCAGGAAAACTGTTAATAATTTAGAGGATCGTGATTGGATACAGATACCCATGTGTTTTATTAAAATGCATTGAAACCTCTGCTAGAAATAGTGTAGCTGCACGATTAATTGCCACTGCATCAGACAGTTGCAGTTAGACCAGGTTTTTTTCTTAAATGTTACACAGAATCACACCATTAATCACGATGTCTGTATAATGTCTGCTTCGGATGTTTGAGTACGATCCATCGTTGTTGAAAACTCTTGTGCGTCTCATCTGGAAAAAAAAAAAGACAAAAAATATGAACCTATTGAGCTCAACAGTCAGTCAGAAGTAAATTTTGTATTCGTAAAAAATTCCAAGGAGGCTGAGCAACTGCAATTTTTTAAAATAACTTAGCGGTTTCAGAAACAGATTTTGAATTTAATTTGAGGTCTTATGCTCATTCGTCACCACACAGCTGATTAGCCCCGAGCAAGCTTTCAAACATTGAATATAACTTTTTTTCAGTCGCTTTTGGGGAAAATGAATGGAAATTTACTTCCGGAACCAAGCAGTGGTCTTTCACTGTTGAGCTCCATATTTATAAATGATCAGCTAAATAAAGCACCAACATTTCGCCACTCTGAGATAGGGAAAATTGCAACTTTGACGATGGATCCCAAACATGACAAGACCGAGGGATACCAAAAGTAACTCTGAGAGACATACTTAGATTATCTACAAAACAAACTTTGAATGACCAAAATTGGACAAAAGTGTGACCTGTGATATGTGCCGAAAAACGGGTTGGTATAATAAGAGATAAGAAAATATAAGAAAACGGGAGATCTACAAGAACTAAATTACACGGTCACTCAATATGAATAATAATAAAGAGAAAATAGAGATTTTAATTATGCAGCCCTTGCGCTCTCTGTTGGAATATCATAAGAACAATTTTCATGTAAACATTTACAAGACACATGCATTATCTCTTGGAAATGCTTAAAATACTTCAGAATATACTTTGACTAGCTATGGTGTTCGATTACTTTGAACACCGTAATAATCACATGATAATAAGGGCAACATTTTGGACCTTAAACATGTATTTATAAAAAACATCTGTGTGGTTTGTAAACAATAAATGAGTAAACCTCAAATCTCAAGGTGCACTGTGTCACTTTAAAGTGAGGAATACACATTGTGAATGTTTGAACAAATGATATAAAGATTTAAACAGTTACAATAAAACAGTTACAATAAAACCCCTCTACGCCTTTGTTTTGAGTAGAATCATAAAAACACAGCTCTGGTTGAATGACCTCAGGGACTTGTAAACGGCTGTTCACACACTTGTATCTGTCTTGACTTTAATGTTCTTTGATTCCCTCTTGTTACTTGAGATGAGCTGATAAGAAATCATGGGCCTAAAACTATCTATCTCTCACGCTTTGTCTGTCTCCTTGGGAACCGATCGTGAAAGAATGACTTGATCTGGACTTCCCTGCCGTCTATGCATATTGGTTCCCCTTTGCTTGTAGTCATGGTAAACAGCCCAATTACCTAAGGATTACTAGGTTTAGTTATTGTTTGGTATTTGACTTATTTTTATCATTTATTATTCTTTGACAATGTTAAAGAACACACATTATGCAAAATTGACTTTTGAGCTTTTAACCATGATCCAACATTATTCCCACATCAAAAACATGAATTTACCTTCATTAACGCTAGTTTAATGAATCTTGGTTAGAAATTCCTCTTAGAACGTCAAAAACACTGACGTTTTCTCGATCTTTGACGAATCTTTGCTGTTTTTTAAGTCCATGAATCATCACCAGACTTGCGCTGTGAATTTGTCCCGTATAATCACGATTAGTACAACTACGTTCTGAGACCAGGAAGTGAGAGGCCAGCTTGATGCGTTAAAATATTAATCTTAAACTGTGTACAATTCCTTCCGCAGCAAGTACTTAGTCCCAAAACGCAGTTTCAGTTATAAAACTTGTTTTTTGGTTCTAAACCATGATATGCCAAGCTAGACAGAGTATGTATAAAGGCTAATTATAAATAATGCAAAATATCTGTCCTTAAAGCTAGAAGCGAATAGGATAAAGTTCAATATTATGCTTGATAAATTAAAAAGTAATTAAACAGAAGAACCAGAACATTGCCTACAAGTCTGAACGTGTGTGTAAGTGAATGAGTGAGTGAGTGAATGTATGACAGTCGCATAGTGAGTACAGTCATAGGCGTTTTAACTAAATGCGCTTTAGTATTATTTTCATGTATTTTGCTGTCTGTTTTATTATGTTGTCATGTCTTCACCCGTGTGTGTTATACTGTTGTTTATACTGTTGTATCTGCTTTTACCCCCTGTCCCATGGAACTGCAGATGGAAATTAGCTTTGAGCTAAATCCAGTGTATTTACAGCATTAGCTTTTCATACATGCTGTCCCATTCAATTAAATAAACTAAACTAAACTAAACTAATACATTCATATTACTCTTCTGAACATGACAAGCCACAATGTCGTTTGTTAATGCATTCCATGTTAAATTACTTCTGTAGCTACAGTTGCCCTGGGGAAGACTGATGGAATCGAGGCTGTCAATCTGCGCCACTGGCCTCTCCAACCTCCATCAATCAGTCACACACAGAGTACTTCCTGGAGGATGGGCTGAAACAGGGAAGCGCACTACGGCACTCACCAGAATGACTCATCATGGTGAGTAGCCCTTCTCATCTGCTCATCCGAGGGGAAGGATAGAGACTATTCCCTAGCTAAAGACTGCAGGAATCAATCAAAAAACCACATATACGAGGTACCAATAGCACTGTAAGAAGGTTTAAACTCAGAAAAGTCCATTTTGCATGATATAGGCCCTTTAATGTGTTATTAATATGTAGCAGTGGAAGTGGCTATGGTTTGGGCTAGGATCAGAAGACTATGGCTCGGCTGCTGGAGCTGGTGTGATAAAGAAGACAAGAATCATGAATTGATTTTAGTGGTGATGGTGCCATATATTATAATGAATTGAAATAAGAAAAGTATTTACAACAACAGAAAGAACAATAACACCATATATACACAGACTGCAGTATTGATAACTGGTTTGAATGAGAAATGTTCACTTTGAACTGGTATTGAGTTCAATGATGAGTTACAACAAAAGAGTCAAAAAAAAATAATTAAATCCAATCACGGCAATACGGGCAGGTCCAATCAATTGTCTGATGCTGCAACCCACGAGGGTTTATTAAATTCAATGGAGAATAGTCCAAAGGTCATGAAATCACAAAATGTGGGAACGCAGATGTAGCATTCAGCATTTAAAAGCTGTGTCAGCCTCCTACCAGACCCGTAGGGCGAAGATTGTAGGCTCCCAATGTGTCTCAGCTCGCCATCGAATAAGCACCTGGCCAAATCCTCAGAATTGACAAACACGATGGCAGCAACAGACTCCCCACAGACCCGTAGTTAGCTCAGTTCACAGCTGTCTCGTCAGCCTCCCCACGCACATCTGACTAGGCAAAAGTACCGGCACAGGTTGAAAACTGTTCTGCATGCTACCATTGGTCGAGCAGGTTGCGTGGAGCACATAAGTGACATAATAGGTGTGTTTGCGAACACAGAACATGAAGCAGGGTTTTAATAAAGACGATTTTTAACCAGGGTTACAAATGTTTAAAAAAACAGGGCTTGTGGTGTAGGATGTGGAGTGACTTTGACAACATGTTGACACTTCCCAATAAGCATTAACAATGTGGCTCTCATGGATGTCTGTCTGTCAGGTTAAATAGGCTGCGTCAAGTGGGGTCAGTGGACATGTCTGGAGTAAACCAAGAGACCAGTGCTTGTGTGTGTTTGAATTTTTACATTTCGAGTTTTGGTTAAAAAAAAAATCATTTAAATAATATTAATAATAGTGTAATTTGACACATTTGCCTTATTAACTCCACACTCCTCAGAAGGGCAAAATAATCTTAATAAATCCATACTAAATTTTCACCAGTTGCACGTGAATGTGAGGAAAAAATCCATAAAAGAACAGTGAGCAAACAAGTACAACAAACTCTGAAGACTAACATAAGCAAACTAAATTAAAATCTTTATTTTTAAAGTAGAGCACAGAGTGACAAGAATGTATTACTTTAACGAGTGCTTGGTCAGTGATTATGCTTGTTTTTACAGAGCTTGTCAACATTGTGTAAATATGCATGGTTCGGTTCATGATCATTCAAAGTCCTATTTATCAAAGCACATTAAAAAAGTGTTAAATGACATCTTACATTTTGTATAATATTTATACATCACGCTGGTTGTTTGCACTTTTGATAAATAGACTGTCTGAGCTCACATTTGATCCAACCAAAAGATGTTAAAGCATGTTAAAGCATTTAATCAAGTTCAAGTTTAGTTTATTTGCCATTTCATTTGCATTTAAAAGCCACATTGGAAAGACATGTGCAAAAAAGCCCAGAGCACACAAACAAACAATGGACATAAGTTACAAAACACTAAAAGTACAATGAAAAATTTGACATTACGAAAATAAACAAGCTAAAAAGTTCAAGTTAATATGAAGTGTCTCACTTTCCTATTTCACAGTGGCAAAAGTTTCAAACACAATTAAAACCAACATAAAACAATTATGAGATATGCTTCACAAAATGTATACATTTTTAACTGTTCAGTGAATTTTAACAATTCTTCATTTAATGCTCTTGCATCGACAGATGAATGTAGGCAATCAATTTCCATTCATTGCCCAGCACATATTATTGTGAAATTGTGAATCATAACTCATTTTTTATTATTTTTTAATCTTTCTTGCACTATAGTATTCTCCTAATATTTATTTTAATCCTTTCTTTCAAACAATAAGATATTGTAATTTCTACTTTCTTGCCGCTAACCACAATTCTTCTATGTCCAATGTGAGCAAAGATGGACATGGCAATCCAATCTAATGTCTTTTTGCATCATATTCTTTCATGAGACATACATACCTCCAACTGCTTTTCAATATATAACTGTCTATGTAAACGATAGCTGCATGCGGCATGTTAGCATTAGCCAACCACAGTATTAATGAGGAAATTAATAGGAGGATGCCGTGTCCGGGCGCTAGCACAGTGTAAGCTAAACCCAGCTAATCGATACTGGCTAAGGGTATAATGTGCAATGTAAATCACAAAGCTATGAAAGCGAGAAGCTAATGACCTATTGCATTACACCAGCACTGAGTCGATGACTGACGGCAAAGTTACACTCTTTAATAATTCAGCAGTAAATTATGGGACTGATGAGGAATGGGCAAAATGGCAGGGGGGACTTGGGGAAGCTTGTTTTCAATTCTAGGCCGTGTAAGGTAAAATGATGAAAGAAGGGTGCTGCAGGAAAAGATATCAATTTGAAGCTTTTGCAGTGCTGTAATAATAATAATAATAAAATAAGCAGGTCTGGTCCAGGGCACAGGTCTGCAATTAAATTTTACCGTGAGCCAAAACGCACCCGTATCGTAACAGCGGGGACCACAAATAAACTGGTAAAATTGACAACCTATAATTATTTCAAACCATTTAAAACAAGTTCTAATGGGAATATCCATTTAAAAACACAATTTAAACCAAATGTTTTTTACTCATGACTTCATCGGCAAAACTTACAACCATGACACGTATTATTTATAGCCACCTCTTGTGCATACAGTTAAACCTTTTTGATACACTGGTAGAAAGCGTTACTGCAGCCAAAAAGTCATGCACTTCCCGGTTTAACCCTGAAAAGCTCCACAAATTGTTGATTCCCACCAACCGTTAAATATTTTATGGACTCCTTATTCACCTTATTGCTGAAGTTGCCCTGAGCACCGCCATCTGAGGTACTCCTCCTTCTAGTTGTATTGGTGAACATAGGGATGCCGACCTCAACAGAGTTCCCGCTCGACCGGAGGTGCCATTACAACGGAAGTGCTGATCCATGGCAAAAAGAGGCAACAGTGGGTGGGGCGGAATAAGGTGAAAAGACCCTTCCAGGAGTGACGTAATAGAATAGAACAGAATGTAAACACAAGAACCATCACAAGATCCTGTTTTTTTGGTCGTTTAAAGACTTCACAGACACATGCTTGTTGTTCATCATTTGAAAACGAGTAATAACTATCTATGTAATTTCAACCACTATTTTCTAAAGTTCACTGAGGAGGACAAACAAAACAAAAATGTTCCTGTTAAACTGTTGTCACCAGCTGTGTTTTTGGTTAAGAAAGTTAAGAAATGCTTCTTACGAGGTTGTTAGCATGTATGCTATCTTCGGCACTAACGATAACAATCTACACAAAAACACTGTTACACGTGGCCATATTTTTTAATGAGGTTCTGGTGTTAACCATGTGTGGTCGAGTGGTTGTCATTTGCCAAAACAGCCCTGGTTTTTCATAGTTTGTGATGTTTGAAGGCTAAAGCTAGCTCTCCCAATGCATTAGAGCTAACACATGGAATTGTACCAGGCTTTGGAACGTGGCGTTTTGTTTACACTGGGTCTATTGGAGATCCATGTTTTCTACGTATGATACTTCTACATAACAGAGCAAATTGATTATTCCTGTGGTTTCAAATGAAATATCCAAAAGCATAGTTGACACAATTAATTTGGTCTTTTATAATAGCGTCAACTTCTGCTATCGTTATAAACCCACCCAATCGCACCAGGGATTATTCACTTTCAAGACAAAAGAAGTTGTTCAAAACCAACCAATATTTCTGCTGAAACTCTTCTGACGATATCTATACTCAGTGAACTAAAACATGTTGCATAAAAGATGTCTGCCTTCCCTTTCCCGCAGAAAGAGGAGTGGAATCTTAGTCATGCTATTTTGTTTGGAGTCTTGGAGGTGAGCAGCGGAGTGGCAGGTCACTGATAAAACCGTTTATACAGGGGCAAGATTAGGACTTTAGTACGCCTGGTCCCCTCAACGCTGGGCCAACCGATAGCACAGCTCGGCTAATCCTGCATAGACGCTGATAGGCAAAACAAAGATTTGTGTGGTGCGATTGGCCCGCTATTTTTGGGAAGCATCTGAGTGCAAAATAGCTAGGTACTTGTATGGAAGCCTCTAGGTCAGTGCGCAGGAGTGCTTTACTAAGATGTTTACTATTCCACGTGGTTAAGTCGTGCGCATGATGTAGTGGTGCAAAACATGTGGTTAGGAGTCAAATGTGGATACAGAGGTCTGTGGAGATGCATCAGACTGGACTATGCTATAATACAAATAACTGTGTATGAGGAATTATTTGAGTAAGCAGCAAGCCTAAGTAAAAGCTTTTGTTAGCTTATTTGTTATTATTTGATTTTTGATTAATGTATGCTTTCAGATATGTGTGTTTAATTTTTTTTCACTCTGCTTCTTCTTAAGTTCGCAAATCATCGCCCGTCTTGTTTTTTGAATTTCTCCCCGGCCCACATGATCAGTACAACTGCGTTTTGAGACCAGGAAGTAAACAGGCCAGCTTATGCGTTGAAATGTGTATCTTAAACTTTGGGTTTTGGCACCATCTACTGGCTGCAGAAGGAATTACATATAACAGCAGAGATCCAAATGTAATTTTGTTTGTTAAAAACTTGTTTTGTTCTAAAACATTGAGATGCCAAAAAAGGTACTCAAGAGCATGTTTAAAGACCAATAAGAATACAAATAATGCATTGTATTAAGTCACCCTTTAAAGATGTCTAATAGCCCCAATTTTACTCCTACTTGCTTGAATTATTTCTTCTATAAATACCTGCATTTACATGAGTCATATTATTTAGCTACCTATACTTTTACATGGGGAGAAATGACCATATATTAGTAGTAAGTAGTGTACTTTACCCCCTTATGGTTACTTTCACTTATGGTCTCAGAATACATGCACTTGTATGATGTATTCACAGTTAACAGAGATAATGTGAGATTGTGCACTAACTGGGAGAAGGTCATTTATTGACATGAGTGGAGACAATTCTCATTGATTTCAAATAGAGGTGCTTTAAGACCGGAGCAAACATGACCCTACTTCACGAACAAGGCAAACACTTAACATTTGACTGGTTTTAATTTGTTTCTGTAATCTTGCCAGCAAGAAGAATTCTCTTCTCCCGCTTCGTTTGCAGTCCACACCAGGGATTAAATGGGCCAATAACATGGCATTTAGGGCCCACAGGCAGGACTGGAACCAATCACAGAGCAGCGTTGTGGTTTGGGCAGAATTAAAACAACCAAAACAAACATGGCGGCGCAGTTGGCCATATTTCAGCCTATTTTAGGAGAAATACGGACAATTTTGTTTTTCAAAAACATGTACAAAATGGCACTTTTCTGAACACTGGATTTAACACAATTTTGATGTTTCCGCTTCCGCTATTGTGACGCTTTGACCAATCAGTGTGAAGTATTTTTTCAACATCTCGGCGGCTTTCGTTGAGAGCCTTCCCCGATTGATTCATGTGAAGAACTCAATTCAGTGAGACACAGATCAATCTGGAGTGAGCCAGGTTATAGTTTCTGTGCAATAATTAGGATGTTTAAAATAATTAACTTACAGTAAATGCCCTTTCTACACCCCCATGAGAAACATAGAGTGGAGAAGTGTTTAATTTACAAAAATTTCCCTCGATGGCTCAAACCCCAGACTCCCACCTCTTGATGTCGTCAGGTGATAAGTATTAATCAGCTTCACTTTCTCCACAATATTCTTTCTGATCATTTCAGCACTCAAATTGCCTTCTGTGGTCTTTATTCTACCTAGCTGGAGGGTGAGCTTATAGTTGCATGTTTTTTGCAAGAAAGCCTTTTAAATAGGGAGAAAACATTCAAACTCTGTAGTCTATATACTGTATATACAGCTATTTTCAACCTTGTGAGTTGCAGCAGACTTTTTTGTTGAAAAGGTGCTGCGGTAAACCATCTACTACTAAGGCAAGGCAAGGCAAGGCAAGTTTATTTGTAGAGCACAATTCGTACACAAGGCAATTCAAAGTGCTTCACACAACAGGAAAAAAATGCATTAAAATCACAAAGACATGGCAAAAATAACAAAACCTTAATTTAAAGAAATTTAAAGGTGCCATTTTTAGGCTATCCGTCAAATAGTTCAAGACATAAAGAGAAAAGTGCAAAGAAAATCATTTCAGTCATATGCACAGCTAAACAAAACAGTTTTTAGCTTAGATTTGAACATTGCCAGAGTAGCGGCCTGTCTCACATCCTCAGAAAGACTGTTCCAGATTTTAGCTGCATGAAACTGAAACGCAGATTCCCCATGTTTAGTCCAGACTCTGAGCACCAGCAGGAGGCCGGTCCCTGAGGTCCTCAGAGTCCGAGATGGTTCATATGACACTAACATGTCCGAGATGTACTTTGGTGCTAGGCCATGGAGAGACTTGTATACAAGCACTTTAAGTCTATTCCTCTGAGCCCCTGGGGTCAGTGCAGAGACCTGAGCACAGGACTAATGTGATCGTACTTCCTGGTTCTAGTCAGGACCCGAGCAGCAGCGTTCTGGATGTACTGCAGCTGTTTCAGCTCGTTTGGAGAGGCCAGTGAGCAGGCCGTTACAGTAGTCTAATCTACTAGAGACAAACGCATGGATAAGTCTCTCCAAGTCTGGTTTAGACACTATACTTTTGATTTTGGCAATGTTTTTTGATGGTAAAAAGCTGCTGATGTTATTGATTTGACGTGGCTGTTAAATTCAAGTCTGAGTCCATTAATACCCCCAGATTTCTAACTTGATTTGTTAGTTTTAGAGTGAAGACTCTGGAGGTGACTGCTAACACTTTCTCTTCGTTTCTGTGGGCCAAAGACGATGAAGAGTTCAGCTGGAGAAAGTTGTTTTGCATCCACACACTGATCTGTTGGATGCAGTGACAGAGTGAATCCACTGGTCCATATTCACCTGCCGTCAGTGAAACATAGATCTGAGTGTTGTCTGCATAATTGTGATAGGACACATGTTCGCTGCGTATCAACTGACCTAACGGCAGCATGTAGAGGTTAAACAGAAGGGGTCCCAAGATTGACCCTTGGGGCACCCCATAGGTCAGGGGCATCTGGTCTGAGACATGGTTTCTAATTTCAACAAGTACTTCCTGTCTTCCAGATTAGGGCAGTGCCAGTGATGCCACCCAGTCCTCTAGTCTCTGTAAGAGGATCCCATGATTATTAAAAGACAATGATAAGAAAAAAGAAGTGTCACTGTGGCTGGAACCAGAGATTTTTGGATTGGTGCTTGCTGAGGCTATTCCACATTCATTAACAAAGGAAATCAGTAAACTCAAATTGGAAATGTTTCCAAGTGCACATGGCAAACCTCTAAGCACACTAGTATTCATTGGCACACTGGTTTGAAACTCAACGGCCTATTCAATCCCTGTTTTCCATATACTGCTTATGTGTCAATAACCCACTCCAAAGGCTTCCAGTATGAAAAAGGTTCAGTTTCTTTCACAAAGCAAATGACAAATTAACTACTTTGCTTTTCCTCGTGCTTCTACCTGTTAAATATCCACCAAATTCAACCCATAAATGTTACAACCAGCTCTTACATTGGCTGGATTCTTGGCAAGGAAAAACACGTTCTAAGCTCGGTCCATGTCATCCGCCCTGGCAGCAGAGGACCTGCTAGGTGCTTTACCACCCGTGCGTCGTCCAAAACGAAAACACACGCAACCAAAATATTGAACAGGCTCGAGTTTAAAAGCTCGTTAACAAACGGTCAACGGTCTAGTTCAGCATTTAATCACAGGCTCCATCTGGTGGGACAAATCCCCCATGTGCTGTAGTGGGAGAGAGAGAGAAAGAGAAAAGCGAGGAGAGATGTCAATCAAGATAATGTTTTAAATTGTCTTCAAAGGGTACATCTTTGCTTTGGTAAAAGAAATATGAATTAGTTGTGCTCTGATAAGTTGAATGTTTAATGCTTTTGGCTCGGTGAGGTGGTTGCAATTACAAATGCAATACTTTGTTAGAGTAAATTAAATGTAGTTCATTACAGTGGGTTGAGAATTTACCTACGAACAGAAAGGTTGGACCTTGTTGACTGGTTCGACAAGGGTTTAAAATTTGCTATCACCAAAAAATTACAAACTTCCATAGAGATTTTAAAATATATATATATATTAACAGAACACGACCAGAGAATGAAAAGACAAAATAAAAAAGGAAATATGAAACTAAATATCAGTCAGGCACATGTCCCCCAATATAACGTTGTTCCAGTGTCCGACAAATTTGTTCAATGCTGTCAGTTTTTCCGTCTTGTAAATATACAAATATATATATTATTTCAATCCAGTCTTTCATAGTCTGCTCCATTCCAGTCATCCATTTTTTTGTGATTGCCTTCTATGCTGGGGCCAAAAGTACACTCCACAGGTATTGTGTTGAAGATACTTTTTCCTGTGAATAATGTGCGCTTTGACATGGTGTTAAAATATTGTGATACATTTTGCCAAAAGAATTCTTTCCAAATGTGTGATTTTGTGTTCCTCCTTTGAGATTTGTAAATATGTTCCCAATTCTTCATCAGCTATTACTCAATTTTCCTCTTTTTCCCCCATTTCTTTTTTGATATATCCAGTTGAATTTTTGTTACGATCAGTAATTTGTACAGGTTTGAGATGACTCCCTTTGAGAGGTCTGATATATATGCTTTTATTAAAAAAAGATCAGTCAAAGGGCAGTTGTTGTTTTGTTTAATTTCCTGGTTGAAATAACACCTAATTTATATGGACCTATTAAAGTCAAAGGAGTCTTTCTCATCAAAACCTTTCATTCTGTTGACATATTTTAAAGATATTCTGAATAATTTTACACTTGCATCAATTAGCTGTGACTAAATTAAACAGCATGTACAGACAAAATTAGCACAGCAGGTATCCAATTTGTATCAATATTATAGCAGTAATAAATGCTACAGCTAGGATCTCCTTGAGGTTGGTTTATACTCTGGTACGTTGGTTTAAGCTCTGTTCAGGTGAGTGCTGGCTAATCAGGGTCCAGGAACACTGTGGGAACTCGAACCATTTCATTTTCATTTATGTATTTATAGGACAATTAACAATTACATTAGCTTATGTGCTGACATTTCTATTCCATCTATAGCATTTCCTAGCGATTTTAATACGTTTTCCATGTAGTCTTTGCAAGACACAGCGTTTGCAATCAGAAGCCTTTTCACACGAAGAAACGATTTGGCCGAGATGCACGTAGAGCTTTCAGATAAGCTCTCAGGTGCATTGCGGAGCTGTGCAGCACATCCGCCTTGATTTGATGCTCGACAATAAACCAACCTTCACAAAGAATCTGGTTCCAGATCTTGAGAAGGTTTCCCGGGGCACTGCATAGGCTCTTCTTCTGATAGTTTGCCACATGAGCAGTACAGTTTTAACTACTATTTACAACTGTAGTCACAACAAAGTTTGTTCCATTCTGTATTTCAACCAATCAAATTCACAGAATGGCACAACTAATTCAAATGTCAGTTTGTGCACCATGCACAGGAGGGGAATTTAGCAGTTTAGACAATGCTGCTACCCCCTGAGATCTGCTCCACAATTCCCTTCAAAAAGACATTTCTCGCTCCAATCTGCATCCTGTAAAGTCTGTGTTCATTAATGCAGTGCGTAACATGGACTTTATATGAGCAGATTGTTGCTCTAACAACCCTAAAATGCCACTGTGCTCTCTCTTCATAATGAACTAATGATTGTCATGCAGAGAGATGTTAAGCCTTTATCCATTTAATTTGAGGTCCAGATTGTTGCTGCTATGCTATAATTTTAGCCTTGGCACCAGACAGCCGCATGGAACTGCATTTTTAAAGTGCATTTTGCGATAATGGCTATGTAACCACACAGAAAACGCTATCATAGATTGGAAATATTTCTTGTTACCGAAGCCAATATTAAATTCTAGGAGCACGGCATGTGTGTCTCTCAAGATATGAATGCAATGTAATTACTTGCCAAGTGAGTTACAAAAGGAATTCTGAAATGCAATGAACAAGTGCAAATGGCAATCCAAACAGTGAAAATGATGTATAAACACATGTAATATTATTCTGATTGTATATGTTCTCCAAAGTACAGTGACCTGTCGACCTTTTGTGAGGCCTCTACAGAATAATGAGGCTCATTATCTTTAGATGCAGCAATTATATAAAGGGGGAGATGAAGCTACGATAATAAACATTGTTTATTTTATGTTGCCTAATTACCTGAGCAACATGTGAAGCGTAAAGCCTGATGCCCAGCTAATTGAGATACTCTGTGTGAGATAATTAAAGATGCACAATTATGGGAGATAGTTAGACAAAATGTGACAAAACTTTCTGAAGAGAATTGGCGCATGGAGATAGAATTCTGGCCTGTTTAGAGATTGCAAATCGTTTTAAGGTATGATTCCCTTAATTAAGCTAAAAACTGCATAACAGGCGAAAGATCTGGAGATGTGTCCTGGGCTCTGCACTGTAGTCGGCCACAGCTCCAAGTAGGTTGTTCCCAGTGGCATTACAGAGTGGGTCAAATGCTGAGGACATTTCTCAAAGACAAAAGTCAACCTCAAAGTGAAAATATTGATCCATCAGTACCACTTGATTTGTTACCAATTCAAGCCCATTAAGCAGTTGAGTACAATATAATCAAATAAAGATGATTTGGATGAAGATGGTCAGAAAGAGGATTTGTCAGGTCGGGTAATCGAATCCTGTATCAGGGAAGTTTTAGGTGAGTGGCAGCCCTCAGGACAAAAGTGTCCCTCTTCTGTGTCCTGCAGTCGGCAACAAGAAAAAACTCTTTTCTAAGCTTCACTCTTGCTCCAGTTTCAGTTTGATGATTAGACGGTCTTCTGCCACATTTGGTCTAATTTGGTATTGCATTGGGATAAAAATTCTGTAGCATTTCAAAGCCATCCAGTAACAGGACTGGGATGGAATGCGTTGGCAGTGAACGCAAATTTGAGTGCAGAAATGCTCAAAGCGGGTCCGATGATGGTTTATGGACTGAAACTTTTTCAAAATTGAGTGATTTGTGAGCGCTCAAAGAAGAAAACCCTGTAAACATGATTACTAATACAAGCATGAATAAATCAAAATGCAACTCCATATGTATGTTTACAATGAGGAAATGCTACAAAACTCCAAATATGAGCTAGATATGACCCTTTAACTTTAACCCTGCAAATCTCTTTACTGACTTATTTTTCTCCAATACAATTTATTCTGTGCCGCTCCATTTTAGAACACAAAAATCGTATCTATTTTGAAAGAATCTCATGGAATCTCATGGGATAGCTATGAGTGTGTTCACTCACTTCTATGTTTCACAGCTGGCAGACACAAATGTAAGTCTAGACAATGCGAACGGCAACAAACAAGCACAACAAAATCAGTCTTTCCTCTAGGGGAGTTCATTATCAAAGAACTGCTGTCTTCAACTGAAGCAGCAAAGTGGTTGCAACCAAATTTTACAAATTACAGGGGAAATCCACCTGGGTTTTGCCTGCGCTAATGTTGTGCACGCTAGCTACACATCCAGGTAAAGGCTCCCAGGTGGTATGCCTTTTATCTTCCTCTCATCTCATCCATCTAATCCCTATTATGATAAACACAAAAGAGATAATGGACCTGGGTCATATTAATACACTATGGAAATTTAAATGATAAATTGTTTTGCAAGTAATGGAAAATAGCATGTTGTGTCAGATTGTGTGTGTGTGTGTGTGTCAGAACATTTGTTGGGTTAGTAGTTGCAGGTTTTATACATAAAACTGTACATATTGATGCTAAGTTACAGAACACTCATGTATCTAACTCTTCTGCTTGAGAATATATGAAAAGTGTATGTAAATTCCAAAAATAGTAATGCTAATAACTTACCGCAGTGTACAAAAACCATTGTAATGAATTCAATGTTAGTGCATGTACATTGACAGTGATTGCGAGTCAAACTTTCCAGAGTTCAAACTTTCAAGAAACGCCCTAACAATCCTCCAAGTATTCACCTTGAGAAGTCTGTTCGTCTTTACCTTTATTAAATCTCATAACTTCATTCTTTCACATTTCAACACTACAATTACGCGTCGCTGAATCACATCACATGGTATTGAAACAATTCCATGAAACAATGCCAGAGCAACAACCTTGGGCTTTCAGATAGAGAATCCGCATTTTCAAAGGTTGCCTGGGTTGTGCGGGGGTGGCATAAAGTGCAGGAAGAAAGCCCTCAACACGAGAAAGAACGCTGCTTCTGGTACATTATGGATCAGGAGAGGTCTAGAGCCCACTTAGGGGCATTGTCAGGGCTGCTCCTGTCTACTAACAAGGGCCGCAGAGAAGCAGAGCAGCGCAGAACATCACAGGTATTTTTTTACTGGTGCTGAGCTGGATGTAATTATTATGCAGTCTGGAAAAAATGGCGGCATCTTCGTTTTTGCTGTGGTAGTCAGGTGTTGTGCAACATGAATGTATGAAATAGTATCACGCTAAAGTTCAATGGGTCTATGCACCCTTCATTCATTTGATTTTCAATTTAAAATCAAGAAATACTTTTTCTTCTAATAATAATGATCTGATCTTTGGATCAAAAAATAAAAAAATAACTAAGATTTGGAGCACACATTAATTAATTATTTTAGCCTTACTCATTTTGCACAACGCAAAGTTGTACCATGAGTGGGGCCTGAGCTCGAGGCGCATGCAGTCGTTTTGTACCTGGCCTTGGTTGAGTTTGGTTAGTTTAGGACAAGCGAGGACAGATGCTCCAGTCCCAGGGTAACTGGGACTGAGCTCGCGTCGGGGCAAGTGATTTTGCAATTCATCGAATTAATTCGTTTCAATAACAATTGTTGGCATTCATGACCCCTGAACACAAAAAGTAAGCTTCCTGCAAAATGGTAACATTGACTTTTTAATAATGATTAGTTTTATTTAGAGAACATAAGCCTAGATAAATGAATTTGATTAGCCCACACATAGGAATCTACTGTAACCATTGCATTTTGAGGGTGCAATTGAGACTATTGCCAAAATGTTTAACTTTTCGGCGTATCATCTGGGGTTCCAAAAACCTAGTGTGAGTGCGTTATTCATTAAAAAAAAAAAAACATGCATTCTTATTGTGAGCGGGGCCGTCTCTCAAAAGATCTGATCTGTTTGTCTCAATGGAGATGTTCAGTTTAATGCCATGCTGTGGGATATTCCAGGCAAAGCAATAACATATTCATGGAGACAAGCAGGCGGGCATAGGGCACCTTTTCAATTAGAACACAGGTTTTTAAATACACTTGTGTCTTTATAACCCCATAAAGTTAAGGAATTCATATTCAGTAAACAAGAATATATTTCCCACTTTTCATCTTTCAACATCGAGTTTGCTCAAAAACACTGCTTGAGTCTGGGCATTATTCATGAACCAAGGGCCCTGGGCCTTCAAATATAAGGTCCAGACATCACCTCTCATCTTATCACAATTGCGCAAAGGATAATCAAGTTTCTATTGACTGACAGAGCAGAACATGTTTCTATCAGTTTAGAGGACACGGAAGAATTCAGTAAGTGACATGTTTACAACTTTTTGGTCTAAAAATGACATGAACGGATGTGATATATGCACAAGGGAACTCAACAGTGCTGCCTCATACACTACATGGTGCAAATGGGGTAAAAAGGGCACTAAATGTACTTCACATTTAGTGCCCTTTTTACCCCATTTGCACAGTGTAATGGGAAGTAGTGGAAAGAGTACTGAAAATATGTCCTAAATATGTAAGTAAAAGTACGGTTGCATGTACTGCTGCCACATTTGTACTTACGTGAAAGTAAAAAGTACAAGTAACATTTTCAGGCAGTTTAAGTAGTAGCAGTGAGACAACCGGTGATTGGGACGATTGGGACTGTACTCGGTAACGTTAACTCGTGCGATTCGTGCTGTTCTCTGTCAGCAGCTTGGTGGGAAAAAAAAGTATTGATCGATGGCTATGTAATATTCTGGGATGCGAGCGAATGGACTGTGCTTGGGTGGTACGCCTTACTGTAAAAAAAAGCTGCACATGTATGGCAATACTGTACATATGAATAACACTAAGCCAAAGGGTTTGTAAGCGCAAGGAACAATGGAGCAATTTGCTTTATTTCCCATTTTTTTCTCCAGAATTAATTATGTTATGATCATTTAATACCCCAGGGCCTTTTTGTGGTTGTCTTTTTTTATATAGTTCAGCATCACAGTGTTACTCATTCAGGCCTCATAGACAGGTGAGAGTGGGCAAAGGGATGTCCACAGGCTGGGACAGAAGCACAGACGGTGGGCCGGCTCTATTAAGCTCCGTGACACTTTGAATGACCTGCCTTCCTGGGTCTTGCAATCATTGGTCCACTGTTTACACAGAAATCTCCACACTTTGTCGGTTGGGATTTATGGGCTGCTCCAGTCTCCCAGCCCAGCGCCACACTGCAGGGCTGATTCATATCCCTTTCCCCAGTATAATAACCCTTTGATAGGGCATTTGACTAATAATATTTTGCCGCTCCAACCCTCTGCGTGCACCAGTGTCACTTTATGGACTGGGGTGGTCCATAACTCCATCTGATACTACCAGACACCAGCACCAGCCATTTGCGCTCCGGAGAAGAATGGCTACTATTTCGTTCAGAACCAAAGGCCATTTGCTGCAACTGGTAAACAGAGATAAAACTAAACAGATGTTGTGTTTCTTTGGAAGTCATTGAAGAAATGTGAATTTCTAACCTTGATTTTCGCAGTTATAAGGCTTTCTACAAAGGTCTACTTATCGCCCAGTAACCACAAACTAGCAGTGGTGGAAGTAGTACTGGATTATTTTATTCAGGTACTTTAAGAGTAAAAAGTATTTTGCATACATTTTTGTGTAATGTGTTGGTCTTGTCCTTGATTTTTTTGTCAAATCAATTTCTCAATGCTTCTAGCCTTGTTTATGTGTATATTTTGGTTTGCTCAAGGCCAAGACTTGAACTCAAAACCTAAATGCATGAACATGCTAAAAATAACTCAAACCATTCATAAAGTACTTTTACTTTTCGTTCAAAAAATTTAGTGTAGTAGAAAGTCGAGATACCTGCTCTCAAATGTAGTAAAGTAAAAAGGTATCCACTGTTAAATGTATTTAAGTAAAGTACAGATACTTGAACAGTACTTTTACTTTTGTATTGTTACTTTTCACTACTGCAAGGTTGCCAGATAAAGCCCACAGTAGTCCAACTCAAATCATCCATTTTGAATGTAATTGAAATATAGTACCACGTTAGCCCTGTTCCATTAGCCGCTTTTACTATTATTATTTACCCAATGCTTTAAAGGCTGGTACATACTTTTTATGAAAAGCTTGCTCTGTCGTGTTCAAAGTGCTGTGATCCACAAACTTCATGAACTTCGGATGGAATTAAGCTTGAAAGCGTGAGTGTTTCCTACAACATGCACAGCCTAATGTAGTAGTAGATTGTTATTGATAAATACATTAAAATCATGAATCCCAATTAACTGCTAAAGCATAAACCCGATTTAACAGTTAAAAGGACAGACTCATAGTATTTATTGTTACTGTGAAACTGATATTGAATTGTTTCTTTTTATTTTTGATTACATTATTTCTTCTGTTGGTTGGTTGTATGTCGGTAAAACATATTTATAATAACACTCATTCTGATTCTGCCATTTGTCCCGATGATACTGGCCCCGGTACTTGATATGATAGACTGTAGATTGTTTTGCTCAATAAAAAAAGCCATTTCAGGTATCTTGAGAACAGATGTATTGTACAAAGTTTTGACTGAAGACACAATAGACTCAAGATTTCAACTTACATTTACACTTAAATTGTTGGCTGCCATGTTGTTTACAAAGTTGCTTCTTGCTGTCATCACCACAGGTAGTTATTATTCCACAACTGTCAGTGTTTTCACAGGGAGCTGCAACTCTAACTTACAGAATCAGAGCCGCAGGAGTCAGATCTGTTCTAAGACGGCAGGTTTGTAACCTCTGGTATCCTGCCAAAATCAACATGGTGTGCAAGGGTTGTAGGTCTTGACCCCCGACCTGTCGCGCTGCCCACATTTTCCAACTGGATACTATGTTTTCTTCTTTTATAAAATACTTAAAGTTCACTGAAAAGCAACACCTTTCCATTACCTTCCCATAATTATAACCAAAGTTGACAGAAAATGTTATATCACAATTTCAGGAGACAATATTGTGTGAAAATTTACTTTTAGGAGTTTTTAAATCATTGTTTTTGCTTCTAATTTACCCTCTCAAAGTTGTATTTACAGTGATTCATGCGTTTTTTTTGAGAACATAAAACAACAAAAACAAAACCGGCAGGACCAAAAAGAGAGTAAAAAATACAATTAGAAAATAAGGAAGGGGTGGAAGCCGAAGAAAAGAAGGTTAAAACATATTAAGTCCAAAATAGCGTCCCATTTAGTCCATTGTCTGTCAAATTTGTACATTCCCCTTATTGCGTATGATGATTTTGATGTCAGTCCAGTCCTTAATCGTCAAAGAAATTTGTGTCATACATTTTTTTGTGATATCCATCCATTGTGTTCATGGCAGGAGTTCTGAGGCCCAAATACATACTGAAATTTATTGGGGATGGTGGTGTCGAAAATAGTGCCCATTACCTTGTTCCTTCCTGTACAGTATTTTTTTGCAGCCACAAGTTCTCCAACATTCAGCGTTTCCCTGTGAATAATGAGCACTTTGGCATGGTGTTGTGAAGGAACGGGTCACATTCTTCCAACAGAATTCTTTCCAAACATGTGATTTTTTTAGTCCTCCAAGAACATATACATTCCCATTCTTTGTCCTTCAATACAAAATTACTTTCTTTCCCATTTAATTTTAATATATTTATTAGAGTCCAGATTATTCATGCATTTATTACAATGTCATATTTTTCCCCTTGAATGTTCTGATTTATAAGCCTTTGTAAATATTTCAGAGGTGTGGCTTTGTTTTATTTCTTTGTATGAACTATCCATAATTCAAAAGAAATTAATGAATAAATCTTTTAATCAAGGATCAACTTTGTGTCTGAAATAAAGTAAAATATAAATAACGTCAGGGCTGGTGGGAGTCAGCACAGCAGTTTTCAAGCGGAAGTCAGCAAACCCATTTCTTTTATGAAGTTGTTTTAAAAATATATTGCGATTTAAAATTTCCAAAATATAAAATAATATTCGATGCAGAAACAGATTTCCCTACAGGCACAATAACTTAAATAGTACTGTAATATAAAACAGTATAGAATGCGAATTTGATTTAAAAACCAGCTTTGACTTATTAAAAATAAAATTATTATTACTCTTTTCTTTTCTAAAGGTGTGCAGCATATTTTTTATTTTTGCAGGCAGAGGATGTCTTTGAGGGAGCTCCATTTAGCGTGTGGGCTGGTGCGCTGAAGAAGTGACAGTCTAGTGGCTGTGGAGTAGAAGAGGACACCAGGGGGCACTGTTCGCGGCACAGGTGGGCTTCTCATGAGAATTGGACACTCACAGTTTAACCTCTCTATTATAGTATCAAACATCAGTGTTTTTAACCCTTTTAACCCACTGGTGCTGCAAAGAGGAAGCACTTTTTTACACCTCAGCTACTGTGAGCTCGCCATGCTCACAGGCAGCGCTCCAGCTTTTATCTGCACGGAAAAAAGACAATTCATTACACTGTGAGCACTACAGACCCATTTGTGGTTCTCTTTTTTTGTATTACTGTGGCAGTGCAAGTTAAAGTCTTTGCCCGCTGAGGTTAGAGTAGTTCAGACCTTTTCCAAATGCAAATTGCATTTGTGTCTCTAAGAAAGATTGTACCTCAGAGATTGTACGCAAATATTACTACACATATTTTTTTGTAAGGCCTGTAAAATTATGCCGTACACACAGTTGGCAAAAGTACTGAAGTTCACTACTCAGGTAAAAGTAGAAGTACAGCTGAGACTCCTTTACTTGAGTAAAAGTACCAAAGCATACACTACCATAAATGTAAAAAGTAAAAACATGTACAGTAATAAACATTTTTAATCAATTGAATTAGGGGTTTATAATTAATCAATTACAATCAATAAATTAAAACGTTTTTTGTTAGAAACAAGGATCAACTGAGTTTTTTGTACTGAAGATTAAATGTAAGTAAAGCTGTGTGACTCTAGTATTCTGACTGATCCTAACGTCGAGTTAAAGCTAAAGCTCTTTTCATTCCACATGTGCTCAGCAACACACAGTCAAACACGACACAAATATGATTCAGTGTTTAAGCATCTACCTGCGCCATCGCCATGTGAACGCGCTCGCCCCCGCAGCTCTCTTTTCCCTCGCTCCCAGTTCTTCTTGTGTTCACCTCACGGCCGTATGTCCAATGGGCTTATATTTCTTCCCCTGTTGTGAGTCCATGCCACAAGATCAAACGCTTAGAAGTGAAAGAAAAAAGCAAAGCGCCAACGCACGGCAACGCACACAGGGGCACAAACGGGGAGAAAGGATCAAATAATGTATGCTTTTTTTTTCCTTTTTTTGTTACAAGGCCGTTTTATAATAGAAGTATAAAGTATAACGTACTGCATGGCTACATTAGCATGTTAAGGGAAAGTTTGAATAATAAAGTACAGTATAAAGTACAGATACTTAGTTACTTGCTACCGCTGCACGCACACGAGGCTTGGGTTCGTTTTGAGGCTGAAGAATCTCCCGTTTGACGAGCCTCTGTTCCAGGCTTTAGAACGCAAAGGCAGCACTTTGTAGCACGTACTGAACAGATTAAAGGACTTTAGTTTAGTTCAACATCTGATGTGTAGGCCTAATTAAATAACCAACTACTAAATGAATCAAGTGGCTATGACATAAAATATTACATAAATCCTAATTGTATTTCTTCATAGACCTGTCAAGCTGAATGGACAAACACAGAGTATCATGGGCTCTGTCACTGAAGACATGCTAAAGTGTTAACCTCTCATTCAATGTCAAAGCATGCCATGTCTAAATTTAGGTCTGTCGCGATAATTGCAAACTATGTTGTCATCAGACTAAAGGTCTTGTGTCCGCGGTGATGAACCTTTGCCCTCTGATAGTGTTTCCTGTTTTGTTTGAAAACTGTTAAAATGTGTACACTTTCAACCGGCATTATCAGTCTTTTTTTGGTTATGTGTGTAAAATGTTTGTTTTAATTTATTGTTTTCAACATCTTTTTCCTTGTTTTTCTTTACGATGAATATTTTTTCATTTTAAGATATTTCCTATTCTTAAAAAATTACTTTTAAATTACTTTTTAACCCCTGTACAGTAAGTGTTCAGACAGTGACAGTTCTCTCCGCTGCAATACATTTTGTTAAAGGGGAATCATGCATTTAAATATAGCTGTATAATAATACCATGTCATTGTCTCAGTGATGTAAAGGTTTATTTAGAGCAGGTCATAATTAAGGTAATTATGGACTTCTATCAGATGTTATCGTGTGCCACTGAACACCGGTGCTGCCAGCCTAAAGGACAGGACAAAAGAGGCTAGACATGGTCATTAGTGTGTCTTATACAGGTGAGGTGCATAAAGGGAATATATTATCTAACTGGGTCAAATCTGAGTAAATGAATCCATTGCGGTCAACTTTAAGGTTGTTTCATGTTCACTCACAGATGGCACACACACAAAAAGCATACAGAAATGACAAATTATGAATACAATGATAATAATAATATAATCAGTGAGCTGGAGGACACATATACATAACTAAAAGCTGTGTTGCCAGAACCTTAACCTGCCTTAGGACAGTGTTTCTCCTCAGTTTATGAACAGGCCATGTCTCAGCTGCAGAGGCCAAACTAGCTCTGATTCATGACTAGTGCAGGTGCTGTAGGTAGTGACCATTCACAGAGAGAGGACTTTTAACCCCTCCTAAAACCCCCTCCTAAAATGACCCGCAAGACCCACAACTTAATTTAATTACAAGTGGTCACAAGCTGCACCAAGGAAAAGGTGCTGTTGGAGGAATGGGCTTATTGACAGTAGATTGAGTATTTGTTGGGTCTTGATAATTCCAATTTCAAAACTGAAGCCAATATCACTTAAAATGAGATTTAGGGACTTGTAGTAAGGTTTTTATTTTTTTTATTTGTGGGTTTGGTGCACAAACTGATCCTGATTCATTCTGGAATGATTGATTTGACTGCAAATAAGTGGGTTATCAGATGGTTGGTAAAAGGGATAAATGAAGAATAAGTCTGAGAGCCCACTCAGTAAAAGCTATATTTGATGGAAATATGTATCTGGGGACACAGATAGGTCATGCAAATACAATTCTAATTAAAAAGTCTTCATACACAGAAAAGGGCTAAATTTGGGGAGAAAAAAGGGGCAGAAAGTAATTAAGACTGCAATTTCGAACCAGATATCAATGGACCATTTCTGTTATTGGGCCATTTTGATCAATATTACACTTTACAGACGAAATGTAACATGACAAATAGTCCTTGGAACAATTGTTGACATTATTCATGATAAATAAACTGATGAAACTAACCTTATCATACCACATTGGTTTTGACAGCCCTTGAGCCAATTCCAAAGTGCCCCCGCCTCCCCCGGTTGCCGTCATGCACCGTGACAAAACAAGTTAGATTGAAGTTCAAGGTAGCCACACGTCTGCGGTCAGAAGGGGTCTGCGCATTAGTAACAGTTCTATATAAAGCAAGGCCCGGCTTTGTCACTTCAATTTTTCATTTAGCCGGGAAAAAGACAACAGTCTGAGTGCCGTAAAAGAGGTCAGATGCCACAACTCTGCACGAAGGGTTCAGAAAGAAGAGGAGAAGCCACAGCATAATGGATTGTGACGGAGGAGCAGAGCAGCCAACAACTTTATTACGGAAAACCTTGAGAAGACGAGAGGGGAGGAAAAAAAATCCAGCTGGGTCTCTCCAAAGCCCCAGCCTCGGGTACTCTGAGCTTTTGTCGACATTTGCATTTTTCACACAGGGGCCTATTTTTACAAAAAGTACAACAGCTTCATGAACTGCCAAAGGTAAAACAATGTGCGAAGTCATGAATCGTAGCAAAGTTACTTTCTTCAAGTTGTGTGAGTGTCGTAGCTATTTATCACGTCCTGAAACAACAGCCTGTTGGATTGCCCGGTCTGAGTCTGTGCTTGGACTGAGGAACTTCTTGTCCATGGAAATAAGTTTGCCTGAGAAGTTCTAGTTTGGCAATACATCTATCTTGCATTTATTCTATAGACAGGTGTTTTTTTTTTTATATATTGCTAAAGAAAATACCTTGTGAAAGATACATTCTTACTGTGAGCTCCACTCGTTTGACCTGTAATTAAGCCCGGTGGCTTGTTTCCATGGAGATAAATACATATGCAGATATTGTTTAATGCCATACTGAGAAGACATAAATCAAGACAAAGCAATAATATCTCCAAAGAGACCAGCAGATGATGGACCCTGCATCAAAACATATACTCCTTTAGCTCGCTAGAAGAAACAATAAAATAATAATAATAATAATAATAATAATAATAAAAATACACTTTCAATCCCTCATTCGTCCAAGAGTCATCCATTGTAGAAAAAGTTTCAAAGCTCGTCATGTGGACAATTTCTTTGAAACCAAGACGTTTCAACTGGGGAAACGTCTTGGTTTCCCCAGTAAATACAAACTTCTGCCAACCAGAAGTCTGTATTTTTTTTTTTATATTTTTATAACACAAAAATAAAGACGAGACAGTGAAAAAACTAATTAAAAAAGAAACCTTGGATGGCAGTCGATTTTGTCCAAATGATATGTTTAGACTTTTTACTATTGCAAAACATGAGGTTAGGGATTACACATACATTTAATCTAAAAATATATATTTCATAAAACTATAAATAAAAAAGCAAAAGAAAAAAATATTTTAGCCTCTCTTCCAACCCTCTAGCCTTCCATTTACAGGCCACAACTTCAATTCAATTCAATTCAATTTATTTTTGTAACGCCCAAAATCACAACAGTAGTTGCCTCGAGGGGCTAAAAGGTCAACTTCACCACAGCAGCAGAACCAATCAGCCTCTACATCGCTTCCTCTTCTTCACCACCAACAAATTATATAATTTTTTTGGTAGATCCCAAAACCACAACAGCAGTTGCCTGGCAGGGCTGAACAAAATAGCTGATTTTAGCATCAGTCATTAATAAAGAGGGAGATTATAGCCAACGTTCAAAGGAATTTAGCGAATGGATAAGAGAGTATCCCCTGTCCTTAGACCCTCCTTCTTGGCAAGGAACAACTACAAAAACCCAGTGGGAAAAAGTAGAATCCTGGAGAGGAGAACCACAGTGAAGGCGAGGTCCTGCTCCCACGGACGGACAGGCTGCAGAAGGTCCAGGGACAGGTCCAGGTAGGGCAGAGGTCATATACGTACTAGATGAGCCACCCTCTATCTTTGAAGTTCGATAGATGGAACTTGGATAAAACATTGAGCCTTGCAACTTTTTGAAACGTTGTACATATTACCAAGGACACAATCATATCTCTTATTGTTCGAGACACATCCAAGTATAAAAAAACATGCCTCGGAACTATCGAGTGATGAGACGTGATGAGAAACAGACAGCTGGTCCAACTTTAGATTGCTATATTTTCTAATTAGCTTCAAGACTTGAGCGTAGTCTGGCATTATAGTTTGATGCTCTGTTGAATAATAAAAAGTGGTTGCTTGAGTTATGGAAATAAAACAGTCTAGCCAGTAAAGGCTTCATTACGTCAAACGTATTCCTCCGCGGCACAGGTGGTATCCCTAAACTGCCAATTTGTTATCTTGATGCATGGCTGCTGCAAGTAAAGTATCATGAAGACAACCGTTTCTAAATTTAGAGGACAAAATGGCGTGGAATTATTTGGAAACTGTTCATTAACTGCATGTAGAGATGTGTATGCCTTATTTCCAGCTAATTCATTTAGTTGACCTTAACTTTTTAGATTTGTTTCAAGATATCAGTTCCTGCCTACTATTTATTGTATGGAAATCAACCATTTTATTTTGCGAAATGACTGTTTTTACATGGATTTTTAACTAGTCAATGAGCTATTCTCTGAGAGCTCTGTAAACCTACAACGCACATTCACAAGGACAGTTTTAGGCATCAAATATTTTTACCAATATAATTGTAGGCCTAAAAAGGTAATTTCTAAAACATTTTATTTTTGTTTTTTATTAGAACAACCACTGATATTTTGAGGGAGAAACAGTTCCTAGATTACAACCCGTTTTCCATAATCTTACAGGACAAACTAATCACCGTGAATAATTTGTAGGATTAGATGGCCAAAACATCAATGTATAGATAGTGACTGATGTATGTAGGAAGTTTTGATTCTCATACAAACATTTCAGCAGGGGTGGAGTGACAGTAAGAACAACCTCTCTCAAGGTCAAATTTACTGGAGGAGTTTCAACAAATGTACATGCAAAACAAGACAAATATTATGCAGTATTTGTATTTTAACATGCTCTTGAGTACTTTTAATTTGGCATCTCATGTTTTACAAACCAAAAAAAAAGTTTGGCTTTGACTTTTGACTCCGTCTACTGGCTGCAGAGGGAATTACATACGTGTGAGATAAACAAATTCAAGCTTTCCTTTAACATGCTAATGTTGCCATGTGATTTGAGGCAGAAACGCTCAGAACGAGTCTGACGTGGTTTTAAAAGCAGTGCAGATAATAAATCTGAGACGAGATAACAAGCAGGCCCATTCTAGGCCCAACCACTGGGCAAATACCTCATACATTTACTTTAGTAGTCATGTAAATAGTCAATTTTTGCTTTTATATTTTCTTGTTTTTATGATACTGAAGTCCAAAATGCTCCAAAAACTCCAAAGCACTAAAAAAAATAAATCAGGTCACCCCTAAAAGTCTCGCTCTCAATGGGTTCTTACCTTGTTAAATAAAGGTTAGAAATAAATAAATAACCACCCCAGGGGGTCCCAACCCCCGAAATAACTGGAGACAATCGGGTGGCAGACCATCCACCAGAAAAGTTACAAGTTAGTGCCCCATAACTAAAATAAAAAGAGTAATTTTAAAAGTAGAAATTCCTTTTATAATTGAACATATATTTTAGATGTACATTTAAATGTATTCAAAACTCTTAAATCCTACCTTGCCCTAACGTAGCCGTCCTAAATTCACTTTAATGCGACATGACTCACACTGTGCGGTTATTTATGCCACAGTTCATCCGACTATTTCTCCAGTGCAGCAGGTGAGAACAAAATATCCACTCTGCCACATCTTTGTTGAGTACATGAAAAACTAATGCCAGTCTCTAGTCCTGCATGGGCGCCCCCCTCCCATGAATCTCTATGATGGGCTCTTCAGAGGGGTCCGGGCTCCCCTGGTTCGAGCGGAGAACGGGGTTGAGACCGCAGCAGCAGCGGGAGAAAAAGAGAGTGTCGTTTATCAAAAGGTCTGAAACAAGCAGTGTTGGCATGCATGGTTGGAGAGGAGGCATCCATCTCCTCCGCCGCGAGCCTCCACCCCGCCCTGGAGGATACAGCCCCAGCCAAGTGACAAAGGACCACATCACAACTCCCTCTGAGTCTAATTAAACAGTGCTATTAGGCGACCAGAGGAGACACGGCGGCACAAAGTAGATCCTTGGGAAGAAAGTAGAAGGTGTTAAGACTTTTATATGTCTGAAAGTGTGCCAGTATTTGCATATACAGTATCTAAATCCTTACAGTGACACGAGAGACGATTAAAAATATCTGTAAACAAAGGCGCTTGCATACGAGAAACATTTAACACTCCAAAACAGAATTGAGTTATATATATCACGCTGCTTGTTGAGATACACTTGTAGATTAAGTTTCCCACTTGGCAATGTTTTCCATATTGTTTTGTGCTATGAGCAGATGGTGGAAAATAAATTATGTTCATATCCAAGAAAAGAAAAATTGATAGAAAACCTAAACCGCTCTGGCTCGATTCCATTGTTTAATCATTTCTCGTGTGGGTTGGATTTCCTTCTCTGCAAAAAAAAATCTGGTTTAATAGAATAAAGACAAACACAGGAGATTTCTTTAATGATTTTGTAATAAGATTAGATTGCACATGTCAATTTACAAGATTTAAAGATTTGGTGCCACTTTTTACAAATGAGTCTGATGGCTCTCTAAACTGTGAATCAGGCAATTACAAAAACATAACGCATGGTTAATCTGCGTGAATGTGTCATACTTCGTGGGAAAGCCAGAGGGTGAGTAAAGAACAAAAGTTGAGCAGATAAAATGATCTAAATTCAATCCAGTAAAAGTTTTCTCCTCTCAACGTTTCAGTGAGATAAAGTGAAACAGCCAATTATCGAAGCAGAAATGTGTTGTAATTGTGTAGTCTAATCCGTCACATGCACTTTAAGATTGTTTACTATTATTTTATTATATATTTTTATTATACTTTAACAGTCACGGTTTCCTCTGCTGATATCTCCTCATCATACAATATACGCGTATCCTCTCGCTGTCTACTCCCTGTCCAAGGTCCTATCTCAGATCTGAGGATGGTCCCTGTGTGTTACGCTGTGGGGGCCCTCTGCTCCTGACAGGTTTCCCCAACGGGACTGGTTGAAGGATGGGTCAAAGAAGTGATGTTTACCCCTGAGCAGTGGCCATCCTGAGGTCACTCGTTAGTTCATGAGCTTTACACATTTCGTGACCTTTACAAATGCTTTTTTCCAGTTGTGTGAAGTGAATGCATTTCATGGTTTGGTCGTGGTGCCACTGTGGTGTAAAGCACGTTGTTTATTACTTTTGCCTTTCTACCAGAAGATTTGTTTCCTAGACAAAGTGGAGCCTGTTTTTGTTTTGTTTGCATGTTTTTTCTTGTTGTTGGGTTGACTTCCGTTGTTAGTTAACCAACAATTCAAGACACAATTGTTCACAGTTCACGGGTGTCGGAGTGATTAAAATTGGGAAAAACAAATATTTGGAATTGTCAAAAATCCTCAAAATAGAGTTAATCACAGGCAGGAAGTCATGATTACACTTAATATATATTAAATATATAAAACATGGGTACCCAACTTTTGTTTCTGGCAATTAAAACATTTTGTGTTTCCCTCCCAAGAGGATATTGTAAAAGTAGCAATTTGTAACAAAATGAGACTGCTGCATGCTGTCTGCATCTAAAAATAAAGTATTTTATTTCTTTTCATCTCAACATTTCTGGCTACGCTTGGAGGATCCACCCCAGTTTTGTGCACGTGTCCAAAAATGAATGCATGTACGATAAATATATTCGATAGATTAAAATACCTTCTTTCTCTTTTCGTGGTTATGCTATGCTATGTTATGATATGCTATGCTATGGGTTAATTAAAAAAAAAAAAAAATCCACTTTAATTTCCATATCCCCTTGAAAATGATCTATTCTGTCTATTCTGCCTTTAGTCTTGTCCAGCCTTGCTTTGCTGCCAATGCGTTCAGTCCTTTGTTGAGCTCAAGTACCTTTAACATAATCCCTGGTCAACAAACGCGGCTCAAGTGCTGATTGTAGCAGCTCTGGAGTTAGCGCTGCTGAGTGGAGACTTGGCATCTCCTCATCGCCATGACAAAGAGTGGATCTGACTGAAGCAGGAGTGACATCACCTCTGGCCCTTTGGCTCTCACCTTAACACGGGTCATCACGACTAACGGGGACATCCAGGACAAGTAGCAAGAAGAGTTACAAGAGCAAATTGTTCTACAGTCATGTTTTTCCTTAAAATGATGCCAAGTTTTGGTTTTAGTTAGACACATGCATAATGTGTTCTTTAATGTTATGTTAAGGTAATCTTTCTTCTTTATTATGGACTTGTATTGATATTAAACTTATGGTGGATATTAAAGTGATGGTGACTGGTCTGTCTTGAATTAATTGTTAATAGTTTAAAGCCACAAGTTGAGGTAGTGTTCCAGCCACATTCATCACATCATTCATTCACCACACCCCAATGAATGGCTTGTAGTTCAAAACCTGCTCCACTAGCCCCATTTTTTGATGAAATGTTAAAACAACATTTTTTCCCCACACAAAATAGACCACTACTGGATGGTAAGGGATGACAAATTGGATTCAAAACGTTTAAAGTTTCCAGTATGAGCAGTTTCTTGGACCAAATTTATATTTGTCAGATTTGTATCAGATAATGTGAAAACTGTAAGCAGTAAATTGAACTGTTTGGCACCATTAACATTCATATTCTGAGAGCTTGTTTGTCATAATGTCCCAATCCGCTGATTAGTGCAGTAGATGTTAAATTTGTAATCAAGCAGAGGAGTGGAGTCTTTTTGGACAGCACAATGTATCTTATTACTACAAATGCTCTTTTTGCATCCAAGCGCTGTTCTAGAAAAATTGTCCAACTTCATGAACCAGGTCTGTGGATTATTGTCATTTAAATACCATAAATCAGGGTCAATGTAAATATTGGAGAAAGAAGCAAGTCAGAATCAGAATCAGAAAAGGTTTTTTGCCATTGTCAATGAACAAATTCACAAACATAGGAACTTGTCTCGGCATTAAGGTGCAACATAAAACACTGATCCACGTATCCATACACACATGGAGTTTAGTAGGGCTGTAGATCTTGAGCTGTGCATTGGATTTGATTGACCAAACATTTAATTAGTTGGCTTATTATTTGAGGTGGATTTACATTCAAAACAGAAGAAAAAATATGGTCCAATATGGATTTTTGAAGCGATACTTGGCTTGCTGCTCTGGCCAAGAGCCGATATTTGCAGATATCCATATCCATAGCAAGGCCCACAAATCTATCTTAAGCTGAACTAAATGTGTTCAAAAAGACAAATGTGATGCGCTGCAATGACACATGGCGCACAGACTGGGGCACAGCCAGAAAAAATATTGGTGCCAAATATCAGCAGATTTCTTCCATTTTGATCAAACTTGAACCGATATATATCGCCCACCCCTAGAGTGGGTTATCTTGAAATTTGGGGTTTGAATTTGTGCCGCTCGTGGTCGAGTGCTGCAGCGTCGAAAGTTTGAATCCGACTCGTGACAATTTACTGCATGTCATTCCACAGTCTCGTTCCCCCTTTTACACTCCTGTCCAAAAAAAAAGTTAAAAAATAATAAATACTATTTCTAGTTTTTATGACAAAGGCAGGAGATCACGCAATTACAAATACTGGCAAAACCATGGTCAAATCATAGAGCTATTCAATCAACTCCCTTTTAGTTGATTAATTGATGCAAAGAGCATGTATTTAGTCGACCAAAAATGTCTATAGTCGACTGAAGTCCTAGAGTTTTGTTGAAACTTTCTGGTCTGGACACCATTGCGTATTAGGGCCATTATCTTTGTGAAGGTCTGCCCACTCCGTTTCTATTATGACATTTTGAAACCACCATTTCTTGAAAACTATTTTTTCCCTGACATGAGAAGGGAGTGAGTGAGTCTCTCAAAGCTGTTCTTGCAGATTTTGCTGGTGCCTATAGGAATTTTCCTGTCTGGAGGTCTCCTGCTGCAGGATCGCGGCCCACAGCACGCTGCACAAAGTGGCCTCTGTGGGAGGGTTGGGCTAATTACATGTTTTGTACATGACACCTAATGAGAGGAGCTCCAATAGACTGTTCAGGATCCTGCTGTTTTTGCATCTGAAAGCTCGAACATATCACCAAACAACTGTTAGAAAGTATTATTATTGAGTATTATTTTAGACAACAAATTAAAATTGTTTGTTGAAGTTCTGACTCAAAACATATATATATTTTTAAGATAGTACATTTAATCATCGTTTTAGTCAATATAATTATTTTTTTTTTTTGTATGGAACTCAACAATGATTGTCACCGGTTGTTTCAGGGAAAAAAAAAAATCCATTCATTTTTCAACTTCCTTCATCAAAAACAGGAGTAGCATTTAGCTTCATTCACGCTAGTTTGCAAAATCCTGGTCAGAAATCCTTCAAAAACACTCAAAAACACACTGACATTTCCTTGATATGTGACATGGCTCTGAGAATCTTCTCTGCTGTTTTATAAGTCCATAAGTCTCCAAATGTGTTCTGTGAATTTCTCCCATCTAATCACGATCAGTACAGCTGCATGCTGAGACCCGGAAGTGAGAAGCCAACCTGAAATGTGCTGAAATCATGGATCTATTTTTTATTTTAAACGGTGTGTAAATCCCTCTGCCAAAACTCCAGTTGTCAATTCTAGTTCTAGTTCTAAAACATAAGATGCCAAACTAAAAGGTACTCAAAAGCATGTTTAAAGGCTAATACAAATACAAATGCATAATATGTGTCCTTTGAAACATTTGGAAGAATTTTTCGTTTTAAATGTGATTTTTGCGACCTTAAAATTCGGACTATTGAGCGCACCTGAATATAAGCCGCACAAACAAAATTTACACCAAATATATATATATATATATTTTTACATGTATAGGTCGCACCTGTCTATAAGCCGCAGGTGTCCACGTTCTATCATGATATATTTACAGAGAAAGATGGTACACGGTCGTGATGGGCTGTCTTTTGACCCGCAGGTCCCACAAATGACTTGCGGGCCGAGTTGGAGCGGGCCAAGAAATTATCTCATTATTGCGGGAGAGTTTATAGTCTGAATTTTAGGTTAAAAACAACAGCTTTATGGATATTAGTTACTACATAGCTGGTTAACCTCCATCATGCCTTAAAGCAGAACTAGGTAACATTTTTACCTAATTACACATTAGAGACTTTGTGAGTCTCTGTGATGGTTAAATATGTATTTTTTTGGGGCGTTTGAAGGGTCCGTCGTCAACCCCTGCTGTCTTTGGGTGGAAAACCAGCCTTGCAGCATTTGCCGACATCAACCCGAACAAAACTCGGCTGAGAAAACCTGGCTCTTTTCTTTATATTTGGCTATGTGAAATGTGTGTGTTTTGTATGCGTCTTAGCATGATGAAGAATTAAAGAAAAAATAAGTGGTTTTGAGTCTATTTTCTGACAATATATTTTCTTAAAAAATACAATCGAAAGTTAAAACCATATTTTTAAACATTCACCAAGGTTTTATGCCATACAGGGGAATGTTTTAGCCAAAATAACAACATTTTCATGAAGTCGGGTTTGTGGAGATGCAAGCTGCTTTTCAGTGCGATAAAAAAAGAAAAGGTGGAGTTGGTCCCGTCAGGTGTGATTGAAGTCACAAAACTGTTCATGGGTGAGATAATATTCAGAGATAACCTTACACTTACAGCTAAGATTAAAGAAACAAATCAACAGAATAATCATTCATCATTGTGAATAATTGCTATTTAGTATTCTTTCAATATAAAATAATGCAAATAATACTATAAAGGTTCACATACTACTTACAACAATAGCATGTCATTTATTTCATTTTTTAATTTTTAATTTTAGGCCAAAGTGTCTCCGATGGAAGAGTGTTCATCAGAAGCAGGTTTACAGTCCCGATCTCGCGGTTGTCGTTGATATTGCCATTGTGTTCTTAAGCAAGACACATTCTGAATGAATGTGACTAATGTGAACTTTTTCTTGTTTTGTTAATTTCATTAATCTATACATTTCAATTTCAAACTTGCAGTTAAAAATCTGGCCATCTGGAGCTGGTGATGGTTAAATGTGTCTGAGCAGTCCCATATATGCATGCCAGGGCCTGAAATGAATCATAAATAAATCAGAAGTGACAGAATCTCTGATGTAATTGTGCAATGGTCTGTGGTCACGGCATTTTTGGAAGATGTTATATTAGCCTCAAAGCGTTGTACATATGAATAGATACATGAGTATTTTTAATTAAGGATGTGCATTCTTTCTTTTCCAGCCCTGCTGCATTCTATGGTATTGTAAATGTATCTAATTAATTTCAGGTTGAGGTCATAACGTCCACTTCATATACACATGAATAATTCATTTGAATTCTAATGATATCATGCCTTTTGTGGCTTTTGCTGCGTGCAAATTGTTATACAATCCTTTGCCAGTTGTACATTTTAGTTATCACATAATACAAAATATTAGTGGTATAGCTATTTTGTTTGTATATTAAAGTTCTAGTAACTTTTTTTAAATACTTAAATTATTGTTGAATTGGTTAGAATTCTCTATAAATGGCATAATGGCTGGCTTAACTTTAGCAAAACTAAAGAGCTTATAGTGGACTTTTGCAGGAACAAGCAAGAGAGCCACTGCCCCATTACCATTAATGAATCACCAGTGGAGAGAGTTGACTGTTTTAAATATCTGGGGGTGCGCGTATCCTTGGACCTGAGAAATGCCACACCACCACACCAGTGAAGAAAGTCCGTCAGCGCCGCTACCATCTAAGGCGACTGAAGGACTTGAAACTCTCACCACGAGTGTTTAAGAACACCTGCACCACGGAGAGCATCCTGAGCAGGAGCAATACAGCGTGGATAGGGGGCAGCCCTCAGCAGGACCCCCATCACCACTGTGGACTCCTTCCGCTTCCTCGGCACCACCATCACTCAGGGCCTCAAGTGGGAGCCCTCCATCAGCTCCCTCATCAGGAAGGCCCAGCAGAAGATGTACATTCTTACGGCAAGCTAGAGGAAAGCCAAGCTGCCAGTGCAGATGATGGTGCAGTTTTACACGGCCATCATTGAGTCCATCCTCACCTCCTCCATCACCGTGTGGTACGCTGGAGCCACAGCCAGGAGACAAACAGGACAAACAGAGACTACAGCGCATTGTATAGATGCCTTCTTATACCAGCCTAACGCCTCCGTCACCGCTTGACTCTGTTCTCTCGAATACGCTATCGCACAGCATGCGTTATTGGCAGTTAACCGCAGTCTCAAATTGTCCATTAGCCACTTACATGCACTCCGCTAGCCAGAGGAGTAGCCAACAAGACTGTCCAGCAGTGCTCTCTGTGGTACAAGCAGTGAGCCGGTCATTCCACCTTCGTCATCACCATGGGCCTCAACATTTACATACCAACAGCTATGGGCTTCCAAGCTTCCAAGCGGCAAAGCCTTCACAAACCCTCTTTTGTCCTATCCTTTTTCTAATGATGTGTGCATGGCAAACTTTTTATGCTAACTTGTGTCATTCCAACCATGTGAGCTACAGTATTCTGACGACGCTACTTCATGCTACTGAAACAATAGCATGCTACACCAAACCTACGATAGCCACGCTCCAAGGACAACAAATCTGCAATCTTGTAGTTCAACAGCAAATTCTACCACAGAATTCGGACCTGTCCTCCAAATAAACAAATGTGAATATAATTTTTTTCACAAAGAAGAAAGAGGTGCAATTATCCGACCCCAAAGCTGTGATTATTGTTTAATTATTGTTTATTGTTTATTTGAAAAGCTTTAAGACATGAGATTGTGGAAAGTTGTGGACGTGGAAAGTTGTGTCAATCCCTTTCATTTAGTTTGAATATTTATTTCAAAATCAGTAAATCTCCCATAGAGTTGCATAGGCCCCACTATCTGAAATTATAACATGTGAAAATGTAAAACGTTAATGCAACATATTTAAATACTAAAATGTTTCCCACCAATTTTGAATTAGAATCCGATCTTAAGACATTTCTGGAGCCAGATCAAGAAAGTGTATTTTACTCTCCTTTTAAATTTGCTCCAATTTGGACACATTCTGCAAAGTTATTTTGATTGTCTTTTACACACAATTTTCAGTGTATACATCCACAGGAACGAATCCGATCCATAAGGCAGAAGCCCTTTCTGATCCGCACTCATCCACACAGGCATGATCACAGCTGAGCCTAGATCACCCGCCTTTCTGTTTCCCAGCGCCGCCTACCTCCAGCCGGCACCTAATTACCCTGAGTCCCCAGAGACCCTAATGAATCAGGAGATTAGCCAGTATCATTGGGAATAACTTATTATATTAAATCATCGTTTAGCTGTGTGTCGGTGCGTGTTCGTGTGTGTGTGTGTGTGTGTGTGTGTGTGTGTGTGCGTGTGTGCGTGTGGCTGTAGGCAGTAAACAGCAGAGGAGGGAAGAGTTTGGAAGTTGTTTAATTAAAAGTATCACTGTTCATTTGTTGAAAAAAAGTTAGAAATAGTCAAGTATAAATGTCTTTTTGGTTCAGGTGAAATTCCTCTATTTTGATTCAAAGGGAAAGGTTTGATGCTTTATACCACTATACCATAATAATATTAGTAACACAAATTAAGAAAAAAAGTAGGGTAAGTTAGAGACCGCATACTACTGGTTTACTATCTTTGTTGTGTATTAAGTGCTTTACTCTGTATAGTTGTATTTAACAACTAAATAGTCACACATTCCATTCATATCATTTGGATATTCTATCAATCAATCAAACTTTATTTACAAAGCACTTTACATACATATAATGTAACACAAAGTGCTTTACAGCATTAAGAAATAGCCTCAATGGATTGTCAGTAGATAGTAATTTTTCCCCAACAATAAAATCAGTGGTTCCAGTTAAAAGGCTAATCTAATCTAATCTATCTAATACATTACCAAATTGTCTTGAGCAAGACATCTATACATCTCTTTATGCATCTCTCTAATCATATTGTTAGGAAAATCTTCAATATCTTCGAACACAAACTGAATCTTCTTTGTCCTTGGACACGTTTCCTACATTCCTACATTCACGAGAAGGACGTATGGCATAATAATCCTCCAATTTACAATGTCAATCCTGATGCAATAAACCCAAAAGATTTAAAAAAATAACAAACTATTATAAATCCATTTTTGTATATCATTACCTCTTTCTCTGGTAAACAACCTCCACACAACACATCCATATTTATAAGCGCTCCTCATCCTGCCTGACGGACATGGCAGATCCCCTCACCCCCCGTCTGGCCCGATCATGTGCCGGTCTATCCTTCTTAGGTGAATCACTCTGATCTCCTCTGACAGCCCCTCGTCTTCCGGGGGCTTGGTGGGAGCGTAGAGTTGGAGGGGCGGCGGGCGGTGGGCAGGCAAATCTAAATACCCAGCCAGAAGGAGGAGGTAGAGAATGGAAATGAAAAAGGCGTACATTGCCCAAACACTTGCCCCCAGGCTGGCTCCAAATCACCCACAACAACATGCCAGGAATAGCTCCGTCACAAAGGTAGCAGCGAGAGTGCCAGACGCATGCGACTTGGAATTATTTTTGCACCTATTGATCTTGGTATGCACAGTAAATGGGGCTCAAGATGTAAGAGAAGAGGTGTAAATAAGTAAATGGGACCCAGATAAATGCAATTAGTGCAAAAGACAACCGTGGCTATGTCTCCTTATTTTAATTTAATAAAATTGTTCAAACACACAAAACATAGAACATAGAACAGGAACAGAGAGAAAAAAAACAAAGTAAACAAATCACAAGTAGCACATGACACACAAATAAATAAAATTACAGCACGTCTAATCTAACAAATAGTCCCACTTAGTCAAACGTTTGTCAAATAGGTCCATTTTCAAATTTGGTTAGAACGGAACGTTTTCAATTTTGCAAATTTCCGTCATAATTTGAGGCCAATCTTTGATTTTTGGTTAGATTTATGTCATCCATTTCTTTGTGCCATTTCTTATTTCCCAAAAGTATGTTCCAATGGTTTCCATTCATTGTGTCCTTGGCAGGAGTTTGATGCTCAACTACATTTTGAAATACAATGGGATGAAGATGTTACAGTGGCTATGTTTGACACCAAAAATCTGATCATTATCTGATATCTAGAGTTATCACATTATCTGATATCTGGAGTTATCAGATTATAGTGTCTGTTGTGAGTAATCTGATATATTTTTCCCTAACCCTAACCCTTTTGGTAAGGATGAAGATGAAAATCAAAAGTGAAAGGGAAAAATAGTAAAATTTTAAAGAGTTATTTTTAAAAAGAGTTAAATTTTATTGTACTTTGTCTTCCAAATACAACAGTTACTCTAAAAATCCACAAATTAACTGTCATGGCATGTCACCAAGTATAAAAAACGTGATCAGATTTCTCTTGGAAAAGTAAACACACCCTAAATCAGATCTAATTATTGGAATATCTGTTTATTCTGACTGGCATGTACATTTACCCCACTGTGAATGAATCAGTCTGCGGATGCCCTGGCCTTTAGGTGCTCTTTGTTTTGTCTGTTTTTGTTCGTAAATTGTGTGTCTGCGTGCTTACACCTGTGAAGAGCTCTTGTCCTTCCACCCCCTCCCCCACGCTGGCCACCTCCGCCAACCCAAACCTGCCCCCCCCACTTCCCTCACCACTCTCTCAGTTCAGGAAGAGGATGTTCACAGGCTATTTCGGAAATCCAACCTCCGAAAAGCTGCTGAAGTGACGGCGTCTCTCCCACCACATTAAGACATTGCGCAGGAAGGTTCACAGACATTTTTAACACCTCCCTGGGGTCATGCCATGTCCCAGCCTGCTTCAAGTCTGCCATCATTGTCCCTGTCCCCAAGAAGCCCCGGATCACTCGACTTAATGACTACAGGCCAGTGGCACTGACGTCTGTAGTCATGAAGTAATTTGAACGCCTGGTCTTGCCCCACCTCAAGTCCAATACCTCCTCCCTGCTGGACCCCTGCAGTTCGCCTACAGAGCGTAAAGGTACCAAAGACTTGGTTTTACCGTTACGCTCTGACATCCACGCTCTACGTGCAAGAAGGCACTGACCTCCTTTTCAGGATTGCTCCAAGTCTTTGGTACCGTTACGTGGATGACACTTTTGTGACAATTAAGAAACAAGAGCTGGAAGCTTTCTCAGAGCACATCAATGCAGATTCTCCTTAGACCCGTAAACCTGATATATCAGGTTTACAAGAGAAGATGCTAAGGAGAATCGCTTGGCCTTTCTTGATTGTTCCACTATCAGAGGAGAAAACGGGAAGTTCCAGACAGAAGTATATAGGAAACCTACACACACAGATCAGTACCTGCTCTTTGGCTCTAACCACCCACTACAGCATAAGCTGGGAGTGATCAGAACACTACAACACAGAGCACATGCCCACCAGCTCAGAAGGCAAGAGGAAAGAGGAAAAACACGTCCGGAATACCCTCTCAGCCTGTGGATACCCGGCTTGGGTTCTGAACAAAGTGAAGAGAACCAAAAAGCAGGACAAAAGGAACAAAAGGGAAACAGAACTAAGAAGAAAGGGTGTCTCTATCCCTTATGTTTCGGGACTGTCAGAAAAACTGCAAAAATTTTTTAGACAACACGAAGTCCCTGTTTATTTCAAACCAGGCAACACGTTAAGACAAAAACTGGTTCACCCTAAGGACAATATTCCTACACAAAAACAGAACAATGTAGCGTATTCTATCCAATGCAGTGAAGAAAATTGTAAAGAGCGTTACATAGGGGAGACTAAACAACCACTTCACAAGATGCTTTATCAACACAGAAGACACACAAGTTCAGGACCCCAAAGTGCCGTACATCTTCATCTCAAAGCCACAAACCACTCTATTGAAGACAGTGAGGTGGAGATTCTGAGCAAGGAGGAAAAGATGGTTTGAAAGAGGAGTTAAGGAGGCAATCTTTATTAAAAAAGAGAATCCTTCCTGAAATCCAAATAGAATATGGTAGAATAGTTTAAGATTCAACCTTCCAGTTGTTTATAATGGTTTGCTGAAACCCTGGAGACCAGAGTCCAAATGACCACTGAATCTTTTTCTACAATGGAACACTCCTGGATGAATGAGGGATTACAAAAAGGTTTACGACATGTCTTTAATGCAACAATCCTCACTCACTTTACTGTCACTTTCTCAGAATCAGTGAATTTTGAATTTTGTTCATTGACAATGGCAATAAACCCTTTCTGATTCCGATTCTGATAAGCAGCCGCAGATAAGTGTGTATAGCTGCTTTTTAGTGTGTGCTTTTGTTAGAGATTAAATAGTTACCCACAGGTTGTCCTTTGGGGTGTTTTCAACATTTGAGTACGTATCCTTTAAAATTGAGCTAAAACAGTCTCCATCCATTCTCTTCATTGTTTTTATACAAACCTCCCCAGCACCGCCAAAGTTTTATTGATGATTTTACTGAGATGCTTTCAGTCGTATGCACAGACTTTGATGGTTTGGTCATAACAGGTGCTTTCAATGTTCATGTTGATAACATTTGTGAAAAGAGCTTCATGCTTTCCTTGAAACTTTCGGTCTTACTCAGCACGTGGGAGCACGAGCAGAGGTCACACTCTAGATCATAGGTGTCAAACTCTGGCCCGTGGGCCAAATTTGGCCCGCAGTGTAATTATATTTGGCCCGAGAGGCTATACCAAATGACTACTAGGGCTTGGCGCGCCGGTATTATACAGCACATTCATTCATCGTTACTACTACAAATCCCATTATATATTGTATAGTAATAAGTGTTGTTTGTTCCATATTCAATGTTAAAGCAAATCTTGTTTGGGTCAATATTAAAAGTTTCATTTGTTCAATACTGGCCCGCGACTTTGTTCAAGTTTTACATTTTGGCCCACTGTGGATTTGAGTTTGACACCCCTGCTCTAGATCTTCTAATTACAAAGGGGGTTAATATTTCAAACGTCAATGTGGTCGATGTTGCTCTGTCTGATCATTTCTGTGTCTCTTTGACCTGTCTGTTTTTCCCAAACCACCGGCTGGTCCTGCAATTGTTCAGAGGAGACACATAAATGACAGCACAGGAAAACTGTTTATGGACATGATAAACTTTTGAAAATGTCTCTTGTTCTAATGTAAATGATTTATTGAACTCTGTTACATCTAGTGTTTTGAATGTTCTCGACACTAATGTCCCTATGAAAGCTAAAACTGTTCAAAAATAAGCAGAAGGCGCCGTATAGAAATGATGATTCGGTCAGGGCACAGAAAAGGGAGAGCCGCCGGGCCGAACGAAAAATGGCGCAAGTCAAAGCTCCAGGTTCAAAAAGGAGATTTACAGAGAGAAGTTGTACATGTACAACCTCATTTTATGTAGAACTAGGGAAGGATATCTTTCTGAAAATAATTGGAAGCTGTAGGAACAACTCGCATGTCCTGTTTGCCACAGTAAACAGATGAACAAACCCTCCAGCTCAGCTGCCGTTAGAACTCATTTCCACATCCAAGTGTAATGAGTTTGTATTATTCTTTAATGACCAAGTTCAGGGCATTAAAAATGCTATAAATTCTACAATGCAAAAAATAACCCTAAAACCACCTACACATTTAGAGCTGACTCACTTTGCACCTGTAACTGACAAAAAACTGTCCAGGAGATCATCACCAGCCTGAGTTCATCTACATGCTGCCTCGATGTGTTACCCACCAGATTTCTAAAGTCTGTGCTGAACAGTTTGTTAGTACCACTCACTCAAATAGTTAACATGTCGCTTCAATCTGGAACATTCCCAATGTCTTTGAAAACTGCGGTCATAAAGCCTCTCCTAAAGAAGAGCAGTCTTGATGCCACAGTACAGAGTAATTACCGGCCCCATCTCTAATCTGCCATTTTGGGGCAAAGTCCTTGAAAAGGTTGTTGACCAACAGCTCACTGATTTCCTCTTATTAAACAACTCATTTGATGTTTTCCAGTCAGGATTTAGACGTCATCCCAGCACTGAGACTGCTCTTGTCAAGGTGACAAATGATATCCACCTGAACACTGACGCGGACAAAGCCTCAGTCTTAATTCTGTTAGATCTGTTTTTGACAACTGTTGATCATGGGATCCTCTTACAGAGACTAGAGGACTGGGTGGGTACCACTGGCACTGCCCTAAACTGGTTAAAGTCCTATCTGGAAGACAGGAAGTACTTGGTTGAAATTGGTAACTGTGTCTCAGACCAGATTATATTCAATTCAATTCAATTTATTTTTGTAATGCCCAAAATCACAACAGTAGTTGTCTCGAGGGGCTACAGTGGAAAACAAAATAAACAATCCTTCTCGGCCATGAAAAACTACCAAACCTCTTTGGAAAAAAGTAGAAAACTGTAGGAGTTCCACAGTGAAGGAGAGATCCGACTCCCTCGGACGGACAGGCGAATGCGCCTCAATTTGCAGATACACGGTGGAGCAAGACCCACTCAGGAGGAGAACCAATTCTTCGAGGCCGATGAAGAACATATATCATATGGAGTAGAGACCGTTTCTCCAGGCAAACCGTTTCTCCAAGCAGATGAGGAGCATCTGGATTCATAGGTCATCGATGTGCCTGCTCCACTCCCGTCGGGGAAGTGGGAGAAAAAGAAGGAAAAGCAATGGACAAATTGCAAGTGAAATTAAATATTAAATACTGTTTGATAGAAAAGTATTAAGAAGCAGAGGATAGTGCTCAAGCTGCCATACTTCCCCCAGTATAGTTGCTCCTAGGGCAGCATAGCTGGGAACTATAGGTTTTTATTTCTGTTCCTAACTGGCCTGACCATAAGCAATTTCAAAGAGGAACGTTTTAAGCCTGGTCTTAAATGAAGAGACTGTGTCGGCCTCTTTAACATGGACAGGAAGCTGATTCCACAACACAAGAGCTTGGTAGCTAAACGCTCTACCTCCTACTGTGCTTTTAGAGACTCTTGGGACCACCAGAAGTCCAGCATTTTGAGAGTGAAGTGCTCTGTTTGGATGATAAGGTACTATTGCATCTTTGAGGTAGGATGGGGCCAGGTCATTTATGGCTTTGTAAGTCAGGGAGAAGGATTTTGAATTTGATTCTAAACTCGACAGGGAGCCAGTGAAGAGACTCGAGCACCGGCGTAATGTGCTCTCTTCTTTTAGTTCCTGTTTGTAATCTTGCTGCTGCATTTTGAACCAGTTGAAAGCTTTTCATGGCGCTTATAGGGCACGCTGCAAGCAGGGAGTTACAGTAGTCTAATATAGATGTTACAAACGCATGGAGTTTTTCAGCATCACTTTTAGGCAAGATTTTTCTGATTTTGGCTATATTACGCAGATGGAAATAGGCTGTTTTTTACAGGCTTGATTTATGTATGCTTTGAATGAAGAGCTCTTGGTCAAAATAAGAACTCCAAGGTTTCTTCCAGTGGAGCTGGAGGATTTCACATACTGACGTTGTCCAGTGTGACTATCTGCTCAGAAAAGCGTCTCAGCGTAGATGATTAGGGCCTAGTACAATGACCTCAGGTTTTTTTCAGGGTTAAGAAGCAGATAATGAAGTGTCATCCAGGTTTTTATATCCTTCACACAAGCACCAAGTCTGTCTGCTTGATCGGTCTGATCGGGTTTCTTTGATAAAATACAGCTGTGTGTCATCTGCATAGCAGTGGAAGTTAAATGCTATGCTTTCTGATAATTGTTACCTAAACGGCAGCATATAAAGAGTAAACAGAATTGGGACCGAGAACTGAACCCTGTGGCACACCGTAGGTTACTTTAGAACAGGGTGAGGAGCTCTGGTTTACATTAACAAACTGGTACCTATCCAATAGGTAGGATTTAAACCAGCTGAGGGCGGGCCTCTGACACCTACATCAGATTCTAACCTCTGCAGTAGAATGTTGTGGTCGATGGTGTCGAACACTGCACTGAGGTCCAATAGAACCAGGATTGAGACCAGCTCCATCGTCAGCAGCTAATAACAAATCATTTGTGACTTTAACTAGTGCAGTTTCAGTGCTGTGGTGGGCTCTGAACCCTGACTGGAAAACTTTCGAATGAGTTATTGTCCTGTAGATGGCGACAAAGCTGTTTTAACTACAACTCTTTCAAGGATTTTAGAGACAAAGGGTAGATTGAAATAGGTCTGTAGTTTATCAACAGGCCAGGATCAAGATTAGGCTTTTTCAGAAGCAGTTTAATGACTGCATGTTTGAAGGACTGTGGAACATAACCACTTTTTAGTGAAGTATTTATTATATTAAGAATAGAATCTATAATTAGGGGGAGAATGTTTTTGAGGAGTCTGCTTGGAATCGGGTTCTAGAATACAAGTTGATGTTTTAGAGGACATAATGGCTGAAGTTATCTCTGCTTGATCAACAGCAGTGAATCTTTCTAGTGTTACTGATGGATTTATATGGGACACTAGTTTTACAGCTTGGGCTTGTTCAGGGCCTAATAGTGAGGGAGTAGTTTAATCTAATTTATCTCTGATTGTTTTATTTTATTGTTAAAAAATAGAAGAAAAATCATTAAAGCTGAGAGTAGCTGGGATTGAGGGCTCTACTGCTCTGTGACAGTTTGTTAGCCTGGCTAGCCGCTGAAAAGAAATCTAGTGTTATTTTTGTTGACTTCTATTAAATTTGAATAGTATCTGGTTTGGGCCTTACGCAGAGCCTGCTTATAGCGACAGTAGGCAGATTTTCCATGCTTTTAGGGATTCCTCCGTATGGGGAGCGACAAAATGGTCTTTAAATTTTCTAGACTCTTTGTTTATGTGAACGCTAGTTCTTGTCATTGTACCATGGGGAGGCACGATTTTGGCCTAATGACCTTCTGCTTTTAGCGGAGCTGAAACATCAAGAGCGGACTTCAGAGAGTTCAGAAGGTCAAGTCGACAAATTGATCACTTACACTGGGACTAAGGCCGTTCTCACTAGATCAACATGCAGGATCACATGACATGTCGCTGAATATTGGCTCTATTATTTCTTTGAACATTTTGAGATAGATTTTTCCGATATTGTCCTTTTCATTATGACTTTATTTTGTGGGGGTTGGATAATCTTTAAGAACAAACTGAAAGGTAATTATGAAAATTGATCTGACAGTATAGGGTTTTTGAGGGAAGACAATGAGGTCACTAATCTCTATTCCATATGTTAGAACAAGATCAAGAGTGTGCTTGTGACTGTGAGTTGGTTCATTTACATTTTAGAGCAAAACCACTGCTATCTAACAGGGCGTTGAAAGAATTACTGTGAGAGTTATCGTTCACGTTGATATTGAAATCTCCAACTATCACTACTTTATCCCAGTCTAACACCAAGTTTGATATAAAGTCTGAGAAACTCTGTTAAAAACTCTGAATAGGGACCAGGAGGTCGGTAGAGAACAAACGAACAGGACTCCTTTTTGGTTTCTCCAATTTGGACATGTGATTGATAGCCTGAGGCTTTCAAATGAGCTAAATGCATTGGTAATTTTAGGACTCAAAGTAGGCTTGTGAGTGTGAGATCACTGCCACACCACCCACCTCGGCCTGTGTTCCTGGCAGTCTGAAAGTTAACATGAGTGGGTGGGGTGGGACTCCTTTAGTCTGACATAATCATCTTGTTGAAGCCAAGTTTCAGTTAGAGCTAGAAGATCTATGTTACAATCATTAATTAATTCATTAACTAAAAGCGATTTAGAGGAAATTGACCGCCTAATGTTTAGCAGTCCACATTTACAAACTTATTTATTTGTTTATTTGTATCATTTGTGAGTGTTATTTTTATTAAAGTTCTTTTGGTCTGACGCCCTGAACTAGCTTTTCTGAGGTTTGACTTTTTTTACATTATTTGCACGAGCCTGGACACACAGTCTCTATCTGCCTTGAGTCTGAACACTTAATTTTGTGACAGAGCGGGCAAGAGCTCAGCGACAGAGGAGCGTCTTCCACTGGTGCTCTGCACCCGGGGCTCGTCCCTGCTGGTGGTCACTTTAGACCGACTAAGGCTATCGGTCAAATTCCGAACTAAAAAGGGATGTACCCTCCGATCGAAGTCGTGATGGATGCCATCCCTGCGTATGAGCCCGGGCTTTCCCCAAAACGCACTCCAATTTTCAACAAAGACTACATTGTTTTGAGGCACCAAGTAGATAACCAGCAATTGAATGCTGAACAGCGGCTGTACAGTTCAGCATTGATCCGATTGGGCAGGGGACCAGAAAATATTACGGTATCTGACATCGTCTTTGACTCCAATTACACACACCGCACCTACTTGTAATTTGAGCACCTCTGATTGTCTCCGCCGGGTGTCGTCACCGCCGCGTGGAATCACGATTCGGCGGAACCTCTGTCTACTCTGCTTTAAAAGCCTAAGGTTTCCTTCGATGTCACCCATTCTGCCCGCCCCTGGGTAAACATCTAACACTTGACGCTAGTAGCTTCACGTCTCTGACTATAGAACTTCCAATTACCAGAGTATCACGAGTCCATTCAGCGGTCGTGTGATCGCTGAGGTGAGAAAACCTATTGTAGACGGGAAGCTCACGGTGCACTACAGGCTGGCGTTTAGTGCCTCGTTCCCTCCGAACTGTCACAAATTGGTCCCTATTTTGATCCTGGTCTAGTCCCGGCTGCGCGGGAGGCACTGAGGGCTAGTCTTCGCCTTGCTAGCGCTGCTAATGCTAACGCTGCGTCCTGACACTCGGTCCTCCGGTAAGCCTGATGCTACAACCTGGCTATAGCGAGACTTAAAGCTCTTCCAAACAGCGCGTATCCGTGCTTCTAACTCCGTAACCCTGGCTTCCAAAGCTAACACTACACTGCAACTTCACGCACCTGTCGTTCGGAGAAGAAGCCAGGGTTCTAACTCGACATATGACAACTTGAGCAGGTTAAAAGCGGAGAAAGTGTCAGCCATGGCGCTAGCAGCTAAAAATAGCTCGGGCTGAAGCGAGAGAGCTGGGGGGTTTTTAATCCACAAAATACTGAACGAAAGTGAGCTGTACAAGGCTTCGGATTTGTTAAGGAGCAATCAAACTTTCACTGGTGTATAGGAAGCTAAAATAGTATTTGTATAATTCGTGGATTAACAATAAAAAGAAGCGAGCGACTCTAAAAATAACATACACTTACACGGAAGTGACGTCAGCAATCATATGAATTTCCCCCTGACCAGTGGGGTGCCCCAAAGATCAATCCTGGAACCCCTTCTATTCAACCTCTTCATGCTGCGGTTATCAGAATCAGAAAGAGTTTATTGCCATTGTCAATGAACAAAATTCACAAACATAGGAACATGTCTCGGCCTTAAGGTGCAACATAGAACACTGATTAATAATAAAACAACATATATTCAATCAAAAAGGGCATGCATTAAGAAAAAAATTAAAATTACTATACAATAAAAATAAAAAATAGGAATTTCTATGTACACAAGAGTTACAGTTAGATTTACAGTTTGAGTGCAGAAAGTGACAGTGCAGTGAGTGGTTGAATATTTGCAGTTAAAGTGACAGTTGTTTTTGAAGTGTTCATGAGTCCAACGGCAGAGGGAAAGAAACTATTCTTGTGGCGGGAGGTTCTGGTCCGGATGGACCGTAGCCTCCTGCCTGAGGGGAGCGGTTCAAATAGACCATGTCCAGGGTGAGAAGGGTCAGCTGTGATCCGACCTGCTCGTCCCAGAGCCCTGGAGACGTACAGGTCCTGCAGAGATGGAAGTCTGCAGCCGATCACCTTCTCAGCAGAGCGCACAATGCGCTGTTGTCTCTGTTTGTCCCTGGCTGTGGCTCCAGCGTACCACACGGTGATGGAGGAGGTGAGGATGGACTCAATGATGGCCGTGTAGAACTGCACCATCATCTGCGCTGGCAGCTTGGCTTTCCTCAGCTGCCGCAGAAAGTGCATCCTCTGCTGGAGGGAGCTGATGGAGGGCTCCCACTTGAGGTCCTGGGTGATGGTGGTGCCCAGGAAGCGGAAGGAGTCCACGGTGGTGATGGGGGAGTCTGTCATGATGAGGGGGGGGCTGGTGGGCTGTGGCTTTCCTGAAGTCCACGATCATCTCCACTGTCTTCTGGGCGTTGAACTCCAGGTTGTTGCCGCTGCACCAGGACACCAGCCGGTCCACCTCCCTCCTGTAGACAGACTCATCCCCGTCCGAGATGAGCCCGATGAGGGTGGTGTCGTCCGCAAACTTGATGAGTTTTACGGAGTTGTGGCTGGAGGTGCAGCAGTTTTGTGTACAGGGAGAAGAGCAGAGGGGAAAGTACACAGCCCTGTGGAGCTCCTGTGCTGATAGTCCGAGTGTCTGAGACATTCTTCCCCAGCCGCACGCACTTCCTCCGATCCGTCAGGAAGTCAGTGATCCACCTGCAGGTGGAGTCAGGCACATTGAGCTGGGAGAGCTTGTCCTGGAGCAGAGCAGGGAGGATGGTGTTGAAAGCAGAGCTGAAGTCCACAAACAGGATCCTGGTGTAGGTTCCCGGGGAGTCCAGATGCTGCAGGATGAAGTGGAGTGCCAGGTTGATAGTGTCGTCTACAGACCTGTTGGCTCTGTAGGCGAACTACAGGGGGTCCAGCAGGGAGGAGGTGAGGGACTTGAGTTGGGGCAGGACCAGGCGTTCAAATGACTTCATGACTACAGACGTCAGCGCCACAGGCCTGTAGTCATTAAGTCCAGTGATCCGGGGCTTCTTGGGGACAGGGACAATGATGGCAGACTTGAAGCAGGCTGGGACATGGCATGATCCCAGGGAGGTGTTAAAAATGTCTGTGAAGACGAGGGTTAACTCTCCTGCGCAGTGTCTTAATGTGGCGGGAGAGACGCCGTCTGGTCCAGCAGCTTTTCGGGGGTTGGATTTCCGAAATAGCCTGTGAACATCCTGTTCCTGAACTGAGAGAGTGGTGGGGGAGGTGGGGGGGACCAGGTTTGGGTTGGCGGAGGTGGCCACCGTAGGGGAGGGGGAAGGTCACATCAAACCTGGAGTAGAAGGTGTTAAGTTGCTCAGCCAGGTTTCGAATTGTGTGCAGCAGGGGGGGCTCGGGGCTTATGATTGCTGAGATGCCGGAGCCCTCCTCCACACGGGAAGGCGGGGTTGTTGTCAGAGAACTGCTGCTTCAGACGCGTATTGTACTGTGATCTTGCTCGAGAAAACCTCTTTGCTAAATCCATACTTTGCAATCTTTGTAGCGCTCTCTGTCACCAGCCCTGTGCGCTGCCTCCTTCTGCTGCCTTAACTGCCTCAGTTTTGGAGTGAAACCAGGGTTGTCATTGTTGAAAGTGACTTTGGTTTGTGTAGGTATAATGCTGTCCTCACAGAAATCAAATGTATGATGTCACAGTGTCCGTGTACTCATCCAAAACTATCTGTGGCAGCTCTGAAAACCTCCCAGTCTGTAATGTCCAAACACGCACGTAGCTGCTCCACTGCCTCATTGGTCCACTTCTTAGATTTCCTCACTGCAGGTTTTGAGAGCTTCAGCCTCTGTCTGTACGTGGGGATCAGGTGAACTATCCACAATTATGCAGACAAACACTCAGATCTATGTTTCACTGACGGCACGTGAATATGAACCAGTGGATTCACTCTGTCACTGCATCAAACAACAGATCAGTGTGTGGATGCAAAACAACTTTCTCCAGCTGAACTCAGACTGAAATCATCGTCTTTGGCCCACAGAAACGAAGAGAAAGTGTTAGCAGTCACCTCCAGAGTCTCACTCTAAAACTAACAATCAAGTTAGAAATCTGGGGGTAATAATGGACTCAGACTTGAATTTTAACAGCCACGTCAAGTCAATAACATCAGCAGCTTTTACCATCTAAAAAACATTGCCAAAATCAAAAGTCAGTGTCCAAACCAGACTTGGGAGACTTATCCATGCGTTTGTCTCTAGTAGATTTGACAACTGTAATGTCAAATCTAAGCCTGCTCACTGGTCTCCAAACGAGTTGTAAAACAGCTGCAGTACATCCAGAACGCTGCTGCCCGGGTCCTGACTAGAACAGGAAGTACGATCACATTGCCTACCTTCGCTTGCCCCCTTCATTTCTAAATATCATCCACTCATCCTTGACCTAGTTCCATTATCACTCAAAAGTCTGTTACCCCTATTCTGAAAAAACCTGGATTAGATCCCAAAATTTCAATAATCTGCGCCCCATCTCTAATTTACCTTTTATATCCAAAATTCTGAAAAAGTAGTCGCCTCTCAACCTCACACCCATCTCATCAAACAGTCTCTTGAACATTTTCAATCTGGTTTCCGTCCACTTCACAGCACTGAAACTGCACTTCTTAAATCACAATGATCTCCTCATAGCTTCTGACTCTAATTTACTATCTATTCTCATCCTCTCTCGACTAACAGCAGCATTTGACACACTTCACCAGACTCTCATCCATAGGCTTAATCTATTGGCATCTCCCACATTCCTCTCCTTGGTTATTTCATCTCTCTCATCGCAGTCAATTCATACAACTGAAATCCCACCAATCCACCCCTTCCCTGTCAGCTGGTGTGCCCCAGGGCTGTCCTGGGTCCCCTTCTTTTCATCATCTACATTCTCCCTCTTGTTCCATCTTCGTAAAAAAATTTCCATTGCTACGCGGATGACACCAGCTCTACCTCTCCTCTAAACCCACTGCATCACTTCACCAGCCTCTCTTACCCCTCTGTCTGCAGGAAAATAATTCCTGGTTCTCTTCAAATCTCCTCAAAACCAAAACTCTAAAACCGAGTCCTACTGGTAGGCAACCCTTCCACTCTCTCAAAATCAAAACAGTTTCACAATTCTACTTCCACTGTCCTCCCTCTCAATCAAGAGCTGGGTGTCATCCTCGACAGTACCCTTTCTTTTCACTCCCACTCAACAACATCACTCGTCCCGCCTACTTACCTTCGCAACATCTCTCGTTCCGTCCTTCTCTACTCCTCACAACGCCATACTTGTCCATAGTCAGTCACCTCCCGGATCGATTATTGTAACTCTCTCCTCTTTGGTCTCCCCATAAATCCCTCCAGAAACTGCAGCTTCTCCAAAACTCTCAGCCGCATTATCACCAGACGCCCTCCCGCCATCACATCACCCCCATCCTTCAACAACTTCCTGGCTCCCCATAAAACAACGGATTCACTTCAAAATTATCCTAAATACTTTCAAAGCTATCCATAACCTGGCTCCACCGTAATCTCTGACCTCCTCCACATCTCCACTCCCTCTCGCTCCCTCAGGTCCTCCTCCTCTCTCCAGCTCTCTGTCCCTCTTTCCGTCATTTCAATGGGGGGCAGAGCCTTCAGCCGCTCTGCTCCTCAGCTCTGAACTCTCTCCCTCCTGACCTCCGCAACATGACACCCTTCCACTTTTCAAATCCAGACTCAAAACTCACCTCAGACAATCCTACACCACATAACTCAGTCACTCCAACCATCATCCAGTTCTGTACTGTGGGTTTATTCTGTTTTTTCTTCTGTTTTTTATCTCTTGTACAGTGTCCTTGGGTGTTCTGAAAGGCGCTTTTAAATAAAATGTATTTATTATTATTATTATTACATTAGTCCTGTGCTCAGGTCTCTGCACTGACCCCCTGTGGCTCAGAAGAATGGACTTGTATACAAGCAGAACTGCTTTGAAGTCTCTCCATGGCCTAGCACCAAAGTACATCTTTGGACATGTTAGTGCCATATGAACCATCTCGGACTCTGAGGACCTCAGGGACCGGCCTCCTGCTGGTGCCCAGAGTCAGGACTAAACATGGGAATCTGCGTTTCTGTTTTATGCAGCTAAAATCTGGAACAGTCTTCCTGAGGATGTGAGACAAGCCTCTACTCGGGGCATTTGTTCACATCTAAGCTAAAAACTGTTTTGTTTGGCTGTGCATATGGCTGAAATGATTTTCTTTGCATTCTTCTCTTTTAAGTCTTAAATTATTTGACGGATAGACTGAAAATGGCACCTTTTAAATTTCCTCAAATTAAGGTTTTGTGATTTCTGTCTTTTCTTTGTGATTTTAATGCACTTTTATCCTGTTTTTCCTGTGAAGCGCTTTGAATTGTCTTGAATTGTGCTCTACAAATAAACTTGCCTTGCCTTGCCATGATGGGGCCCTGAAATATGCAATTGCATGGTTTTGAAAAAAAAGGGGGGAAAAGTGAACGTGATTAGATTTGCGATACATTTAAAAAGTGCGATTCTGTTTGGAGTGCACATTGTAACCAACTCCAGGAGTATTCACACTTGAGAGAAAAATGAACTTATAAATAAATATAAGAATTCCATGAATTTCAGAACATAATTGTAGATGTCTGAAGGTCTACAAATTTGACAAGAACAAGATTTTATTCTTTGCAGAAGACTTTCTATCATCTAAATCATAATCATAATGGGTTTTTCTTCCTTTTGTTGCATACCTGCATACAAAGAAAAACAGTTTGCAAAAGTTCAGGGTTATCATGAATACCAGAGCTCTTCTTTTATCCATTAAATACCCAGTGGGGAAAAAAAAAAACAAAGTGTCATCTCTATTTTTTCCGCTAATTTCACAATTTTGTAGTTTATAAATTGTACTTTTATGCTATCACCATTATTTTGTCAACTGAATATTTAAACGACTAATGTGTAAAATGTCTTTCTTGTGTGTAAAGTTCACTTGACTCATGGTTGTCAGAAGGATAAAAATAACAGGAAACTGAAACCCATAAGTGTATAGTTAGAAGACTGTTATTTATGGATGGATCACCCACGTCCCCAGCGTTTTAGAACTCAGTACTATTTAATGTATTTTTCAAAATTTCCCCCCAACGTTTAGTCACAAACTGCCACTTCCCACAAAACCAAGTCATATTTAGAAGGGGGGGAAAAAGCATAAAAAGCATGTGCACTTTAAATGATAAAAATTGTAGTAAAGAAGTACCCTTTCAAATATCTGACATGTCTATAGCTGACTACTTGGCTTTGTCCGTATTATTTTCTACAGTATGAACTTTTTTATATAACAGTTTCATGACGGTATATCATATAGATATAGATAGCTCGATAGATGGATAGAGATAACAATCCATGAAGACAGTGCCACTTTAGGATGTGCAGTGAGGAGACAGTGAGAGCTCAGGGCTGGTTTGGGGCAAATAAAGCCACCATTATGCACTTAAAACACCACTGAAGGGTCTTATAGCTTTCCCCTTTACAATCTCACACTCATTTCTAGTCAAATTAAGTGATGGTCTTTCATTGATTCGGGTCAGTTACTCAAAATATTGGTAAATAAATAGCCTATAAGGTGTTTATTCACAAAAATGCAACTCTTTGTGATCCGTTGTCTTGAACCGTTTCTGAAGGACAATTGATGCTTAAAGGTGTATTGTGTAACTTTTCTGGTATGTCCTCAAAAATAGGTGTTTTTATGGCTACAAAATACCATAAAGAAGATATATTAAGCTTTTTTGTATATAGTATTAAACTACAACATGTTGATGTTCGTTATTTGACATTTTGTTCATTGTAAACCCCAAGACACAAAATACCAAGAGACTAATTATAAAAAAATGTCCATTGACTTCCTGCTCAAAACTGCAGAACAGAGCCTCTTCGTAGTGACATTTTTCCAAAGCAAGCAGCAGGGTTTCTTTTATGCGTTTTAGTGTTGAAAAATGACTATGCAAGGCAACTGACTTGAAAAAATGCAGTGCTTGTAAACAGTGCTGCCGCTCCCATTACGCACATAACGCGCAGTGAGTAGGGCGTCAAGTGCTCTGAGGGACATCAACCTGACCAGGCAGTTTGGACTGAATGACACAATAGGCTATTTGTGCTGCAGCTGCACTGGCCTTTTGCAATTAAACAGGGATCCATCAGTAGGCATTGTCTGTTTTTAGTTTGTATAAATTCAAATAGGACTCAAGTGTCGCCTCATTCTCTCGCCATATGAAGTCTGAGATGCGCAGGAGGAGCTACACAAGCCGTTCAGGGGCAAAGCTGGCCACTTCACAGACGTATTCTTCAAACAACAAAGGGAAAAACGGTCTTTAGATCATGAGAATCGGCCTAATTCAATTAGAAACCTTGAAAAAGGGAGACATGTGATGCGTTAGCTGGCGCGCTGCATGTGCAACTTCTTACAAATGTCACAATCGTGTTTTCGTAAATGCAATAGAACAGGTCAATAGTTTGCAGCCTGTAGTGTTTTCTAGAGCCTCGATCTGTTCTGCAGAAGAACAGGAGAAGGGCTCCAGGTGAGGCTTCAGCAGGGGCCTTACAGTAAACGTAATGAGTAATGAGTTGCTAAATATATTACAGAATACAGAATATTTAATTAATTTTTTTGGAAAACGTCTTGGTTGAGATCTCCCAGATCCCACTTAGGATTGTGATTTATTCCGTCTTTACAAAATACATAATAACTTCAGAAATAGTCACCTTAAATACATATAGTAAATATATGTTACATGCTACCAACCCTCTTTAATCTTTCATGAAATGCCTTGTCTCCATGGAGATGGGCAAGCAGGTGACAGCCCCTTCACTAGAAAAGCTACATAGTACACCTCTAAATTGAAACCACAAAATATTGATGTCATTCTGCTTTACGACAAATATAGATAGATTGTATACATGCACACTTAAGAGTTTTAAATGTCCATTATTTCCTTCTGAGATGTTAATACCTTGAAATGTTTTCCCTCGCTTTACTTTTCTCAGTAAGTTCTTTTGTTAATTGCCAGCTCTTCTGAAGCCGAAGATATAAAACCCGCCTCTTTATTGGGACGTGGGCCAAGCTCCCTATAACTTCTATATCCTGACAAGCAACAGCACTCTCTCCCCTTTTTCCAATGCTTTATGCTTTTACAGAACACGCCATATTTTTTCATCAGCATCCCGAGTGGATAAGAATGGCTGTAAATGTAGTTATCCTGTCTATTGAACCACACGCAAGCCCATAAAATATCCAGCGTTGCATGGCAGCGTTTATGTTTTTGCCGTAGATTTTTCACCCGTGTTATTCTCGACAAGCAGAAATGATGTTGATCGTCTTTCGTGTTTAGCCGTTTCAGTCCATAAGCCCACCATCATTTTCATGTAACACTCTAAATGTGCATGTCCTGCTAAACCAAATGGTATTGCCATGTCTGGTTAACTCCAATCTGCAGTGTTCTTCTAAGAATATGTTAGAATTAAGTGTGCATATCTTTGAATGCTAGGACAAGTATGATTCTTGGCAAGCCACTATCATAATGAAAAAACGTGTTTGCCACTTGGCTGTTCTGCAATGTAAAATTGGGAGACGAGACACTGCAGATAAATAGGAAAAAATCTAAAACTTTTAGATACAAAAGTTCTGGTACAGGGCTGTGTTTAGTCCCCCCTCCTGACAGGTTCAGTTTGATTTATACTTGGGACCATTGGCCCAATTTATTAGACAATCAAAAACAATTCTCGGTGTTACAATTGATGGGACGGAACATAAAATTGCCTGTTACAAAGATGATGTTCTATTATATTTGACCAAAGCAGAAATTTCCATACCCAATGTGATGCATTTTCTTAATAAGATTGGTCCAATGTCTGGATAGAAAATGAATTTAGAAAAAAATGAAATTATCTCATTCCCCCATCTCACTTTGACCAACTTACCGTACTTTTCGGGCTATACAGCGCTCCTGAATAAAAGCCACGCCAACGATATTTACAAAGAAAAAAGATTTTGTACATATACAGGCCGCACCTGTCAAAAAGCCCCAGGTGTCCACGTTGTAACATGACGTATTTAAAACATAAATAAACGCGGTAGTGATGCGCCTGTTGTCATTTGAACCGGGGGTCTCACAGCACACTGCAGGTCTAATTAGACTACTTTCTCAGTGAATATGAGTTGGATTGTAATAAAACACAACATTTTTAGCATTCAAAGAACACATCACAATTGTCCCAACTGTCCCCTCTGTCCTCAATTACTCTGTGTGAGCTGATTTACCTTTGTCTGTGTCTTCACATCTGGTTCATCTGCTCCTGAGTTTGTGCTTAGCGAGTAAGTGTTACGTTGTAACATGAGATATTTATACAGAAAGATTGTTCCGCGGTAATATAAACCAGACCAGCGGGGTCAGGTCTGGCTAAGAAAGTCTAATTTCACAGTGGCAGGTTCTAAACTGCTTGTAGTAGCGGCTTGTAGTCCAAAAAGTATGGTAGATATTTAGATGTGGTCCTCCATAAAAAGCTTTCAACAATTTTGGAGAAAATTATACCCCTCTTTTTACAACTATAAAAAAGATCTTGAGGATACCAAAAGAATAGAAGGACCGATTGTATTGTGCCTCATATAGACCCATTTCTATTCTGAATGTGGACTATCGCAAATGTACCTCAATTATGTCCAAAAGAATGGAACAAATACTACGAAATTTAATTCATAATGATCAAACAAGATTCATGACCAAATGACAAACACAAGACCACATAAGACAATCCTACACATAATGAGCCAAATACAAAAACAACAAAACAAATCCGTAATAATTAGCTTGGACAATTTAATTATGAAAAAATGTTGGGGCTCTTTACGATCGCCCAACATCAAGAATTAAAATCAATGGTCATTTGACAGATCCGCTGATTATGGAAAGGGGGGTCAGGCAGGGCTGTGCCTGACCCCCCTTCTGTTTGCTTTGCATTTGGAACCATTGGCCCAATATATCAGATAATATATTAAACAATCTAAAACAATTCACAGTGTTACAATTGATGGGATTGAACATAAAATGGCCTGTTATGCAGATTATGTTCTATTGTATTTGACCAAACCAGAAATTTCCATACCCTGTTTGAGGCATTTTCTTGAAGAAGTTGGTCCAATGTCTAGATAGAAACTAAATGTACAAAAAACTGAAATTCCCTCTTACTGTCGACCTCCTCTGACTTTAAAAAGACAAACAGAATCCATTAGATATTAAGGTGTGGTACTCCATAGAGACTTATCAACTATTTTGGAGAAAAATTATCCCCCTCTCTTTACTACTACTAAAAAAGATCTCGAAAAATTAAAGCTTATAAATCTGAACTTTCAAGGGGAATAATATCTCAATTACACAAATGTATTTAGAATTTTGACAGCCACTCTACTGATTACATTAAGGATGGATGGGAAAGAGAGGGTCACTTGCTCTGGCTGCATGTATGTAAACATGTACATCTCAGTGAAGAACCACAAAATCACTTGTTTGGAGAGAATTCTGTTGGAAAAATGTGCCATGTTTTTTCATCACACCATGTCAAACTTCCCATTATTCACAAGGAATTGCTACCTGTTGGGGAAACTGTGTTTTGGGTCTGTCCTGTAATGAAATCACCATACCGCTGGATTTCAGGACGATGTATTTGGGCTTCAGAACTCCTGCCATGGACACGATCGGCAGCTATCTCAGAGCTAGCTCTCCTGGCTGCGGCAAAAAAGGCCCTCACAAAAAAATGGATGACACAGAATGCACCAAAGATCAAGGACTGGACTAATTTTGGACATTCGTAAAATGGAAAGATTACACTCGGACTTAATTTGAAAATTGACTCATTTTATGGACTGTGGACTAAATATTTTGTGTTTTCTTTTTTCCTTGCTTTTTTTATGTCTACTGATTTTGGTTTTTAACTATTATCTCTGTTCTTGTTTTGTTTTACTGTTTTGTTTTACCGTTACAGTATTACAGTTGGTAAAATTCAGGGGAATGTTTACAGACATTTTTACAGACATGGACAATTAGCAAGAGACTAGACATACTGCGACGTCTGTAATTATTACAATTTACCTGATGTCCATTGGTAAAATTAATCCCGTCCAAATAGGGTCTAATACACTCTTCCCTTGCCATGTGTTTGTGAAATTACCTACTTGCACCCTCTGCCATTTTGTTTTGAAATGATCTCTGCTTGTGGTCACTGTGCAACATACTAACTCATCTATTATGGCTTGAAAAAGTGGAGTATGGTCTGGCTAAACCCTTGTTAGCGCACAATATGGACGATGTGCAGCTCTTCCTCCCACAAATGGCCACCCTGAGAGACACTGGCATTTAATCTGTCCCCTATCCCCAACTTCCAATTTGCCTCTTGGCCCAAAAAAGCTCCTCCAACTTTCTTTCCAAGCTGGTGATGAAGTTTCTCCACGCTCTTCTCCTTCCTGGACCGCGATCAAATGAGAAGCCCTCGGAAGTTTCAATGTGTGCTGAAAAACCCTCCACTACCAGTTTTACACTTAATTTGTTCCATTTTTAGCTTCTTGTGCCTTCTGTTATTGCAATGGTGGTATGATATAGAATTCAAACTGAATTTATTACATATGATATTGAAAGTAAACTCTATTGGGAAAAAAGGCTTTAAAATGAATAGCGCAACTGCTTTATGAGTTTAGACGATAGGATTTTCCATAGTATTTAAATAAAACCTCTTGTCTTTGAAAATTTAAATATTTGCTGGAATTTCTAGTCTTTTAGCAACTTGAAAGAATATTTAAAATGTTATGCCACTATAGTCACGCCATTGTGGAAGGACATGGTATGTTTCAATTCAATTTTGTTAATAGCATTCTTACAATTTTATGTATAACCATCTTTTTAATGCCATTCTACTCCAAAGTGTAGGTTCACAAATAGAGAACTTAGAAACCAAACAGTGCCGTATATGTTACAATTACCACAAAAACTTCAGAGGAACTAGTAATGAAGGTTAAAAGCTAAATGATCAAGTTCACTCTTAATTATAGAATTTTATTGACCGTAAAATCTAATATCTACAGGATGCATATGTCGCACTGCAGAAAAAAAGGATTGGTTTGACAAAAACAACAAATGTAAAGATGATTAAACCACACTATGCCCTATCTAATACTAAAACATTTCGTCAGTTTTTTTTGCTGACTGATCATAATTACTAAAATAAAACTATGACTGAAATTACTGATATTTTCATCAAATAATGAAAACTGGAAAAACTAATGAAAGGAACACATGGAGACTAGATCTAAATTTCACTTTAATCCCAGACCATAAACAACTAAACGTCCAATGAAACGATCTTGTCCCATGAAGCAATGCAATACGACAATCATAGTTAAATCAAAAAATATCTATTTTCTGTTTAACTAAAACTGTAATAGATCAGTCGATCAAACTAGCGTAGACTAAAACTAGATTAAAACTAAAATGAAAGTCAAACAAGGCCAGACAAGCCAATCAGCATACCGTTCTTCGAAGCCAATCAAACATTAACTGCTAACCCTTTAAAGATTTTGAACCCTCGATTACTTCTTTACCGCCCCTCCCGCCCTCACCTGCCAAAAAGTGATTAGAAGTCCTCCGTCCCGGGAGCGGACCCTCACCTAATGTGCTGATGATGAGAAATGCAAGTGTATTTGGGGCATTAAGTTAATTAGTAGCCAGTGATTTCCCAGAGGAAGGTGTGAGAGGGAGCGTGCGGTTAGCCTGCCGGAGCTGTATTAACATCATGTGTCATTATAACTGGGAAGATGCTAATTAAAGGTACGGAGAGGAGAAGACGTCAACCACTCTGCCACTACCTCAATTACAGCTAAAACGGTGTCAGACGTAGATGGGTGTTCTTAAGACGTAATGACCGGGCACTAGCTTCAAATCACTGCGCCATTGTCAGAGAAGCAGTGCGTTATATGAGAAACATTCAGCACACTAATGGAGGAGCAGGCCGAATCATCTCCAAGCTAATATTAGTGAGCATTGTAGCGTTAAGGAAAAATGTCGCGCTTGGATACTGTTATGCGCACTACAAACTGAAAAGTTGTTTTGAGAAGTAGGGCTTAAATTTCAGATAAATTAAAGGTTGTCATTTTTGCAGCATTTGTATTCTTTTTAAATTAAGTTGGTGACCTTAGCATTGGTATTTTGTGTAGTCTCAATTTAATTTTGTTTTCAAAGTGCAAGCAGACTGCTGGCACATTGAAGAGTGAAGAAGTTTGTATGAACGTTAAAACATTGGCCGGTGTCAAAGCTGTTAAACTGTGGAGTGGAGGCTGTGCAATGACATATTATCCTGACTTGTTAAAACAAACTTGATCGACTTGTAGCACTCTGAATTGAGTTCTGCACATCAATCTGGAAAGGCTCTCGCTGAAAACAATCAGGACGGTCGAAGCTTCACAACAGCGAAACAAGCCCAGAAATCTAACTTTTGTTAAATCCATTTGAGAGAAAAGCACGGGCATCTTTTTTTTCTCGTCTGTCACAGTTTCTTCAGATCCAGAAGACAGATCACAGTAGGGAAGTGTGTAGCTGGTTTATTACAAAAATAATTTAAAGTATTGAAAAGGCAAGCGGGTTGGCGGGCAGGAAAACTAACAGGCAAGATGACAGGAAGGTGTTGATACAGGTGGCAGAAGGCACCTGGACACGGGTAAAATGGTAAGTCAAAAAGTGCAAAACATGCCATTAACAGAGATTTAGCCAAGGGTCCACTAACAAGAAGTGGAACAACAAACTGGCAAGGAGTGACTGAAGATCCTGCCTTCTTATTCTGCAGCTGATCAGTCATGGATAGAAGACAAGTGGTCTGGCTACGCCCACGTCACGCCCAAGGAAGGTATAGAAACAGACACAACACAGAAGAGAGGGGACTTTTATATCAGACATCTCTTTTTTGCAGTATTTTTGTGCAAGTTTAGTAAATTGCAATATTTTGTGTAGCTTATCGAAGAGATTATGAAAGCTCTATGACAGTTTAGCAAGCATGGGCCCCCAACCGGATTTTGAACAGGCCCCACACTAGTTTAGAAACGGCCCTGGTGCTAATGATAACTTGTTTTCTCTGTAAATATTTGACAGTACGGCAAGCTGAACACAAACACTGACAGCATTAGTCCAAACAAATCAGCCCTTATTGGCCACAGTTGACGGTATTTACTGTAGCACTACTTTCATGTTGGCATTTCTCCACCGAGCCTCCTGCCTTCATCACTGAACATTCTGATCCAAGCCTGGGTAACATTATCAGCTATGGAGTTGTCTTCTCTCTCGCTCCCCGGCACACTTGCACAAAGGCAAAAACGTCGGCCAATTACGCTGCAACATCTGCCGGAGAAGGACTGCCGGGTGATCGCAGCGGTACAAAGAGACTTCAGCGGCGGACCCTGGTTGTGTTCAGATGTCTACGGTTAAATGTTGATATGTTTGTGGTGTTTAGGGTACGTTATGAGTTTGACATGATTACCAGATTTTAAGAGAGAAACAGGAGGCAAGCCATTTTACCTAAAACAAGCTACCCTAACACCCCAACAAAAATGAGACTGAAAAAAAAAAATTAAAATAATAAGAAATAGAACGTTACGTGTTTGCGCTAAATGCTATCTTGTTAACGCATGAATAATGACTCTATTGGCAGTCTAATTCCTCATTCGTCCAAAAGTGATCTATCGTAGAAAAGGTTTCAAAGGTGAACAGTTTCAGTGTTTTGTTAATTGCTCAACGTATTTATCTAAAACGACTTAAAAGGTGCACTATACGTTTTCTGGTGAAGAGTCCGTCCTATGCCTGAGCCTTATGAAAATGTTATTGCTTTTCCTGGAATGTTCCACATTATAGGTATAAAGTTGTCTGCTAATTATTCAATTACAGGCATTTTTATTGGCTAAAAATCTAACAGCTTTTCTCCATGGAAAGTTTTGTGCTAATTTGTGTAATATTCCAGACAAAATAATAACATCTCCATGGGAAAAAGGTTTATGACTCTTCACCAAAAAAAATAAAAATAAAATCGTACTCAGTGGTCCTTTAATAAGCTTGAAAATAGAAATGGGTTTATTGACTGCCTGTTCAAAAGAGCAGAACTAGTTCTCTTTTGCTACGTTATTTCACCATAGAAAGCGTTTTTTTTTTGGGTTATGGTTTATGTTTAAAAAAAAGAATGCACACAGTATGTATAGGCCCAAAGTCCTAAGTTTTCAAATAGTACATGACATTACAAGAAAACTCAAACATGCATGAATCTATCTTTAATGTTTCCTTTAACAGCTTTATCCGACATGATGAAGAAAGGACTCTATGCACTCCTATAGTGGCTCCTGCAGTAACAGTGGTGAATGTGGGAATAAAAAACAGATTCAAATCACATTTAATAAACAGACAGAGCTTACCAAAGTGCTGTATAGACATCAGCACAAAAATAAAATAATAGTAAAAGCTTCTCTCTCTTTCTCCCTCTCTGGAATCGACAGCCAAAGAGAAAAAAGTGCTTTCTTTCCATATGTATTTACAAAATGTACAAATACATTTTATTCCCTGCATAGTGACATTTTAAAACTGGAGAGGAATGCAATACCAGTTATGTTTTTGATTAAAAAAAAACAGGGTTGCAACCTCAAAGAAGTCAGTTCAACATCATGTTAAACATTTAAATATTTCAATACTTATTTTTCTCTTTCTTTATCCTCAAAAAGGTGTTCAAACTGAGTTGGTGGACTAAAGGGCAACATACTGAAAATGCCATGGTAATTAGTGCATTTTAAATATATAGGCTGTTAAAGAATATATATATAAATGTAACCTTTGATTTTCACTGGTCCTTCGGGCTAACTATAAATCCACCCAGCTGGAAATTGTAAAACTTATAATGTTAATTCATTCAAACACGCTTCATATATTTGTGAATTCCAATCATTATTGCAGTGGTTTGAAAGCCGGCAATATTTTTTCAGCTGGCATTTTCACCAATAAAATAAAGTTAGAGGTGTGCTATGCAACATTTCCGTTAACTAAAATGTTCCGCCATTGCTTTGGCTTTGAAATTGATGGATGCCACAAGATCTGTGGAGAGGCGACCCTGGCCCACTCACAGTAAAAATGTATGTGTTTCAATGTATTTTTGAGCAATAAAAAAAAAAAAGGTTTAATACCATACTGTGGAACCTTCCAGGCAAAGCAATAAAATCTCCATGGAGACAAGCAGGAGGCAGACTACCCCCAAGAAAGTGCACCTTTAAGAAGTGTGGCTAATCCAGTGAATAAAATGTTAAATTGTGTAGTCTGATCTTTTACAAAACATCTTTCAAATGCACAGCTTTTATGAATTACCTCACACTTCATTTTGTTTTGGTCTCGGCACATTTTGGAGATGGGAAAGTCAGCTCTTTTGCATATTGTGAAGTTGACGGCTCGTCACTTCTTTGCTTGTAATGGAAAGGATGACTGATCTGTAATTTGCTCTGGAGAGATTTCAGAAGGGAATCCTTAATAAGAGGCAACATTTTCAAATATCAGTCCTGATTACTCAGCGTTCAGTCAAATCCTTTTGTACAGCCACTTTACGGCTGTGTGCCTCCACTGCAGCATGACAGGTGGGAACCAAGTCTGTGCTTTCAAGAAAGGGATATTCTTTTTTTAAAATTGTATTTACAAATACAAAACAGTAACAAAAATGAGGACAACAAGAACAAAAACAGCAAAAGACAGACAACAATACAGTCATTAGACAAATAGAGGGACAACAGTCTAAAAACTTCAGAGCAGGGAGATTGTGTGTGTGCGCCGGTGTGGGTGTGTGTGTCTGTGTCTGTGCGTGTGTCTGTACGTGTGTGTTTGCGTGTGTGTATGCATTAAGGTAAAAATGTGTTACATTACGATTACCATCATCACATATATTGTCGTACATGTAGATAGTCATACTTTTAAAATAGCAATCATTATATACCACTACCCTTTGTCATAGCATCTTTAAAGATCTAGATATACACATATATACATATACATACAGTACATGTACATGTCTGATATTCTCCCCCCGCATCATTTCTGCCCCTTCTATTTTTTTCTTTTTTTTGTGTGTGTGTCATGTTTAGAGTCATTAAGGTGCATTAAAAGAAAGAGGACATTTTACGAGCGTCTCCACTTAGGACCGAGGTGGTTTCCTTGGGAAACAGCATCTCTGTCCCGTCAGTCTGAGTGTGTTTCGGTGTGTTTCGGTGTGAGTACTGACAACAGCAATAATGATAATGATAATAAAACAACAACAAAAATACATAAAGTTGGAAGACGATTGAAATGTCTGATGAGTGGAAGATGGAGGAAGAAGACAAGGGAATCAGAGTTGTAATAGGTCAGAGAACGTTGGGTGGGGGAGATCAGTTTCAGATGAATAGGGGGGAGATGTATATTCCACATGGACTTTTACATTCCATGTATAAGTCGGTGATAAGATTTTTCCAGTGGTTAATGTGTATGCTATTGCAGGTTTTCCCTTTCATGAGGATAGTTTTCTTGCCGATGGTTAGAGCTGTGAGGAGAGTTTATAATTTTTTCAGTAATTATTGTGAGATCCCCTAGCAGGCAGAGAGAGGGGGATAATGGGATGTGGCAGCCCACTATAGTGGAAAGTGACTGTGTGACCTCTTCCCAAAAGTGTTTGACTGGAGTGCAGTGCCAGGTTGCATGGATATATGTGTCTATAACTTTTCTGAGTGCAATGTGTGCAAATCTCTGATGTGAAACCAATTTAGCTAATCTGTTACCCGTATAATGTGTTCTGTGAAGTGTTTTGTATTGTATTAATTGTAAGTTGGCATTTTTGGACATAAGATCAATATTTTAACAGAGTTATTGAAAGGTCATTTTCCCATTTTATTGTTGGTAGGCAAATTATTTTGTATATTTTAGAGAGATGTTTTTTGGGAGAAAATATATTAATCAAGTCTGATATTGCAGGCGGGAGTTCTAAATTTGTAGGTCTGACATTTATTTTTTCCATATCTGATGATTTGATTTGTAGGCATTTAAAAAAATGATTGCTCCTGATGCCAAACTCCTGGACCAAGTGTGGAAATGTTGTTAATATGTTGTTTTTAAAAATATGTTTAATGTGAGTGATGCCCTTTTCAGCCCATGCGGGGAAATTTAGGAATTTTTTATTGCTTAAGAAGTCAGGGTTGTTCCAAAGTGAGGTGAAGTTAGATGGGGCAAGTGTGGCATTTGTGATTTGGTGAAATTTCCACCAGGCTGTCAGAGTGGAGACTGTGCATGTGTAAAGCATGTGTGTCGTTTTATTGATTTGGTAAGAAATGGGATGTCAGCTATATTTACTTCTTTGCATAATTATTGTTCAATTTCTAGCCATGTAATATCAGATTGGGTGGGTCCATCTGTGAATGTATTGTAGTTGGTTAGCCAATGAGTAATATTGAAAATGTGGTGCTTCTAGTCCTCCTTGAGCTTTGTTCTTTTGCAATGTACTGAGTTTAATCCTTGGTGTTTCATTTTCCCAATAGAAGTGAGTGATAATGGAGTCTAGTGATTTGAACCAGGTGAGTGTGGGGTGGGTTGGGATCAGTCATTGTTTGGATATTCTAAGAGGTGTTTGGTGTATAAATGATGGAGGTTTATGCAAGTACTATTTAAAGCACTAGTAAGCAGCCATAACTTCAGTTAGTAAAAGCAACAGTAGCTGTAGATGCCGCATCGCATCTCTCATGATCACATGGTTAGATTTGGAATGCTTTTCTAAACATAAAACACAGAAGACAAGCAGAGAGTGAAAGCCAAAACATAGAGCAGCACTTAACACCAAAAGAAACATACTCACCCATTTGGTCATTTTGGATGGTTATAGCAACAAAACATATGTCCATAGAGTTAGCAGGCTTGCATGTCCACAAACCTGACTCGCACTTGGCCTGGAAGAGCCTCTTCTTGCGTGTTTCCATGGAATTGGGCCCATCTATTTTCACCCATCCTCACCTCGTGTTTTCTAATTGTAATTTTCCTAATTTAAAAAGGGTATTAAAAGAGTATACTTTTTCCACATGTGGCACCATTTGAAAAGGTAAGAAATTCTAGTTTCGGGTGATGTGCAGGCTGCTTCCATGCACATCACCCAGAGACCAAGCTTATGTACTGATACAATATATAAAATATTGATGTATTTGATATACAAAATAATGTATTTTCACTACAGTTATTGTCATACTGGTCAACAAAAACTAGGTGAAATTTCCGGGCTCTCCAAGTGTATTGAAATGGTGCATATTAGAATATTTGTGGGCTTATAATTGTTTAATTGTGCACTAATGTATCAAATGTGCCACTTCAATAAAGACAAAATAATTTTTTTCAAAACATACCAAATAAAGTGCAAAGGTTTCAACTAATTTTGCTTAAAAATTATGAAATGGGACTTGGTGACTTACCACCTTATCCCTTCTTTTCCCCTCCAGGCGCTAAAATGCTAATTAGCATATGGATTTGCTGCCCCATTGTGCACTGCTTCCCATGCGCCCCCTGGAGGCTTTGCCTGGGGGTGTGACACACTATTTGTGAAGCTTAGAGGGAACACTATATGATTCTAGTAATGTTTTATGTCTAATCACAACACATAAAATCTATCTATCGCCACAGACAATGCTCTGAAACATGGGCTCTATTTCTATGGAATTATGCGCGTGCCTTCAGCAAGCTACACACATACATAATTTACGATACAGGTTAGGTCAAATGCCCTGTTGGGTGTTGGTTTGTTGTTTTGCATTAATGAGGGAAATCTGAATTTTAAACCCCCCCCAAAAAACATGTTAATTCTACTAGAGCCTAATAGAAAAAAATATACTTAATTTGAGGAGCTGCTGATGATTAGGAAAAACACTGTTTGGACAGAGAACTTCTTGCTTTGTTTTGTTGACATATTAGATACAAATAAACATACAGAAGCGATTTTAGATAAATTACCTAACTGAAAATTGGCATAAAAATTCAAATTTTGGGGGGGTTTAAACTAAGAACAAGAATAATGCATTTGTTGAAAACACAAGATTTCCAAAGTCCTAAAAGCCAATGCACACTGACCTCAGAGGACTGTGGTGAGTCTGGAGCCGTTTCAGGTCATGCAACGACTATTTCTGTGTGTTAGTACGTGAACCCAGGCTGTGTAGCTCAAATATATACTGCAGTTAAAGTTACTGTGACATTAAGTCTTCAAGTGACCCGCTGAAAACGCATCCCGAACCTGCCTTGTGTGTGTATAAATCAGGCATTTAAGTAATAGTAAGAGTATTGGTACAGCACTTGCAGTACCTTTTACAGTATATTTAACATATTTCTACCCCCTCTGTGGATAACTTGGAAATAAGATGACATTATAGGCAGATATATTTTTAGCTGTACTTGTGGGAGAAACGTGTGCTACTGGGCTTTGGCGACTCCCAGCCGTTGTATTCGGAGCCCAGGATGGATAATTAGCTTGTTATTCCTAATGAGGGGAAACATGTACAGGGCCCTTCGAGAAAAACCTTAATGAAGTAGAAATGTCGCATCTTTCCGCAACCAAAATGTAAAAATGTGATTCTGCGATCAGTCCCAAAGAGCAGAGTCATTAATTTAGACAATGGCAAGACTGATTGATGAAGGTAATGTCTAATTTAGAGTCATTACTTTATTTGCGCAATCCCTCAGAAGGTACATCAGGTGGAAACATATGCTCCTTTTTGCAGTTCTTCACAGTATATCTCACATATCATAACTTGTCCATCGCAGCACTCCATCATTGGTCAGTTTAGCCCTAATTCTGATGGTAGTAGTATATAATTCAATTGTTTTCGCAAAGATAAGCATGTGATGAAACACATTTACTCACTTACTTCAATATGCAGAAATATGTCATGTTAAGAATACGCTTCCCATGAGTAACTTTACACCAGTACTACCCTAAACATTGTTTGTTTTTATCTTATTTGCACACGGAAACCCTTAACCTACAAAACATGACATGGCTTGGTTTCCTAAAAACACTACTTCCGCCATTTTGAGGGGGGAAATTAACGTACACTTGTAATTTACTCTGTGTATAGCGCTTTTTAAAGGGCCAAGTCACATTTCGTGTAACACCCGATATATATCCTATTTAAAATCAAAGTTGTTTTGTTGCAGAAGCTGCAAGTTGTTTGTCAGCGAAGGTCAACATATCTGTTCTGCGAATCAGTGAAGCACATTTACAGTATATTCAAAATGACATACAAAATCATATAACATGTTTTTATACTAACGCGATTCCAAGGTCTTTGTTGTATGTTAATAATTTGCCATAAATCATTGTAATATTAAAAACGTTCTATTGACAATCACTAATTTGTTCTTAAATTCCATCATACTTCCACACACTAGCTATATAGAGTGAAGCCTTGAGGAGGTATAGAAAGTAAAAGTTGCCTTGAGCCTGGCAGCATTGGTTGAATATCTGCCTTCTGTAGAGGAACCAAGCTGGACCTGCTCAAAGTGTCCCCAGTGCACATCCTCTTCATCTCCCACACGCTCCTCACATGATTCTCCATTCCTCTGAGCCCTATCTGCTGCTTCTCTCTCCTGCTTATCCTGCATGCCTCCCGCTGTGGGCATTCAATTAGCGGCTTGCTTGGAAAGTTGAGCGGAGCTACCTAATTGGTTTCATTTACCTGCGCAGTTTTCGATCGACGAGGACCAGAGGGTTGAAGAATCTCTCTGCGCACTCGTGACATGCCTGCCAATACCTGCGCACGAGGCCAGCACACGGGAACACTCCGAGGGCTTGTTATGGCTAAAAATATGGACAAAAACAATAGAGGGGAGTTTTCACGGTAGTTCAAATTCTCAAGAGAGATATCAGTGACATGTGTGATCTGTGTTATGGGCATCTTGGAGGGGATAGAGTATGTGTTGTTTTAAATACCCAAGTTTGCTTGGGTATTTCATGGTTACTTAAAATTGTAGGGAAAAGGTTTTGTACCACTTAACAACTACACCCTAATTTGCCTTAACAAGGCAAGAACAAAGACTTAATTCATAATGAACATAAAGTTTATTAAGCAGGCTAAGGATAGGAATTAGGGCTAGAGTGTTACTAAGCCTAAATCATTCTTAATAAACAATTAGTTCACTATGAATTAAGTCATTTACATACATAGGGGAGACTAAACAGCCACTTCACAAGAGGCTTTATCAGCACAGAAGACACGCGAGTTCAGGACCCCAGAGCGCCGTACATCTTCATCTCAAAGCCACAAACCACTCTATTGAAGACAGTGAGGTGGAGATTCTGAGCTGGAGAAAAGATGGTTTGAAAGAGGAGTTAAGGAGGCCATCTTTGTTAAAAACATGAATCCTTCCTTAAATCGTAATGGAGGTTTAAGATTCAACCTTCCAGTTGTTTATAATGGTTTGCTGAAACCCTGGAGACGCCCCGAGGCATTCTGATGCTAATCAGGTACTCAGTGAGGCAAAGTGAGTGAAAGTCGGTGTACAATAGGATGTAAATTGGCCCATCTCAGTTAGTTTCGATAGCCCATTATCAGGAGGTCCCGCCCTGTGGACAGGGCTCTCACAGAGTAGAATATGAACCTGAGTTCTCAGACTTGTTTCACAGATTGAGAATGACTCCAGCTTTACTGAACATAAAACACATCAGATTTTGTTAGTTAGTTAGTTCATTATTAATTCAAACCTGCATATGACATGGTTTACACCACATATTTCCAACACATACATACAGAGAAGTTGTCCCACCCCCCCACACAAATCCAGTTATAGATTCGTGTTGTTGTATGGTATTGTACAATACTACTGCTGTACTAGACAATGTCAGGCTCAGACACACTAACGTCCACTCTACTCATCTACACGCTCACTGTAGAAAGCATCGCTCACGCTCCACCCGGTAGGTACTTTTTATTACCTTTTTTTTTTTTTTACTCTCTACATCACCAATTAAAACCCAAAATGCTTCTCCAAATCCAAATCAACAAATACATATGCACATACCTCAAAAGCATCGGCCTGCACTAATTCTCTACTGTGGCCAGCAAAGGGAACAAGGTACCAAATCCAAGGGTTCTAACGGACGGACTAAAATAAAAAACTTGTAAAACGCATAAAATATCCATTATATTAACAGATTAGCACAAAACAGAACATTGGTGTGTTCAAACGAGTCACGCGCGCACACACACACAATGAGCACACAGGGGGCGCCGCGTGGCTCCTGTAATGAGGCAGGCAGCTGACTCCACACACTGCCCCAGCCATGCCCCAGTCCGTCCGATAATGAGCTCCTAATGTAACGTTTGCCCCACTACACCCGCCATGAAGGAGGCTGAGCTGGAGCTTAAAAAGGCGAGTGCACATCTTTCACCACTGATCCCAAACAGCCCTCAAACGGCCGCTCAGATTGCGGCCCTTTTTAATTGCTTGTTTGCAGACTTTGAATGGTGCAGTCTGGACAAAATCTTGGTTATGTAATTAGCAGAGGGATCAGAGATGTGGAATGAACCTTGTCCCGTGGAGAGGGAGGCAACAAAGCAAAGTCAGTGTGAAGTCTCTGTTGTTTTGCCTTTCAAATATTGGACGTGTGGTGCCGATTAATAAGGTTTTCTGTTGGGTTGTTAAGGTTTCGAGTTAATACCATAGCAAGGCCTCGTTTAGGAGACTTTTATGGCTAAGAAAACCAAAGTTAGTTCATGTAATCTTAAAGCTGAGGTACTGTTTTGTTGTTGTTTTTTTTGTAAAAGGAGTACATTTTGTGATAGAGTATCTTTGTGACTAAAGGAGACTAGTGTGAATTGTTTAAGTCTAATAAGAAAGTAGTTTAATTCTCGTCAACCTGGAACTGTAAGCTGTGCTCTGATTGGCTGCTCCCCAGTTTCACTAAGAAAATGATTGTTGGTGGATATTAACAATGTGCTAAAGGGTTTGTGAAAGCAAAGGACAAGTTAAGATAGGTTTAAATACTTCCTCCTTTCGCTGTGTGAAAAAAAATCAGGGATAAATCAGGCATAATTCTTATCATACAGAGAAAAATATATTCTACATGTCTGTTGTATTCCGTGTCCCTCGTCCTATCGTACATGAGTAAATGTCATGATTATATTGGAAAAGCAGCACTTTGTGACTGTGTAGAGTTTGCATGTTCTCCCCGAGTCTGTGTACTTTTCCTCTGGGTGCTCCATTTTCTCCTACCACTAAAAACATGTACAGGCTCCTCCCCTCTGGGACCAGGACTCCCCTGCAAAATCTCAGTGGGACTTTCCTGGTTAAATAAAGGTCATATAAAATTAGGCCAGTGTGCACCTCTCACGGGATGGCAGTTGCCTGAAAAAGCTGTTCTAAAGCTGTGCAAGTGCCTGAAAATGAATGCATGTTACAAATACCTTTCAATCTGGAAAGACTCAAATGACGAATGCATTAGGATGATATTTATTATGTTATGCTGGTATATCAGAATTTACATTTTGGCGCTTAGACCCCGGCAAAGGAATGATGTACAACGCAAGCAGGAGAATGACCACTGATGTGAAAGCTGAGTGGTGAGGATGCGAGGTCGCTTTAGCTCCATGAGAATACTTGAGATGTGCTTAAAGGTTTGTGAGAGTTAGGAACTATTTAAATACCTAGTTCCTCTTTTCATGGTTTGATTTTCAGCAAACCCAGCTTTAGGATGCTTGAAGATTGCTCAGTGCACCTACAATATATTTTCTGGAAGCAACAGTTGGAGAGATGTGGAGGGTTGGTGATTGAATACTAGAACTGCATGCTGTCAAGGCAGTTTCCCATTATTGTCCAATTGCATGATTGGTGGTGGTGCAGAATGGATGCCAAATTGTAAAGCAACTTTGAATGTTTGGACACTTTCATTTCCAGGTAGTATTCGGCACACTCGAGGATAGTTTCACTGATTTTAAGCCTGATTTGCCTGACCCTCGTAAGCGATTATTTGTGGTGGCTTTCCTCTGTGGGGTCAAAGCCACACCGTTACGCCAACCTGTTTGTCAAATCGGAAGGTTCAGACATGTTACACGAGGAACTTTACAACAGCCAGTCAGCAGCCGTACAGCACCAGGCCCTGTTGCCTAGTGACGACTCTTAAAACGTACAAAATACTGAACAAAACCAACACGGAGTTTGTGCTAACTTTTTAATTTCATCATGGCTACAATGAGTCGGTGTAAGCAGCTCCATACCTCCAGTGAATACAGCGCTCTCCTGCGTTTTGCATTGTTTTGTTTTCACTCTAAATAGGAGTGCGTATAAAGGCAGTTGACGCTCGTATCCTTGTGGATTTGTTTTCACTGTTAGAGTCTCAAAACAATCTTATACCATTTACCTTTGCTGGAGCATTCACAGAGCATCATGCAGCCTCAGACTCTGGCCTCTGGGTGTTCAGGGCAGACAGAAGACCACCTCTCAGGTCACTCACAGGACTGCTCAGGGCCACCTGGTGGTTAAGGGCTTGTCCCATAATGCATTTTCTGTTGCTGTCATGTTGTTTTATGACTTGTGATATTACTTTAAGAGTTATCTTTTTATCTTAGAGTTATCTTCAGTTAGAAATTGTATTAAAACTTTGCATTTTAGGTTTGGGAAATTTCAAAAGTGTTTGCTTGTGAGTTCATTATTTTAGTTACCTGGATTATAGGATTTTGACATAGTTTTGAGGCTTCTCATCTTTTCCAGAAACATTTTTGTCGTATGATTACATAATTCTTTTGCTGAGTATGTCAATTATAGCCCATATCCTAATCAATATATTCAATATTTTACACTAACCATTAACTCTGTCCAATAGCAGTAGCCTATAATGAAGTGATGCGATGCTCTATTTAGATAGTATTAAAAATATATATATTTGTAATTGATTCCATTCCTTATATTTAGTTTGAAGAAGAGGCTATAAATGCATGTCTCGACCTCAGCTGGTAAAGGTGAGCAGCGGTGAAAGAATAAGCTTTGTGTATGTCATACTATGGTTAGAAAGTAAATATGTGGATAAACTGTTGGTGATAGAACTCTGGAAATAAAATAATGAATCACCATATTAATATATTACATTACAATGTATGGTATTTGTATCCCACAGCGGTCTTGAGTATTCAGAGAAACTGCAAAGTGTCTGTGCAGTAATTTCACCACAAATTCCAAAAATATGTTTCGTTATCGTAGATTGCAATACATTATGGAGAATATTGACTTCTTGCTGTAATTTCCCAGTAAGTTACCACAAAAATGCCATTTGACACTTTTTAAAATTGCAAAAGATTTTAAAAAATTCGGTACTGTATATGTAAAAAAAAAAAAAAAAAAAAAAGAGAAAAAAATTCTAGCTGTAACCAATGACACTGACCTAGTTCATTATCTTATGATGATGTGACAGTTACAGTTCAGTGCACACAACCAAACAAAATCCGTCCTGGATAAGTCTTGCCTGGATCTCAGTGTTATTGCATATCCCCAAATGGCCTCATGACACAATAAAAAGGCAAAAATAGGTCACTCTCTCTTTATGACTCAATACAATTAATATTATTTTTGACGTAAAGGTCTTCTGAAAAGGTTTGCAGATTCACAGTCTGATTAAGCTAATGTCCAAACATAAATATGAACAATGACTGATACAATTAGTCATTTTATTACTGGATTGATTTCTCAAATCACAATCCCACTACAATCAATACAAATATTATGTTTTTTGGGAAAATTATTTACATTCTAAATAAGGTGTGGATAATGCAAATTGACTAAATCAAAAGAAACAAAATCACAGCAAATAAAAAGTAAAATAAAAAAGGTCTCACGTCCAAAGTCTATAAAAAATGTGTCAATTTCCAAATTAAATCAGAATGTAATTTTCTCCATTCGTCTAATGTCTGTTGCTATTTCAGTCCAGTCCTTGATCGCTGATGAGGTTTGTGTCATTTCTTTGTGTTGGCCTTTTTTCCTGCTGCCAAAAGTACCTTTCAAAAAAAGATATCCGTTGATTGTGTCCATGGCAGGAGTCTTGAGGCCCAAGTACGTAGTTCTAAAATTGAGAGGGATGGCAATATTAAAAATGTCTGCAGTGCAGGACAGTCCCAACACACGTGATAGTGATTGGCTTCCTGGCAGATTCTCCAACAGCTAGCATTTCCCTTGTGAATAATGGGCAGTTTGACCTTGTGTTATGCAAAAAACGTGACACATTTTTCCAGCAAAATTCTGTGGTCCTCCACTGAGATGTACACATACTTTCCCACTCCTCATCTCTTCATCTGTTAAAGAAGAGTTGAAGAGTGAGTCTATTTTTCAACATCTTTCTTAGTGGAGAAAAGAGGAGTATAGTTTTTCTCTACAAAAGAACTACAGCTTAATATTTCTGAGATTACGTTTGCCATTTAAATGGATAGGTTTTTCTGAAGGACAGAAGGGGTCGCCAGTAAAACAGAATTTCAGTTTTTTGTACAATCAATTTGTATCCAGACATCAGATCAATATCATGCAGGAAATGCATCACACTAGCTTTGGACATTTCTGGTTTGGTGAAATATTGTAGGCCATCATCTGCATTGCAGGCAATTTTATGTTTAGAGAATAGACTTTAAAGCAGCTCTGCTTGTATACAAGTCTCTCCATGGCCTAGCACCAAAGTACATCTCAGACATGTCAGTGCCATATGAACCATCTCGGACTCTGAGGACCTCAGGGACCGGCCTCCTGCTGGTGCCCAGTGTCAGGATTAAACATGGGGAATCTGGCTTCAGTTTTATGCAGCTAAAAAATCTGGAACAGTCTTCCTGAGGATGTGAGACAGGCCGCTACTCTGGCAATGTTCAAATCTAAGATAAAAACTGTTTTGTTTAGCTGTGCATATGACTGAAATTATTTTATTTTTTATGTCTTAAACTATTCTGTCATGTCTTTGTGATTTTAATGCATTTTTTCCCTGTTGTGTGAAGCACTTTGAATTGCCTTTGTGTACAAATTGTGCTCTACAAATAAACTTGCCTTGCCTTCTGTCCCGCAATTGAAACACTATCAATTGTTTCTGATTGTCTAATATATTGGGCCAAAGGTTCCAAGTACAAAACAAACAAACCCCTCTCTCTACAGTCAGTGAGTGTGTCAAGTGACAGTTCATTTTGATTCTTGATGTTGGGCTATCGTAAAGTGCCCCGGTTTTTATGATTTAATTATCCATTGAAACATTTTCTCAGCACTTTCAATTCAGTTCAAGTCAATTCATTTTTCCACTTTATATAAATAAGGCCAACTAACAGAATCAAGAGCTTTCTCAGCGTCCCAATTTATTATTACACCTTCGTTTTTTTATATGGATCTGAGCTTTTTTTAAAAGAGCCCAGTTAAAAGTTGATAAAAGCAGGAGTACGTGTTTCTTTTAAAGCTTTATATCACTTTGTAGTGAATCCAACTCTCCCCAGAGATGTATTGGTCTTTAGTATTTTAATTTCAGCAGCTTTCAGCTGCTCTTGGGTCATGGCAGGTAAATTGAGAGTCTCCAGAAAATATAGCATTTCTTTGTTTCTTCATATTTTGCAAAGAAAGATCATATTCATGAAGGTGGCAGACCCTCCACCAGAAAAGTAATTTTTGTCTCAAGAATCTCCAATAAACTTTGTCTCACTCTCCAATAGTATAGTACAGGGGTCTCCAATTAATTCTCCAGGGGGCCAGATTTTTCGGAGAGCTAAGGTCCACCACAATTTTATGTTTCATCTCTATAAGATCCATTAAACACTAACATTGGCACAATTCAACAACAGAAATCAACACAAGACTTTACTTTCAGAGAAGTAAAAATATAACAACATTACTAAAAAACAGCACAAAAGCACTAAAACAGGCAACACAAACCAAGTGTTTACCAGAAAACTGAATCGACTAGTAAAAGCAGACCTGGGATAAGAGCAGGTTTAAACCAAGACTAAACGAACCATATCTACCAGAAAAATATGGATTAACTATAAAGCGGGATTAAAGCAGGTCTGAAGCAGCAGGACTATTTAAAAAAATAAATGTCATAAGAACATTTGGTTCAAATGATAGTAGCCTACAGTAGCTGCCAAAAAAAGCTCACTTTGCTATTTAGTTTATAAAATAAGATAAGATCACCTTTATTTGTCCCACAATGGGGAAATTCTACTGATGCAACAAAGGGTACAGAAGCAGATTATGCACAGTATAATAATAAAAAACAGATAACTTAGAAAAAGAAAAGTCTTATTATTATAATAATAATAATAATAATAATAATAATAATAATAATAATAATAATAATAATAATAATAATAATAATAATAATCTTATTTACAGCTGTCATATGGACAGAAAATATTGCACCAGGGATGATTGACATTGTGTCACAGTATTGCACAGGACTGTAACAGTATTGCAGGAGTATAACAGTATTGCACATGATTATGAAAGCTGAATGACACGTTCAGGACTAACAGTGTTTGTTGTAAAGTCTGACAGCAGCAGGAAGTAAAGACCTGCGAAACCTCTCCTTCACACAGCGAGGGTGGATCAGCCTGTCACTGAAGCTGCTCTCCAGAGGGGGTGAGACTCATGGTCCAGCATAGACATGAGTTTAGCCAGGACCCTTCTGTCCCCCACCTCCTGCACCGAGTCTAGAGCACAGCCCAGGACTGAGCTGGACTTCTTGATGACTTTGTCCAGCTTCCTCCTCTCCCTCTCTGTGATGCTGCTGCTCCAGCAGACCTCACCGGTGCATCAGGGAGATGACGGCGTCCGCCTCTCCGATGCCAGGCCGGTATGCAAACTGCAGCGGGTCCATGGCTGAGCTCATCGTGGAGCGGAGGTCCAGGACCAGCCGCTCTAGTGTCTTCAGATGGGACGTGAGAGCCACTGGTCTGAAGCTGTTGAGGTCTTTGGCCTTGGGCTTGGGCACTGGTACCACACAGGAGGTCTACCAGACCTGTGGTACCACCCTCAGCTTCAGGCTCATGTTGAAGACATGCTCCATAACTCCACACAGTTCATCTGCGCAGGACTTAAGGAGCCTGGAGCTGATGCTGTCTGGTCCTACTGCCTTCCTTGTTTTAATCTTCTTCATCTCTCTTTTCACCTGTGCTGCTGTGATAGCAAGTGGTTGGCTGGGGGACTGTGTGCTGGGGGGATGGGTGAGTCCAGGTGGAGTGATGAGCTGAAAGGCCGAAGCAGAGGTGTGAAGAGGAACGGGTGTGGGCCATTGTCCAGCTGTGGAGGTGAGAGCATGCAGCCGTGCAGGGGGAGGGGTGGGTGATAGATCAAATCTCAGGAAGTGAGAGTTTAGTTCATTCACTCACTGTAAATCCCCCTCCGTCTGGACAGGGGGGACTTTGTAGTTTGAGATGGTTTTCAGTCCCCTCCACACTGCCTGAATGTTCTGCTGCTGCAGTTGCTATTCTTATTTTTATTGTATAGTAATTTTAAATTGTTTCCTAATGCATGCCCTTTTTTGATTGAATATATGTTGTTGTTTTATTATTACTCAGTGTTTTATGTTGCACCTTAAGGCCGAGACAAGTGTTTTATTATTACTCAGTGTTTTATGTTGCACCTTAAGGCCGAGACAAGTTCCTATGTTTTTGAATTTTGTTCATTGACAATGGCAATAAACTCTTTCTGATTCTGATTCTGATTCTGCTCCTCCATTTTCCTCTTGTAGCTGGCTTCCGCCGGCCTGATCTTACTCCTCAGCTTCTTCTGCACGGTCCTCAGCTCCTCCTTGTTCCTTGACTTGAAAGCTCTCTTCTTCTCCCTCAGCAGAGCTTTCAATTCACGGTTAATCCAGGTTTTTTTGTTTGGAAAACACCGCACCATCTGGGAGGGTACAATGTTTTCAAAACAGAAGTTTATGTAGTTTGTGATGCACTCTGTGATGGTGTTGATGTCCTCCCCATGTGGGTCATAAAGTTCAGACCAGACAGTGGTGCTAAAGCTGTCCCTCAGAGCCTCCTCGCTCTCAGCAGTCCACCTCTTCACCACACGGGGCACCAGAGGCTGCCTGTGCACAATGGGTTCATACACAGGCAAAAGTGCACGTCCCGGGACGAGACCGAGGTCCGCTTTTCATAACCCGACCCGTGGGACAACACGCACAGCGGTCTGACGTACCTTGCACTCACGCAGACCTTTCAATCCAACGACGAAGCCCGGAAACACACTGTCCTCCGGTGCAACGGCGCGTAATGTTCCTCGTTAACGAGCAGACTTCCAAACACGGAGCACACGGTACATTTACACCAAATCATCAATGAGGCTGTTACTCAATCAATTATTCACTGCACTGTTCACTTTCTGCACTACATCTGTAAATTTAAATGTACATTCATTCATTTTTTATTTCATATGTTGTTTTTATTATTGTTCATCGTTGTATGTTGCACCGAATCACCAAAGCAAGTTCCTGTGTTGTGAATTTTGTTCAATGACAAAGGCAATAAACCTTTTCTGATTCTGATCATTTACGGTGTCTGCAGCATCACGTTTGTGCTTTGACAGAGCAGTGTTTCAGATGAATCGGGGCTCTCTGGTCCTGACAGCGGAGCTGTGCAGAGCGCTGTGGTTGTGCTGCGGTGAGTCGCGGAAGTGACGAGAAAAAAAAATGTAAATATATTTTTAATTCTAGGAAACGGGGCCAGAGCAAATTGCTTCGGGGTCCGGACTTGGCCCAGGGCCCCTTTTAGGAGACCCTTGGGTTAGTAGTACTCAAGACTTGGACTTGGTCTTGAGAGATCTTGGACTTGGTCTTGTCACTTACATTCTATATTTAATATATAAACACCCACAGAATGTGCTGCCGCATGGATTTACCGTACATTCTCCATAGCCAGTCGCCATACATGAGACTCCACTTCACTCTGACTTTTTTATGACCAAGGCAAAGACTGCTTTTTATGCCTTCACCTTTTGTATATCTCTATTTTGTTGCCAACCCATAGTGGCTGGCCGAGGAGCATGAGCGATGAGAGCATGGTGCACCTCCCCAGCATTAATCAGCAGGAGAGATAGGCCCCGTCAGGGAGGAGGCAAACAGTTGCTAGGCATTCCTCACAGGCGCCCCCCCTCGCTGCTACAACACATTATTCTTCATGGACAGAGCTGCCTCCAGTGTCTTCCATTGCAGGCAATATTCAACGTTTGGATTTTACAGTATCGACCTGTAAAATTAAAACAGTACATTACTTTAGGTAAAAAAAAGTGTTTATTTGTTGAGGATTTGGGTCTCTTTTTTTCCACTATAAATTGTTGTCATGTTTTAGATTAATTTACGGTACATGATATACTAGAAATGTAAAATATAAATGTTACATGTTCACTTGCATTTTACGTTTCTTTTACATTGCATGTTTTGCATATGAAGAACAGTAAAATACAATGAAAAAAAACATTTTCACCCCATTTTATAGTGTAATATTAATGAAAACAATAACAATACAGATAATAATCCATTCTTCATAACTAAGTCCAGTGCTGTTTTATAAAAATATTTCTTGTCCTTTTACATTCATTAGGTTTCAGCTTCCTGTTACAGTCAACATTTTGAGGACTTTTTGCATATTCAAAAGCTATATTATGTTTTAAAATGTGTAGCATCGATCCTAAATTCTCATAATTCTGAAACCCATAGATGACTTCTTATTGCATCCAAAACCACTCAGCAATGTTCACATTGTTAAGGAACTCAACATAATTAAGACTAGCCATGAGGCTATCATACGTCTGCTGTGTTTTCAAACCTGGCAAATTCCAAAGTCAAATATATCAGTTAAACTGATCATTTTTGTCATTAATTTTCTCCTGCTTGTTCCCGTTAGGAGTCACGGGTGACTGGATCCAAAACAGATCCATTAATGGTTATCGATTGTAATTAAGACAGATGGAGAAAAGAGGTTGGCTGAGGTGGGTCTGATGTCACCAACTGTGCAGATATAACATTTATTTATTTCAAGCTAACACAATAATATGCTTTGGTATTTTTTCACAGTGTGGTTTTGTTAAGTCAGATTTGTTTATATTTCCAATAGAAACGTACAAATGTAAATCTTTACAATTAACACGATTTCTATAGACACCTGATCATTCACACCTGACGACAGCCCTGATTATCTTGCTGTTACGTTCTGATGAATAACAGAGTACAATAACACAACACAAATACTGGAGACTGATATGGAAATAAAACTTTCTAGAGTCCAAGATGCTCTAAAACACAGCTCACAGCACAATTCCTGAGGTAACACAGGAATCTAAATTACAAAAAGTTCTCAGGCTCTAAAACAGATCTCTACCGCAGACGAAACCCGAAACCAACTGGCACTGATAGAGTGGAGTTCCAAGATGTAAATCTTGAATGTCGTTAGGCTGATGAAGAACAGGTGGATACCAGTCAACCAGCTGCACACCTGCAACATGAGGCGGAGACACACAAGAGACGCAAGGGGAGGGGAGCAGATCCGGAGCATGGAGTCAGCCATAGACACAATAAACAGAAACCTTTGGAACGTACTTTTGGCGGCAGGAAAAAAGGCAATTACAAAGAAATGGCTGAGTGGACTGACATAGTAACAGACATCAGACAAAATGTCCTCCTTAGCTTAAAAACTTAATTTAGAAATGGGCAGATTTGATAAACTTTGGACTACGTGGAATTTTATTTAAAATTTAAATGTGCCGTGATTTCGTTTCTTGACACTTGAAATTATGATGTGACAAAGGTTTATCTAATTTAGACCCCCAGGGTCGTTTACTTTTTTTAGTGGGACTGACAACATCCTTTTCTGCATCAATATCCACATTATATTTTAAGACATCTGGATACATGTGGTTGTTGTAGGTTCTTGTCTAGGACGTGTTAGCTGTGTAACTTTCTGGAAGGTGGCACAGCATCACACCATGGAAATAGTTAAAACCATATTTCTGAACGTTTCCATGGAAACAAGTTTGTTGAGATACAAGCCAACATGCAGTGAGAAAGTGTAGTTTTGTAAAATGTTTTCAGTGCAATAAAAACATCCTAAAAGGAAAAAAAAAAACATACCAAGATGTCATTCCTCTTTAAACTCCACATTTATCTAATATCATCTTTTATTTACAAAGTGTCGTTGAGTGTCACTACCCGCTCATTTCATTATCCATTTGTCATTATCATTATCAACAACGAAAGACCCAGAAAGAGAATTTAAAAAATGTAAAGAGTTTAGCTCGAACTTTCCCTGACTGCATGTCCTCTACAGCCACTCTTAACTTCAAATACTCCATGCTTAACCTTAACATCCAATCAGCGGCCCACAAACCACGCTGCAGTTTCTGAGCTCGCAGCCTCTCCTCCTTTTTGTTTCATCAAGGCCTGTAAATTGCCAGCTTTCTATCAGATATTATCTTAATTGGGCTTTCCGTGCCAATGGAATTTCCAGATTTGGCTGTTGCAAATCAAAAAGCAAGCCTAGCTCGTTAGGAAATACATTTGCTGCAATTCGCCAATTCACTGATAACATATACCTTTTTTTTTTAGAAAATAGAAAGTATACACAGAAAAAAAAGAACAGGCAAGGCAAGAAATAAAAGAGAAGAGTGTAAATTAAAATCCTTCCAGTCATATGCACAGCTAAACAAAACTGTTTTTAGCTTGGATTTGAACGTCAAAGCTGGTTCATAATGCACTAACATGTCCGAGATGTACTTTGGTGCTAGGCCATGGAGAGACTTGTATACAAGCAGAGCTGCTTTTGAAGTCTATTCTCTGAGCCACAGGGAGCCAGTGCAGAGACCTGAGAACAGGACTAATGTGATCGTACTTCCAGATTCTAGTCAGGACCCGAGCAGCAGCGTTCTGGATGTACTGCAGCTGTTTTACAGCTCGTTTGGAGAGGCCAGTGAGCAGGCCGTTTAGACACTATACTTTTGATTTTGGCAATGTTTTTAAGACTGTAAAAAGCTTATGTTGTTGATTTGACGTGGGCGTTAAAATTCAAGTCTGAGTCCATTATTACCCCCAGATTTCTAACTTGATTTATACATTTTAGAGTGAGACTCTGGAGGTGACAGTTAACACTTTCTTTGTTTCTGTGTTCCTTTACTTGCCCTGTGTTCTGCTTGGTCCAGCTCGTACTTTAGTGGGTGTTTTTTTTTCTTCGCCTTCTATTGTTGTTGTTGCTGTGTTTTGCGTTCGCTGATCTCTGTTCTAAAATTTTTTTTTTTTTAAAAATAGGAAAAACATATATTTGCTCTTTGTTTGACAGGGGCTGTGCTGCCGATGGTGAGTCTGAAACTTTTGTATTAAAATCTACTCATGCGCTTATATCGTGAAGGTGCTTCAAGTTTCACCTTTTTCAGAGAGCACACTGCAGGTTTAGTGCAGCTCTTCCTGAAAAAGTAGTAGTCATTTCACTCATGTACAGTCACTTGTGTTATTTATACTGTACTCTAGTGATGGAAACATTGATTGTAAAGATTATAAGGTTGAAATAATTGTTATGAATATCAGTGCAGTAGAGGAGGATGCTGTGTTGACCTCAGGACTCAAGGGTTAAGAAAAAGGAAGGAGGTATTTTAGCCTGATTTTTGAATGGAGCCATATACAAACACTACATCTAATACTTTTGAAATGCCACTAGAACATTAAAATTGGACAATGTATACTGGAAGTGTTTATTCGCTTTTAAATTAAATTGACAACACATTTACTAAACTAAAAATATGTATTTATTCCATTATCATAAGCTTCTACGTCCACTTACACTTTTTATGCTTTTGCCCCTTGCATAGTCCGTGCAGGAACATAGCAGTGTCTGTGAAAGATGAGACCATCTTAAAATGCTTTTTCGAGGCACACCATGACTTTCGACAAGCGATCTTTCTTGACAGCGATGCGATGAAGAGGTTACAGTATTCTACAGTTTTTTTCAGGAAAGCCAGTATTGAGTTTTGTCTTGCCATGAAACATAATATAACTAACGACATATTTTTGCTGCCGCGGTGATGATACATGACCCATCAGAAGTCCGTTTGTCAGTCTGAAAATCTCTCCCCATAAGATCACTCATCACGCTAGGCCCGCTAGCACCACCACATCATTTAATATTGCTGCCTGCAGATTTCAATAAAAAGAAGCCAGCTCTGTCAGAAAATAAGTTCTGATAAAAATAATATGTATGCAGTTTCAAAAAGATGGATGCCAATCAGAAGACACAGCAGGGATAGGCAGAATGTGACCGAATGTACCTAATGTGAAGCTGTAGAAAGTTGATCTTATCTGCCCAAAAGGTATATTTTCATTCATCTTTTGGTTGAATGAGGTTGGTCCACGTCACTGTTTTTATACAAACTTGTTCATGCACTCTTAATTTATCAACAGATTAAATGTATCAGATGTCATGGAGAGTATTTTGCCTCCGATCATAACAGAGGAGTAGCGTTGACGGAAGGGGCATGTCCAGACCAGGGACTGCTACATAAAAATGTTTTCCATTCATTTTTTCATTTAGTTTTATTTATACAGGGAAAACCCAATGAAGAATGTCTCTTCTTTTTTTATGGGTACACTGTTAAAACGCAACACAAAATAAACAACAAACACAGGATACTAAAACACAAATAAAACATTCAATAAAATTAACGAATACATAAAACACATTTATACATACAATATGAAATCAAATTATATAAAACAAGTGCATCGGCGCTGCGGGTAGTCCTTGACCAGTGCTTTTAAAATCATTAAAAGGTTCATAAAATGATTTAATTTAAAAAGCCTCTGGGTTTTGTTCCACAGGGAGGGAGCAAAGTTCCTGAAAGCCTTTTTTCCTGTCTCTGTGTTAAAACGATGGGAATGTAAGATTAAAATGTCCTGAGACCTCAAACTGTGAATACCTGATCTGATGTGCAATAAACTTGATAAATAATCAGGCAAAATGCCAACTTGAGCTTTATACACAAACAAAAGGCAGTGCTGTTCTCTTCGTGCATCCAATGATTGCCATTCTACTTTAGAATATAATTCACAGTGGTGAGTTCTGTGTCCTTCTCCTGTAATGAATATAAATATATAAATAATGTCACCATAATCTAGAACTGAAAGAAATGTAGCCTAGATTAACTGTTTTCTATAAGTAAGAGGAAAAAAATCTTTATTTCTAGAATGACAATCTGTCTTTAAGATTATTTGTCAGCTCTTGCATGTGTTTGGTGAACGAGAGTTTATAATTGATCCAGAAACTGGGGTACTTGTTCAATCATATTACCATCAAGCGTGAGAATAGATATTTTTTGGGTCAATAGAGTCTCTTTTGGAAAAGAGCATACATTTTCTCTTGAATATTTTGAACCACTTGGGCACAAGAAGAGGCCTTAGCATATATAATTGCATCATCTGCATCCATGTGGATGCTACTGTGTTTTAGATTATGCTCAATTGAGTCTATGTAAATTGTAAACAACAGTGGTCTAAGGACAGAGCCTTGGGGAACACTTTTTTTTTTTTTTTTAAGGTAAGAAAATTCAGATTGAAAGCCGTCAGCAGAAACAGCTTGAGCTCTATTTGTGAGGTAGTCGGCAAACCATTTTTTAGAATTGGTATCGCACCCAAGAGCATCCAGACGCTCCAAGAGAATACAATCATCTACAGAATCAAATGCTGTTCAACAAAAACAGCAGCATATTCCTCATGGCTGTCCAGCTGTGACAAGTTCTACGGTAAATGACGACGACAACAACAACATTGTTGGGAGCTTGAGGGTTCTGCGCAGTATCTTTGCTGTTCCTAGCACTGCGCTTTTCTGGACTGAGATGTCTGATGTTTTTCCAGGGATATTTTTTTTTCCAGGGAGTGTTGTAGCCACTCCTCCAGTTTGGGGGTCACTGCCCCGAGTGCTCCGATGACCACGGGCACCACTTTCGCCTTCACCCTCCACACCTTCTCCAGCTCTTCTCTGAGCCTTTGGTATTTCCAGTTTTTCGTGTTCCTTTTTCCTGATGTTTCCATCACTTGGTATCGCCACATCAACTACAACGGCTCTCCTCTGCTCTTTTATCCACCACAATGTCTGGTTGGGTTGCCTTTACCATTCTTTCAGTCTGTATCTGGAAGTCCCACAGGATCTTAGCTCGGTCATTCTCCACCACCTTTTTGGAGGTGTTTCCCACTTTGACCTTGGGGTTTCCTGTCCATACTCCACACAGATGATCCTGTGGACTATGCCAGCCACTTGGTTATGGCGCTCCATGTATGCTTTCCCTGCCAGCATCTTACACCCTGCAGCTATGTGCTGGATTGTCTCAGGGGCCCCTTTGCACAGCCTACAACTTCGGGTCTGGTGTGGTAGATCTGGGCCTCTATTGCTCTGGTGCTCAGGGCTTGTTCCTGTGCAGCCATGATGAGTGCCTCTGTGCTGTCCTTTCAGACCGGCCCGCTCTAGCCATTGGTAGGATTTTTTTATATCAGCCACTTCTGTTATGTTCCGGTGGTACATCCCATGTAGGGGTTTGTCCTCCCATGATGCTCCCTCCTCCAGCATCTTATCCTCTGTTCCCCATTGCCTGAGACATTCACTGAGCACATCATCTGCTGGGGCCTTGTCCTTGATGTACATGTGGATCATGGATATTTCATCCTGGAACAAGGCGGAAATGGGCGAGATATATATATATATATATATAATATATATATATATATATATATATATATATATATATATATATATATATATATATATATATATATATATATATATATATATATAAAATGACTATTTATATATATATATATATAAATAGTCATTTTTTTCCAATTCTCATCCTACTGGTAATCATAACAGATTTAGTAATACTCTGCGAAATGTCTTGGCCTTTTTACAATTCTGGTGATTCACAGAATGTGCCACACCAAACTTCGCCTATTTTTTCATGACTAAATCCAAGAAACAAAATTACTTACAAATTGTAATGTTACGTTTTTAACATAATTGAACCTTTTTTTAAAAAAAAAATTAATAATAATTGGTGACAGTATTGTACTTTATACTCAGTTGTATTTATTGTGTCCCTCGTCTTTTATAATAGCTTTTCCAGTAAAAGACACAATTAAGGGCGATTTATTAGACTCTGCTTGATTAAAATAAGACGGGTCCAGGAAACAATAAGAGTGGATTAAGTCTTTCCTAAAGCATCACTATTAGGGTTGTGCTGTAAAGCTCTTTTCTTACAGGCTCCACACAATTGGCACAATTCATTTCAACACTGCATAGATGGGGTTTCAAGAAATACATTTATAATGCATTGCTAAGCTCCCAATGTTAGTCATGTAGGGGTTAAATTATTACAAAAAACCCAGCCCATTAAGAAAATAGCAACACAAACTTGAAAAATAGAGTGACAATGCACTTTTATTATATATTTTAATAATTACATAATCAGTTTTATAAATTTGGACCATAACATAACCCAAAAAGAACTATTGTGTATTTGTCTGCTATATAGTTATAATCTATGACAGAAATTATCATTATGTTGAATAATATCCTTAATCGCAATATGGATCCAAACCAACTTCGTTGTAAAAAATTCCGATGTAGGCATCTGGACATGAAAAATAAGACATTTCGACTTTTATCCAAAAGTCATTCTCAATCTTTGGATCTAGTCTGAGAACTCGGATATTGAGATTGAGTTCCAATGACCACCCGCGGAGGGTGAGGAGGGTGAGGGTGAGGAGTTTTTGACTAGACATGTTGACGGTTGAAAGTCAGTCCAGCATATGTTCCCCTTTTGTATCTGTCCCATTTGTTCCAATGACCTGCTAATTTGTGTATTTTCCAATTTAGAGCAAAGTCAGTTGTTCCATTTTATAAATGTTGCAGCAGCCCCTCATCACTGAATGACTAAAGCTTTAACCTTATGAAGGCCTTTTAAAAAAATTGTGTGGTTGGACATTTTGAAGATTACAGAACAGGCCTTGAACATTTTAGAGTTTGCTTACAGGCCTGACAGAGAGGAGGACACCACACTGACTCTTCTCCACCTGCTCTTTAAGATTGGCTTTTGTTTATTGACTTATCCTCTGTTCTTACAATAATTCTTCCCAACATTTTAACCCAGAGGCTATTAGATTATTTTAACTTGAGTAAGAACCATGCTGGATTGTAGATTTTTTATCAAACAGAACACAGAGAGTAAGAGTCAGCAGAGTTTTTTCCGACAAAATGTGCACTTTTGCTGGGCACACCACAAGGATGCGTGCTCTCTCCTTTGCTTTTTATTCCGAGCACTTTTTAAAATAGTTTTGTGCTTAAATATGCAGACAACACTGTGATTGTGAGGCTCCTTCGATGAAATGAAAATGGCCATGGTCCAACTGTCACAGTTTGTTCAGTGATGTGAAGATTCCAAACTGAAGCTGAACACATCAAAAACCAACGACATGGTCATTTCAGTAAGAAAAAGTACACGCCAGAGGCCACTACAATACTGGGACAGAGTGTTGAATTACTGCAGAGCAGCAAATACCTGGGTATTGTGACTGACAACTCACTCAGTGTTGAGGACTTTTCTGTCTCAGAAAGATGACATATTTTGACATTGACGGGACAATGGTCGTCACTCTCTTTTATAGATCTTTTATCTAATCAGATTTATCATTTTCCTTTGTGGCATGGTTTAGCATCAAGAAATGGTCCGTAGGCTGATTGGTGAGCCCTAATTGAACTTTGAGGCCCTTGTAGAGTGTGGAGCCTCCAAAATTGTGAGCTGTGCCTCCCACGCTTTACATGAGGAATTCCACCTCCCCCCATTGGGACGCAGGTTCCAAGTGCCAGGCTGCAGAACAAGGCATTATAGGAACAGCTTTGTCCTATCAGCAACCATCCATCTGTACAAATCTTAAAGGGTCTATATAATGTATAATAACTTTTCCGAGCTTTTAACCTTCTTACAGTGGTGTTGGTACCTCGTATATGTGTCCAGAGGTTTTTTTTGATTGATTTCTGCTTTATCTCAATAACGGTCTTCATCCTTCCCCTTGGATGGGCAGGCGAACGGGGCCTACTCACAAAAATGACGCGAAAGCAACCAAGATGATGCGGCACTGTTATGACCTGAAACCAGGTAAACATATTTATAAAGGACACAGGAAACCAATTGTAAACGTTCAAACATTTATTTATTTTCTGGATCAAGTCCTTCTATTAAAACAGGAGGGAAGAGGACGATCGAACCATTTACAAAAAGGAACCCTGTGCACGAAAAAGAACAAAGTAACAACAGAAAGGTGGATCTGGTGGGCCAGCCAAACAGAACAAACAGGGACGACACCTGGGCCAACCCTGTACAGGGCCGTAGGAGCCGGTGTCGACGCCTCCTAATTGAAAAAAAAAGTACAAAATCTAACTCAACCCCGAAGGAATACGAAATGAGACCACCAGTCCCACCAGGCCAAACAATAAGCTAAAGCTAACAAAAACAACCAGACCATGCACCAGCAGAGAGTAAAGTGGTACGCAGCGTGGAACGTGCGCGCTCTGACGCACCTGATGGAACGGCGAGCAGCGAGAGAGAGCGAGCGCGCAGACGGCTCTCCATTTAAAGGCTCCAGGGCACGCAAAACAACCAGGAACCAACCTATGGGGGGGAAAAAACTACATATGAGGGGTTAACAATATCCAATCTAAGAAACAGAACTGAAAAAATATGAATACCAAAAAATAGGGGAAACGTGCACAAACCTAACAGGCACTAACCAACATGCTTCCCTGTTACAGACCCTCCTCCAGGAAGTGCTCTGTATCTGTAAACACCCCCTCCCCCCACGCTAGAGATGAACCGCGGCTATTTAGCCCTACTTTGCTTCAAATGCTACTTCTATTGTTCCAACGCTGCTGCTGCTACTGCTGTACATATACATTTGGTTGTATGTTTTCCATGTGAGTAGTAACAATTCTAATTCATTACACAATATAGCAATTACCATAGTAATTTCTCAGCAGCATATGTTCTGTTTCCGTGGGCATAGTCTGACAATTCCAGCAGGTACACCTAAACAAGAAGTGCAAAACCCAAGCTAATGCTAAACTGTAATTACACGATATACAAAAGATATTAGCGTTCGTTTATTTTTACCAAATGGCAACGTCCAGCTGAATTCGTCAAGGTACTTTTGCTGCGCGCACTTCAAACTCTAGGTCTGACTCTGGATCCAGGACATAAAGCTCAGCACGATGCACGGCCACGATATAAAAAAATGTTATTCCGATGTGTGAAATTTGATATGGGTGTTGCACAACACTTATTACCAACACCCTAGGGTAGACTATGAAACGGGAAAAATAGCAAATCATAGGATCTTTTAAAGGATTTATTCATGTATTTATTAATATGTGACTTTTTGAGCCAACGTGAATGTTTCATTATGTGTTTGGTATGTTATTGTCATCATTGGATTTATGAACCCAAAAAATGCAAATCTACCTACAGGTTCAAATTAAGTCAACTGAACTGAACTGAATGTCCAATTTTGTCTCAGTACAGTCCTTGTCACAGCTGTTTTAGCAGCCACCAAAAAAGCATTCCGTTGGTATCCATCTATCGATTCCATTGCAGGAGTTTTAAATCCGAGGTACATTGTTTTAATGTGAAATGGAACATCAGTGTTGATTATGGTGTGCAGTGCCTCATTGATCTCAGTCCAGTATTTATGAACAGCAGGGCAGTTGCACATATACTTAATCAGTTTTTAAATTTAAAATAACATAAAACACAGAAATTGACACAGAAAGAGAAACTAAACCGAGTAATAATGACAATAGATATAAAAAAAATAAAAATAAAAATGGGATGGTGATGTCCCATTCTGTAGTGCTTTGTTGATCTCCAATAGTTCTGAGAAACAGGACAATCCCCAAAAAATTATAATGATGGGCTTCCTGGCAACCACAATTTCTTCAACAGTTAGAATTTCTTTGTGAATAGTGGGCACTTTGACATGGTGTTATGAAAAAAAACTGACAGAGCGACAGCCCTCAGCTGGTTCAAATCCTATCTATCGCATGGGTACCAGTTTTGTTAATGTAAAACAGAGCTCATCCCTTGTTCTAAAGTAACTTACGGTGTACCGCAGGGTTCAGGACTCGGTCCGATTCTGTTTACTGGTACTCTTTATATGCTCCCGTTAGGTAACATTATCAGAAAGCATGGCATTAACTTCCACTGCTATGCAGATGACACACAGCTGTATTTATCACTGAAACCTGATCAGACTGATCAATTACTTAGACTTAGTGCTTGTGTGAAGGATATAAAAACCTGGATGACATTTGGAAAAAACATGTCCTAGGCCCTGAATGTCTGCGAGACGCTTTATCTGAGCAGACAGTCACACTGGACAATGTCAGTGGTGGATCCAGATGCTCCGCAACTGCCTGGAGAAACGGTTTCTACTCTTTTCTCAAGAGTTCTCCCTTCTGCCTCGAAGAACTGGTTCCCGTCCTGAGTTGTTCCAGCTCCACAGCCTGCAAATTGAAGCGCGTCCACCGGCCTATCCGAGGGAGTTGGATCTCTCCTTCACTGTGGAGGTTTCTACTTTTTCCCAAAGAGGTTTGGTACTTTTTCCTTACCAAGAAGGAGGGTCTAAGGACAGGAGACCTTGGGACATTAGTCTAAGGACAGCGAATGCTGGGACATTGCCAAGGCCCTATGAACATTGTTTAATCTGTTCTCACTGTCGCCCTTTGAGGCAACCACTGTTATGATTTTGGGTGTTACAAAAGCTACGCCCTGCAGCAGCTGAGGAAAGCCAAACTGTCAGCGCAGATGATAGTGCAGTTTTACACGGCCATCATTAAGTCCATCCTCACCTCCTCCATCACCGTGTGGTACGCTGGAGCCACAGCCAGGGCCAAACGGAGACTACAGCGCATTGTGCGTTCTGCTGAGAAGATGATCGGCTGCAGACTTCCATCTCTGCAGGACCTGTACGTCTCCAGGGCTCTGGGACGAGCAGGTCGGATCACAGCTGACCCTTCTCACCCTGGCCACAGCCTATTTGAACCACTCCCCTCAGGCAGGAGGCTACGGTCGATCTGGACCAGAACCTCCCACCACAAGAACAGTTTCTTTCCCTCTGCCGTTGGATTCATGAACACTTCTTAACACCGGTCAATTTAACTATAATTTAATCAACCAATCACCACAGTGTTTACTTTCTGCTATACACCGGTAAATGTAACTGTTTATTTTGTGTATATTCTAAGTCTATTTTTATCTTATCATAGTAAATTTAAATTGGTTTTCTTTAACGCATGCCTTATTTGATTTGATATATTTTGGTTTTATTATAGTTCATTGTTGTATGTTGCACCTAATCACCAAAGCAAGCTCCTAGCCTGTGAAGTTTGTGCACTGACAATGGCAATAAACCTTTTCTGATTCTAAATGAATTGAAATATTCTTCCAACAAACTTCTTTCCAAACATGCGATTTTGTGGTCCACCGCTACAGGGAATTAAACCCCTTTCTTTTCAATGCATTTTAACATCAAACAAATCATATGGCAGGGTGACAAAGCCTCAAATGCTCCCTTTTCCCTCATTTTCTTGTGGCCTTTGTTAAATCCTTCTATGTCCGAGAGACTCTCCGATGAGTAGTGGGCTTTTAGAGTGGTGGCACCCTTCTGTCGCGGCCGGCTGCTTGCACCTGCTCCCCTCCGCACCCAGGCTCTGTACACACTCTTCAAATGTCAGTGCACGATCCTTCTTATTGTCTGGGGACAACAACATGAGCAGGGTGGTAGAGAAAATGACTCAACTAGGCAAAGAGACGGCTCTATTTGGTGATCATAGATCATAGTTTAAGTAAATGCCGTTCCAAACCTCGCAGAGGGATTTAATTACCTTCACTGGGCAAGAAATCCAGCGCAATATCCATGGATTGTGAACCGATAATATTAACATAACCCGAGCAAGTTGTACGTTTGATATTTCAACAGGTTGGGTCCCCTGTGACCTCAGAGTGAAATGAATTGATAGTTTGAATCCCGTGTGGCAGACTTAAAGAAGTTGCCATTGCGCACTATAAAGCAGAGTGCACATTTTTGTAGTAAATTGGGGTTTAAAAATACCAGACAAAAACAGTTTTCTCTCAATATGTTGGATAGTACTGTTGTAAATTCTTTAAAGACCTTTTTTCCACATTGTACAACTCAAAAGGTACACTGCGCAATCTTTCCTTGCTAGAAATGTTCCTCAGTATAGCATTAAAGTGAGACAGGCATTGCTTTGAAGTGCTTGTCAGTGGCGCAGTGGTTTAAGGTTGCACTTGAGGTTGGTAACACCTCTGTGTCGTGGTTTGCGATTCCTGGCCTTAGCTGTTTACGAGGATCTGACTACTAGAGTTCAAAGGTAAAGTAAGTTAAAGTTGCACAGTTCACCAGTTAAAGGAGACATATAGTTAAATACTAAGTCCCTGAAAAATCACATCATTGCAGTATTATGATCTACAACGGTCTGGACCAGGCCATAGCCCTCAAATACTAGGCCTAGCTGTACTGTGCATTGTGTATGCTAAAGTTGGTTTAAAGCAGTGGCCCACAGGACATTCGGGTCCTCAGGTGAAATCAAGCAGTTTGATGTTTAAAGGTGCACTACGCAAGTTTTCTAGTTGAGGGTTCTTCACCTGATTTTCTCATAAAATTGTTCTTGCTTTGCCTAAAAGGTTCCACAGTATGATATAAACACATCTACTTTTCATGTATCTAGTTAAAGGAGTTTTGTATTACCTCAAAAGTACTAAAAAAAAATGGGTGCTGATTATGAAATTAATACACAAATATATAGAAACCAATATTCAGCTCTGTTTATATTACAAACCTATTGAATCAAGTTGACATTATACAGCAGGATATCCTACAACTCTGGCCAACTGAGTCTATAAAATAAATAGATTTTAAACAACACACACACACACACACACACACACACAAAAGTACATGAAATTACCCTTATTTTCAGATTATTTGTCCCCTGCAATAAATTAGGATAGGATTCCAAGGACTAAATATTAAACTCCTGGGGCACTTTTTTCACCCAGTCCACCCCTGCTACACAGATCTTGAACAACATTTTAGTGTTTTTTTATTGTAAGAGGATTAAAGCACTTGATTAAAAGTAATCTAACATCTTTTATCAAAGCATGTAACCTGGACAGATGTGATCCTGGCGTGACCACAGTGCACACCTCTGATGTTGCTCACAGCGGTCCAAGGGGCCGCTCAGGGAGTTTTTGAGTGTTTGCTCAGTCACATGACAAATTAGAGGTAACATTGACCACGATATTGATGTAAAATGTCTTCATTGAAACTTGTCCATTGACTTCCTGTTTAGAACTGCCAAGACTCTTCGTGTGGCTACGTTACATTTTCGAACCCTATATGTATGAACAACTGAGTACAAGGATTGTACGAGGATAGGGGGTAGGTGAAAACAGTAATTTTCCGAAAACTCGAGCTACTCAGTTACAGGACAATGCAGGAATCATTCAAAAATGTTTTAGTAAACTAATGATGAGGAAACACAAGGTTAGAAGCTCATAAAAGTTGATATAGCATAATATGTCCCTTTTTAAAATAACTGACGTTTTGGAAAAAACAATATATATATCATATTATCATATTATATTTTGGGTGCAAACAACATTATGCCTTTTTTAAAGCACCCTGTCTAATATGAGTCTTCTTTCTTTGAATCTAAACCTACAACATGCACAATGGGCAAGCGAGAACATCCAGCTTTGGGTAGTCCAAACCTAGCTTAGTTCAAGATCTGGAGACGAATCCCTGCCAGGTTCCCCAGCACTATTGAAGGGTGCAAAGGATCAAATGCAAGGACAAATGTGTAAATGGGGCCAATTAAATTCCTTAACATTATTTAACTTTGTAAGTGCAAATTGCCTTGGTTCACCTCTTGACGTCATACGCTGGAAACACCAGGATGTGTTCCTCTAAAATGGTTAAGTCCATACACCATCATTCTCAGTGCTTAAACTGTCTTCACAATGCAGTTAACAAACTTTAATGCTCGCTGCTTTTGTTAGCTTGTGAAGTTCTTGGCAAAGTTTCCTGAATATAAAAATACTAGTAGATGTTTTTGACTTGAAAAAGCTCAAACATGATACAAGAACAATAAGTTAATTAAGTTCTATTAAACGTTTTCAAGAGTAAGTCTTTAAACCAATGACAGAAGGCAACATGCCCAAATAATAAGCAATATTTTACCATTATCCTTTACTAAAGTCAGAGCCTGTTCGACATTATTGCATCTCTCGTCTCCTCACTTTCCCTCTTTGAACATACATTACGACGTTACCATAAATCACAGATGCAGAGTGGAGTAATTAATGATGAAAAATGTTCCGGAAAGTGCTATGTATGACTTCAGACAACTTCCCACTTTTAACATTTCAGTCAATTGAACGGGGCACCAGTTTTCTCAATGCACCCAAGCATTGTGGGATAACCGCTGGGATTAATTAGGCACAAAACATTTCATAATTTAGTAAGTGCAGGGTCAGCACACATGTCAACTTGTGAAGACTTTTATGGAGATTTGCACAAACTATATCATCTAATTGTGTGTGGCCAATGTGCTCAATACAAATCACAAGAGCACAATGTTTAGCAGCTTGCTTGGAGCAATGTATTTGTTTTCAGTTCCTGCTGCATCGAAGGGCTGATGTGCTTGTCAAAGAAAGGTCACTTGTCATACACTAAAGCACAAATAACATAAGCGAGAAAAGACTAGCTGTAGCTTACCACACTTGTAACTTGAAGTGAACTGAGTGAGCCAAAATCCTTTATTCTTACATTCTTAAGACCCAATGTCCACCTCTGGGAGATTCATTCGACCAAATGTACGGTTAAACGTACTAACTTTTCTGCAAGAAACACTCTCCACGTAAATGCTGAAAATCTTTGCTTGGAATGTTCCACAGGATGGCATTAAACATATTTTTCTCCATGGAGACAAGCAGGTCATACTGACAGGCAAAGTTACAATTCATATCTGTGGAGAGGCAATCCCTCTTATAGTAAGAATGCACATTTTTCAAGGTATTTTCCAGGAATTTAAAGACAACAACAAAAAAACAACACGAATGATATGTTTTATGCTTTGGAGCGTCTTAAAGCAGAACGAAGTAACTTTGGCAATAGAGCTCCCCCTTCAGCTCTGCTGTGAGAACACATGGTCAGAAGATGGACGTAAAAGCTTGTCCGTTCATATCTTGTCTCTTCTGCTTGAACCAGTGACTTTATTACACAATGTCCATATGAAGAGGGGCCACGACATCTTGAAGTCAAACTTTAGCAACCTTGTTATCCTAAGGCAAAAGAACTGCAACCAGAGCAAAAGAATTTCATTGTTTTGTCAATACGAGAAGATTTCTTTCCTCAACAGACATTCAGGATATCCAACGTTTGTAAGTACAGGCAGCAACAATACATTAAAGAAGGACATAAAAAGTAAGCTTCCAGTTTGTTATGTATGCCCTTAAAGTCCCCTAAGCAAAGTAATACATTATTAAAAGATAATTTTGTTTGCACAAGTTGATGTTTAGGTGACTATAGGCTCTGAAGTTATGGTGGGTGTATTCACTGTATGTCAAGAAAAACAAATATTTTTTTTTGTAGAACTGGATATATATAGTAGAAGTAGTAGTAGTAGTAGTAGTAGTAGTAGTAGTAGTAGTAGTAGTAGTAGTAGTAGTAGTAGTAGTAGTAGTAGTAGTAGTAGTAGTAGTAGTAGTAGTAGTAGTAGTGTTTAGAACATTCCATGAAGTATTTGCAGGAGTAGTAGTAGAAACAGCAATCGAAATAGCTTTTAAACCTGCGAACCGCTCTTGCATTGTTTACCGCTTCATTATATATAATTTTAGCTGTTTTTATTCAACATAAACATACGTATTCCTTTGTTTACAGTGATGAAATGTCTCCTTACAACAAGGTCACAACTCTTGATATAATGCAGTCAACAAAGTACTGAAAACTGCATTTGCCCCACACCCAATTACACTTTTATTGTGCACCATAACATCCGCCGAGATTATTTATTTCATGCTGTTTTCTTCTCTTTATCTTCATATATATATGCTGCTGAGGCAAAACATACATTCCAAGTACTTTACAAACCTTCTAATGTTTTTTTCTCATTATTCGCATTCTAGAAATGTCTTCTTTTTTTTACATAATTTGATTCAAATAAGTAAGAGTTGTTTTGTTTGCCGCTGTAAGTTTAACTATGCAAAGTGTCTGATGACGATTATCTGGTGAAGTGCAGGAGGCATTAAGGTACCTTGAAGCCTTTGCTAAGGTGTTTGTCTGATGAGACGTTAAAGCTCTGTCTGTCAGCCCCATCTATTCACTAACAAGAAGACGCGAAAGTGAAGAGCAGCATTGAGGTCCACTAAACGTAAGCCATGGCAACCATCGAGGCTGATGTGAACTTTGGGTAAATGGGTGATACGCCTGTTTGCTACTGTGAGGCGGTTCATTATTCTGTGGAGAAACACTTTCAAGACTAAGCATTCAACAGATAAAAGTATAGACAATGGAAAGAAGCCATCTTGGAGATCATTAAAGGAGAAGAATAATGCTCTTCTTTGTCCTTCTACACCTATAGTTACTTATAGAACGTACATTCTCTTTAACAACAATCAAAAGAACTTTAGAAGGGGAAATATCATGTATCCTACTCAGAAAGCACTTCACTTCAATTTTTCCCAGATAGTGACAACAGATAAGAAGTGCCGTTTTTAAGTCCGTAAACAGGACTTGTAAGCATTTCTGCACTCAAATTGCATTCACCATGATCACATGGATATATTAGCTGTAGTAGCCAGTCACAAAGCTAAATAGATACATAAATGGCTGCTCTTATTACATTTTGCATTGTTTAACAAACATAGGCATAATTCTATTTTCAAAAACTTACACTACGAATGCAAGGGCACTCAAAAGCATGTTTCAGTCAATAATATAACAGTAAGTACACCATCATAAAATATAGTAGAGGCACTACGTATATTTATGTTCCTGTACAGTCTTACAAGTGAGCTGAATATGGCACAATGACAAAGAGGATTTGGCAGCACAGAATTCGATGGCAACAGCAGGAATTATTTCCTGTGTCTCTCAGTGGAGAAGTGTGGCAGTGAATGAAACAAAACAATGTTTTTCAAATTTTATTGCAAATGTATTCTGTTGTAAAAGTTGGAATAGCAGTTTTAAGCCTCTGGCTGTACTTACTGTTTGCAGTGTTACTGACAGGATTAAGTGTGACTAAATGCAACACTAAAAATAAGTGGACTTGCAAAAGGTTCGACACATCCCACCATATAAACAAAACATTTGTGTTGAAATGTATGCATTATATACACTATGTGACACTTGCATTTATGTTTTTTATGTTAATGATTACAAGAGGAAACAACCTGTTTGCTGTTAATTACATCAAACATTTGTTTTTGTAGGTGACAGGTTGTCCTATGACCTGCCTCAGGTTATAGGCAAGCAATGAAGTAACATTTGCTTTGCCTCACAGCCGCATTGTAAAATCAGCTGTTACAGAAAAGACCGCTGGGTGCTATCTGAGTGTTTTGATCATCCTCAGACCAGGAAGTAAGGCTGGTGCGCTGTTATCCTGCTAGTTGTTGTTAGCATTAAGGTGACGGCAAAAACTAAAGACCAAAAACAGCAGTATTGAGTGAGAAGTGAAATAAATGCATCTTTAGCCACATCTCATAGAAACACTTGGAATTACAACTGAATGTGAAAGGCTGAGATCGGCAACATCATTTTAAAAAAATAAAAAAATGCATTGGTCATTCATTAAGTGGAAGAGATACAAGTCAGGACCTTAAAGTGTTACAGAGTGTGATTGGTGGTGGTCTGGGTTGCTTTTGGTACAAATTGGCGCATGTGTCAAGGCAGCTATGGTATAGAAGCCAATGATGAGGGAGAAAAACTCAATGCACACAATTGAAAACAAAAATAAATAAATAACAAGTACTTAGAAAAAACGCGCACATGTGTTTTTTTTATTTTTTTAATTAATTGATTAAGTTCTTCATAGTGGCGTTCTCTCCAGCGAATTGAAAGTGAATGTGTTTGTTTTTTATGTAAATTAGCCAGCAATCCAGTGTCCTAATCTAAAAAAAAGTATTTGCCCCATAAACTGCTGCCTCATGGAGAAGACCCTAGAAACCAGTTAAAGTTACAGCTCTTGTCTGTTCATTTACACACGAGAGTTATGAATGCATTGTGCCATTTGGAAACACTCTCCAATTCTCCCATGAAATTCAATAAATTTGTATGCAGTAACTAATCTATGAGGAAATGGAGAGGAATAAGCCTGTTCTATGCTCAGGGCTTAGACAGGAGCTGCACTAAAGGATATGGGTCTGTCTCCAAAAAATGAACAGGCAGAAAATAGGCCTGCCGCTATGGTGATTTAACCAAACGTGATATAAATACACCAGGTTGGGGTTTAATGAAAACAGTTAGACTAGAACTTACAAAAAATGTTTTAATTCAATGTTTATTTGCAGCAAGGAGTATTTTTGAAGCCAATGTTTTGATTGATTTGATTGATATGTTTTGAAACAGACACACTGACAGAGATGCAACTGAACTGATAAAACTGTGGTTCGTTGTTTGAGAGAATGTATTGTCTCTTTTAGGGTCTGCACACAACCGTAATGGTAAAAAAGAGAAGGAGTGGCTGAAGAGGCTGATAGTTTTGCTGCTGAGGTGAAGAAGGGGCGTATACTGTCACAGGGTTGTAGTTTCTAGCTAGACAATTAACCAATTATGTACTGTTCTTCCAGCGTTATTTCTCATTCATGTTAAAACTAAATAATCGCTCTGCTCTATGACTATAAAAAACTATTTGTGGTCTACGACAACCTATCTGTGCGCCTTTGTGCAAAGACATGAAGGTCACAATACCCTCCAATCCATTTATGAAATTGATAATGTCTTCTTTTAAATATACTATTTTGTTTATAAAGACATAAGTTGTTGTTTTTTTTCCTTTGACATGTTTCGGTGAGCATCTGTCACCACCTTCAGAAGCGTCATCCGACTGTCACTTGTCAGCAGTCTGACATATCTGCCAGACTTGCCACACCCCCTGCTGCCTGGTGATCTCTGGAGAAGTGTGTCCCAGACATATGGGAGCATGAAAGCTCCTTTGTCTCTGTTCATTGGTAAGGAATTTCAGATCTCTTCAAATGTAATGGACTGGGACAACTCATTAATAATTGGAACAGAGGGATAAAAGTACAAACGCTGGATATGGGAAGCAATAGAGATTAGGAAACGAGGCACCACAACAACGAACACTTACTATTCCCTGAGCTCACCAGATATTTATTGCTTGTCTGTCCCCTGATGTGCGAACCGATTGGTTGAAGCAAGACTTCTGTTATGCTGCTCCCACAGTTTGGAACCCTCTTAAATCTGAACAAAAGTTGTGTGAGCTGGTTTCAGTGATGGGTTTTTACTCATTTTAAGACAATTTCTATCTATATTAAAAAGATACACCCACCTTGCTCTGTTGGAAGACCCTGAGGATGCCATTGTGCGCTGCTGTTTCCCGGAGATAAAGGCCTTACTCACCATGGCACACAAACTCCCAAAGTTGGCTTGTTATAATCTGGCATGTCTCGGGAATGCAATTCACATGGAGCAACGGAAGCTGAGTTTGAATGAGGGGGAAGAGGGGTACAGACACTGTAACCGATGTCTCGGCTATCTGATGCCTCAATAGCCTCATTATGCCATCCTTTTTGGCCTCCGACACGTTTGTGACAAGAGATCAAATGTCCGTTATTTATTGTACAGCCAAAAATATTATACTTCAAATTTCATAAAAAGGCACATACAGTATAATGCAAATCTATATCATGTTATATCATTGTTTCATCATCAAAAACATACCTGGAGTTGTATTTAGTTTACTTGAGCTTTGCTCTTGTTTTATTAAGCCTGTGTACAAATGTGTCTTCTCCTTCTCTGAGCACTCACAAAAAGATGGTAAGAGCGCCGTAAAAGAAGGTGGAGTTCTGGAGGTTTTCTGTGATGATTTTAAGTAAATTCATCATCACCAGTCCCCAGTTGCTTTCATTAAAACTGCATGCTCATGTTAGTATATATATAGTCGTGAAGGTAACATATCAGGGGGCGTGGTTTGGTGTAGGAGGAACTCTCCGTTGATTCAATAGGAAACACAACTTTTATAAAAAAGTTTTTCTTCTAATACATTTTCTGGCGTATTTTATGTTTATTTTAAGCACAACTAATGCAAGTCACCACTGTAGCAATTGTTGTTAACCTGGCGTTACCTCACAAAAGTAGTTGGCAGGTGGAGCTAGCATCACTGGAGCATTTAGCCCGAAGCTACAGTTAGCAAATTTGGGATTTCGACCACTTAATTCTTCTTGATGTCTTTGTGTTTGTATTTGGTACAATATACAGTATACTAAAATCTGCATTTGCTCTTGTAGTTGTAGAACAATGGGTGAAAGAACAGCTCTTCTACATTAAAATGAATGGATTGCTTGCCCCACAGAGGACCGTTAGTGGGCGTTCAGATGCCCACTGTATGTATATTGGGGTACACTAGCTTTTGTTTATTTCCCCATGATAATCCCTCAGCTGTCTGTAGATAAATTTCTAACACAAATCTTGATGAGGAAATGCCTGACTGGTAGAAAGTAATGTATGTCAGAGCGGAGGTACTGAAGAGCATGTGTAAAAGCCATAATGCATATCATTTTATTGAATATTTTATCTAGATTAGAAGTACAGTGAGGATAATATGTATTTGAACACCCTGCAATTTTGCAAGTTCTCCCACTTCGAAATTATGGAGGGAAGTTTTCATTGTAGTTGCATTTCCACTGTGAAAGAACGTAACATTTAAAGAAATCTAGAAATCACATTGTATGATTTTTAAATAATTTATCAAATTATTAAAAACATGTACAATGGGTCCCTCCCCTCAGTGCGACCTAGTGACGTCAGCCTGCCGGTGGACTACAGGTGAAAATTAGGTTGAGCCTGTCACAACCTAAGACCTGGCACAATGCAGCTCTCTTGATAAGGTTAATGTATATTGTGCACTGTGCCTGTCTCAAATAAATAAATTACCGTATTTTGCGGACCATTAGCCGCTACTTTTGTCAGATGTTTTGAGCCATGCGGCTTATTTAGAGGCTGCGGCTTTTCTTTCTGTGGTTTTTTTTCTTTCACGCTAGGGGCGAACTAACCGCGAATTAGAATCAAAACTACAGAAAAGTTAAGCAAAGAAGCAGATGTTGCTTTTTTATTCAGCTAGCAAATAGAACACGGACGACAAATTACCAACTATAAATTATTTTCAAATTCTTGCCCATCATTATGGAACCCAAACGAAGAAGTTCGTATGAAGCAAGTTTTAAGCTGAAGGCCATCGATCTTGCTAGGAAGCCGCGCGGCTGCACGCAAGCTTAACATCAATGAATGTACGGTGAGACGCTGGAGGGACGGAGGGGACAGCGGGGAGAGGTCATGCCATGCCAAAAGTCAAGGAAAGAGTTCTCGCTTGTTCTGCGGCTTATACAAAAGGTGCGGCCTATGTATTGTTTTATTATCGTTTTTTTAAAAATAGAGCAAATGCGGCTTATATAGGGGAGCGGCTAAAAGTCCGGAAAATACGGTAAATAACGAACTAACAATTGTCCTCACTGTATTTTACCTGAAATACATGACTTCTGTATTTCTCAAATGTTAAAATATTCATTTACATGAAATATACATTTCACACACCTTGACTAAGAATATGCTGTGCACGTGAGAAGAAGTCGGAGAGGCCGTTTCTGTAGCCTGGCTTGCCATGACTGCACCTTTTTCTACAGTCTGGGACAGAAGGAAAAACAAATGGGAGAAACACATCGGATTGAAAACAAACATGGCAGTTTGTACCAGGAAGAAAGAAACAAACAAAGTACATTGGACTAATAAACAGCACAGCGTTAGCGTGCATATGACAGGCTGGAATACACATTCCACTGAAACACAGTTAAGATCATTATATTTAAAATGTTGCTAAAATGTGACAAATTCTATCCCAGTTTAGCAATTTTTTGGGTTTTATTATTTTACTTCCTGAATGTCAATGATGATATTACAATAGGAAAGCCCATAATTGTTGCCTAGTAACCATGTTCTACATAGGGCTGTCGCGGTAACCGCAATATTATGATCAACATTTTACATTTTAATGAAGTTTCGCGCACATGTGTAATTGAATTGTTTAATTATTAACTAGATCACATTTTCACACCCTTTTCCTTTTCAGAACACTTTCATTGTGTTCTGTCATCAGACTCGGCCCGAGTCTCGAACAGGAGTTTTGCTAAGTCAATAAATACACAGCACAGGAGTGCACGACTGAGCATTCTGCACAAACAGCACAATGTTGAACATACTAAGTCTACATTGACCCAAACAAAGTACAGAGTATCAGCTCACCAATAAAGAAGAACTGGAGGTGCAGAGGTGCTTATATCCACCCGAAAGAGTCTGCATGCTGTGCGTAAATCCACGTCACAGTCTGTCCGTGTTAAGGACATGATCAACACTTTGTAAACCACAAAAATCTGTCCTCCTCCTCCTCCTCCTCTCAACACCACGAGAAGAACATGCACAAGTTTCTCCTCGACAGCGTGTAACATTCCACTTTTTCGTTAATTTATAACTGCGTGGACATTGACTATCTATGAATCATTCAATCATACAAAGTGCTTTACAACGTTAAAAACACAATACAGTGTAAGTCACAATAAAATCAATAAGACACAAAAACACATTAATATAGTATTTAAAATATTAAAAACCAAATTAAAGTATTTCAGTCATAGGCAAAACAGTCTTTAGCAAAACAAACAAAACAGTCTTTAGCTTAGATTTAAACACAGCCGGGCCATTTGCTGACGGTTTGTACCGTGTGGTGGGCATTTAGAACATCGCCACACATGTTTTTGCACCATTTGAAGTGTGTGTGTGTGTGTGTGTGTATAAAGTTGAGTGTGAACAATGAGAATGCAAACAGTCATATAATCTTTCTGTCAAGTTTTTCAATATTGTTTTTTGTATTCTGATTATGTTTAAATTGTGAGTGTTCGTATGATACGTTTGTGGAGAGGGTTCAACTTTTTGAATCAGAAGTTTGATAGATTTTCTGTTAATGACAGAAATATCTCTGGTTACAGAGGCCCAGACTCCATCTGAAAATATGTCAATGCAACCTGCATTTTAAATAAGCATTTCTTCAAAACAATCTTCACCATACTGTATAATCAATATGTCTATAAGCTGCCAATCTGTCATTCAGTTGGAATTTTTAAATATGATTTACAAATTTTTTACGCCACAACTAAAACATGTGATGTCAATCTGTTTTAGAACTCTCTGCTCTGCTCCTGTCATTTTGACACATTTTTCTACTTTTCTTCACAAATTGCTTCTTGATTGTTGTAATATTTACAACTATTATTATTATAATCAAATAAAGTCAAAATTATTAAACCATAAAAACCTGTCATACGCACTTTAATATGCAAAGTACTAAATATCGTCCACATTTGAGGGACAACCTCTTCAAATTAGCAGCTGTAATTGGATATAATTAAAATTTGCAAGTTTAATTTTTTGGTGCTAAAATGTATCACTGAATGCATTACCATATTTAACACAAAAACTGATGTAAGGCCCTGCTCTTTCATACAATATTTACAAGTCCAGGCCATCAAAAGTCATATTTTGTCATCGTTCGACTATTATCTTTCATCATCTGTCACTTGTCTTTTCATTCTGCACAAAACCCAGCCACTCCCACATCTACAACTCCAACCTGCAACTTCGAAAAATATTGTAACAAATCTTTGACATCGAGTTATATTTTCAGTAAAGTTTGAAGGAACCTTGAGGGTGAAACAATGAGCAGCAGCACTTTTTTGGAAAGTGTAAACCAGAGCTGCAGATTTAACTGTTTGAAAAGTAAACAGCGTAGTATCTAAGGAGAAGGGATTTGGTTGAGACCTTGAGAAGGGGGATAAATGGACACTAGATGGAATTTTTTTATTCAGTTTGTTTATTTATTTATTTTTTTAAAAATGAAGGGTTCACTGTGGCAGAGCAGTTTGATTCCCGAGCCAAACCATCATCACATGATTTCTCTGGGTGGAGTCTGCATGTCTTCCCCGTGTTACCGTGGGTTCTCTCCGGGAGCCGGAGAGGCCTTCCCCCCCACCATTCAAACACATGCATATGTTAGGTAAATTGGCAAATCAAATGATGGTTTTCCACCCAGAGACAGCAGGGGGAGACTCTCGATGGACAGTTCAAATGCCCTAAAAATACATATTTAACCATCACAGGGCATTAAGTAAGGTAACAATTTAACAAAGTTCTACTTTAATTATATTGTTGCACTTCATATTTTTCGGTGGTTTACAAATACAGCACTAAAATCGGTTTAATGCTGCACCTTAATTCATTGAATTCCTTTTCTTAAAAATTATTCTATGCTCCTGATGTGTGCAGCTGATTTCAATCTCAATGGACACTGTCTTGGTTAAGTAAAGTATATATACTCTATCTTTGACGAGGGTAAAATCAAAGGGGCTGTACCTGATTGTTTATTCTGTTTCAAGTCATAAAGGAAAATTAGTTTTGCTACAGTACAGATATAAAAAAAAAAAAGGTGAAAATGAGAATGCTGTGTGCTGCCTCTATCTAATTATACTGCATAGGAAGTGTTAGCATGCTAATGTGTCCTATCTTTACTGTGAAGCTAAAACTCACGCACGCATCATGTATTTGACCATGGAATATTGATAGTTTTGCACAATTTTGCAAATATTATACTTATCCAGCAAACTAGCCTGCATAAATTAAAAACTTTGACTGAGAAATGCGAATTCCGCTGACGCGCCACACGGTCATGGCCATTTGACTGATAAACATCCCCTCCACTCTGCGCAATTATCAGAAATCGCTCGGACCTGGCAGGTAACCCTAATCCTATGCCAACAGAACCAAAACCAACGGGGGAGCATGCACATCGGCAACACACGCGGGCGCTACTCACCCTTTTAGCGAGAGGTAAACACAAACATGACCCACATAGCGCGTCACGGAGCAGGCCGAGGTAATTTACACTTTAATGAGACATCGAGCGCGGGCAGGATTGGATTAGCAGCCGAGACGCAGCAGCACGAAAAGAGTCTGGAAAGGCAAACTTTACATCGCTGGCCCCGTAGCGATGTTGAGCGCATCCCCAGTCATTCCCAACAAGAGGGGATTCTTTTTAGCTTCATGACAGATGGCTAAAAAGACAAGATGAATACTTACTACTACAAAAGTTCTCTGATATGTTTTTTGGTATTGTTAAAGAGAGAGAGACATAATATGCTTTTTTTTCAGGGACTTAATATTGGACTATAACATCATCATAGATCACTGTTTTACATTTTGTTCATTGTAAACCACAATATTGATCTTAAACGAGTTAGTAATAGGGGCTTCCCTGCTTGCTCCTGCCTGCTTCAGCTGCTTTCCTTCTTTATTGTGCTTTTAAATCAGTTTTTGTCTTCCAAAAATTTTTTATTATGACTTTTTTAAGTCAACCAAGGATTTTAAGAGCATTTTTCAAGTTTTAATCAACAAATCTGACGAATCAGCGACATGTCCGTGAGAAGGGAAACAAACTCCTGTAAACGCTGTTGGAAATTTCAACAAGAAATTCATGAGCTACAAGCGCGGATATTTGCTTTGGAATCTGAAAAAGGACTGCACGATACAATCCCTGTGTCATCCAGTGGTAAGAAGTCCACATTTTTTACAAGAAAAACAGTTACTTTCAACCTAAACCGGACGGACTCTGTTTCGTTTCCAAAACTGTTTAAAGATGAAAAAATCTGGAACAAAGTTAAAGATCAGGAACAAACATCTTGGAACAAAGTCGGTGCGAAGCCTAAGCAATACAAAGTAACGCCACCTAAAATACAGTTTACAAACAGATTTTTACCACTTTCAAAGACTGAAGTAAATGAACAAAGGAAAAATGGGAGACATGACATGGCGAAAAGGCAGACAGAGACAGAGAGAGAGAATCTGTCCCTAATGTCAACGTCGTCTTGATTGCGGATGGTGCGATAAGTCACGTGATGCATGAAAAAATTAAAACACATTCTTTTCCCAGCGCCACAGTCACTGAGATTACGTCACGTATTTCTAATGTTTTGGCCAAACATAAAGGAGTTAAACAGCTGATTGTGCACGTGGGCGCAGTGGACACACGACGCGAAGAGACTGAAGTTTTGAAAAGAGACTTCTTGGAGTTATTCGACGAGCTTAATAAAATGGAAATAAAAAGATTCATAAGTGGACCTGTTCCAAACATCGACAGGAAGATAAACAAGTTTAGCCGGCTGCTTCAGCTGAACACATGGCTGTCCAAAGAGTGTGCACCTTGAGGACTGCACTACATTGAGAACTTCTATCTATTCTAGAAATGAGAGGACCTGTTTAAGAGAAATGGCCCACACCTCTGTAGAGGTGGAGTGAGGGTGCTGACAGAGAACCTGCTCCACGCTCTGGGGCCTGGACAGGGTCCTGAGCAGATAGTTAGAGAAGAGAGGAATGAGAGAAAGAATTCCTGCTCCATCAGCCAGAGACCGAGCCAATGTTTCAACATCAGCAGCACCACAACCACAACCTCCACCAAAGCATTTATTAGCAGCCGCTCCACCACTACCACCAGCAAAGAATTCAACTCCAGCTGCTCCACGATCACCTCCACCGCCTTCAGCGAAGGACTCATCTGCAGCAGCACCACAACAATCTTCACCACGGCTAGCGCAGGAGTCATTTCAGTTCTTTCCTGCATGGTCCTCATCAAAGGCCTTGGACCCATCTGTGGCGGGCCCGGCAGTATCCCTGCCATCTCCCCTGCCCTCAGAGCAGCCCTGGATCCCCCCTGCAACATCTACTCCCACTACAGATTCCTCACTCTCCTTTCCATCTCACCCAGGGGTCTTTCCCAGCCATCTTGAATATCTGATCAAATCAGGCATTAAGATGGCTCCACTCACGCCTAATATATAAAGATCAAGAGTTCTGATGTCAACGATGATGAACTCTCCCCTGATTGTTGCTACACAGACAAAAAATCGCCCCACCTAAACCCCCCCGCCTTTCACCTAGTCCCAAACTCTCACGATGATGAACTCTCCCTGATTGTTGCTACACCAACAAAAGTCCCCCACCTCTCCCCCCTTGCCTTTCACGTGGTATCTCCCATAGCTAGGATGCACTGGGTCTCAGCGTTGCCGGGACTTATAGTCATATTAAAAATCAAAACAACCCGGGGCCCTGAGTAAAAACAGCCTCCCCTAGTGCTATTTTCTGTTGTAACATCACACAGATGGGAAAACAAAATGCGAGTCAGACTGCCCAATCTGAGAAATTTGATTCATATTCCCTGCACAAAGATAACGCCCAGTCTCACTGAAACTAGTCTGAAACTTGCTGTGCTAAATGTCAGATCCTTATGTAACAAATCATTCTTAATTAATAATTTGATTTCTTCTTATAATCTTGATTTTATGTTTTTAACTGAAACATGGCTTGACAAAAACACAGGAAATTTAGTTCTAATAGAATCTGCTCCACCCAACTTTATGTTTGAATCTGAAACACGAGAAAACAAAAAAGTGAGGAGGTGTGTGCTTTTGTTAGAGATGAAATAGTTACCCACAGGTTGTCCTTTGGGGTGTTTTCAACATTTGAGTACGTAGCCTTTAAAATTGAGCTAAAACAGTCTCCATCTGTTCTCTTCATTGTTTTATACAAGCCTCCTCAGCACTGAAAAAGTTTTATTGATGATTTTACTGAGATGCTTTCAGTCGTATGCACAGACTTTGATGGTTTGGTCATAACAGGTGATTTCAATGTTCATGTTGATAATATCTGTGACAGAAACGCTAAAGAGCTTCATGCTGTCCTTGAAACTTTCGGCCTTACTCAGCGTGTGAGTGGCCCCACCCACAGCAGAGGGCACACTCTAGATCTTCTAATTACAAAAGGGGTTAATATTTCAAACGTCAATGTGGTCGATGTTGCTCTGTCTGATCATTTCTGTGTCTTCTGTGACCTGTCTGTTTTTCCCAAACCACCAGCTGGTCCTGCAGTTGTCCGGAGGAGACACATAAATGACAGCACGGGAAAACTTTTTATGGAAATTATTAACTTTGAAAATGTCTCATGTTCTAATGTAAATGATTTGTTGAACTCTGTTACATCTAGTGTTTTTGAATGTTCTCGACACCATCGCCCCTATGAAGGCTAAAATTGTTAAAAATAAGCAGAAGGCGCCATGGACGTCTGTACGTCTCCAGGGCTCTGGGACGAGCAGGTCGGATCACAGCTGACCCTTCTCACCCCGGACATGGTGTGTTTGAACCACTCCCCTCAGGCAGGAGGCTACGGTCCATCCGGACCAGAACCTCCCGCCACAAGAATAGTTTCTTTCCCTCTGCTGTTGGACTCATGAACACTTCAAAACACCTGTCACTTTAACTGCAATATTCAACCACTCACTGCACTGTGACTTCCTGCACTCAAACTGTAAATCTAACTATAACTCTTGTGTACATAGAAATGCCTATTTTTATTTTTTATTGTACAGTAATTTTAAATTGTTTCCTTATGCATGCCCTTTTTTGATTGAATATATGTTGTTTTATTATTGCTCAGTGTTTTATGTTGCACCTTAAGGCCGAGACAAGTTCCTACGTTTTTTAATTTTGTTCATTGACAATGGCAATAAACTCTTTCTGATTCTGATTCTGATGGAGAGAAATGATGATTCGGTCAGGGCACAGAAAAGGGAGGGCCGCCGGGCCAAACGAAAATGGCGCAAGTCGAAGCACCAGGTTCAGAAAGAGATTTACAGAGAGAAGTTGTACATGTACAACCTCATTTTATGTAGAACTAGGGAAGGATATTTTTCTGTAATAATTGGAAGCTGCAGTAACAACTCGCGTGTGTCCTGTTTGCCACAGTAAACAGATTAACAAACCCTCCAGCTCAGCTGCCGTTAGAAGAACTCATTTCCACATCCAAGTGTAATGAGTTTGCATTATTCTTTAATGACAAAGTTCAGGGCATTAAAAATGCTATAAATTCTACAATGCAAAAAATAACCCTCGAACCACCTACACACTTAGAGCTGACTCACTTTGCACCTGTAACTGACAAAACTGTCCAGAGGAGATCATCACCAGCCTGAGTTCATCTACATGCTGCCTCGATGTGTTTACCCACCAGATTTCTAAAGTCTGTGCTGAACAGTTTGTTAGCACCACTCACTCAAATAGTTAACATGTCGCTTCAATCTGGAACATTCCCAATTTCTTTGAAAACTGCGGTCATAAAGCCTCTCCTAAAGAAGAGCAGTCTTGATGCTGCAGTACTGAGAAATTACCGGCCCATCTCTAATCTGCCATTTTGGGGCAAAGTCCTTGAAAAGGTTGTTTACCAACAGCTCACTGATTTCCTCTTAATAAACAACTCGTTTGATGTTTTCCAGTCAGGTTTTTAGACCTCATCACAGCACTGAGACCGCTCTTGTCAAGGTGACAAAAGACATCCACCTGAAACACTGACGCGGACAAAGCCACAGTCATAATTCTGTTAGATCTGAGTGCTGCTTTTGACACTGTCGATCATGGGATACTTTTACAGAGACTAGAGGACTGGGTGGGTGGGCATTACTGGCACTGCGCTAAACTGGTTAAAGTCCTATCTGGAAGACAGGAAGTTCTTTGTCGAAATTGGTAACTGTGTCTCAGACCAGATGCCCCTGACCTGTGGGGTGCCCCAAGGGTCAATCCTGGGACTCCTTCTGTTCAACCTCTACATGCTGCCGTTAGGTCAGTTGATACGCAGCGAGAATGTGTCCTATCACAATTATGCAGACGACACTCAGATCTATGTTTCACTGACGGCAGGTGAATATGGACCAGTGGATTCACTCTGTCACTGCATCCAACAGATCAGTGTGTGGATGCAAAACAACTTTCTCCAGCTGAACTCAGACAAGACTGAAATCATCGTCTTTGGCCCACAGAAACAAAGAGAAAGTGTTAACAGTCACCTCCAGAGTCTCGGTCTAAAACCTACAAATCAAGTTAGAAATCTGGGGGTAATAATGGACTCAGACTTGAATTTTAACAGCCACGTCAAATCAATAACATCAGCAGCTTTTTACCATCTAAAAAACATTGCCAAAATCAAAAGTATATAGTGTCTAAACCAGACCTGGAGAGACTTATCCATGCGTTTGTCTCTAGTAGATTAGACTACTGTAACGGCCTGCTCACTGGCCTCTCCAAACGAGCTGTAAAACAGCTGCAGTACATCCAGAACGCTGCTGTTCGGGTCCTGACTAGAACCAGGAAGTACGATCACATTAGTCCTGTGCTCAGGTCTCTGCACTGGCTCCCTGTGGCTCAGAGAATAGACTTCAAAGCAGCTCTGCTTGTATACAAGTCGCTCCATGGCCTAGCACCAAAGTACGGACATGTTAGTGCCATATGAACCATCTCGGACTCTGAGGACCTCAGGGACCGGCCTCCTGCTGGTGCCCAGAGTCAGGACTAAACATGGGGAATGTGCGTTTCAGTTTTATGCAGCTAAAATCGGGAACAGTCTTCCTGAGGATGTGAGACAGGCCACTACTCTGTCAATGTTCAAATCTAAACTAAAAACTGTTTTGTTTGGCTGTGCATATGACTGAAATGCTTTTCTTTGCACTCTTCTCTTTTATGTCTTGAACTAAGATTGTGATTTCTGCCATGTCTTTGTGATTTTAATGCATTTTTTCCTGTTGTGTGAAGCACTTTGAATTGCCTTGTGTACGAATTGTGCTCTACAAATAAACTTGCCTTGCCTTGCCTAATAGAAACAGGTCCATTGACTTCCTGTTCAAAACTGCAGAACTGACAAGCCCCACCTCTTTATAGTGACATTTCACAGTAACAAGCAGCAGATTGTCATTCAAATGTTTTTATTCTTATCTTTTAAAGTGTCTACCCAACTTTTTAGAGCCAAGATGTATCACTCGGAATGTTAATTTTTACAATGTGGGCGGGGATAGGGGGTAGGTAAAAGCAGCAATTTTCTGAGCACTCGAGCTGCAGGACAATTCAGGATTACTCAAACATGCAGGAATTAATTCATCGAAATATGATTTTGATTAAGATAATGATGAGGAAACCATTGAAACCGTTGTAACAATTGGTTGATTTTGCATAATAGTTCCCCTTTAAATACTTAAATTTTACATTTTATCATTGCTCTTTTATATATTGCACCCTAAATAATATTTCTCATCAAAGAAAAGAGCGCTCACACATCTGAAGAACACGCTGGCTAAATGTGAAGGACAACTTGTGTGTGTGAACCATGTGTTGATGGAAAAACAGACATGAATAAAAGCTTAAAACAAAAAACAAGGACAACAGTAAAGGAACGAGGGACCTTTTACGATTGTGATTACGAATCCACTCAAAGAAATGGGAGAACATGCAAACTCCACGCCGGGAGGAAAAAAAGCCCTGAACCTTCTTGCGGCCATGTGGAACTTCTGACGTTGCACCGTATTTGTGATTGGTCGAGTGTTCAGAAAATGTGTTTTTTTCTTCGATATTCTAATATTCTCCATGATATCCAGGAAAGAGTGATTAAGTCGTACCTCATCTCTTAAAAGTAATCTCACACATTTTTAACACACTGAGATTGAAGCTGTTGGATTTTCTGATTGCAGCTTAGAAAGAAAAAAACTTTACCCTAATCAAAGTCTGTGTTCTCTTCTAAAATGTTGATGAAGGGTTCGTCTGCTTGTGATGGTGGAACATCTGCGGCTTTGAGTGACGGACAGGAGCAGACGCTGTGTCCGCTGGATTCCTGTGCGAACTGCTGCTGTTGCTGTTGCTTTGTGCGGTGTGTGTTTGTGCTGATGAGACGTGATTGGCAGTTCGGCTGGAGGGAAGGACGAGCCACAGTGATTGGCCGATTTCAGATGAGCCGGAGCAGAGCGAGGCAGGGTGAGAATGAAGTACAGAGAAGCTGAAGTGCGGTGGGAGAGGACAGAGTAGTCAGGGTAAAGGGGATTTAACATTTCTTGAAACACACAATTTATACTCAGAGAGATTTCAACCAATTATTTCTTTGGTTTTAAAGTGACTCTTATGTGTGGCTGCCAATAAACTAACCTGGGAGCATGATGGATTTTTTTTCCTGGCACAGCAATTTGGAAGAAGTGAATATCCCATTCTCAGTATTAATTGCAACAATGTACAAGTTTAAAGGTTATAACAAAGTATAAATAGTATAGTGTTAGCCACATGGTGTGCTGTTCATTGTAGGCCTAATTACATAACTACAAACTTCTATTATCTTTAGGTAATGTTTATAAGAAACAGCGGTTGCGTTTACATGCATGCTCTAAATCAGATGATCCGTTTTTGGAGTTATATGATTAGTAAAATGATATTTTAACAGCAATCTTAGTGAAAATTGTCCCTCTGAAAACCCATCAGATTTTTGTGGTTTGCATGTCATTTAAATCTGTTTGAAGGTCCAGGAGTCCAGGATTTTCGGGGGCATGTAAATATAGCTCATGTTTCTACATTTTTAACTTCACTACCCCTCTTGTAGGGAGCAAGCCCAAAAAGCCGCCAGTGTTTGCGAACATCTGGTGTGTGAATGTGTGTGTGTGAATGGGTGACTGGTTCCTTGATGTAAGCGCTTTGAGTGCCCTGATTGTCGAAAAGCACGATATAAATGTGACCATCTATCATTTCAATAAATGTAATATTATTATGATTATTACAATGGCAAGGCAAGGCAAGGCAAGGCAAGTTTATTTGTAGAGCACAATTCGTACACAAGGCAATTCAAAGTGCTTCACACAACAGGAAAAAAATGCATTAAAATCACAAAGACATGGCAGAAATCACAATCTTAGTTCAAGACATAAAACAGAAGAGTGCAAAAAGAAAAAAAAAAAAAAAAAAAGTCATGCACAGCCAAACAAAACAGTTTTTAGTTTAGATTTGAACATTGCCAGAGTAGCGGCCTGTCTCAAATCCTCAGGAAGACTGTTCCAGATTTTAGCTGCATAAAACTGAAACGCAGATTCCCCATGTTTAATCCTGACACTGGGCACCAGCAGGGGGCCGGTCCCTGAGGTCCTCAGAGTCCGAGATGGTTCATATGGCACTAACATGTCCGAGATGTACTTTGGTGCTAGGCCATGGAGAGACTTGTATACAAGCAGAGCTGCTTTGAAGTCTATTCTCTGAGCCACAGGGAGCCAGTGCAGAGACCTGAGCACAGGACTAATGTGATCGTACTTCCTGGTTCTAGTCAGGACCCGAGCAGCAGCGTTCCAGATGTACTGCTGCTGTTTTAGAGCTCGTTTGGAGAGGCCAGTGAGCAGGCCGTTACAGTAGTCTAATCTACTCGAGACAAACGCATGGATAAGTCTCTCCAGGTCTGGTTTAGACACTATACTTTTGATTTTGGCAATGGTTTTTAGATGGTAAAAAGCTGCTGATGTTATTGATCTGACGTGGCTGTTAAAATTCAAATCTGAGTCCATTATTACCCCCAGATTTCTAACTTGACGTGTAGGTTTTAGAGCGAGACTCTGGAGGTGACAGTTAACACTTTCTCTTTGTTTCTGTGGGCCAAAGACGATGATTTCAGTCTTGTCTGAGTTCAGCTGGAGATAATACAACAATAATAATAATAATAATAATAATAATAATAATAATAATAATAATAATACTACATGGTATGTTATTGTAGTAAAATAATGCAAACTTTGTATCTTTGGTGGTATCACAGTCATGTTTACCCCAGTTAATTTGTATCTCTGGTGGTATCACAGTCATGTTTACCCCAGTTAATTTGTATTTCAGTGTTACATAAAAAATGTTTTTGGCAGAGAAAACACAAGATTAAACTATGCAAAGTGCAGTCATGTGATTAAGTTAATACAATTGTCGGAACTGGTGAGGTTTTCCAAATTTTGTGTTCAATAAAAGTGATGATTAACCTCTCAGTGTGGCTCATTTGGTAAATTGTCTTTGGAACTTGGAGCCAGTGTATCAGTGAGAGCAGAAGCCGTCTAATGGCAGAGCTTTTGCATAATAATCTCATTCCCGTGCAAATAGTGGACCCTGGCACAGAGAGGGACTCTAAACTGGCCAAACATAAGTAAATAAGCTATTGATTATTAAATCCTGCTGATTCATTTTGAACTCTTGATTACTGGATTCCAGCACAGGCCCAACATAACGCAACGAACCGTCACAAGAACTTTGTAATATAGGCCAAGGGGGATTTCATTCTGAAATAAAGAAACAAACTGATTTTGTAGTAGTTTCAATGAAATTACAAAAGTCACAATAATAAAATCCTGTCTGTTGATGGGCACGTTTAACAATAATCCGCTGATACTGGTATTGAGTATGGATTCAAGGATATTGATTTAGCCGATATCCGTGTTGGGTTGATATATTTATGTCATTTACAGGCGTGTTGTCACACTACATTTTTAAGATCTGTTTGCCTGAGCTATTTCCAGAAAAGAATTTTCTTTAAATGATGTGGTAATAACCTATTTAAAAATCGTATAACATGTGTAACTTCATTGTAAGGACATATTAAACCAGGCATGTCCAAACTATGGCCCAGGGGCCAAATGCGGCCCTCAGACCAATTTTTGTTGGCCCTCCTTCTTCCTGGTAAATTGGTCCAAACAACAAAAAGTAGTACTTCTTACTGTAAAATTGCACAAATTCAAGCCTTTTGATGTTATACCAAGCTAATATTAATGTTCCAAGTCTTATTAAAGGTGTGGAGGCCCATCGAAACTATGTCAAAGGCAAAATTTGGAATCTTAAAGCCTCTTGTGAAGTGGCTTTATCAACACAGAAGACACGCAAGTTCAGGACCCCAAAGCGCTGTGCATCTTCATCTCAAAGTCACAAACCACTCTATTGAAGACAGTGAGGTGGAGATTCTGAGCAGGGAGAAAAGATGGTTCGAAAGAGGAATTAAGGAGGCCATCTTTGTTAAAAAAGAGAATCCTTCATTAAATCGTAATGGAGGTTTAAGATTCAACCTTCCAGTTGTTTATAATGGTCTGCTGAAGCCCTGGAGACGCCCGGGACATTCGGATGCTAAACAGGCACTCAAGGTGAGGCAGGGAACAATAGAACAATAGGCCCATCCCAGTTTCAATGGGCCATTAGCAGGAGGTCCCGCCCTGTGGGCAGGGCTCTCACAGAGTAGGATATAAACAAGAGTTCTCAGACTTGTTTCACTGATTGAAAATGACTCTTGGATGAGAGTTGAAACGTTTTGTTTTTTCTAAAACAGAGTCCAGATGACTACAACTGAATCTTTTTCTACAATGGAACACTCCTGGACGAATGAGGGATTACACCGACATGTTATTACATGAAGGATGAAATAGTAAAGAAGTTGGTCTGCACAACAAAGGTGATGTGCATTTAATAAAAACACTTTTTTACTTTAAATATAAACACTTTGTAGGCTTTACTTTCTACAAACTTGATATTATTGTATAATGTTGTTTATTAAGTGTAGCTATAATGTTCTATATGATCTTATCTTTAAACAAACTTCGCTCTCTGTGGCAGTTGTGGGCGGTGCTTTCGCGGTAGAGGGGCGTGTCTCCTCTGTTTGAGCGAGGGGAGTGCATCCGAAACATGGATCTATTAAAATATCTGCATAAGGTATTGCTTGCTTAAACCTGTTGAGTCGGCCCCAGTGGCTTGTCCATTGGAATTGCAGTGAAAAAATCCTCTGCAGCCCAGAAAGCATTTTACCCACAGAGCGCAATGTACAAACAAACTGCTGGTGTTCAGCTGTTAGGGACTTTAATGAGAATCGGATTTTGTGGCAATTTTTGTCTTTATTTTGTGATGAACTTTTTTCCGGTTCAAAATCCTTCAGTTTTCCTGGTCACGTGATGCGTGAGACCGCGTCACCAATGGATATATCTTGCCGCTGAAGGGTAAAGTGGCGACACGCACTAGTGAGAACGGCCCATTGACTTCAATGGACAGTCATCGTGCTCCCTCGGGATTAATGATATAACTTTGTAAGATTAGAGAGAATCTGGTGTCCTGAAACTATAAAATCAGCACACAAACTAAACCAAAGCCAGAATATTATTTGAGCTATATTTGACAGCTTTCAACGTTGTTTATTTTACATTGCAGGCAAACATACGCTGGCTCCGTGGTATTATGCAATCCCAGAGATGTGCTGTTATCTTCAATAAAATGGATTCCAGCCTGTTATTGACTGTTGGAGCGAGCCAGTTAGAGGCGTACACAGAGATGATTCAGACGTGTTCAAAAGGCAGTGGGTAAAGTGGAAGTCTCCAGAGAATCCACATTACATATGAGGTGAATCACAGATCACACGACTCGTGCTCCGCTGCTGCGAGGTGACGGCACTTTGAAAATATGATCAGCCAGAGTCGTCAACATAAAAATGGAAATCAATGTAGACATCAATAAGATAATCTATGGAGAGAGATGTAAGAGGGGTAGAGAAAATAGTGCTTGTTTTTTTAATATTTGATATCTACTTCTGCTGTTAGTTGTAAAATAAATATGACATATGCTTTTTCTGACATTTGAATTGCAATATTGAAATAAAACCACACATATTGTCTGTGCTTGACTTAAATGTTATAATAAAAAATAAAATAAAAAAGCCTTTAACTCCATTCATTGCCTTGTGGTGGATCAGGCTCAGAATTAGATATCAATAAATCCTTCTGTATGGTCCGTCAAAATGTTGGTATGTACAAGTTTTTAAAGTAGTGAAGAGCTACTTAGAGAGGTGACATTAATGTCTTTATGGGAGAAAAATGCATTTGAGGTAAACGTATGGATGTGAGAGGATTAAATGAAATAATAAAACAATGTAGGAGCAGATTGGACCATGTTGTAGTTTCCACACGATAGCTTATATGTTGAGAGAGCAAACTGACCAAAAAAACACCAAAATTAGTTTTGCCTGTCGTGTCTCGCCTTAAAAGGTCATAAGAGTTAAGTCGGCATAATAAAAATGTCTCCTTTAAGTCACGGGAAACTGTTCATGTGTTTGGAATTGATCGACAACACTGATTATGTGCACTCGGAGTAGAGCCACTACTCTTCCATATTGACAGGCCGCACAGATTCAGTAAAGTGTTATATATTATAATGTCATCCAGACAGTCCACATTTTCCTCTCCATCTTAAATCACCGTGAAGGTTCTTTTGCGGAGGAAAAAAAACGATCCACAAAATCTCCATGGTGCTTGAATGTTGCTGCACACAGGAATAACAACAAGTACAAAAGGGTAAAATGTCAGACCATGAAATGTTTGTAAGGCTACCACACAACCAGGTCTGTGGAGAATACGTGAAATGCTGTGGTCCACCGTATTGTAACCCATATTTGTGATGTTTTTTTCCCAGATTGAACATGTTTTTCATTTAGCTCTTATTGTGTTTTAGTTCATCCTAGTTTAAACCTTCTGTGCTTGTCTGGACCTAGTTTAGTCCAAGTTCAGACCAAGACAACAACTTCAAGATCTTTAGTCATACTCTTGGCTTTGAACTGGTTAAGACCTGGTTAGTCTTAGTTCACGCCTTCACATTTTGGTCAAGCGCTAGTTTAGTTCCACCAAGATTACGCCCATGCAACTTTTAGTCTTCCTTTCGTTCAGGCTCGTTTAATCCTGATTTTGGTTTTACTGCAGTTATGGTGTCTACGTTATAGTTAAATTCAAGTTTATTTACTTCAGCTGACCAAAGCGATTCACGTGACAGTCAATATCAAAGGCAATACAGTGAGCTACAAACACAAGTACCACAAGGAAAAAGCAGACAAAAGAGCATAACAGAAATTCCAAAATGTCTAGCTTGTATTAAATGCCAGTAAGGAAAGGAGGCTTTTCGGTCTGGACTTAAATTGGCAGAGGCAGTCTGAGCGCTGCAACGGAAAAGGCTCGGTCACCCCTAGTCTTGAGCTTGGTTTTGGGCACATCCGCGGGGCTCTGGGCGTAGTACAGGACTCCCGCAATTAAGGTCAACCCAAAAACTGCCAACATTTATAGACAGTGACATTTTAAATTGATAAGGGAGCAAGGACAGGTTACACCGAGCAGGCGTGATGTTCTCCCAGCTCAGGTGGTATAATTCTTACTTCCAGTGACAATTGATTCTCTGTTTATATTCCATACAGAAGTTCTCAGTCTGGTGCCAAATGGTGGCCCAGTGGAGAGCACCTGAACCAGATGTCCTTTTTTTCTCTCATTCCCATTTCAGGCTACACCGTCCCGTTCAATAAAGTACATGAACCAAAAGAAAAAAAAGAGAACGGTCCCATCAGCTTTACTTATTTCAATAATGCATGTGAAAAGGAGGAGCTCATTGGTCATCGATAATTTCGAACAAAAACAACAGATTATAAAAATATTTTGTGCGTCGCTCATAGATTCTGAATAATGTTTTTCAGTCTTTTGAGATATTTACTGATTCAGGCGGACCATGTATGTCCCTGATTGGCGAATCTGAACCAGACTCACATCTTTGTAGAATATTGTAGAATATTGTTGTCTTGGCGGGCCCTGTAATGACAAGTCTGGTGAAAAACGCCAAATCACAGACTATATTGACCTATTAATACAAATTGATCCAGGAAATAGCTCTATTGATATTTTAAAGGCCGATCCACCATAAGTAATATCAATACGTTACTGTTTTTATTTATTTTCCAAAATATCTTTGCATTTGCTAAACTTGAAATACTGCGTGTGGCCATGAAGCAGCGCATATTGCATCACCATTACCATACAAATGTGCTCACGAAGTTAGCTTTCTCAAGGTGTTCCTGTTTATTTTGTTCAAGCCAACCTTCAAATTTACACTTCACAATTCCTCACATGCTTAGTCTCATAAAACGGGGTCATCATTAGCATACAAATTTAGCTTATGTCCAAATAACATTCTTTAACCTAACTTGATGACCTTGGAGCCCGAACGCGGCATGCTAAACGTCCGGTATTGATCGGTATTGTGTTGGAAGTGGGGGCTATTGGTTCCACTGACAATCAAACATGATGCCTGCAGCCGTGCCCAGAGCAGCCACAGGGGCGTAATTACTCATCCTCATCATGTTACCTCCTGATATTCAAGCCAACACACACACTTTAGATGCAGGACTGAGACAAAGGGATGAATAATAGTAAAGCTCAAGCAAACAAATCCGTTTTACTCACCTTCAAGCATAGTTTGGGTCGACACGGGGAGCCAGTTTGCACAGAGAAATGTCCGCTTTCTATTATGCCTGACTTGTTGTAGGGCTATATCTCTGTTCAGATAGACCAGTGTTTGAAAACAGAAAAGAACTTGCTGGAACTGTTCTATATGCGAGCGCTAATGCATTTACAAGGGGAGAATTAGCGTTAACCTCCAAACGCTGTGGGCCGTTTGGATGACTTAAAACCACTCAACCACACCTGAGTAACACCAGAGCCTTGTTATAGAAGCACAAAGATGATGTACGTTGCAACATAGTGCAACAATTAGCATAAATGCTAAGAACCACTTAAAGGTGCTGTACCTGATTTTACGGTCTTCAAACTGTGAAAAACAGAAAAGTTCATTTTAAACTCTTCGCAACAGTCCACATGTATGACTCACTTCCCTGATGCCTTCTGAGATTCCTAATTATACACCACAATGAGTTTAGTGCTTTTCACAACTTTCAGAGTTTACCGTCAAGGTAACGCTAACAAAAAATGCTAACAGGGTACTTTCTGCTTGCAGAGAATAAAACGCTCTATTATTCGATGTAGAGAGGGCACATCGGTCTCCTTTTCCACAGCCACTTTAATATAAATGTCTTAAATCTAATGGAAACAATGCACCAATGTTGCAGACCACAACATTTGACAATGACATTTTTGTTTTATTTCATCAAACTCCACAAATCCTGTTTACAGTGGTGAAAGAAAGGGGAGGATGTAGTTATGTATCGATGGTAAGTACTCATTGGCAAATATACTGCCACTCTGCGCAGCCTTAAAATATAAAAATGTATTAATCAAAACGGGATAGAAGTAGTAGTATTAGTAGTTAGAAGTATCTGCTTTTCCTTGTAAGCTTTCAGTCTGCTCCAGCAGGTGAGTGCGCTGTATGAGGGATGTCTGCTCCTTCAAGGTGAAATCTGGAGTTTTCAGCACATGTTAGTGAAACATTTTAGTGTTGACCTCGGATCTATATCGGATTGGAACAATATCACTCATATCGCCCATAACTACTGTTGTGGTGGTTTAATTCCTGTCCTGCTGCATCAATGACAGCTTTTTACCAAACATCAGCTACACTAGTCATTTACATTCAAATGAAACAGCATCAGACTGACTCTGATACGTATGATAAAGAACATGGAAAAAGTTAAATAGTAAGTTATATATTACAGCCAATCATTTGACACTGATTTATCGTAGCTATGCAGGCCAATCATGTTAAACATCACTGGCACAAATGAGCGCAACAAAGGTTAGAACATAGCCTTCCATTTGCATGCACATATTCAATTTCTGTGCTGAAGGCTTAATACAGACACCACAGGTTACAGTCTCGAATTCATTAACATATTGTTTGTTATCTAGAGGTCAAGCAGGTCTTTATGGAAACGACTTGCATTTTCTATTCTGAATGTGTAGAGATTATATAAAAAAAGACTTTGGCTGAACTTCTCACAACCACTTCCACCAAGAGTCTCTTCAACTAATCTATTGCAGTTTGCTGTGAGCCGAGTTTTGGCTCTGTCTCTGGAGAATATGAAGCTAGAGGCTATAGCCGACACAGAGCACGCCGACCTTCACAGTGTGTGTGTGTGTGTGTGTGCGTGTGTGCGTGTGTTTGTGTGTGTGTGTGTGTGTGTGTGAGCCTGGGAACAGCCGAGTGAAGTGCACGAGTAAACACTCAATAAAGCTCAATAAGGCGCTCTGAACATAGGAGCCCAAAAGCAACTTTGGTGTCCAGGCCTGCAAGAGAAATCACACTTAATGCAGCGCCACATGGCCACACCACGGACGGAAAGTTCAAGACAGACGTGAGATACTCAGGGCTGTTTCAGAAAGGGGACATATAAACTGCCAACTTGTCCCCAGGGATGAAGACGAGAGATTGTCATCGTCTTAGGAGAAGGAAACGTTTGGAGAGTTGTGGCAATATATGCAAAAATGGTATTTCATTTCTTTTTTTAATGGGGAAAAAAAGGTAAAGCATGTTTTTTTCTTCTCTCATATTGATCAATCACAATTATTTACTATTTTGTTAAATAAAAATGGCTTTCAATATCCATTTTATAAACAAGACTTTAAATAATAAAAAACAAACATACACCCCTCGATTAAAAAGACAAAGCAGGTTTATGTTGCACCTTAATGCCGAAACAAGTTCCTATGTTTGTGAATTTTGTTCATTGACAGGGGGAATAAACCTTTTTCTGATTCTGATTCTAATCAACATTTCTGTCCTCCTTTTGGTTACTCCTCATTTAGAACTAATACAGCATGTGTGTAGTCTAAAGTTTAGACATTTTAGCTGTAACATAATAGTCCAGTTCAAGACCTGGTTTAGATCTGGTGGCACTCCCAAGGACAAATCCTTTCTTAGGTGATACTTTGTGTGAAACGTTTGAAAACCCCTGAAATTAGAGATTTCACCCTATTGAGAAATGTAGCTAAGACTGATAACTGACTAACAGTACAACAATAGTTCTGTTTAAACCCCTTATGCTCAGGACTTTTCTTGTATTTCTTCCATTTTGTCCACCATCTTGATATGTTGTAAATAAAAAACAAAGCTGTAACCCGCTTATTTCCAGTCAAATCAATCATTCTGGGAAGCATCAGGGTAAAAAATTACCCTAAAATAAAAAAATCAATAGGACTTTTATATGGATTCTGTCTGGAAATGTTTGCTTTATTAGAAGTCCCTAAAAATTTTACAGAATTTACCTTCAGCTTTTAAAAGAGAATTGTCATCCCTCCAGACACCAGCTATACTCATTCATATATTTAACAAAGAAAATCTAGGCGGGATTTAAAATCTGAATTCCTCTGTGCAGAGCTTGTTTCTACAGTAAAACAGACATCAGAGTCCAAAACTGCAGAGTCTCAGCTTCACAAAGGCTCCAGCCAATTGTTTGTGCTCCAGAGGGTTCAGGAACAGCTTCCGTTTGAAATGAGGCTTTTTTTGGGAAATATAGGTCCCTAAGCAAGAGGAATTAAAATAAATAAATAAATAAATAAGATTAAAACAATCAAACAACCTTAATGCTATCTTTAAAGAGTAGCAACATCTGTGTCCAACGTTTTTAGGATAGTTCCAGACGCATTGCAGGATGGCGTGAATACAAATGACAAGTGAAACAGTGACAATAAAAAAAAAAACACCTTATGCTGAATATACAAAACATTTTTAGAGTTTATTTCTGACCCTGCACTTAACTTTCTGTATTCTGCTCCCTCACACCCAACTCCATCACTATTCCACTCCTCGACCGCTCTGAGGAAAACCAGCAGTTATATTCTCATTTATCAGCGAGTGAGGCCTGGACGGAATCTCCAACTGCTGTTTTTCGGAGCAATGACTGTTTAATTTGCAGCCTTCTACTGTTTTGTTATAAGTAAGACTTTTGTGTTTTGACTCGTCTTCGCCTCACAGTTCTGCAGCACCATTCAAGTCCATGTTTCCGTCTAATTTGTTGTCAAGAAGAAACCAATAAATGTTCTATTGCTCTAAATCCCATCCACTTTCAAATTTTCAAGCGGACTCATTATAATATTTTCATTTATACACAAGCTCTGAATCGTAGGCATATTGGCATTCAAAATGGTATTAGGGAGTGCTGTGGAAACATTCTATAACAATTATTTCATTTGGACGCTATTTATTATTTTGAACAAAACCTTCAAAACGTACAGTCGACAGAAGAAGCTTATTGGCGCCGCCGCAATTTTCAGTTTCGCCACAAATTTGTAAAAGGCAGACTCTAAGCACATTACGCAGCTAACGCTAACTCAATGCAGATCAAAAACTCTAGCTGAATAATTCTGAATGCCAGTAATTGCTTCTCATCCGGACAAAAAAAACAAGTCGCAAAAATTGCACAGAACTAGAAAAAGCTCACAGGTACAAAAGCAATTATTATGAGAATGATTTTGCACCGTTTCACAGCCACCATCTGTTATTGTACATAATCCCCACAGAGTCACGGAAAGCAGGAAAAACAAAAACTAGCACTTTTGTGGAGAGGGAAACTTGCAAAGTGAACCTTGAATGTGAAAAGCAGTCAATTAAAAGGCATGTGAAGCCCTCTGATGATTGTGCAAAACGTTAAAAGATCCTTTATTTTACATGGTCAGACGATGTCAAGGTGGTCGACATGGTAGCGCACACCATCCCAAAGCGAGCAGGACGTGGCATTGGCGAGTTTCAATCTGGCTCACACAAATTTGCTGCATGTCCTTCCCCAGTCTCAACCCACATTCCACGCTGCACTGTCCTGTCTCATAAAGCCTACGGGCGCAAAAGAAAGTGGAGGACCGACCGAGGGCCATAAACTGGGCGTCAGTACGGTGAAGGTGGGCGCCGTACCAGCTAGTAAGACTGATAATCAAACAGACTCCACCTCCCTCAGAGCATCTCATCCCTCTGTAAGTCAAACAGACTCCACCTCCCTCAGAGCACTTTGTCCCTCTGTAAGTCACACAATTCCGCTCTTGTTCCAAACACTTTTAATGACGCTGCTGCTGCGTCTGTTTGTCCCCCTCACTCACCTCACATTACTCTCGTCTGATTCGTGCGCACAAACGTGACATTGTTAATTATTCCAAACAAAAACCAGTGCAAATTAACTCCGCACTGTCCAACAGAGAGCAGGCAGGTCTGGACCGTAATTATGTCAAAACAAAGCCCAAAACAAGCAGCTGTAATAGTCTGATAGGCGCCGCGTTAATGAGTGATGCACAGAGAACTGAACCACTTGGTCTGGGACTGTGCCTGTGTATCTACTAATCACTCTAAATCTGATTAATTACGGTGAAAAAAGTTTGTTGTATATGTTCAGCAGGAATGCAAAGAAAAACTACCAATTTTATCAAATAATTTTGACCCCCCAATTTTAAAAAGTAGTAACAGTCACAAAGCCCAGAGGAGAGATGAGGTGGAGACTCCAAACTTCCACCAATTCACCTGGAAGCCAAAGGCCAAGAACTATTACTTATTTGGCTGGGAAAAAAAGTTTACAGCAAAATATATAAATATTTTGTGAAAAAAATCCCTTCTCACGGTCCGCGGGTGGTCTCGTCCCGTTCTCTAAGCTTGGGTCCTTGAGCAGAGGCCTGGGAGCTTGAGGGTTCTGCGCAGTATCTTTGCTGTTCCTAGCACTGTGCTTTTCTGGACTGAGATGATTGGTGTTTTTCCAGGGATATGTTATAGCCACTCCTCCAGTTTGGGGGTCACTGCCCCGAGTGCTCCGATGACCACGGGCACCACTTTCGCCTTCACCCTTCACACCTTCTCCAGCTCTTCTCTGAGCCTTTGGTATTTCTCCAGTTTCTCGTGTTCCTTTTTTCTGATGTTTCCATCACTTGGTATCGCCATCTGCCAGCATCTTACACCCTGCAGCTATGTGCTGGATTGTCTCAGGGGCCCCTTTGCACAATCTACACCTTGGGTCTTGTCTGGTGTGGTAGATCTGGGCCTTTATTGCTCTGGTGCTCAGGGCCTGTTCCTGTGCAGCCATGATGAGTGCCTCTGTGCTGTCCTTCAGACCGGCCCGCCGCTCTAGCCATTGGTAGAATTTCTTGATATCAGCCACTTGCTCCTTCCTCCAGAACCTCATCCTCTGTTCCCCATTGCCTGAGACATTCACTGAGCAAGTCATCTGTTGGGGCCTTGTCTTTGATGTACTTGTGGATCTTGGATGTTTCATCCTGAATAGTGGCTCTCACATTCACTAGTCCACGGCCCAGTCCACTAATATATATATATATATATATATATATATATATATATATATATATCACAACACATTCACAACAGTACAATTTGCAATTTGACAATGTGAACTTCCTAGTGGAAAATTCTGCAATTTATTTTCTTGTAAATTTTAGATGTAAACAAATATAAAAAGTGGCCATTAAAAACAATCAGAAATGGGTGGTGGTTGACATCTTAAAGGGACAACATCCAAGTTCTTCCATCATAATGTGTTGTTACCTGTTGTTTGTCAAAGCCTTGTGCAAACAGCTCTCTTCATCTGGATTGGGCCATTTTGCTATAGGTGTTTGGGGCGGCTTGGAATTTGAAATGCTAATGCTCTTTGTCTGGACCCAGACATGAACCATAGCCATATTTAAAGTGTTTATCCTACCTGTTTGTGTTCATTTACATGCAATCATGCCCACAGCGGGCAGCAGCCATCCCAGGAGACAGCCTTCTTCACCTGCAGAAAATAGAGAAAATGTATGAGGCGCAGGTCAGACTGTATCATGCTAACAAGCTACATTATAACAATAGAGCTGCAGGGCTGATCAGATAAGGAGTTGCACAACGTCTGGTATTGATTGTGAATGTAAAGTAGCTAGAGCAGAGCTTCTCAAACTTTTTCTGGTGCACCCCCTTGGGAGATAATTTTTTTTTATCCACGCCCCCCCATAGCCTCGAGATATTAAAAAGCATGATAAAATAAAACAATACAAATTGCAACTATATAATTGCATAATAGCCTGAAATAACAGTAACGATGAGAGTTTAAATAGGCTAAATGACATTTCTTTTTAGTATCAATCACAGACTGTAACTTTCTTTCTTTTCTCTCTCTCGTTTTTGCATGAAGTTATGAAGAAAGGCACAACACAGAGCCTTACTAAAGGTGTGTCCTCTCCCCCCTCTGTCTCTTCTCCTGCGCAGACAGGGCAGGCCAGCTGCACAGACGGGGCAGGTCAGTCACCTGTCTGCAGTGGGACAGCGCAGAATTGGCGCTTCACTACGGTGAATGAGGCATTTCAAGGAGAATGCGCTCTTGTTCCGACTCGTTCACCGTGGATCACTTTTACCACCGCGGGTCCACGACCATCACACACAGACTGGTTTCTGAGTGAGCTGACTCGTACCACTGCGCTTATGTTTCACATTTAAAAAAACACATGGGATCAAAGAGGAAAGGAAGTGAAGCACACACATTCTCTTCAGATATGCTTTTAATCAAATGAGCAGTCAGTGGCGGAGCAAGTTTAAAAGTAAGAGTCGAAAAGGGGAAGGAGGAGTTCTAAACTCCGGGGAAAACGTGTGTGAGGGGCAGAGGCAGGCTGACCCACTCCTCCGCTGCGCTCTTGTATTTCGAGATTAACCCCGTGTTGGGACTGGGCGTTATTCTGTTGCTCTAAACACCTCTGTTTCACTTAATGTGCGCACATTTCCCCAAGTGTCTTGCGTCTCCCACTTTGCAAAATGTTCTTTTAGTTCAGAGTTTCTCAGACTATAAAGTACTTGTACTTAACTTTGCTGGTGGGGGGTAAATCACCTTTGCCTGGAATGTTCAAAAAATACCTTGAACAACATGTATTCTTACTGTGAGCTGGCTCACTTCTCCACATTTTGTTTTTTTAACTGGCCATGGCAGTGTCATATGTTTTTTTATGTCCGTGGAGTTAAATAATTGAGTGGTATATGTTGAACATTCTGAACAACAATAGACATACAGTATATCGACGGTGCGGCGCTTGTGTTGTGGGTAAATACTGAATATCTCTGGAACCAGCTTGCCTGACCAGCCGAGACCACACGCTTTACAAATACATTTTGTTCTGAAATCGTGTTCCGTCTCCAAGAATTCCGATGGGTGTTATTGAAGAGGCTTAACAGAGAAACACATGGTTTCTATGTCTATGCAAAGCACTAAAGTCTATTCTGTATCTGAGGTCAAATAAGATGTATTTTGTTCTGAGAGACTACTGTCAGTGTTAACAATTTTAAACCAAGGAATTTGGCTTAGAACAAATCCTAATATCATGATTTGAATGACCATATGTCATGGTTTTGAAAATGTTGCGTTTGTGTGTTACAAATATTACCTAAAACTCAAGCATAATGAAGCAGGGTTGTAGCGCCATTGAACAGCCAACACATTCTCGTGCCAAAACATAACGAAGCAACTTATCGCCTTCATTCTTTCTACCGTACACTGAGTTTGTGATCAATAACATGCTGTACTGCTTTTACAATACTCTGTGGTAGAAATTTGCTCTTTTACACAAAAACAAGGTCCAGTTCAATGGAGTTCCTCGGATATTTTAAATGGCATGTTTCAAATGTTGAATGAAATGTAGCACTTGCAGTAGTGTTTCCATTATGCACTCCCAGGCTGTTGTCATCTCCTAATAGTCTTCTTAAATGAAACGTGTCGGCTGGCTTTACTGGAGCAGCCTGTAAGAGCATAAATATGCGTGCCTATTTGAATGCTCAGTCAGGAGAGGTGGCCCTGTTAACGCTCCCAAATTAAAGCTGACACTCTGCTATTGCTCTGCGTTTAAACTCGGTGTAATGACATGTTACACTCCACTGGCTCAATGCAGGCTGCAGACAACTGCACAGACGGGTGAACAAAATGTGGATACAAAAATATTGGTACTGGCTATGTTTCCATGCACACCAAACATCTTATCAGGAATCAGAAAGAGGTTCAATGCCAATGTAATTCACAAAGTTCACAAAGTTCCTGTACCGATGGGAGATCAGCTTATATAAAAAACCTGTTCACCCTCTGGACTTTTTGTGTCCTTTGAAAAAATCTGTGTCCTATTTAAAACTAAAACGCATACAACTATTTCTTCTTGCCACGTACATACCAAGTATCTTTACTGCCCGGTTAGCAGACAAAAGTCCACTCTTGTGTCTTAAGAAAACACTGATATTGATAAAACGTCCAAAAATGCATTCCAAATCCAGTATGTTTGACAACCCAAAGATGTACCAAACCGTGATGATAAGGAGCGGGTGAAAACGGGAATGTTCTAAGCCTTCAACGCAGGACATAATAAAGGCTGACGTAAACACAATTCACTCAAAATACCGCTTTGTTTAAGATTAGGATGAGGAGAAGCTCATAAAAATCAATTGTGCGTAATATGTCTATCGGCAAGAGTATGATTAGACTATGACAGAGCCCATATGCATAGCTCTTAGATCTGTGGTCTTTCACAGAGTCCACTGACAGTGCTTTGCCTGCTTGAAGCGCACACTCAGCTGATCTACTCTCTTTTATTACCCGCAGACAGCTCCAATCAGTCTAAATTGGGGCAACTAGCCAATTGTCCAGCCGTCCCCCGACATTACCTGGTTGCTTCACCAGAGCCTCCTCTCCAAACCATTCTCCCTGTGGGTCCATCTCGCCCGTTATTGATCCACAGTAGAGGCCAGCCATGTGTGGTGCTTTAGAGGCTTCTAAGTATGTGGGCGATATATCAAAAACGGATAATATCGCATTTGTGGTTTTCGGAAATATGCAAAATAGAGAGATTTTTTAATCAGTGAAATTTTGCACACACACACACACACACAATCTATTTATCATCAATTCACAAACACACTTTTAGCAATTATAAGTTTGTGGCTCTGTGGGACATGGCTTTAGCGAGAGTAAACAAGAAATGACTTCTGACTTATCGTTAGCTTTTTCCGCGCTTCCACAGTGTGTTTCAACATCTCTTTGTGTAATGCGTTTGCCTTGGATAATGTTAGATGCGTCATGTTCTGGAAATATCATTTTTCCCCAGCTTAATGCGAGTGCTGTTCGTGTCTTATCCATCACGTTAAAGCGATCCAGTTTCAATCTTTTAAATAGATCGGTATGGTTCACTTAAAGACTGGTGTCAACTGCCCAATTTCGTTTTCGTCTTATAAGATTTATAGATGTTACACGAGAAGATGAGGGGAATTGAAGTTATAAGACAGAATCCAGTCAACCATTGCAGTGGCTCACACGATCAGTCGTGGCCACAAATACAGTCTGAGCGAATGTCAGGTTCTAGACTCCATGTGAGAAAGTTACTGGAGTTTTACCAGTTAGCAAGGCTCGCAGTGTTTGTAAAATGTACTAAATGAACATTACATGAAGAGATAGGGCCCTGTTCCTCTGCTGCACTTTGACGAACGCTTGTGTTTACATTTTTGACAGAAATTGATCGTAGAAGCAGCAAGAAGAGGGCTCACTCTGCGATCAAGATTCCGAAATATCAAACAGGTCCGATATGGATTGCAGATTGTCTTTGGCTCATTGTGAGACCTACAACACACAATTGTGAGCCTCAAGTCAAGATTGCCTTTCCTCGCAGATGGCCCAAATCGTGCGGTTGACACTCGGACACTATCAGACCTTCCTGATCCGCTCCAGAGAAAACCAGTGCAAGCCAAATATAAAACCTGGCAGCAACCATACATTTCTGGTTTGGAATACCTTGCTCAAGGTATGGCAACTTTAAAATGTTTTTCCTTTTTTCAATACGTTATAAAAGCAGAAAATAAATAAAGATATATATTACTCCCATTAAATATGATTTCTGTTACAGTCATTCTCACAAGAATCAAAACCACCGAAGCATGGAATAACTTTGTACATGATTTATGAATACATGTTTCACATTTAGATTAGAAGGCTGTCCCATGCTCCACCTACCGACTCACCTGCTGCTGCTCTTTTTACAGTGTGGGGGCCGCTGTGACCCCACTGAAGCAGAAACGGCTCTCTCCAGGCAGCGCTGCCTCCTCCGCTCGGCCCGGCATGTGATGTGACCCATATGCATGTACACAGGAAAGTTCAGAATAATGAACTGACATGTATAGAGGCGAAAGACACCTTCTGCAGCAAAGTGTAGAGGCCAACTTTGTAGGTGTTATTCTTGCCTTGAGAGTTGCAAAAAACAAAGAAATAAGGTGGAGGGCTTAAAAGTGACTTTTGGTCTTGCTGTGTTCTCAAAACTCCATTTTACTGCAGTTCAAAGATCATTTGATCCCTTCTTGAGCAAAAAAACCACATTGTGACAAACAAAACTGTTTTTGCCAATGAACTTCAAATATGAACATACAAATGAAAATCTTTGTCTTGTAGTCATTGGGTTAACACTGGGGTTGGTTTTTCACGATACAATATATAATCTATGAAGAGTAACTACAATGCAAAGCTTGGCCAAACTATTTTAGCTGAAACAGTTTGCAATGAGATTACACACGGTCCAGCAATTTCAACAGATGTTTTCAAGTCATTTATTTATTAGATTTTTTTGGCCCGTATGCTTTATTAGACAGGACAGCTGAGCATGAAATGGTGATGAGAGAGAAGGGAGGACATGCAGTAAATCGGAGCCTGGTATGTGTGCCGCCGCCTTAACCACTCGACCGCCAATTTCGTGGAATATGAGTTGCCACCCGACTCGTTCTGAGCATTCTCTCCGTCAAATCACGTTCATTGCAACTGCATGCCTGCATTAGCATGTCAGGCCAAGCTAGCTCTTGTTTATCTGCCCTTGGTAATTCCATCTGCTGCCAGTAGATGGTGTGCTAAAGCAAATCTTGGTAAGGGCATGCCTCACAGTTATAAAGTAGTGTTCGCTTTTGTAGTACATTATTTTGAGTTCAAAAACATGAGATGCCAAAGTTACTCAAGAGCATGTTTAAGGTACAAATACAATATCGCCTGGCGAGTTCCGGTTGCCTTAAAAGTGTGGGTCTTCATGTCCTTTTCATTCATGCATTGTCTACGTTTATAACGGTGATGTTGCTATCTCTGAGCTAATGCTATTCTATTCTTTTATTGATCATGTTTGAATGAATACCAAGTCACTTGTTTTTGTTAATGTCCTTTTCATCAAGCTGTCTATTTAATATTTTAGCTCATTTATTTCAGCCTTTTAGCTTAAACACTAAATATATAAAGGCTCTCCACTGCTCTGCTGGTGATTATCCATCTGTAACTCGCTCTCCAACATGTGATCTTTAAATTCTGATTTATTATAGCAAGACTTTAGCGAGGCTAATTCCCCAGAGAGAAGGAATGGAACGAGAAGCAAAGATCCGCACAAGCCGGGCCTATCGTGAAAAGGGCCTATTATGTGTCCTTTAATATTGTAGCACTTTGTTCAACTTGGTTGATTTCAAAGTGCATTACAATGCAATATGAATGTTGCATTTACAGTAACTTAAAACAGTCTAAACATATAAACCAAAGAAGTTACTTTTAATAAAATGATGGAAAGAGGGAGCATGAAAAGCTGCCTCTGCACAGCCCGGAGAAACAGGTGATGGACCCCATCTGTATATACACTCTAGTGCGCTTGATACTACATAGGACTGAGAATGCAATGAATAATAAAGACTCCATCTGTCTCCAGTAAACAGGAAACTTCATATCAGTTCTGTATGCTCCCTAAGATTTTACTGTAAGAATTTAAACCCTTTTTATTTAATTGAGGGAGGCTGTAGACTAGAGATGTCAAGATCCTTAGTCTACATTAATCAATAATCGTGAAAAAGTTTAGTCTTTTTATATCAATCCATAGCAGTAGCGTGCGGTGCCTTTTATGGATGGGCAAGCAAACTCGGGATGTTCATCGTATTTAGTGGATAACATTTCACAAAAGTGAAAAAAAACGAACACGCAAGGGTGAGTTTCAAACCCCCGCCTCCCACGTGAAAGGCAGACACCTATCCTACTGTGACACGTTAGCGCTCTCGCTTCACAGCAAGGAGGGGATCGATTCCCAGGTGGTGCCTTTCTGTGTGGAGTTTACACATTCTTCCTGTGTCATAGGTTTCCTCCGGGTACTCCGGTTTCCCCTACCACTAAAAACATGTACAATAGTTTACTGGTGGGCAATGGATGGAAATTAGCCCATAGCTACAATCTGGTGTGTTTACAGCATGTACTTCAAGTGTGTCCATTCATGCATGGGACCTAATAAACTGAGCTAAACTAGCATGCCTGTAGAAAATGGTGAATGGAGTAAATTCATCAGTTCATTCCACAAATGTGCTCCATTTGATTAAAATCCTGCCTGTATTTCTAACTAACGTCTAATCATTAGAAACGTTAACAGAACCTTAGCTACAAACAAAAACGTGTCTCTAAAAGATTGTTTTGAAGTGATTGAGTGCTGAAGCCATGGAAAGGGATCCATGTCTGTCTTATTATTATTATTCATTGTTGCATGTTGCACCTTAATGCCAAAGCAAGTTCCTAGTTTGTGAATTCTGTTCACTGACAATGGCAACAAACTCCTTTCTGATTCTAATTCTGAAAGAAACACTTTAATTGTTCTGTTAGAATATATATATATATATATATATATATATATATATATATATATATAGTATATATATATATATTATATATATATATATATATAGATATATATATATATATATATATATATATATATATATATATATATATATATATAAAATGACTTGTCACAATACGGTGTTGTAAACAGGGCAGGTTTAATCTGAGCAACAGCTACAGTAGTAATTAATACATTCATTTGCATTTAATGTCACATCATGTAAAATAATACAACTTTGTTATGTGAGGCCAGTGTTGGTTCACCTGTAACTCTGCAGCTCTGCAGATGATTCTTCACTGAGGTCGAATCATTTTGCCGCATTAGTTCCGTGTGAAAGTCCACTTTCCTGTCACACGAATAAGTCTAAAGTACGCCACTCACTCCTCTGTTGTGCTTTAGTTGCGGCAGGTCAGCACGGAACAAGCGCTGTGTGAAACAAAAGCGCTGCAACTAGTTCCAGGTGCTCTGTGCGCCACAGATTCACCCAGTTTGAATTGAATATGTAAATTAAAAGAATCATAGAGCCAATGAAATGATAATCAAAGCTTTTTTGTAATCAAATTACTCTATTTACTTGATTAATCCTTTCAGCCCTACATTATATAAAAACTAATTGTTTTTCTTACTGATTACCAACATTTATAGACAGGTCACACTGATTATAATCAGAACTTTTAAAAAGGCCAATAATTTAATTATAAAATGTTTTGGTTGTATGTGACAAAAATTGGCATATAAAGGGTTAATGCATTTTGGTAATTTATAAAGCCAATATGTCATGTGGAAGATAACTAACAGTCAGGCAATTTATAAATGTCCAAAAGGTAACACAAAAATCTGAATTTTTGTTCCATTGTTCCTTTTAATTAAATTCAGTTGTAGCTTTCAAGGCTCAGCCCGGGCCATGGAAACAAAATTAAACTCGATCTGTGCCTATTCTTTGAAGAATGATTCATCAAACATCAAATTACTTCCATAATAAAAAGTCACCCATTAACACACGTGCCTTGTTAAGGGGAATGTGTGTATCTGAAGTACATTTATCATAACAACTTTAGCTGTGGTGGTTTGATTGGCATGAACATTCACACAGATCCGTGTTTTTACATGCTTTTAGACAAATGTGGATTTTTGTTCTGTTGGACACTTTGAAGAAAAATTGTGTATACACTCAGCGTATTTTTGTAAATGACCATTGACTTCCATTATAAACACATTTTTTGACCTCCAGTCTAAAACTCAACCGGAAAATAATTTTTGTTAATTTTTTTTTTCTTTTTGTGGAGCAAACCCAATGAATTTGAGTGAAATTATGTTTTTCAAAAATTTACCCAGTTTTGGCCCCGCCCCCCTCACCTCTATAATGACCTATATTATATGGCGATCTTTAGAAACCATAGGAATATTTTTTCTTTTATTTTCATAAAAAATGTTTTATATGTGTTGTGGTGAGTGCCTCTTCTAGTCTGAGTCGTTAAGCTTGCAAAATAATATTTTCAAGAATGTTTCTGGGGGTATTCGTGTCAGAGGCGCCAATGTTCTTATATAGAAATGTGTGTATCTGAGGGTGCATTCCACATGATAACTTTGGCTGAAGTTGTTCTTTTGACATGAACATTTTAAATTTTTAAACACAAGTGAGTTTTGTTCCAATCGAACAACGTCAGAAGTTTTGTATACGGTCTCTTTTTTAATTAAATTTAAATTGGCTGTAATTATTTTCATTTCTATGTCTCAAACCCTATGAATAAGAGCGAAAATACAGTTTTTCCAAAAATGTGCACTTTTAGCCCCTCCCCCTACGACCTCTATTGTAACCCTGAATAAAGCATAGACCTCTTGGGAAAGATTGTGCATGGAAAACACAGAAAAAAAAATTTAATGGTTGTGAATGAATCAAGCAGTGCTTGTGTGAGTATTGAATTGAACAGGCTCCAAACCCCTGTAAAACGGAATGTTTGTAAAGAAAGCAATGAAAAAAATTCATTTCACGCATTCATTTTAAAGCTTAGGCTTAAAATGTTATGTTGTTACTCATATTATTATGAGTTTAAAAATAGTGTACAACAGTAAAATAAACAGGCCTAACTGACAAAAAAATCTAAGAGAAGAGGTGACATTTGAAATCAAATAGGGTTCAAGAAATGTGTGTGACATTGAGTCGCTCATCAAAAACAGGCATTTGGGGATAAAGTTAGTGGTGGACAAAAACATCTTAATTTGGTAACATTTTGCTTATCTCAAATTTCACTAAATTTGAGAATAGTGATGCTAGAAAACGGGCAGTAAATGAAAACAAGTTTGTTTTTTCTCCATAAATTACACAGGTGTTAAAACTATGCATTTGCAATGGAAGTCTTTATTAAAAAATGCCAGGAACTCAATTTACTAGATCACTACACCAGCTCTAAAATGAGTGTTCCGCAAAGGTCTCAGCCTGCTGCATAAAACCCGGATTTTCTGAACAGGAGAAAATAAGTTCTACACAGACTAAAAAGACGTTTTTCGGCCGCCCAGGGAATTGATACATTGTTGACTTGTTGGTCATATGAACATTGAACGTTTTACACAAATCAATCTACTTTATAGCATATTTTAGCGCCAAGACTTTTTCAACGTTGTCCATTTAAGCCAACGGAGTTCCAACTGAACCCTGAAGAGCCATTACAACGGAAGTGTTGATCCTTGGCAAAAAGAGGAAAAAGTGGGCGGGGTAGAACAAGGTCAATACAACAAAGGATAATTGAAATGACTGCCCATATTGACGACATGATTGCACCTGTACAGACAACAAAACACAACGATCACAAAACACAAGGATCCCAACACTATGTGACCAAAGTTGGAGCACTGTGTAACTGCCAATGAAGGCAACATTGAAAACTAAACAAAATTAGTTTCTACGCTTGAAAAGGAAAACACAAACATGAGGTACAAAGCTTATGACGCTGAGAATTGGAGTACAACCAATAATCGCTTCTACCACTACCTGCTTGACAATGCTTGATCTTGTCACCTCTCTGACCTGGCCTGGGTAGTACTTGGATGGGAGACCACTGGAACACCAGGTGCCACAGTGGGGCGCTAGAGGAAATGTTGTTGTGTCCTTAGGCAAGACACTTCACCCACATTGCCTAGTAAAGAGCCCACTTGAAGGCGGAAAAGCACTACAGAAATAAGCTGTAACAAAATAAATGAAATAGTTTGTTAATGTTCTCGAGCACATTGAAGGAACGATATGACGAGCATCTTCTACGCCAGCTATTCGGCAATGAGAGCTTCACCTCATCGCTGGTGACTGAAAAGGCTCATCGTTCTCCTACATACAATTCCAAAAGTAATGCAAAATCTGCTCAGCCCACCCTATATAAAGTTCCTGCACCTCCCGGATAAAGGGAAAATCTTGTGTTTGGCCAGAGAAAAGAAAGCGATCGCCTTCCAAGGCAGTCGCATCTACATCAGTCTTGAGTTCAGCACAGATCTTGTTAAAAGAAGCCGCCAATATGACGGAATTAAGAAACGCACCATGAAGCTACTCACTACTATATCCCGCTACTCAGAGTTTTTTTGCACCCCAGAAGAAGTACAGTTTTTTTTCCGGGATATCATCAACTCTCCATAATGTAAGTTATCGTCTTGGCCAGCCTTTCTACCACTGAATAACGTCTGACTGTACAAAAGACAAAATATATGCAGAAAAGCCTTCAAAAGTTTAATTTATGTGCTGAAATTGTCATTCCGAGATCTTAACGTTATTCGTCATTCAGTCCCTCAAGCATGTTTTTTGTTTGTCGTCTTCTGCAGGGTTTTTGTCGCACATCACCTTGTCAATGTCGCAAGACCTCAGTGAGAACAACCTGCAACAGACTGACAAAAAGTCATGACCAAATATGGTACTCATGGGCTTGCTATTGCTATCCGTCTTATATTTGTAGTCATACGGCTAAATAAATAAAAGCACTAGAGAAGCAGCAGGCTAAACCTGTTACCTGCAATTGCAGCAAACCTCCTTTAAACCCCATGTGCTAGCCTCAAAGATAGTGTGCGGGTTAAAATCACTGTTTTTCTTTTTTTTTTACTATATATGTTTTAAACATAAAACAACTAAAACACACGTAAAAATAAAAAAGGTGGAGGGAGGGGGGAAGGCGTTCTACTACAGGCGCCTGTGGGTCATCCAGACCCGAAGATGGCACAAGGATTGTGAAGTTCACTCTGTATGTCCTGTTTGACCATCTGTCTTTTCATCTGTTTATGTACGGGTTTTGCTCCATGCCCTACTTCTCCCCCACGTCCCATTTCATATTTACGTACTAAATTTAAAGAATAGAATCAATTGGGTGTCAAAAAATAATTCACCCCAGCATAAGGAGTCTATTCTCAAAAACTGATCTTCTGAGAGTTTGGGTTTCTTATCATAAGCCCCATATTATCACCATTTCAGAAACATGGTTTCATATCAAAATATCGAGCTTTATATCGAGGTTCTAGGGGAGGTGGGCTAACATCATATGTCTCACAGGTGAACTTCTCACCCCAACCTTGAACCTATTCATTTTGAATTACTTTTTGTACAAATAATTATCCACAGCAATAAACATATTATCATTACTAATATCCACAAACCACCATCTTCTCTATCAGATTCAATTAAATCAATAATCATTACAATCAACTCTCTCAGGAAAAACAGTGAAATGGTAGTTCTCTGAGATTTTAAAAGCAATTGGCTCCACCGCTCTTCCTCATGTAACAGAAGTTTGGTTACAAGTGCAAACTTTACTCAGTTAATAAAAGAACCAATCAAAGTTTACTGCTGTTCCACATCTTTCATTTTATTTCATTTATACAGGGAAAACCCAATGAGAAAGTGTCTCTTTTTCATGGATACCCTGTTAAAACACAACACAAAACAAACAACAAACACAGGACACTAAAACACAAATATAACATTCAATAAAATTAACCAATGCATGAAAACACATTTATACATACAGTATGAGATCAAATTACATAAAACAAGTGCAAACTGCTTAGATAAAATCACCACATCAGCTTTAGTGACCACTCGATTGTGTGGAAAATCAAAATACCAAAATTCCCACCAAAAAACATCAAAGTCAGAAACCAAAAACATAAATGCGGAACAATTTATAAATAACCTGGCTAATATTAACTGGACTAGATTTAATTTAATTCCCTCTGTTGAGAATGCATGGGACCTTTTCTACTCAGAAGTGGATTAGTCCTGATCTCATAAGCCTTTTCAAAAGTTTGGGACAAATCTATATCATCTAAGACCCTACTGATCAGTACGAAACCATTCCAAAACACAAACCCGGAATGCAAGATCCAGCTATTCTAAGGAGGCCTTCACACAGAATTAGAAATAATCCTAAATAGTTTTGGAAACATCTAGACCACCTGCTCAGTAAATCAAATAATGATTCTACTGATCGGGTTTTGTCCATGATAATGCTATTTCTGATCCCTTTTCTCAAATTAGTTGTTCACTACACTTGTTATCGACACTGATTATTTAGCTACACCAAGTTCATCCAATACAACTGGTGGATTGTTTTGTTTAGTTTAAAAAAAAATAATAATAATTTAATTCAACCATCTGAAGTACTCCAAGCACTTTCTGAACAAGAAAAATGGTATTGCTGGCCCTGATGGGTTGGAAGCCAAATTTCTTAAGCTTGGGTCCAGCATATTTATACAGCCACTTTCTGACTTGTACTAATGTCTCGATACTAGCTCAAGCCCAACAGTCTGGAAAACAGAAAAAGGAACTCCAATATTTAAGGGAGGAGACAAAACTAACCTATCACCAAATCTCCATTATCCGTGCCGTTACCAAAATATTTGAAAAATGTATTTATCATCAATAAATATCTTCTTATAGCTTTCGCTCTGGTTACTCCACAACTACAGTTTTAGATAAATTCACCAATGCACAGGTGCTATATTTCTTGACCTCTCCAAGGCTTTTTCTTAGTAGACCATTATCTACTCTTGGACAAGCTTAAATCTATAGGTCTCAACAGAAATGCTCTCTTCATTGATTGTCTTCATAACAGAGAGCAGTTCGTGGTATTCAAAGATGCACAGTCTGTATTATGGAAAAAGGTGTACCACAGGGTTCTACTCTTGGTCCCCTTTTATTTTCTATTTGTATTAATAATCTCCCTCAAGAGTGTAAAAATTGTCAAGTACAACTGTTATACGCAGATGACACCGTTGTCTATTTTTTAAAGCTCCAATTCCTTTCAGCTTCAGAACAAATTTGAGTTAGAATACAATTCAGTTGAAAACAGGCTAAGAAGTAACCTACTAAAACTTAATATGAAAAAATCTTCATGTATTCTCTTTAATATGTGTATTTAATGTGTATTTTAGCCCAATGGCAAAGGAAACCTTAGTTAAATATCTGAGGAAATTTCAAACCACACATCGATTATTTCACCAAATAAGCTTACAATGGAAGTCTATGCTGTACATGGTCAGGGTTAATTATGTACGGCGATGTATGAAATCAATGTGTTAATGGAAAGAGGACTCCTTCATGAGAAAAAAAAACATACATGAATATATATTGATAAATAATAATTTATAATGATTGTAGTTTGAAAATCGAAATCCAAAATGTGTTCGAAACACTCCCAGTGTACACATTTTTCTGACAAGACACAAGGTTTAACAAATAAAAAGGCTATTGTATTTTATGCCAAAACAGAAACACAAACTTGATACTGCATGTTTTGATTAAAAATATAATTGAAATAGAATGAAAGAAACTATTACATCTAACCATCCAATGCACTCAACCCACTGACTGTCCATATATGCGTAGTCATAAAAATACATTTACTATTCTCATTCAAATAGAGCCGTTAATAAACTGTCATCGGAATGTTCAAAACTACGGAATGGAGGCGGCTGGAAGCAGAATGATGTCAAGCAGAACACATTTTCAAAAAATAACTGATATCAGATCTAAATGCTAATGGTGTGAAAAAATAAGCACGATTTTGAGTTTTCATAGTAGAAATGTCAGTTTGCTTTCCTATTACAAAAGGATCAAAGTATGTCTTGTATTGGTAGATACAATGCACAAAAATGTATTGTAGCGCAACATTTCTGAAAGGATTTGACCAGAAAACCCAAAATGTAAAGTGTTGGTCATAATCTCATTTGCCAAAACCACCATGGATATCCTGTGTTTAATTCCAATTTCTTCATTGAAATCACATTGTGTTCCACTTCACAATGTCTCGATTCCAGAATTGAGAATGTCTTTGTTTCCAAACTTTTAAAATGTCTACTACACTCCCTTACAAGTGCTCCTGAGATTTCACAGATACAGTATCTTCAAAATCATTTAGAGGTGATAAGTCATTTGATTTGATTGTAGCAAACGGAAACATGTTAGTTTAGTTTAGAATATTGAGTGAAAAATCTGTTGGCTTCCTCTGGGCCTTTGAAATGATTACAGGTGTTGACATAGTGCTAATTGTAGTGGTGAAATGGGACACGGCTGTGAAGTCCCTGCAATTTATTTTTTACGACTCTATTATTTAAAAAGCAATGTGTTTAATCAACAAAGTTTTGATTTTCTTTGTTTCAAATTTAAAAGTCAGATTTGATGTTTGTACCTGACAGAGGCAATTAGTTTGTCTTATAGGGCGCGTTCAGGGACTGTGGATGGAAACGAGCCATTTATCAGAACATTGTTTATATTTTAGGTTTTCTGTATTTCATTTTTATGTTAGTTCAAGCTGGGGTGGAGGGAAATAATGATAATAAAGGTAGTGTGTGTTTTTGTAGAGAAGTAACAGTGCATTTTAATCCAGAACTGGTATCGGTACTGGATCGGTATCACGATAATTACCATAGTATTACTCGATATGGTGCGGGACAGCTTTGTTTTTTTAATCAGCCTAAAGTCTCGGTGCATTGTCCCTTTTTAAATAAAGACAGAACTAAACTAAACTAACCAGTAGGGATGTAATTGTGGTAGAAAATGGCGGGAAGTGAAGCCAGACTGGACTGGACCCGACTGGGATACACACGATCGCAATGTCTTAGGGTTCATGTCTCTGATGGAAATAAACTTCTCCTGCATTCGAACTCCAGCCTCAGGCCTCTTCTTTCGACTCTCAGTCTACTTTTTCTTTTTTATTCTACAACTGTTATGATATCCAAAACTCACGGTACAATGTCAAGGGCGATATTTTGAAAAGGCTGAAAGAATAGTAGATGCGTTTTCCTTGGTGAGAATCATTCCTGTCAAATCCCAAAGACTTAAAATATAACTCCATGTTGATTGCACAGAAACAGAGTAAAGGTCTATGTACTGTAGTCCTGTTTTTTTTGTGTGGTTTTTTTGTTTTTTAAGACCTTGCAGCAACAAATTAATGCATTTATTCCACTTGATGATATGGTATTACAAGATTTGGGTTACTGTTTACAATCCTACTAATCAGAGGACTGTATTCTGAACACTTGGAATACTTTCACTTTGTGTTGCAATATAGTATAGTGTGACAAAATCAACATAGGATTAAACTCTTTTAACTATCATTGGTTAGAGAAGGGACGAATTGCAAATACATGCGCCACAAGACCATGCAGTTGGCCATGTGAATTGAAAGTACCACCTTCTATTTTTGAAAGTAACTGTGTTATGAATGTCACCAAATGAAAGGGTAACTGAACTGGAATTACAGACCTGCTTGTAGAAATTTACTGAAAATTGAGTTTTCCATTTCCAAAGTTTACAATGTTTTTGAACACATTACACCCAAAAAACCCAAACAACAAAACAGAACCAAACCAAGACATTTTACAACACATAGTACTGTCTTATTTTGCATCTTGTTCAATTGTGCATGTTCTAAGTTTAGATGTACAATAAAATATTTCCTGTCAAAATGAGCAAAGTAGCATCATATTCTTAGATATCCAGTTGACTAGACTATTACAATCCATCAGTACATTATGAGCAGTTTCACTTTCTATGTTATTTTGTGGCATTTATTGTTCTATTTCAATAAACAAAAAACAGAGCAAAAAATCATGAATATTTCAAAAGAAATCATGAATATCTCAAAAGTTGCATGATTATCTTGCCCATAATAGAGTTAAAGCATATTAATCTGATGATAAATATTTTCATTTGACTGTGTAGATTTGGCTTGACGCTTTTGGAAGTACAGCCGTGCCCGTGTTGTGGTCTGCCCTATAAATGTTTGAGGCTGCTTCTCCTCCTGCTCCACAGTAAACACAGTTGAGTGTCTCAAAGTGCACCTCAAAGATAAGCTCCAAATCGGCCATCATTGACTTGTTTTGGCGCGTGTCTCAGAATGGCTTGGGCTCGCCAGGGAGGAGGCCGGCAGTAGAAATGTGAACTGTCAACCTCTCTGAAAAGCTCCTGTGTAGTGTGGTAAAAGCCACTAAAGGGCCTTCGCGGCTGTCTGCTGAGGATGTTATTGATATCACCAGAAGCACTGTGACTGTACTGCAGGTAAAGGGAGGGAAATACTCCACATAATCATAGTGGAAGAGCTGGGCAGAATACTAAAAACTAGAAGAAAGAACATGCCAAGACTTATGGTGAGTGACTACACAGCAACCAGTGTGTACTCAACCTAAGCTCAAGAAAGTACAAAAGAGAATAAAATAATAAAACATATCCATACTTTACTTTATTTAAGTTGCAATGGGGAAATGAATGCGGCGTTGGCAAGTACAGTGTTCCAGTTCAGTTTGAGCTGGGGGGAGTGTCTGTTGAATTGTATTAATTGCACACAAATTGTGGAAAACTCTGGACGTAAATCTCTCCTGCGCAGACCGGGCAGGGACAGAAACACTTGCTGGGGGAGTGGAGTGTCTCTGTTCCGCGTCGGATTTTGTCGGGACTGTTACTGCAGATGTTTGCGCTCCAAAAACCCCCCGTTTCAAATGTTTGAATGTACTAAATGCACAGGTGAAAGAAATTAAATTACAGCGGGGAATGTTTTGAGGTACAATTAAAGACTAATGGTGAAAAGCTCACAAAAGTCAATTTTGCATAATAGGCACCTTTTTAAATAGGGATGTCACCATATAACATTTTTGCAGTGACATCTTTTGTGTTTGGCTTTACAAAACTGAACTTTCTGAAAGTCAAAATAAAGTAAAATGTAACAAAAACGGCCAGATAAAAAAAATCTGTACATTTAAGTCTAGTTTTTGAACGATAGATTGAACTAAAAAGACGATGCTTCTAAAATTGTCACGGTTATTTTTTGTTTTGTTTTTACGATTCTATTGTGACAGAAATTTTTTTTTTTTACAGTGGATACTTTTTACTTCCACTTTACTTTTCATTTGAGAGCATGTATCTGTACTTTCTACTCCACTGCATGTTGGAACAGGACTGAAAAGCTGAAAGTACTTATATGAGGGGTTATATTTGGCACGTTCATGGTGACATTTTGTGTAAAGGTTTTGAGTTCAAGTCCAAGCTTCAAACAAACAATTTTCAAAAACAAAACAAACAATACTTACAATTTACTAGAAAAATGAAGATTGAGCGCTCCTGTTGGCCGAACATCCGCACAATTCTTTAACAAAACATTAACTGAAGTAGATGTTGAATGTGCTACTTTAACGTTTCTATCTGTACATTTACTAAAGTTAACTGCCATTCAGTTTTCCATTACTGAAATAAGTGTTTCTGAGCAATCTTTGTTGAGATTTTAATTAGTAGAATTAGTATTGTGGTTTTAAAGAATAATATTGTGTCAATATAGATATACTTTTTTTTTTTTAACTATCAATATATATGATATTTTTGGCCATGCATTGTCTGTTGTATAGAATTGTGAGGGACTGTCCTGAGAGTGCTGTAAATTGTGTGTGGATGGATCTTGATGTCTTTTGTTCTGGAGATTGAACCCACAACTCTAAAATGTTGGGACACAGGAGGGCTAACCACTCTTCCGCTCTGCGTTATCTAGAGTCACAAAGAATGGTTAAAACAAACCGTTCTTTGTTCCTGTGACTGTAAAAAAATAATAGGCAAAACCCACTGTAGATAATACACTTAAATTTAATAAATCATTAACATAAGTTTTGGTGTTTAATGATCTTGTTCCTTTTTTATTTTTTAAGAAGAAATACTATGCTTTTTGTCTGCTATACAGTTATTATCGAGGATGCCAGTGGATCATTTTTATATCATTGTAGTGCCATGCCAAACAGAGCACTTCGCTCTCAAAATGCTGGACTTCTGGTGGTCCCAAGAGTCTCTAAAAGCACAGTAGGAGGTAGAGCGTTAAAGAGGCCGACACAGTCTCTCATTTAAGACCAGGCTTAAAGCGTTCCTCTTCAAAATGGCTTATGGTCAGGCCAGTTAGGAACAGAAATAAAAACCTACAGTTCCCAGCTCCGCTGCCCTAGGAGCAACTATGGGGGAAGTATGGCAGCTTGAGCACTATCCTCTGCTCTGACCACTGTCCCTATCAATTATATTCAATACCTTAGTTCACTTGTAGTCTGTTCACTGCTGTTATGTTTTCTCTTTCTCACACTCTGGGGAGTCCTGCTGTTCTAGATCTGGTGTTGCTATGCTGCTGCTCCAGAATGGACTGAACTTTAGATGTTCAACCCATCTCATGACCTTGACTTGTAGACCTGGATGCTCTTTCATCTCACTCCAGTGTTTCTGGCTCTACAGTCTCTATCTTCAAATGGATGCGCATCAGTCCGGGACCATCTGTTGCCCGTCCGTCCGTGGGAGAAGGATCTCTTTATTCACTGTGGTTCTCTTCCAGGTTTATACTTATTCCCACTAAGTTTTTTGTAGTTTTTTTGTCTGGCCGAGAAGGAGGTTCTAAGGGCAGGGGATGCTCTGGGACAGTTATCCATGTGCTTAATTCCTGTGAACCATGTTTGATCTCCTAATTACTGTTTCACTCTTTGATTCGCTGACTTTCTGTTTCTTAAATCAACAATTCTGGGAGGTCCTAACTACTGTTGTGATGTTGGACACAAACACATTGAATTGATTTATTATTACCATATATTTTGGACATTTTAAAAAATCACAATATTGAGCCAAAACAACTTAATAAAAGAAACAAATCCGCTGACTCCTGGTGGGAAACTGTGGCTCTGAACTCCGCCTGCCACTTTACGTCACCGCTAACATCAGCGATGATCTGAACCATGCTGACTGTTTTGTTTTCATACGTGCCTCAAATGGCTATGGAACGCTGCCGAATGTGTTTAGGCAAAAATAAAAAATGGGAACAAATTGCAGAGCAGTGGCTGTGTATCGGGGGGTTGGTAAAAACAGGGATTACTCAAACATGCATGAATCACTCAAAATACAATTTAACAATTAAAACACGATTAAAAGTTCTTAAAAAGTCAATTTTTAATAAGGTATTTCCTTTAAGGTTTCAAATGGGAATTCAAAGATTGAAAATTCAGAACCTTTTTCTCTCTACATGCCCTTTGCCACAAATGTGTTTTTGAGTGCGATTCTCTTACTTACTACTTTTATTCACTATGATTTCATTTTCAGCTCTTGCTATTATAACTTTCATTGTAAATTTGACAATACAGCACATCTAGATAATTATCTCGATGCATTAGTTTAATAGAATATTATTATTATCATTTTTTTGAGGGGGAGCTAAGTGTGCAGTGTGAGCAAGGGAAATAGATGTTTAATGATGCTATTAAAACACTGCCAGGTAATAAGGACTTTTACATGAGCAAGCTGCAACATTTCCAAGGCTATGTCTTTAAGGTGAATTCATTTTTGTGTAATATTTCCGCATGTGTAGATAGTTGCACATTTTATTGCATGTTGATAAGTATAGTATTCTATTGCACTGTAGTTCTTGGCTTTAACACCATCATCTAAAACATATGAAGAAGAAGTAGTTAGTATAAAGGGTTACCAAAAGAAGTTTGCATGTATGTCTCCTTAAGATTTGTGCTACAAGAAAATGACATATACGTAATCTATGAGAAGACTCAAATGCAGATAAAACATTTAAATGTATCAATTATTACTCATTTTTTACATTTTTGTTAAAGTTCAAACGCTCCATGCAAAACTGTCCATTTTACCATCGGTAACCCCGCACAACCTTTTGTCCTGCCAGGTGCAAATCATCCTTTTTGTTCCTCCTTGATTGTGTCCAAACTTTTCATTGCGTGCCACTTTGACACAGTTCCTCCCGCTTTCTCGGCCTTAATTAGCCACATTGTTAACGACCTTCCAGTCCCGCTAATGAGCTCAATGCCACTGTGTTCTGTGCCCGTACCGCGGACACCTCCCCTGATGCTTCTGTCATACATTTCTAACCGCTAAGAAATCAGTTTTTATGCTCGGAAAGACTAAACACGTTTACTGCATACCAATGAACTCTCACTGACGTACCTAAAGTCATTGTGCAGTTAATCAAGACGTCTGAATTTTCAGATATGATTATGTACCATTTAATTTACACTGAATTGGCTGTGTATGTCTTTGCATTTTAATGGAAAAAAACAATGTTTTCTACAATTTTCAGATCTTGAACAAGATCTATGGTCAGGAGTACGCTTGGGTTTGATGGGGTGAAACTGATGACCAACCGAACTTTTCTGCAGAAAGTAGAACGTAAAAAAGATTGAGAACCTTTCAATTTTTTCAGCTACCAGTACAATATCTGATTTCTGGTACCAAAGTGTACTTTTTTCTGAATTAAGGTGCGGTGGCACTTTAAATTCTTGGATACATTTCACTGTTTTGAAAGATTCACAGCATTGATCACCAGTCTGTGGCCCACCGCTTGGTCTTTGTTATAGTCATGCGGCCTTCAATTATCTGATCTAGAACCACAAAATGAACTGCTATGATTGTAATTTTTACTTCTCATTTTTTTGTGACATCTCCTGTAACTTTTAGTTCTCTCCCATGCATACAAAATATTATTTTGGTAAAAGATTTGGTGCTTTTTTTTTTTCTGCCCCCAGTACAAATCCAAACTTCCAAAATCCAAATTAAAAGTAATTAGTTCTTCCCTTCACTTAGCATTTAGCAGTCTTTGTCTTTCTCAGTCTTATTGTTCCTATTTAAAACAAAAGCCACAATGTTGGTTATGAGATGGAGAAAGCCCATGTGATTCTCCAACAAGTTGATTCTTCTTCTTATATACACTGCATGTCCAAAATAAAGTCGCCACCTGGATTAAACTAAGCAAATAGGTCAGAGCTTCCTACTGAATAACTCCTGCATGGGTGGTGACCTTACAGCTGCAACACGGCATTTGCATTTCAATCCAACTGACGCAGTGAGTGACTTCTCATTTCTTAAACAACCATGTGGAAAGACAAATCCCGTGGTCATGGAAAAGATGCTAGTATGTATGAGAAGGGTCAAATCATTGGCATCAAGGAAACATCTAAGGAAAAGCAGAAACTAATCCACAACAGATTTGAACCCCAGTGAGTGTGTTTGGGACGAGCTGGAGAAGGCTTTGTGCAGTGGTCACTCTCTCCATCATCAATACAAGATCTTCGTGAAAAATAATGCAACACTGGATGGAAATGAATCTTTAGACATTGTAGAAGCTTATTCAAACAACTTGATCTATCGCCTTTATCTTTGATCACAGTAAATGTGTGATGTGATCAAAGGTAAAGTTCATCAAAGGTAGATCAAGTTTTTGGACAGGCAGTGTAATTTTCAGATAGTATGCAAGATAGACAAATGCATAAAATTATGAAGCATTTCTTGACCCTGGAGTCTAGGATTGTCTTTTGCTACCTTTTGCTCATTTGCTGTAGCATTGCCCTTTGTGGTTAATCAAGACATCTTTGATAACTAAATGGTAAGATTGTAACATGGAGCAGAAGTGAACATTTTCAGCCTAACACGCAAACCCTCGCATCCACCCAGCACCTGGTCCTTTCCCCCCCCCCTTCTTGTTATGTGCACAATCATTCGGCCTTTGTTATTAGAATGAAATTGCTTTTATTTCTTGGGGGAGACGCGGGAACAAGGTCTGGCAACCTGTCAGGGAGCAGATCTTTAATCACTGGCCTTGAGTAAACCTTTGGAGTTTTAAAGATGTTATAATGACCAGGCTTGTCGCAGCATCGTTCACCCAGGCGCAGTTAGAGCCGCGGAGGACAGCGGGCTAATTGAAGTGTCACTCACCATAGAATTGTGTTCCGTCTTCCATTGCCTCCCTCCTCTCTGTTCTCTCGCTTTCTCTTTCTCTTTGCCTGCGTCTGTTGATTCATTTAATAGCAGTGCAAACCAGAATTCGGTTTGCTATTGTGGACATAGGTTTAATCTGTTTGAACAATAAGGACAATGGCTGACTTGTGCGGTAATTATGTGTAGATAAAAATAATGTTACAATGAGATTGTACAGTGATTTGCCTGGGTTTCATACTATTACTGTTCCACTGTTACTGTGACTGAGGAGAAATACTATACAGTTTTAACATGTGATGGTGGGATTTATTTATGTGCAAATAAAATTAACATGCATTGATTGAACACTATTGTTTGAAAACACATTTTTGTATTATTATTTTTTGTTACTATAATTGTTGGTTAATTGTTTGCAGTTAAAATGACAGCGAGTATAACCGCATAATGTTTATTTACCAGACTTTGGACTAAAGGGACCATTCCTTTTTTTAGATATCTTGTGCCATTCTCGTCTATTTAGTTTCTCTGTGTCAAGTTCAAACACTGAAAACAAAATGGATTCAATTCATTATTTGCCTAAAACATCTACAAACAATACCCCATATTGACAACTTAAAAGAAGGTTGTTAGAATTTTTTGAAAATAAAACAAACAAAAAAAGCACATGTACATAAGTATTCACACTTAGAATTGAGCTCAGGTACATAGTTTTTCCAATGATCGTCCTTGAGATGCTTCTGCAACTTGATTGGATTCCACCTGTGGTAAATTCAGTTGTTTGTACATGATTTGGAAAAGCACACGCCTGTCTATAGTGTTGTTCGTGTCCTCTCATGGATGAAAGAGGGTGACATTCCAGCCAATTTAGAGAATTAACAATTCAAATCAAATATTAAAATTTTATTTTATAAAAATAATACCAGCTGTAGAAAAAATCAGTTCTGGACTCTGTTTTTGGAAAAACAAAACGTTTCGACTCATCCAAGAGTCATTGTCAATCTGCATCTTTTCTCCCTGCTTAGAATCTTGACCTCAATGTCTTCAATTGAGTGGCTTGTGACTTTAAGATGAAGATGCGCAGCGCTCTGTGGTCGTGAATTTGCGTGTCTTCTGTGTTGATAAAGCCTCTTGTGCAATGGTGGTTTAGTTTCACCTATGTACGTTACTAGCTGTGGTTTATGAAGATTAATTGACCAAATAATTAAACGAATAAATATCCATCTTCTTCCGCTTATCCAGGGCCGGGTTGCAGGGGCAGCCGTCTAAGCAGGGTCTCCCAGACTTCCCCCGCCCCAGACACTTCCTCTAACTCCTCCGGGGTGGAATCCCGAGGTCAGCCGAGAGACATAGTCCCTCCAGCGTGTCCTGGGTCTTCCCCAGGGCCTCTTCCCGGTGAGATATGCCCGAAACCCCTCCCCAGGGAGGCCAGGTCCAGGAGACATCCTGAACAGATGCTCGAGCCACCTCAGCTAGCTCCTCTCGACATGGAGGAGCATCGGCTCTATTCCGAGGTCCTCCCATGTGACTGAGCTCCTCACCCTATCTCTGAGGGAGTACCCAGGCTGCCTGCGGAGGAAACTCATTTTTTAATGATCTTCCTGCATCCAAAGTTTGTGGTAGAATTGAAAAGTTGCAAATAGTCCTTTTGTATGACTTTGCATGTTGCAATTTAAAGCAAAAATCATGTCCAAAGACGGGCAAATAATTACTTATAGGAAAGAGTAAAGTTATATTCCGTGGGCGTGTCTTTCTCTGGAATGTTCTTTGTTCCCTAAGTCTCCTTAGTTAAACAGCATAGTCTTAGAGTTTTAGCTTTTGTTTTGGGAAGGCAATGGCTCCAGAGAGTTCATTTTAATCCCGTTTCAAATTGAAAGCAGTTATTTTAGAGAAAAGTGTTTCCCAACATTCAAAGTATGAAGCCTCTCCTTGTGCCAGAGACCTCAAAAAATCTCCGACCTCCAAAAAGGGGGTGGTGAGCTGTCTAGCAATGAAAAGTCCACATAATGTCCGGCATTTCCTGTCACCATGGCAAAGCTCAAAGGTCATCTGCAGGTCGTGACACTATACAACGTCCCACAGTTAACAGGGCATGTTAGAGCACAAACCAAGCCATCAGGTCCGAAAACATGTTGAACTAACTGAGCAAACAGGAAAGAAGGGCCTTAGTCAGGGAGGTGACCAAGAACCGTTTGGTCACTCTGATAGATCTCCAGCGTGTCTCTGTGGGGAGCATAACCTTCAGAAGAACAACCATCTCTGCAGCACTCCACCAATCGGGCATGTATGGTGGAGTGGCCAGACAGAAGTTACTCCCCAGTAAGAAGCATATGACAGTCCGCCTCAGACCATGATAAACAAAATTCTCTGGTCTAATGAAACAAAATATTGAAATCTTTGGTTTGAATAGCAAGTGTCTGGAAGAAACCCTGCACCGCTAATCACCTGGCCAGTATCATCCCTACAGTGAAGCATGGTGGTAGTATTATTCTGTGGGATTTTTCAGCTGCAGGAACTGGGACACAAGTCAGGATCAACAGAAAGATGAATGCAGCAGTGTATAAAGACATCCTTGATGAAAACCTGCTCTAGAACACTCTGGACCTCAGACTGGGGTGAAGGTTCATCTTCCAACAAGACAACAACCCTAAAGTACACAGCCAGGATAACAAAGGTGTGGCTACAGGACAACTCGGTGAATGACCATATGGCCCAGCGAGAGCCCAGACTTGACTGTGGAGAGAGGTGAAAATGGCTGTGTACCAACGCTCACTAACATACCTGATGGACCTTGAGAGGTTCTAGAAAGAAGAATGGGAAAAACTGCCCAAAGAAATCGGTCCCAAGCTTGTAGCATTACTCAAAAATACTTGAGGCTGTAATTAGTGCCAAATTATGACTCGAATTGAATGAAAAAGTTACGTTTCCCATTGAATCAATGGAGAGCATCCCCCACACTAAACCATGCCCTCAATCACTTGTGGGAAGACAAAAGTTGTTGAAAAAGCATGAACATCTGGCCAATACCTCAAAAGGTATTGGACATACATACTTATACATGGAACTACAAATGCAATAGAATAGAAAATGTTGGATTTTCTGAACAAAGGAGAAAACCTCAGTTAGAACCTCATAATCCAATTTGTTTAATTTTCCACTTCATTGTGGACAATGACTTGTGAAACAATACTGTGCAAAAATAAATAAATCTGTCCAAGCTAAACGTTAGATGGTAACCCAGTTTGTTGATTCTCTAATACCATTGGAAACCTGTATTCTACATGATCTGGCAATCCATGTTACTGTGGACTTTATGAAACCTGTTTAAAGCCAGTTAGATTTAAAAAAAAATTATTTCATGGGTGATGAGTGACTTGTGGAATAATTATGTGCAAATACGATTCCGGCCGTTATAATAAGATAGTTAGATGGTAGCGGATATTAAGCCCTCATTCAGGTACAGTATATTAACAGGCCTGGATATGAGTTCGGTGAATGAACGAGTGAATTGGAAAAAGGCAATTATGGAATTCAATTATGTGGACTTCAGAGCACACCCAGAAGTATGATAAAAGTGGGTCATCTTTTAAAATTATGAACGTTCTAATTACACTGTGTAATTAAGGCTTTTGACGGCCATGTTTCGCGGTAATGATTCTCAGTGTTTTTTGCCACTGCAGGTGCCATGATGATGGGTGGTACACACAGATGATCGGCCTTCAAAAAGTTAGTTAGGCCTTTGGTAAACAAGTTTAACTTTTAATATGTTCATGTTTTATTAGAGGTGACCAATTTGTTTTCCCACTTAGAAATTACGTAGGGGTCTGAAAGTAGGTGCATTTCCTCAGAATCTAAAAAAAAAACATTGTATGAGTTTTATTGCTGCAAATAAGTATTTGAACACATGAGGAAACAAATGTTAATAGGTGGTACAGAAGCCTTTTTTTTTACATTTACAGAGGTCAAACTTTTGATGAATTTTGGCCCACTCCTCCACACTGTCAGGTTTCTGGGCTGTAACTGAGTAACAGTGTTGAGTAGCATTACTTTTAAAAGTAACTGCTGGAAAACTGACAAAGTAACGCGTTAGAGTATTCTTGCATTAACAATAATTAACATTACAGTATAAGATGTATTTTTTTGCCAACAATCCCTTTGAGCTGCTTAACACAGTAACATAATCATTCAAATATCAAATGACCAAACAAAGTAAATGTGTTTGACTGTATTATTTATCTTAACAGTATACCACAATACAATGCCATACAATAAGCACATGTAGGACTGTCCTTTGTCTCAAGCAAAGAAAAACATCGCTAAACAAAATGAGATGAGCAGCAATGCACAACAATAGAACACTCATGTTTTAGGCCTCTTGTTTTTTTAAATCAAACTCACCACGTCACTGTTACTCTACATTCACTCCTCAGATACAAAGTAGCGGTTATAACGAAAGAAGTTTTCAAAATGTGCATCTAAAATGTTATTTCTCTTTGTCATCACAAGAGTCACTTGCTCACAACACGCCGAGTGTTTGCTGCCGCGGCTGTGACACAAACTTGGCTCTGGGTTTGCGGTGAGGAGATGAGACCGGCACAGAGATGATGAAATAACCATACTCATTAGAATCATTCAAATCTCTTGAACCGACACTTTAACGTGGTGGAGGGGTTTGAGCGCCCGAATGATCCCAGGAGCTATGTTGTCCGGAGCTTCAAGCCCCTGGTAGGGTCTCCCAAGGCAAACAGGACTTTGTGTGCAGAGTACCCGGCCTTCTTGGAGTCCCTGGGAGGGGTATTGGACAGTGCACCGACCGGGGACTCCGTTGTTCTACTGGGGGACTCCAGGAGGAGCAGAGTGGTTTTCGTCCAGGTCGTGGAACACTGGACCAGCTCTCCATCGGGAGAGTATAGAGCAATGTTCGCATTGCCGGCAGTAAGTCAAACCTGTTCCCAGTGCGTGTTGGACTCTGCCAGGGCTGCCCTTTGTCACCGGTTCTGTTCATTGTTTTTATGGACAGAATTTCTAGGTGCAGTCAGGGGTCGGAGGGTGTTCCGGTTTGGGGACCACAGGATCTCATCTCTACTGTTTGCAGATGGTGTTGTCCTGATGGCCTCCATCAAACCTGGAACCTGAAACATAAACTGGGACGGTTTGCAGCCGAGTGTGAAGCAGCCGGGATGAGAATCAGCACCTCCAAATCTGAGGCCATGGTTCTCAACCGGAAAAAGGTGGCTTGCCCTCTTCAGGTGGGTGGGGAGTCCTTGCCCGAAGTAGAGGAGTTCAAGTATCTCGGGTCTTGGTCACGATGGAGGCGAAGAGGTTGACAGGCGGATCGGTGCTGCGTTGCAGTGATGCGGTCGCTGATCGGACTGTTGTGGTAAAGAAGGAGCTGAGTCGAAAGAAAAGCTCTCGATTTACCGGTCAATCTACGTTCCTACCCTCACCTATGGTCATGAGCTTTGGGTAATGACCGAAAGGACAAGATCGAAATGAGTTTCCTCTGCAGGGTGGTTGGGCGCTCCCTTAGAGATAGGGTGAGGAGCTCAGTCACACAGGAGGAGCTCGGGTACAACCGCTGTGCCTCCCTTGGGAGGTGTTTTGGGAATGTCCCACCGGGAGGAGCCTTGGGAACACCCAAGAAACGCTGGAGGGACTATGTCTCTCGGCTGGCCTGGAAGCCTCGGGATCCCCAGGAGTTGGAGGAAGTGTCTGGGGATAAGGAAGTCTGGGAGTCCCTGCTTAGACTACTGCCCCCGCGACCCGGCCCCGATAAAGCGGAAGAAGATGGATGGATGGAAATGTTCTTACTATGACAATGTCAGACCCCTCCATAACTTCTAAGTGAAAGAACTTGCAAAATCCCATTGTTCAAATACTTATGTTCCTCACTGTATATTACTTTATACCAGTCAGGTGATTGTGCTAGCATGGCAGCTACAGGCAGCAAACGGATTTACCCTGGGGAAATAAAACACGTTAATGTATGGACTTAAAACAAACATATGCAATCCATTAAGGGCCTATATCATGCTAAATCGACTTTTCTGAGCTTTTAACCTTCCTTACAGTGCTATTGGTACCTTGCATGTGTGGCAAAGTGTTTTTTTTGATTGACTCGTTGCTAGTTCTTAGCTAGAGAATAGTCTCTATCCTTCCCTCGGATGAGCAGACGAACGGGGGCTACTCAACTGGATGAGTCACCAGTCACCAGTGTGCCCCCCCCCATATTCATTTTAATCACTTTGTCAGTCTAACCTGTGCATGTCCCAAACTGCACCTGACTCACATTAGGTCTACACCGGCGATTCTCCTCTTTGATGCATGCCAAGGCAAATGCAAGGCAAGTTTATTGTGGAGCACAATTCGTACAAAGGCAATTCAAAGTGCTTCACACAACAGGAAAAAATGCATTAAAATCACAAAGGCATGACAAAAATCAATAAAACTTCATTTCCATGCAGTCAATTTCTAAATAGTAGTTTTAGAATTGTAAATAAAGTTTCTTATATTTATTGGACATTGCAAATGTGACAGAGGTCTCCGGGATGGGCACATCGCTTTTAGATTGAGTCTTTCCCATGTTTGACCATCCCTAGACGTGAGGCACTATCTGCCTCTGCACACATCTGCGCTGAGTGTATGTAACTTTAACGACGAACCCAGTCTCGCCTCCCCCCTCCCTAGATTTAGCTTTCGCTAAACTAATTGTCCCATACAAAACTCGACCAAAGCTTTTAGTGATAAAACTCGCTCTTGATAAGTGGGTAGGTGCACCAGACTCTTCCTGGACTTTTTAGTGGCCTTAGTGCCGACTGAAAATCTAACTAGCGCGTTTCTAAACCTCTCCCCAGGCACCTGCTGTGCGGCTGCGCTTGGACAGCGGCACAGTGGGCTATTTGTGTCGAGGCGAATTATTTACATGTTCAGTTGTAATTGTGTCTAAATAGAATTGTAAAGAAAGACCTTTTTAATTTAAAGAAATTTAAAAGGTGCTATTGTCAGGCTATGCGTTAAATAAATGAAAGTAAAATCAAAGATATGACAGAAATCACAAATCACAAAACAGTTTAAGACTTAAAAGAGAAGAGTGCAAAGAAATTAATTTCAGTCGTATGCACAAAAACTATTTTTAGCTTAGTTTTGAACATTGCCAGAGTAAAGGCCTGTCTCACATTTTCAGGAAGACTGTTCCAGATTTTAGCTGCATAAAACTGAAACGCAGATTCCCCATGTTTAGTCCTGACTCTGGGCACCAGCAGGAGGCCGGTCCCTGAGGTCCTCAGAGTCCGAGATGGTTCATATGGCACTAACATGTCCGAGATGTACTTTGGTTGCTAGGCCATTGAGAGACTTGTATACAAGCAGAGCTGCTTTGAAGTCTATTCTCTGAGCCACAGGGAGCCAGTGCAGAGACCTGAGCACAGGACTAATCGATCATACTTCCTGGTTCTAGTCAGGACCCGAGCAGCAGCGTTCTGGATGTACTGCAGCTGCTCACTGGCCTGTTTGGAGAGGCCGTTTGAGCAGGCCGATACAGTAGTTTAATCTACTGGCGACAAATACATGGATAAGTCTCTCCAAGTCTGGTTTAGACACTATACTTTTGATTTGGTTCTTCAAATGGTAAAAAGCTACTGATGTTTATTGAATTGACGTGGCTGTTGAAGTTTAAGTCCATTTTTACCCACAAATTCCTACCTTGATTTGTAGGTTTTAAAGTGAGACTCTGGTGGTGACTGCTAACACTTTCTCTTTGTTTCTGTAGGCCAAAGATGACTATAAAAAAAACAGCGAGCCCATATTGAATTGAGCAACAACAGTCAACAGGTCTTTGATATCGACATTTAATATCAGAATCATATCACAAGTCCATATTCCTGTACCTGCTGCTGATGCATGAATATGGACTCAAATTATTTGACATGCTGCAGATTTGTGCAACAGTATCCACAAATAACTATTACCAGGCCATACAATTTTTCATATCAATTTTATGGCCCGCGACTAACCCTGAGCATCAAAATTCGGTCTGCGGCTCAAAATTAGTTTGACACTGATCTAGATGGTGTATCAGCTTTTCCAGCCTTATCGCCCCCTCAGCATTTACTCTCCCATTTTACTCTCCTCAGCCTCATCCTCTCCTACCAGCAGTGGCCGGGCCCCGGGGGAAAGCATTTGAATGTGGCCATGCCAATCATCACCAGGTCTTCTGATAGGGTCTTAGCGCCAAAGATAACCCGTTCAATAAAGCTCTTCTAATGCTTCTCTTGGTTTCTGTGCATGTCTCTCAGGCTGAAATACCGGTAGCAAATCCTAGTACGGACATAGACAGTTGCAGGATTCATCTTTTTAGAGTGAGACAGCCTCAGCTACTCAAAATGTGTAAGTACTTGCAAATTACTTTATTAGCACAAAAGTAATAGTAAAAGTAATCCAGCTCTTTGCAAAGAAAGAGCCTAGTATGGAAAGAACCCTATGCTAGTTTAAGAATGCATGGACTTCAGCTATTTCATTTGTATTCAAACTCAAAGTCGGGAATGAACAATGAGTTTTTATTGATTTTATATACAATGAAATATGGATGTGATTAGATATACTTCAGAACTCACTTGTCCACTGCATCAAAAAATAATTAGCTGTACTGAATCTTGGATATCAAAATACTATATGGATATTAAAGTTGATTGCTGCCTCGAACGTGTTTTGACTTTTTCAATCTTTTTGAAGATGAAACGGCATGTTCTGGTGAAAACACATTTTTCTTTTTTTGTACCTTTTTGTTACATACACTTGCATAGTAGATGAAAGAACATGTCCACAATTTCGATACAAATGAGTTATTGAGTAAACTATAGATATTACAGAAAGCAATCATTAAACATTATACTCTTTTATTTGGAATTAAAACATTAATAAATCAGGCTCATCGAAGTGCTTTGTGCATTTGAGGAGAAGAAGTCTGCTTTTCTCTGACTAATTAACAAGATTTTTCTGCTTGTTCCTTCTTGTGATGCTTCGACCAATTCAATTCAAATATTCGTCATGACATTGTGACTTTTCCTCACTGCTTTTGGAGAGAGCCTGTCCGGATTGATGTTGTGTAGAACTGTGCGTCACTCTGAATAACGATACAATTATGTGTATAAAGTTATACACATACATATAACCTTGAGTTAAAGTTATGTGTATAACTTTAACTCGAGGTTAAAAGTTGAGTTTTATATAAATCTATAGATGCAAGTTGATCAAATCAAATAGATGTTATTTTGTGCCAATTGGAAATGTTGTTTCCAGGTAAAATGTTCTATGTTGAGAGAGCAAAAAACAAACTAAGAGGAAAAAAATAATCACTTATATAAATAAACCATACATGTCATATTTGATCATACTTTTCTGAGAGCCCTAGCATCTCCACATCATAAAACTTTACTCAAAAACCTGCTGTATACAACTGCCCACTGAAGCATATTTTTTGCAATACAATTATTTGCACATGTCACATGGTCAAACTTAAAACTGCCAACTACGAAAAGCCTCCAAAAGGCTGGGGAAGGAGAATAATCTCTCTATGTTTAAGACTTTAAGGCGAGGCGTCACCATCTGCATGTGCGCTACTCGCTAAGGCATTTCATAATACGTTTTTTAAAATGTTATTTATGTTTTTAAGTTATTAGTTATAAGGGGTAGAAAATGTTTGTATCAAATTCAATACAATTGGCAGAGACGGGCTAAAAAGGGAAACAACACACAGAACCAGCCCAGCCCAAAGCCAGTCTAGACCAGCCCAATCACTGTTTGGACCAATCTAAACCCAGTCAGAAGGCCTAAGCCTCTTTAAACCTTTTCATACCCAGTCTAAACAAGTCCAAGCCCTTTTAGAAATTGTCTAAATTCAGTTCTGCACAGTGTGACCCCAGTCTGCACCGGTTCAAACCAAGTCTGGACCAGGCTAGCCCCTGAAATATTTGCTGAGCACTGCATTGGGAGAGCTTGATGGCAGCATATGTCCTAAAATGTCTGAGTGCTGAACTTGACACAAGGTCAATCTGTGTTCCATGGCTGTTCCCTGCTGAGGCAACGCATGCTCCTCCAGACTACACACACTCATAGTCTGAACACAACATAGGCAAAGGCAACATTTTACATTTTTTTAATATAATTTTGTTAATTTTGTTTGTTGCTTTACAATACAGAATTGAATTGTGAAAGCAAAAAGGGAGAAACTTAATGTGATACCTAGGGTAATTTGTCCTAGGTGCTTCGATAGAGATAGATAGATAGATGGAATTGGTTTTCAATCAACCTACCTGAAGAAATAAGGATTAAATACAAATTAATTGGAGGAACCGGAGTACCCGAAGGAAACCCAGACAAAAGAAGATGCCATGCAGCGAGTAAAGATATCCAAGTCCTGTCTGGAGCACATTGTAACTCTTCTGTGAAATGCTGCATTAGGTTTTTGATCTTAATCAATTACCTAAGTATAATACAGGGATGACAATTGGTTTCCATCAGCAAAGTATCCATCCATCAAATTAATCTTTTTCAAGGTATTTTTTAAGCAGTTAAAACATCTGTAGTTGAACAAATGTCAAGCGAGAGAGAGGTTAACTATCCTGGCAACCTGTTGCTGGCTGCTTATTTTTAAAAAGGCAGAAAAATCCAAATTAATTTCACCTCAACAAGTATAGTTTACTCTTTTTTGGCAGTCATGTTCATTTTAAAACTGCATGTCATATGTTCTGCATGGACTCGCTCCTTCATTGAAGAAAGACATTAAACCAAAGACAGTGAGTGGGAGGGCATCAGGGCATCGGCTCGAAGGGGCTGTGAGGTTCCACACAGATGAACCACATTTGAACAGACTGTGCTCTTTGTCAAAGGGACTAATTGCAATAGTTTTCCACTGACAATGAGAGAAGGTCCCCATTTGAACCACACTTTTAAAAGTGGATAAAGGAAAATGAAGTCTGTGAGCACTTTTAACTGACCTTTTATTGTCCTGTGCCGTCTTTCTTTTTTGTATTTGTATTCTGTTTAGCCTGCCTAGGAACAATTGATGCAAATGAGCCCCTTTTCTATAATCTGACATATTTACACTGTCATTTTCAAATGAATACAAAATAAATAAAGCATCAAATGTTATCCCAGAACTTTCAAGGCAAACATCAACATTTGCATTGAAACAAACTCCATGCAGACTTCCCACCACGTAAGTTACATACATACTGTTTATTTATGGGGACATACTTATGTGAAATTAAGAATAAAATGTGTTATTTTAAGCAGAAACTCCTCATTTGTTTATGACTATGAACTATAACGTTTATTAAAAAAATGATTTAATATGCTTTTAAATGGTTTACGTAATGTAAAAAAAAATGAACTGATTACTCGAAGAAAATAATCGATAGATGCAGCCCTAAATCCAACCCACAATGCCGCAGTCGCCGCAACCACACATGTGCAACGCCCTTAACCACTAGACCACCTGCAAATTTGTAGCAATTGAACCATCAGCCACCTCAGGCCCTCTTGTGGTGGAATACCTTGCTGGAGTGTGAGCCGAGTGTGCAGGTTTGAGATTGATGTGGGGAAACTCATCTAGAGGGGAGAGTCTTCGTTCTTTACTATATTCAATTATTTGCCACTTGTTCTGTCAAAGGCCAAGATTATTATGGAACCACACAACTTGACGCAATTATCTACCTTCACCCACTGTCCAAGAGTAAGACTGCTTTAGAGAGTTACATGCTGTTGTGGAATGACCACAGAGACACAAAGTTAAATGTATCAAAGACTCGCATTTGGCTATAATCATTCTTTTAATCAGAATCCATATATTAAACTGTCAAATTCAAGTCACGTCCATGATGTGCCAAAGCTTTTAGGAATAATTTTTAGATGATAAATTATTATGTTCAAAACCTATAAACAGTATGTACGCCAACATAGGAAGAGCTATCAGACAGAGGCTGAAGCTCTCAAAACCTGCAGTGAGGACCTCTAAGAAGTGGATCAATGAGGCAGTGGAGGAGCTACATGCGTGTTTGGACCTGTTTTGGAGTCTTTGGACAAGAGGCAAACTGGAACTGGTCTGAATTATGAAGAAGATGAGAATGTTTAACACCACCATGTCACGCCATGGATCTGTCTGCCCTCTGCGGCAAAAATAAACTATATTTTTGATGCATGCCACAGCAGTATAAGTGCAGATGAGCTCACATTATCTTGCAGACAAAAGCGAAACACGGAAAAGCTGTCTATTTTTAATGCCACTTTACTGTATCAAGATGGAAATTTCATTTCCTTGTATTTCTGACCAAAAACAGACACTGACTGGCCCAAGCATTATTTGCAGCTGGATTTCAGTTTTGCTTGTGTTCCCTGCTTGTGTTTCCTGTGGACATATTCAATCAAAAAAAAATTTAAAAAGCATTTTCCAAGCAGTTGTTTTACATGTCATGATATTTCAAAACACGTCATTACTTTAAGCAGATCCAACCGTATAATCTAGTCTAGGGATGTCACGGTTATAATTTTACAGTCACGATTATCATGGGGAAAAATATCATGATTTTACGATAATTCACTTATAATTGTATTTTTTAATGTGTAAACTTGCAAATATTCCAAAAACCTCATGAATAACCTATCGTGGCCATAAATAATCGCGATGATCGAAAAACCGGTTAATCGTGACATCCCTAGTCTTGTCAGTCATTACCTCCACAGTCACTAAGTACGCTGTGTAATAAACCCACTAAGTGAAGGGGTGGAACGGCCTCAGAACATTTTTGGTACCCACTAAAGGATATCATTGCTTCCATTTGCGGACAAAGGCCAGTGATATTAAAGTGCAAGTCAAGCGTAACACCAGCCACTACCACGCACCGCTCCAAAGGCTAAGCGTGTGTCTGAATGAGGAGCGGATAAGCGGTAATATTTTTGAGGGTCAGCTGGCAGTGTCGTCTCTGTCTGGGTATATAATTTCATACACTGATGAGCGCATGTTGAAAAGGCCCGATAGCATCAGAGTGTTGTGATTGCAAGAGCTAATATCCCTACTCCTGTGATGAATACAGATATGAGATTACATTAATCTATGGAATTGTGTGCAATATATATACACATGCACTGATAAAAAAAAGAAAAGGAGTTGTTAAAAAGACTTAAGTAAAATTATAATATAAATATTCTGACTGTTTCCATAAATTATCCAGTGGAATACGATTCAACTTTTATCTTAAACGATTAAGATCCTCGTCTAGCCCTACAAAATAGGTCTAAACTAGAAAGCCTCAAGGTATTGATGAGCGAGACCAGTGATGTCAGTCTGATACAATACAAATGAATGCAATTTAAACTCCTCTATTTTAAAGAATTTTACCGTGGCGTCATTATCTTTGCTTCTCTTTGCTGGAACTGAACTTAAAATAATATGTGGATACATTCAAATACAAAACAATGTATTAATCTAAAACATAATAATAATAATCTGGGAGGAGTATTGCTATTTTTTTTGCATGAGAATCAATACTTTTTGATACTTCACTCAGTATTGAAATCTGGTGATCCACCCATCACTGTTTAAAGGTGCACTATGTCAATCTCTGGGGAATTCAATTAAATTTACTTTTGTAACAGCCAAAATCACAACAGCGGTTGCCTCGAGGGGCTACAGTAAAAAACAGAACAAACAATGTTCATAGGGACTTGGTAATGTCGCAGCATCCCATGTCCTTAGACAGATGTCCCAAGCTCTCCTGTCCTTAGACCCTCCTTCTCGGCCAGGAAAAACTACCAAACGGTAAGGTCCTCCACCTGCTTATCTCCATGGAGATAAAAGGGTGATGCCATCAAGCCAAATAACAGGTCAGATCAGTGGCGAGGTGGGCACATCGACATGTAGATGTACAGACAGTACAGACAGTTTATTAAAGTTCCGACCAGAGAGCAAAGCACGTTGGATCACTGTTACACAACAGTCACTGCTGCTCTCGGCTTTTCAGATCACGCCATAGTCGACCTGATCCCCACGTACAGACAGAGGCTGAAGCTCTCCTAACCTGCAGTGAGGAAATCTAAGAAGTGGACCAATGAGACAGTGGAGGAGCTACGTGCGTGTTTGGACATGACAGACTGGGAGGTTTTCAGAGCTGCCACAGATAGTTTGGATGAGTACACGGACACTGTGACGTCATACATTCGATTCTGTGAGGCCAGCATTATACCAACACACACCAAAGTCACTTTCGATAATGACAAACCCTGGTTCACACCTAAACTGAGGCAGTTAAGGCAGCAGAAGGAGTCAGCGCACAGGGCTGGAGACAGGGGGCGCTACAAAGATGCGATGTATGGATTTAGCAAAGTGGTATCGAGAGCTAGATCACAGTACAATACGCGTCTGAAGCAGCAGTTTCTCTGACAACAACCCCGCCTCCGTGTGGAGGGGGCTCCGGCTTCTCACCAATCATAAGCCCCAAGCCCCCCCTGCTGCACACAATCGAAAACTGGCTAAGCAACTTAACACCTTCTACTCCAGGTTTGATGTGACCACCCCCTCCCCCACGGTGGCCACCCTCCGCCAACCCAAACCTGGTCCCCCCCTACTTCCCCCACCACTCTCAGTTCAGGAACAGGATGTTCACAGGATATTTCGGAAATCCAACCCCCGAAAAGCCGCTGGACCAGACGGTGTTTCTCCCGCCACATTAAGACACAGCGCAGGAGAGTTAACCCCCGTCTTCACAGACATTTTTAACACCTCCCTGGGGTCATGCCACATCCCAGCCTGCTTCAAGTCTGCCATCATTGTCCCTGTCCCCAAGAAGCCCCAGATCACTGGACTTAATGACTACAGGCCTGTGGCACTGACGTCTGTAGTCATGAAGTCATTTGAACGCCTGGTCTTGCCCCACCTCAAGTCCTTCATGTCCTCCCTGCTGGACCCCCTGCAGTTCGCCTACAGAGCCAACAGGTCTGTAGACGACACCATCAACCTGGCACTCCACTTCATCCTGCAGCATCTGGACTCCCTGAGAACCTACGCCAGGATCCTGTTTGTGGACTTCAGCTCTGCATTCAACACCATCCTCCCTGCCCTGCCTCAGGACAAGCTCTCCCAGCTCAACATGCCTGACTCCACCTGCAGGTGGATCACTGACTTCCTGATGGATCGGAGGCAGTGCATAGCGGCTGGGGAAGAATTTCTCAGACACGCGGACTATCAGCACAGGAGCTCCACAGGGCTGTGCACTTTCTCCTCTGCTCTTCTCCCCTGTACACAAACTGCTGCACCTCCAGCCATGACACCGTAAAACTGATCAAGTTTGCGGACGACACCACCCTCATAGGGGCTCATCATCTCGGACGGGGATGAGTCTGTCTACAGGAGGGAGGTAGACAGTGGAGATGATCGTGGACTTCAGGAAAGTCACAGCCCCCCAGCCCCCCCCCTCATCATGACAGACTCCCCCATCACCACCGTGGACTCCTTCCGCTTCCTGGGCACCACCATCACCCAGGACACCAAGGAAGTGGGAGCCCACAATCAGCTCCCTCATCAAGAAGGTCCAGCAGAGGTTGTACTTCCTGCGGCAGCTGAGGAAAGCCAAGCTGCCAGTGCAGATGATGGTGCAGTTTTACACGGCCGTCATTGAGTCCATCCTCACCTCCTCCATCACCGTGTGGTACGCTGGAGCCACAGCCAGGGACAAACAGAGACAACAGCGCATTGTGGGTTCTGCTGAGAAGGTGATCGGCTGCAGACGTCAATCTCTGCAGGACCTGTACGTCTCCAGGGCTCTGGGACGAGCAGGACGGATCACAGCTGACCCTTCTCACCCTGGACATGGTCTATTTGAACCACTCCCCTCAGGCAGGAGGCTACGGTCCATCCGGACCAGAACCTTCCGCCACAAGAACAGTTTATTTCCCTGCCGTTAGACTCATGAACACTTCTTAAACACCTGTCACTTTAACTGCACTATTCATCACTCACTGCACTTTCACTTTCTGCATTACAACTTTAAATTTAACTGTAATTCTGTGTACATAGTAATGCCTATTTTAATTTTAATTTTATACTAATTTTATTTGTTTCTTAATGCATGCCCTTTTGATTGAATATATGTTGTATTATTCTTGCTCAGTGTTTTATGTTGCACCTTCATGCCGAGACAAGTTCCTATGTTTGTGAATTTTGTTTATTGACAAGGGCAATAAACTCCTTCTGATTCTGATTCTGATGTCGTGAAGTAACTGCAAGATATAGATCAACCTTCAAAACCAAACGGTGGAAAAGTGGCAGAGGTGAACTTGGCCGTTTCTCAACCCTCAGTATGCAGACTCCGTACTCGTGTACTCCGGGGTGCAGACTTGGAGTTTGGACTTGAAAACACACACGCTCGGACTTTGCTCTTTCAGTTTTAGGGCAGGTGGACTTGATGACGTCACAGGAAATAAAGCTGCACTCTCCATAATAAAAGCCAATAGTTATGCTGAAATGTTTAACAAAACAACATCCACGTCCAAAATATTGCACGATTGAGGAAAAATATTAAAAATAATCATCCAGTCCTTTTCTTAATACTTTTTGAAAGTTGTTTATTCTTGATAGTTTTATATTCCAAATAACTTCAGAATGTAAATGGCATTGTATTTTTTAAATGTTCTCAAATCAAATAGTCCAAGCCACGACTTGCAAGTCCATGTCTTTGGATTTAGGAACAGCAATAGCAACAATAATACATGGACACAAGCAGAACAATTTCAACAACCTTTCCCTTTTTCCTGTGTGAAACTACAGCCACAGTATTGGACTAAAAACATATTGTTTCACTGTTTTCATTTCTCATTTACCCATCCTATATCCGTTTGTCTTGTCACACCACACACAGCTGGGATCATTCAGCCCTCCTCTCTAATGCCATCTCATTTAGCTGAAACAGTACGGTGCTTACTGTGGGTGCAAAGTGGCTATTTCTCGTTTCCAGCAGGAGGAAGTAACAGGGGAATAGCAGCTTTTGAGCTCAGTGGGCTCCAGGTGCACTTTGTCCACTGATGCTAAAATACTGGGTCAAATACATTTTTCTTTCCCTGGGCATATTACAGAAAACTCACTTTGTATGCTTCTTAATCTGCCTCCTAATAAAAAGGTCCCAGGTTTGATTCCTAGGCCAATGGATCCCTTCATTGCAGTTTGCGTGTTATTTGTGTGTCTGGGTTAGTTTCCTCTGGGGATCTCCTCTCATTTCCCTCACAAACCTAAAATATGTTCAATATAGTCGAATTCTATAAAGTAGAAAACATCAATAAGTGCAACTTCTCGCTCAGCTCGTGTTAAAGCCAGTGTGAAAAGGTTTTTGTTGGATAGGACAACACAAGTAAACAAGTAGATAACAAGTATAAAATAGCTATTATTTCAGAGGCACAACGTTTTTCCATCTCAGTATTTTTTTTCAATCCTAAACACAATCTACTTAAATCAAGATAATCCTATATTCTATGGGGTAGTAATTATTATTTTTTTTTTTTAATGCAGAGTAAGCGATATGCACAACAGAAATGACTAAAGCTGGTTAACATTTTATTTTTGAAAATGCAAAATATATATGGGTACTATCATCTGACTCTTATTTGTTGGTTTCAGTTTAAGAACTTTTGCCCATGCAAAAGATCTAATACTATGTTTTGTGTCAACTACCTAGGCAACATGTGTAGAAATATATATATATATATATATATATATATATATATATGCATGGATACAGTCTCTGGTTTAAGGTAAACCTTTTCTAATTCTAAAATCAGTTACAGACCTTAATAGCAGTGCCACTAATAAGTATGAATGAGTGTTGAATGCTGGAGCTCGTCCCTGAACAACCCTGCAGCAACTTCTTCTTCCTCAATGCCTCTGACAAAACAACAAGCCAACGTGCTGAGAAATAGAGCTTTTGTTATGCCCTGAAGGTGCGGCTCTGTCAACTATGAATATGTATGTCTGTAAACACAACAGTTCCAGCAGTCAGCTAGCATGCTACATCGACAGTATGACCAGCAAGCAGGGCTGGGCCACATCCACAGGGGAAGTTAATATTTGTCTCTCAAGAAGGAAACAACTGATTACTGCCACATGACCAAAAGACACAAAATTCTACTCCAGACATTATGACAGGGTTTAAAGCTTGGAAAGTGTTTTGGTTGGTGTCTAAAATTTGTGACATTGGTCTCCTTGATATTCTAATTTCCCATAATATTCAAAACAACAATATCATAGTAATTGAATGTGTCCTAATTTTGACTTAGTTTAGCCACGGTTTAAGAGTCACCATGGGTTTGGACTATTTGAGCCACTTGTGCATGCCCTTTTTGATATATTTTGCTACTATTATTCTTCATTGTTGTATGTTGCACCTTCATGCCAAGGCAAGTTCTTAGTTTATGAATTCTGTTCATTGACAAAGGCAATAAACCCCTTTCTGATTCTGAAGATTAATCCTAATCTGAACCACAATTTAAAAGGTTGCCATTATGAATTGAAATTTAAAGTTAAAATATCCTGAATGATTGTGGTGGCGAGGAAGCGGAAGGAGTCCACGTTGGTGATGGGGGTGTCTGTCTGGACAAGGGGGGGGCCGGGGGGCTGTAACTTTCCTGAAGACCACGATCATCTCCATTGTATGGGCGTTGAGCTCCAGGTTGTTACAACTGCACTGAGTCGACTGGGCAGGCAGACTGAGCGTTTTTTGCTGACAAGTGGAGGCCGCGCTGCATATTGATATTGCGGTTCCCTTTGCCCTCTATAAATGTGAAATCAAGCTTGAATTTCCAGGACAGAAATACATTGCTTCCTTGGCTTTGTGTCAACTCCATCTCCTGGTGTCGCATGTGTCACTGACAGTGGCTGCATGCTCGGCCTGATGGGAAATTACCAAATGCATTTTACATTTCACTCAATCATCCTGTGGGAATCATTTTGGTGGGTCTTCCAGGAACATCTTGAGTTATAGCAATTAAATACAGAGTTGTTTATTTGTCCAAAACCACAATGCTATGTTATTGGCACAGTAATGCTTTGTAGAAAAACGTTTTTTAATTACATTCCAGTAAAAGTAGCTGGAATGTAATATTTTCTACGGGTGAACATATCCCTAACATCAAACTTTGTAATTATAAAATAGCTCCAGCTGATAAAACATGTGTAGTTCCATCCATTGTCAGCATGAATGTCAAAAAGGAAAATATAAAGACACAAATCCCTTATGAATCCCTATACACATGCTGCTAACACCACACGGTGCTACTAGAACTGCCACATATGAGGACTCACTCTGCATTATGCAAAAGGTATGACATTTTCCCTAATGTGGTCTGGCACGATGTACCATGGCATTTCATATTTGTGTTTGTTTTTTACTAAAAAGTTGTCATATGCTTACTGGTTAAATACCACTTGGCTGTGCAGAGATTTGGGGATGCAGATCTATTATCAGGGCAAAATAAGGAGTTGGTGATGAGGTCTAAGTTGTAGGATTGGCATGCATCGAATTGAAAATGATTTGGTCTATTCTTGGGTTATTTTCTAATTATTGTGGTGTAAGAGGTGTATATAATGACCAAACAATTATCAATTCATGAGCTCAAGACTGTGTGCAGTGCTTTTTATTCCACAGACCCAGGGAAATAAATGAGCACTACACCACCCACAATGCCTAGTATGAATGTGGTGTGTGCATGAATGATTGATGGTGCTCGGAGGGGCCATGGCAGTGATTGGCAGCCTTGCTTCCGTCAGTCTGCCCCAGGGCAGTTGTGACTACAATAGTAACTTATCACCACCATTTGAGGAGTGAATGAATAATGCACTGCAAAGCGATTTCAATGAGTTTCCTCTGCAGGGTGGCAGAGCACTCCCTTAGAGGTAGGCGTAAGAGAGCAGTCACATGGGTGGGGTTGTTCCAGGAGGCATCTGGGAGGTGTTCTGGGCATGTCCCACTGGGGGGATGCCCGAGGAAGGCCCAGGACACACTGAAGGGGCTATGCCTCTCGGCTGGAGCTGGGATCATCCTGGAGCTGGAGGAAGTGTCTAAGCAGGGACATCCAGACTTCCCCCAATCCAGACTGCTGCCCCCACAACGAAGAAGGATGGATGGACAAAAATGAATGCGTCCTTTTAAACTAACCTTGCATAACTTCCAGGAAGATCAGAATCAGAAAAGGTTTATTGCCATTGCCAATGAACAAAATTCACAAACAACAACAATGGAAAAAACAACATATAGAAATCTAAAAGGGCATGCATTAAAGAAAAACAATTTAAATCTGCGATAGGATAAAAATAGGCTTACTACGTACACAAAATTTGTATTTAAAGTGGCAGGTGTTTAGAAGTGTTCATGAGTCCAACGGCAGAGGGAAACAAACTGTTCTTGTGGCGGGAGGTTCTGGTCCGGATGGACCGTAGCCTTCTGCCTGAGGGGAGTGGCTCAAATAGTCCGTGTCCAGGGTGAGAAGGGTCAGCTGTGATCCGACCTGCTCGTCCCAGAGCCCTGGAGACGTACAGGTCCTGCAGAGATGGAGGTCTGCAGCCGATCACCTTCTCAGCAGAACGCACAATGCGCTGTAGTCTCTGTTTGTCCCTGGCTGTGGCTGCCAGTTTGTCCCTGGCTGTGGCTCCAGCGTACCACACGGTGATGGAGGAGGTGAGGATGGACTCAATGATGGCCGTGTAAAACTGTACCATCATCTGCACTGGCAGCTTGGCTTTCCTCAGCTGGAAGTACATCCTCTGCTGGGCCTTCTTGATGAGGGAGCTGATGGTGGGCTCCCACTTGAGGTCCTGGGTAATGGTAGTGCCGAGGAAGCGGAAGGAGTCCACGGTGGTGATGGGGGAGTCTGTCATGATGAGGGGGGGGCTGGGGGGCTGTGACTTTCCTGAAGTCCACAATCATCTCCACTGTCTTCTGGGCGTTGAACTGCAGGTTGTTACCGCTGCACCAGGACACCAGCCGGTCCACTTCCCTCCTGTAGACAGACTCGTCCCAGTCTGAGATGAGCCCGATGAGGGTGGTGTCGTACGCAAACTTGATAGTTGCAAGATGCAGATTTGCAGTATTGTTCCCAGGCACCGCAACGGCCTTGAGCGGTTTTCTGGTAAGTAGATATTATTTCTCTGTATTTTCATGCAAACTTGCACTGAGTTGGTATAATACACACTGCAGTACACTGTGGTGTGGCAGGTAGTGTGCAAGTAACCCTCTCAAAATATGTACAGAACCGGTAAATGAGGCATAATGCCATGTTGTACCTTGATACCAGATACTTTCCATACCTACCCTCCATCTTTCCTTTCTTTTTCTTTCGCCCTCTACTTGTTGTCACTTCTCACTTAAACAATTTCTTTCTGATCATTTATTTATTTGGTACAGCCAAGCTGTTGACATTTGGGAGCCGTTTCCCAGCTTACAAACGGGGGATTTGTGTTGGTCTCCAAAAGAAGGTTCAATGGTCCTTTTCCAAGTTCAGAGAAATAATAAATCATGGGAGAAAGGGATTTTTGGAGTACTAGAGGGAATTTTTCTTCGAGATATCCCCGGAAGATTAGCTTTTGTAGCTTTTGTTTTGGTCTAGAGAGAAGCTGTCTGTGTTAAAGTAAGAAAAGGCCTGACAGTTCTATCAAATCCATCTCCTGCTGTCATGATCTCACTCTGCTGTTGCACAGGTCAAATGATTTTATTCTGTTTGGTTCAAGGAAATGTTGGAATAAAAGTCACATGATATCAGCAGACAACTATGTAAGTAAGAGTGCCATTACTTCAAAATAAATATTACTCAAGTAGAAGAAGAATTTTAAAAAGTTTTAGTTCAAGAAATACTGAAGAGTATGATTAAAACGTATTTGGGGAAACTAGTACTAAATTAAGCAAAATTATTAAAGTTTGAACATATCTGAAAAGTATTCATTTATTCATTCAAGTTGTAATGAAGTAAGTAGGAGTACTGTTATACAGTAGCAAAATATATGATCAGTCGGGTTGTATTTCAGTGATCCACCATTGAAAAATCCATAGGGCAAGGAAGAAGAGCCCGTTTGGGAAAGGAAATGCTCCGTCCGGATTTTGAAGGCCTCATGGATCCAGCTTTTGACCTCTTTGGTTCCAGCTCCCATGACCCATTCCCCATCCTAGTCCGTGATCAGATTATTCAGTGAGCTGATGTAGCCGATTTTAAATGATCAGATTTCCTTTAAAATCCTTTCTTCTTTGTGCGGCGATAATGGAAGTGAAGGGTCGAGAGAACCATGACCAGCAGCGAGGCATTAACTACCGGGTTTAAATAGGGTAGCAGTGAAAATGTGAGGTGACGCTGAGGAGCGATGAGGAGTGGCTAAAATGTGCTGGCCCTGCACTTGAACCTAACTTCATCAACAACACACAAATTGTACAGCAAAATTGCATAGAATCAATTGAAGGTTAAAGTTCATCTAACAGTCTACATGCCAGAAAGAACGACCCCGTCTTATCTTTGATTTAAACTGCGGAGGGTGGTGGTCTGAACCTCTGTGCCACTATTTCAACTCCAGGCGACCAAAACGCAGTGTACCCAGGTCCAAATCTGTTGCTAGAATCCAGGTTCAATTGAAACCGAGTCAGTAGATGCCAAGAGCTAAATCAAGAATAATTTTATTTATCTAGGTTGTTTTAAACATTCCCCACATCACTGTTGGCCCTCCAATTGTCAGTATCGCAAGAGATATTAAAAACATCATTATTTATAGGCAAGCAGTGTTTGGGCATCGTAAACAAAACATTAGAGCAATTCAAAGTATTTTACCCAGTCTGCAGTGAGAGGCGTGGTGCTTAGGCCACCACACTCCCCCTCCAATCCAAAACAACTCATTTCTTGTTCCGACACTGTAATCTGGCTCTGTGCAAATTGATGTCAGAGCAGAGGCTGACACTTTCTGATTGTTTTGCTCAACTCGAACTCAGAAACTTTCTCCAGGGAAACCAAAAATCTGACCGCTAATGTTGGAATGTTTGAAGCTTATTCTTGATTCCTGGTACTTCGCTTTTATGATGCAGTGCCAAGTCGGTAACTGAACATCCGTAATGTTCCCAGTAGACTTTGGTATGTTGTTTTGTTTGTGAAATATGGTAAAATACTATAGCTAAAATGTTTCTGAAATGTGTCTTTTGAACACTTAATTTTGGATATACTCTAAAAAGAATGCATGCATAGGGTAAAGTGCAGGTGTATCGTAACATACAAAATGTATCAGATTAGCCACATTTTTCCCAAGCTAAAATCACATTATTTTGTTTTATCTTGTTAAGAAATGCATCTTATGGTTTTGACCTGTAGTAGCAGTGCAGTGCCTGAGGACCCATCTCCGGATCTTGAGCCAGGATTTTTTCAGGAGTGCCTAGCGGGAGGGTTGGCCTTATGTGCATGTTGTAAAACACTCTTCTTTTCTCATGTTGAAAATCCCATCTTTTAGACTTGTATGAGCTTTTAACCATACTGTAATGATTTTTTATTTCTTTATTTTAATCTTCATTTAAATATTGTGACCTGTAAAGTCATTGACAAAAGCTTGTCATAAATACAACAGTTAACAGTTCAAAATCTCATGGCAATTGTCAGTACAACAGTTCATATTCTGGATTTCTTATGTCGCCCAACAGTGAGGATTTGAAGACTTCCTCTGATGTAGACTTCCACATTTGTGGGATCTGGTTAAGTTGTTTGATTGCAAAAATAATAAATGACTGGTCAAAAGTGCGTGATGTTTGGTATGAGAGTCCAGGCAGTTCCACCCTTTGAGTTCCAAGGATAAACTGGACGCAAGAAGAGTGGGGCAAATTAAAGCAATTTGTAAGAGAAAAACGTCTTCTGTGTTTGAGTGGCACGAGTGAAAAACGTCTGATATTTTTTGCATTTATGTGTTGCTGTATCCCAAAATGATGGAAAAGCTTCAGAGGTGTGCTTTATGCAAGAGTTTGGTTTGAATGGCAAGTTCTATATCATAAGCTAAAACAAAGTTGTGTTTTTTTTATTGGGGTGTGTCCTGTATTATCTTGCATTCGTAGCATCAGTGCTCCGATCATTACCACTTTCTACTACTTCCGTGCACGGCCATAACTCTGTACTAACTTTGTCCTTTGTATTTATGTTTTGTGTTATTTTAATGTTATACATGTAAGGATCAAATGTAAACCCACTGTTGCTACTGTGAACTACAGCTATCAGTGCACTTTTTCTTAATGCACTTATTATGCAAAATATACTTTTTCACAATGTTGTCTCTTCACCAACACCATAACTGGAGTTGTATTTAGCTTCATTCCCACTTTCACGCCAATTTCAATACTCCTGTTTACCAGGTTGTCTTTTATGAGCGCTCACAAATCACAAGGCAAAATACAGACTTCTCCCAAACAGTTTAAGTCCATAAACCATCAACAGACTCATTCTGCAGACAGCGTATGCATGGTTCCATTAGCCTTCATGTTGCCTACATTTATTTCATTTCTTCATTTATTACATTTTTTGTTGTTCACTCTCACTCCTGAGAGGAGAGGGCACTCCAATGGCTAAATATGGAAATGGCAGCTTAGTTTAAAGGTGCTTTACAAATTGTTTTGAGTTAGTAAATGTGAAATACTAACAAGGTGACCAAAAGTGTTTAAAAGCTACCGTATTTTGCGGACTATAAGCCGCTACTTTTGTCAGATGTTTTGAGCCATGCGGCTTATTTAGAGGCTGCGGCTTTTCTGTGGTTTTTTTCTTTCACCGCTAGGGGCGAACTAACCGGAATTAGAATCAAAACTACAGAAAAGTTAAGCAAAGAAGCAGATGTTGTTTTTTATTCAGCTAGCAAATAGAACACGGACGACAAATTACCAACTATAAATTATTTTCAAAATTCTTGCCGCATCATTATGGAACCCAAACGAAGAAGTTCGTATGAAGCAAGTTTTAAGCTGAAGGCCATCGATCTTGCTAGGAAACCGCGCGGCTGCACGCAAGCTTAACATCAATGAATGTATGGTGAGACGCTGGAGGGGGACAGCGGGACGAGCTCATGCGATGCCAAAAGTCAAGGAAAGAGTTCTGCGGCCTATACAAAAGGTGCGGCCTATGTATTGTTTTATTATCGTTTTTTTAAAAATAGAGCAAATGCGGCTTATATAGGGGAGCGGCTAAAAGTCCGGAAAATACGGTAATCAAGAATTCCTGTTACAGTATGCCCACTTTATGTCAGTTTAGATATATATTGCTTTTTAAAGATGAACAAAATGTTAAATAATAATCTGTATGTAGGGCTGCAGCTATTGATTTTTTTAGTAATCGATTAATCTAGTGATCATTTTCCTCTATTAAATGAGTAATCTATTATTTATCTTTTTTTTTTTACTTCCGTGTTTAAAAAAAAACAAAACAATTATAGTGTATATTAATAAACAAATAAGGAGCTTGAAAAAAGACATTTTTCTTTTCACATATGTCTGTCTCCAAAACGGCATTATTTCATTCTATAGACACACCAGTCCAAATGTCCTGTGTGCATCTGCCACATTTCAGTCTCTTTGAGATCATTTACTTCTTCATTTCTGAAGGGAGTCATGTTGGTTTTTCTGTTAGAATCTTTATAAATGTCTAATTAACTTGTCACCAGGCTGTATTGTAAACAGGCCAGATTAAATCTGAAGAGTAACAGTAGCTATGAATTAAATTGTGTTTAATGTCACATCACTTAAGAAACATCTTAACGTGTTTGTAAAACTTTGTTATGAGAGGCTAGAGTTGGTTCACCTGTAACTCTGCAGCTCTGCAGATGATTCTTCACTGAGGTCGAGTCATTTTGCAGCATTAGCTCAGTGTGCCGTTCACTTTAGCCTCCGTGTCTTCGCCTCTCGGCTTGGACTTTCCGTTTCATCGCAGTCCACTGTGCTCTTTCACACAATAAAACTCCGCTCCATGGACACACTTGTGAGTTTAAATTATGATATAATATAATTCATAGTTTCAGTGCTATGTGTTCCTCAGATTATAACACATGTTGTCTATTTATATCATATATAACTCAGAATATTTCAAACACTCACGCACAAAAAAAGTGATTCAGTTCAAAATATGAGCAAAAACTTTTTGTCAATGCTATGTAAATTTGTCAATCCAGCGTTCAGCACTGACATTCTGCAAAACAATACCTCTAAATCACCTGCGCCTCAAACTCGATCATTTCCACAGCTATTGATCTAATCAGCGTTCGCATTCCTCTGCATTCTGATCATCTGCGCAACAAGCCGCCAATCAGCACCACACTTATTTACCCCTATAACAATCACATAGAGACATCATCGCTGCACCACGCATAGGAAAACAGTTTGCAATCATAATTGACATTTGTAGCCCAATCGGCTGGCAATATTTCCATAATCCTTCCGATAGATGGGGTGTGATGCAAATATCAGAGTGGGGAAATCAACTTCGCTCTTTGCCTGGCTGTTGGAAAGCAGACCACATCAAGATTGATGACCTTTTCCATAATTATCACCCATGTTATTCCATATTTATAGCTTCTCTCATTTGCCATGCATACACGGATGCGCTTAATGCCTTGGAATGGTGGCGTAACGGTACATAACGCGTCCCAGATAAATTATAATGACGTTTTTTGAAGTTGTTTGCATAACTGATGTGCAATCACAACATGTGTTGCTTAATGCATGCTTTACGCTGCAACTGCATGTGTTTTAACCTAGTGACCCCAATCAACCAGAAAGGAAAGGTAGGCTTGGAAGGTTTGATGTTCATCTTTTATGGATTTTTCACTCAGTTGTCCGTAACCATTGGAAAAATGTTTGCCAAACATTTTTTCGACCACCGGCAATCCTTTACCCATACACCACATTCATTCACATAGACGAGGTGGGTGAAATGAGCGCTATAAATGAAAAAATGAAAACGCATTATTTTTTCGCAGTGCCACAATCACTGAGATCACGCCACGCATTTCTGATATTTTGGCCACATATTAGAGGTAAGATCTTAAGCCCAAGCCCGAACCCGAGGTCGGGTCGGGTCTAAAATGACAATCATTACGTTAGGGTCGGGCCGGGCTTCTCTCTCGCTGACTTTTTAAAATAAATATATGTTTATAAAAATGTATACTAAAACAATGTGTGGATACTAAACAAAAGAATACTTGCTATAAATAAATAATTTGGTTAAAACAGAGAAGGGGCTGTAAGGTAATTGCTGTATAAGGAAGCGCAGAGCCTGGGCACGCTTTTCGCACGTGACGTGAATGTAATCTCCTGACGTGAATGTAGTCCGCATCTATTTTGTTTAGGTTTCCCCGATACGGAGCAGCAAGAAGTCAAGGATAAACTTAAGACAGGGGAACTGAAAAGGCAAACACGCACCGCGGTGCGTGCAGTGGGCTGCAGTGGGCTGCAGTATTTCTCCGCGTAATGAAGCGAGTGCGCATTAAGATCTCTCTTTCACTCTCTTTATCTGGCCTCTTATTCTGTGTTCCAGCGTTATTTCGTTGTGCAAATGCATTTATCATGATCATAAAAATATGTAGATTATTTTAACCTTAAGAAATCTTGCGTTTTTTTCTGCCAAAAATACTATGGGATAAATTGAAATTTCGGGTTTGATTCGGGCTCGGGCATGCAAATCAAGTTAATTGGTTGGGCTCGGGCCGGGTTGGGCTTTAATGCCCGCGGGCCTGGGTCGGGTCGGGCTGGATTTTTCAGGCCCGATCTTACCTCTACCACATATCAAGGAGCTAAACAGCTGATTGTGCACGTGGGAGCAGTGGACATACGGCGCGAACAGACTGAAGTCTTGAAAAGAGACTTTTTGGAGTTATTTGACTTGCTTAATAAAATGGAATTCAAAACGTTCATGAGTGGGCATCTTCCAAACATCGACAGGAAGATAAACAAGTTTAGCCGGCTGCTTCAGCTGAACACATGGCTGTCCGAAGAGTGTGCAACAAGAGGATTGCACTACATTGAGAACTTCTATCTATTCTGGAAACGAGAGGAACTGTTTAAGAGAAATGGCCCACACCTATGCAGAGGAGGAGTGAGGGTGCTGACAGAGAACCTGCTCCACGCTCTGAGGCATTGGACTGGCCCTGGAGAGGGTCCTGAGCAGATAGTTAGAGAAGAGAAGAATGAGAGGAGAATTCCTGCTCCATCAGCCAGAGACTGAGCCTAGCACCACAACCTCCACCAAAGGATTTATTAGCAGCAGCTCTACCACCACCAGCAAAGGATTCAACTGCAGCTGCTCCACGATCACCTCTACCGCCTCCAGTGAAGGACTCATCAGCAGCAGCACCACAACAATCTTCACCGCTGCCAGCACAGGAGTCATTTCAGTTCTTTCCCGCACGGTCTTCATCAAAGGCCTTGGACCCATCTGTGACATCTCCACTCTCACCCATGGGGCCATCCCTGCCATCTTGAATATCTGATCAAATCAGGCATTAAGATGGCTCAACTCACGCCCAATATAATAAGATCAAGAGTTCTAACGATGATGAACTCTCCCCTGACTGCTGCTATACAGAAAAAAAACTGCCCCCAAAACCCTTGGGCCTTTCACCTGGTCCCAAACTCTCACCGAACTCCCACTACACCAATAAAAGCCCCTCCACCTATCCTCCCTCACCTTTCACCTGGTAATCTCTCATAACTATGATGCACTGGGTCTCAGCGTTGCCGGGACTTCTATTCATAATAAAAATCAAACCAACCCGGGGCCCTGTGTAAAAACAGCCTCCCCTAGTGCTATTTCTGTAGTCGCATCACAAAGACGGGAAAACAAAATGCGAGTCAGACTGCCCAATCTGAGAAATTTGATTCATATGCCCTGCAAAAAGATAACGCCCAGTCCCATCCCACTGAAACTAGTCTGAAACTTGCTTGCTGTGCTAAATGTCAGATCCTTATGTAACAAATCAGTCTTAATTAATAATTGTATTTCTTCATATAATCTTGATTTTATGTTTTTAACTGAAACATGGCTTGACAGAAACACAGGAAATGTAATTCTTCTAATAGAATCTGCTCCCACCCAACTTTAAGTTTGAAATTAGAGATGAAAGTTACCCACAGGTTGTTCTTTGGGGTGTTTTCAACATTTGAGTATGTATCCTAAAATTGAGCTAAAACAGTCTCCATCCATTTACTTTGTTTTATACAAGCCTCCCCAGCACTGCCAAAGTTTTATTGATGATTTTTACTGAGATGCTTTCAGTTCGTATGCAGACTTGTGATGGTTTGGTCATAACAGGTGCTTTCAATGTTCATGTTGATAATATCTGTGACAGAAACGCTAAAGAGCTTCATGCTGTCCTTGAAACTTTCAGTCTTACTCAGCACGTAAGTGGCCCCACCCACAGCAGAGGGTCCCACTCTAGATTTTCTAATTACAAAAGGATTTAATATTTCAAACGTCAATGTGGTCGATGTTGCTCTGTCTGATCATTTCTGTGTCTTCGAAGACCTGTCTATTTTTCCCAAACCACCGGCTGCTCCTGCAGCTGTTCAGAGGAGACACCTAAATGACAGCACAGGAAAAAACTGTTTATGGAAATGATGAACTTTGAAAAAGGCTCATGTTCTAATGTAAATGATTTGTTGAACTCTGTTACATCTAGTGTTTTGAATGTTCTCGACACCATTGCCCCTAAGAAGGCTAAAATTGTTAAAAATAAGCAGAAGGCGCCATGGAGAAATGACGATTCGGGTAGGAAACAGAAAAGGGACAGCCGCCGAGCCGAACGAAAATGGCACAAGTCAAAGCTCCAAGTTCAAAAGGAGATTTACAGAGAGAAGTTGTACATGTACAACCTCATTTTATGTAGAACTAGGGAAGGATATTTTCTGAAATAATTGGAAGCTGTAGGAACAACTCGCTGTCCTGTTTAACAACAGTAAACAGATTAACAAACCCTCCAGCTCAGCTGCCGTTAGAACTCATTTCCACATTCAAGTGTAATGAGTTTGCATTATTGTTTAATGACAAAGTTCAGGGCATTAAAAATGCTATAAATTCTACAATGCAAAAAATAACCCTAAAACCACCTACACAGTTAGAGCTGACTCACTTTGCACCTGTAACTGACAAAACTGTCAGGAGATCATCACCAGTCTGAGTTCATCTACATGCTGCCTCGATGTGTTACCCACCAGATTTCTAAAGTCTGTGCTGAACAGTTTGTTAGCACCACTCACTCACATTAACATGTCGCTTCAATCTGGAACATTCCCAATGTCTTTGAAAACTGCGGTCATAAAGCTTCTCCTGAAGAAGAGCAGTCTTGATGCCGCAGTACTGAGTAATTACCGGCCCATCTCTAATCTGCCATTAAAAAGAAATAAAAAATTGTTGGTTGTTTTTTTTTGTTGGTTGTTTACCAACAACTCATTTGATGTTTTCCAGTCAGGTTTCAGACATCATCCCAGCACAGAGACTGCACTTGTCAAGGTGACAAATGACATCCACCAGAAACACTGACGCGGGCAAAGCCTCAGTCTTAATTCTGATAGATTTGAGTGCTGCTTTTGACACCGTCGATCATGGGATCCTTTACAGAGGCTAGAGGACTGGGTGGGCATCACTGGCACTGCGCTAAACTGGTTAAAGTCCTATCTGGAAGACAGGCAAGACAAGGCAAGTTTATTTGTAGAGCACAATTTGTACACAAAAGGCAATTCAAAGTGCTTCACACAACAGGAAAAAAAATGCATTAAAATCACTAAGACATGACAGAATAGTTTAAGAAATACAAGAGAAGAATGCAAATAAAATAATTTCAGTCATATGCACAGCTAAACAAAACAGTTTTTAGCTTAGATTTGAACAATGCCAGAGTAGAGGCCTGTCTCACATCCTCAGTAAGATTGTTCCAGATTTTAACTGCATAAAACTGAAACGCAGATTCCCCATGTTTAGTTCAGACTCTGGGCACCAGCAGCAGGCCGGTCCTTGAGGTCCTCAGAGTCCAAGATGGTTCATATGGCAGTAACATGACAAATGCCAGACTTGGAGAGACTTATCCATGTGTTTGTCTCTAGTAGATTAGACTACTGTAACGGCCTGCTCACTGGCCTCTCCAAACGAGCTGTAAAACAGCTGCAGTACATCCAGAACGCTGCTGCTCGGGTCCTGACTAGAACCAGGAAGTACGATCACATTAGTCCTGTGCTCAGGTCTCTGCACTGGCTCCCTGTGGCTCAGAGAATAGACTTCAAAGCAGCTCTGCTTGTATACAAGTCGCTCCATGGCCTAGCATCAAAGTACATCTCGGACATGTTAGTGCCATATGAACCATCTCGGACTCTGAGGACCTCAGGGACCGGCCTCCTGCTGGTGCCCAGAGTCTGGACTAAACATGGGGAATCTGTATTTCAGTTTTAAGCAGCTAAAATCTGGAACAGTCTTCCTGAGGATGTGAGACAGGCCTTTACTCTGGCAATGTTCAAATCTAAACTAAAAACTATTTTGTTTGGCTGTGCATGTGACTGAAATTATTTTATTTGCATTATTCTCTTTTATTTCTTAATCTATTCTGTCATGTCTTTGTGATTTTAATGCACTTTTTTCCTGTTGTGTGAAGCACTTTGAATTGCCTTTGTGTGCGAATTGTGCTCTACAAATAAACTTGCCTTGCCTTAGACAGTGATTTCTGATTGGACAATCGTCTTGAGCGCCATGTCATCATATCCAATGATTTTGTAATTAAGAACAAGTCCACATTACAATTGTTATCAGTAAAATCTATATTTGATTTGAACAAGTTTACTTTGATTTTGGGGACACAAAAATGTAATTTCATGAAGTTTGAAATACAAATAGTAAATACTATCCTCCCTTTAACAAATATTTACATTACTCTGCCATTAACTCAGGGCTGTTGGTGCTAAATTCTGTTTGATGTAAACGGAAGGGAATAACAGATCTCGTGACCCAATTATTCAGAGGCCGTTTTATGAGGTTTTACATCATGTTTTTTTCCTGTCATTCCTTTAGTTCACTCCTTCAAATCTGACACTGCTCCAAGCAAATGTCAGGGTCATCATAGGCCTCTAGTCTAGATAATGTCTTTAAGTAAGTTGTTAAAATTGTTAAATTGAATGTATAGAAATGAAAGTTTTGTGATTTCTGTCATATCTTTGTGATTTTAATGCCTGTTGTGTGAAGCACTTTGAATTGCCTTGTGTACGACTTGAGCTCTACAAATAAACTTGTCTTGCCTATAACCACTAGGGATTGTTACATTTGTTTCAGCTGATTCCATTTCAGCAAACAATCAATATTTGCCAATATTGATGTCATTTGTAACTACATTTACTTTTTTGAGCTTTTAACCATGTTATAACTTTTTTCCTCATCAAAGTTGTATTTAGCAAAATGTACGCTTTTTTGTTAATCCTGTATATAACGATATATCTCTCTGAGCCTCAAAAAAGCCTTGATATCACACAATTTCCAGTTTTATGACATCAAATTTCTGCTCGTTCATTACAACTGTGAGCTTGTATTAGCATGTTTGGAGCAGGTTAGCTTTTGTTTATTTCCCCACGGTAATTCCCTTGCTGCCATTCGACAACGTGCTAACAATAATCGTGATAAGGAAACGCCTGACTGTCATAAAGTAGTATGTTTGTATGCATTATTTTAAGTTCTAAAACATGAGATGCCAAATAAAAGGTAAACAAGAAAAAGGCCAAGAACAATACAAATAATAAAATGTGTCCTTTAAAGGAGAATACAAGACCCACATATTGGGTCTGTAGTTTACAAATTAACTTTATCTTTTTACAAAAGGTGTTTTTGCTGATATAATATAATTTGTTGTATCATTGCTCTTCCATTTCAATCAAAAACAAGCAGCCTGCAGACAAATTGAAAACTAACCACTACCAACCACTGAGCCACTGTCACTAAAGAAAGTTGGTGAAGTGTCTTGCTCAAGGACACCACAGCAGTATGCATTACAGCTGGAGTTGAACCACCTAGTTATGTGTCTATGTATTGTGATTCAGGGTACACGCAGTAAGTATACTGGAGGAAATGAAAATATCCCCCCTCTGGACCTAACGCACCCTTTTGTTCCCTTACTTCTTTCTCTATTCATTCAAAAGTTTGTCAGAATGGCATTGCACTTTTGAAGACAATGAACCGAGCTTGACCCTGAAAACCATTTCCGAGCATCAGGGAAACGCTATTAGGCTGACAGTTCCATAATAGAAGCTTCAGGTGCCCATCAGGAGCCTTGGTAATGACTGACTGCAAAGGCTGGATAAACACGCAAATGGGAAAAATACTGCTGTGTGTCTATTATTCCGCCTTTTAACAGCGCTACTGTAATGTTTTAGTAAATATATCTGAGCTGACATTCAAACTATTGCGCTCCACAATCGTTCGGAATGACGTGAGTCGTATGCACTGTATATTTGGACAGGTGGACTGTGACAGATTATCCAACAAGTAAAACAGAATTAAATAACCGGACATCATTAATATTGCCTGTGTTTTGCCAGAAAATCTGTGACGTAGCTTCATTCAAGTTTTTTTTTTTTTTTTTTTTTTTCTAAAACATGAGATGCCAAACTAAAAAGGTATTCCAGAACATCTTTAAAGGCTAATAACTATACAAATAATGCATAGTATCTGTCCTTTAATATCTCACTTATGTAAACTAAACTTCTGGACCAGTATCCAGGCAGCGTCTGCGCTTGTCTCTCTTCACACACATGGACGCACACAGATCGACACACACAGATCGACACACAAGCACTGTGTCGTTGTACGCATGAAAACAATATGACTTATTCCAAACTAAATGTATATTGTTTAATATATGTTGCAGTTGCTATAGATGAAAGCCTATTCTGTGTGTTAGTCTTTAACTGCCAAATGCGCCGTCCTTTCTGTTTATCACTGTTGAGCACATGTGTAACCACACTGAACCCAATACATCCATGTCCTGAGCACAACCAACACAATCTGCTCCGCCAAATCGCACAGTGCCTGTTGTCTTTACGCAAGTCTGTAACAACGAGCCATCTTCAGTACTCCCAAGATGCATGCACATCAACTTTCAACATTTTACTCACCGTCAACACGATGTTGTCCTGCTCAGTTGAAGCCAAATCCGTTCTCTGTGAGTAGACACACAGGTTTGTACCGCTGTTTTATTTTATTTACATGTAAAGTCTATTCGGTCCTGATGCAATCATTTTAAACAACGCGAGCTGTTGCACTAATCTGCCACAATAAGGTAAAAAAATTAAGCAATAAGCTAAACCATCACTGCTCAGTGCTGCCACTGCGTCACATTCAGGTTTTGTTCACCTTCAAATTTAACCTTCAGGTTTACATGGTTTTGTTTTTGAAAACTACCCGTTTATGGTTTTAAAACCAAAAAGAAAGAGTAGTTGTTATTTAATTTCTCACTGTAAATAAAACAATTTGCTCATGTTTTTCTCGGGAAGCAACCCTGAAAGCTCCGTCGCAAGTGCCCAGCGAAGCGCGTTGTATCCCGGGGCCAAAGTGGCTGTGTCTGGGGGGCAGCAAGGCAAAGCTGATGAGAGGTGAAGGGCTCTGGGCGTAACCCCCATCTGCAGCTCCACATTTTGTTTACCCCGGGACCTGTCCAAGGCTGCAAGACAGAGACAGAGACATGCGTCAGGGCGCAAACCAGTCCTGACATCAAGTTAATAATGTTAATCATGGCTTAAACCTCTCTTTGTCCCAACGGATGGGCAAGTGAATGACTGGTGAACGTGTGAATGCATACTCTAAATGCTAATTAATATGCGCATTTAACAGAAAATGTCCACTATTTTATTACATTTTTTGTTGCGTAACTCAACTCTTCATTTGGATGTTTATTGTTGGCTCTGAATGCAAAGATCCTGAAATCAAAAGTGTCCAGGACTCATGATGAGCCCATCATCTGTCATGAATCCATTGTTATTTTATAGATTACTAAAAGTTTTTTCTTGGCCCCGTTTTAATTAGTCCCACTGTCGTCCGAAAGACGTCAGGCGTTAAAATATACTTCATGCCGATTGGTCGAAGTGTCACAACAGAGGAAGAAACAGAAAAATCTAAATTGTGTTAAATCCAGTGTTCAGAAAAGCATAGTCCTCTTCCTCATCCACAAAATGTACAAAGTGCCATTGTGTGCCCCTTTTTGTGAAACTCACAAAAATCATCTTGAGAATACATCTTGCTACCCTTGTGGAAGACCTAAAAACTCAATTTGCTCGTTAACTCATGAATCTACACAAATCCCATGGACGACAACGCGCAGATGTTGCTCAAAATCCTGCTGTCTGTTACAAGGCAGCAGCATAACAGCAGCCACCAGACAGTTCAGTCTAATTGGAGAATGAATCACCGCTTTCACAGTGAGCGAGACATGGCGGTCATCCCCGCTGAGCCAGAGAGGTGCAGCCTCGGACACTGATCACGCTCTGCCTCTGACTGCTCGGTCTCCCAGAACTGCACTGCTCATCAGCTTTGCCTCTGCACTGCCCCCTGGGAACCAAGAACTTCACTGGGCACTCGCCAAAGAGCTTGATTTACAGTGGGAAATTAAATAATGACTTGTTTTCCGTTTTTTGGTCTCTCAAACAGGTCGTTTTATGATTTTGGATTTCCCATTTCAAAACAAAAATCAAATAGCCAGCAGGTACACGGATCAAATATGTCATCACTTCACACGACTGGACATGCCAGGATAAAATGGTGACGCTGGACCTTCATTCTGAGTAAAGGCTCTGAGCGACATGAAGACATGGTGAGATGGTTTTATTAAATGAGCTGTTTTTGATAGTTGATGATCAGCCACAGTCATCGACGTGCATGCTGGTTATGTCTCCCGTTTTCAGGTGAATGTTGATAATGGCTTAAACCTCTTTGTCTCACCGGATGGGCGAGTGAATGACCTGTGAACAATTTAATAATGTATATTCTAAATGCTCATATGCACATTTATGCAAAAGATGTTTACTATTTTATGCTAATTTACATTGTGCAACTCTCTCTCTCACTGTCTCTTTCCCTTTGCATTCAGAGCCAACAATAATCATCAAAATAACATCCTGAAATCAAAAGCTGCCCACAACTTTGCGGCCTGCTCTACACGGCAGGCATATGTGCTATCCACTCAACCACGAACAGCGCTTGGAACTGTTTTATATTTAAGTTCTTTGTTTTGTTTTTTTTAAATCTTAGCAATTCATAAAACACAATGATATAAAGAAACAAGACCAGAGAGAAAAAAGACATACAATTTAAAACAGTAGACATCCAGCAAATGATAAAGCAAAAAGGAGAAGATCATGGCACACAGAAACCAAAGAAATCGTGTTGGCACTGTTTGAATCACTCCAACTCAAAGGAAAGAAGCATGAGGGCCTGTTGGAGTTTCAGAAAGAGCTATATTTAAACCTCTTACATACTTCAACAAGGATGTGTCAGTCTAAGGAGCCTATATACGTATCGCAAAGACTGCAATTATTTAAGTCCTCTGAAAACAACAACATATCCTGTCTAATTAAGTATAAAACTTGCTATAACCCTGTAGTTTAAACCGCTATCACCATGTTCGGATGGAGTTCTGATTTCAATCTTCTTACGTTAACACTTCTGGACCATCATCAAAATATACATCGAAATGCAATCAGAACGCTACACAGAAAAATATTTATACAATGTATTTCAGCCCTAATGTGAATCACCAATAGCTGAAATTGGGTATGTGGCATTGAAGTGCCAAGGGCCCCAAATGAAAATTCTGCTTCGGGGCCCCTGAAGGCGAGAGCCGACCCTAAGTGCAAGGTAATGTGCTTGTGTGCTGTCTAGGGTTGCTAAAAGTATTAAAAATTACATTAATCGAACTAAAACTGGTATTGAAAGTAGATATTCATTTGAACAAGTGAGGAAAAGAAGTATTTGAACACCCTGCGATTTTGCAAGTTCTCCCACTTAGAAATTATGGAGGGGTCTGCACTTTTCATCGTAGGCGCATTTCCACTTTGATGGAAAAAAAATCTGGAAATCAGATTGTGTGATTTTCAAATACATTTGTATGTTATTGCTGCAAATAAGAATTTGAACACCTGCCAATCAGCAAGAATTCTGTCGCTCAAAGTCAGTAAACTGCATAAAGACGCCGCTCCACTCGACATCCAGTCACACTCTGACTACATGGGCAAGAAGAGAGTTGTCACAAGACACAGGGGACAAAATTGTAGACCTCCACAGTAGACAATCCAGCACATAACTGCAGGGTGTAAGATGCTGCCAGGGAAAGCTTACATGGAGCGCCATAACCAAGTGGCCAAGTGAGAGACTAGAGAAATACCAAGGCCTCAGAAAAGAGCTGGAGAACGCCCTGAAGGTGAAGGAGAAAGTGGTGCCTGGAAGTAAGCAAGTCAACTATTTGTATAGCACTTTTCAAAGACATTGTCACAAAGTCCTTCATGCAGTGATAATACAACAAAAATACAGTCAATGTTAGCAGCTGAATCAGCAAGGCCAGGTGTGCTTAAGGCAAGACAGAACAGGCACATCTCATTTTCTCAATTATTATTTTTTGTCAGTTTACTCTCTCAACATATAGGCTTTCAAGTGGAGGGAGAGCGAGGCAGCTTTGACAGGCCGGTCTTTTCAAGTTTTGAAACATGTTCAAGGGACCATCAGCAGATTCTGCCCAGAGGACCTAGGTCTCCGGTTCGACCCGCGCTTGGAGAATTATGAGACTGCCCACGGAGAACTTGCAAAAGTGTTTGTACCACTGGAACTTTTCCACATTTTGTCACGTCTTGACCACAAACTTAAACTTGTATTGACATTTTTTGTGAAGGAGCAACACAAAATGGCACTCAATTGTGAAGTGAAGGGAAAATTATACATGATTTCCAGATTAAAATAATTAAATAAAGACTGAAAAGGGTAGCAAGCAAAAGTATTCAGGCCTTTTTCCCTGAGTGAAACCAATTGCTTTCAGAAGTGGCCTGATGTTTGCTGAAAGACTGAATTGATTAAATAGAGTCCTCATGTGTGTAATCTAATCTCAGTATAAATGCAGCTGTTCTGTGAGGGCCACAGAAGTTTGTTGAGAGAATGTTGGGGAGCAAACAGCATCATGAAGTCCAAAGAACACACCAGAAAGGTCAGGGATAAAGATGTGGAGAAGTGTAAAGCAGGGTTAGGTTATAAAAAGATTTATCAAGCTTTAAACACACCCACCAGAGCACTGTTCAATCCATCAGCCGGAAATAAAAAAAAACGTATGGCACAACCACACACATACTAAGACATGGCCGTCCATAAAAATGTACAGGCCAAACAAGGATGCATCCAAGAGGTCCATACTAACTCTGGAGGAACCGCAGAGATCCACAGCTCAGGTGGACAGGGAATCCGTCCCCAGGACAACTACCGTACTTTTGGACTACAAGCCGCTACTTTTGTCCCCACGCGTTGAACGTGGGACCATACAATGGTGCGGTAAATTTATAGATTTTTACTGGCTAACGGCCAACGGGGGGAACTCTAGCAAGAAGCGCAAGCATTTGACACACTGTAGAAGAAGATGTCAGTGGTCACTTTATTTTAAGCTTCAAAACACTGGTTTATTACAAGCAGACTCATTCACAGAGAAATTCAATTCAACTTATTTTTGTAACGCCCCAAATCACAACAGTAGTTGCCTCGAGGGGCTACAGTGGGAAAACAAAATAAACAGTGTTCATAGGGACTTGGAAATGTCCCAGCATCCTGTGTCCTTAGACAGATGTCCCAAGCTCCCCTGTCCTTAGACCCTCCTTCTCGGCCAGGAAAAACTACCAAACCTCTTTGGGAAAAAGTAGAAACCTGTAGGAGTTCCACAGTGAAGGAGAGATCCGACTCCCTCGGACGGACAGCGGACGCCGCCTCAGCCTCAACAAATGAGACGATTCTAGACGCGGCAAAATGCACACGCACAGGCGGAGCGCAGACATGCGATATACGGCGGTATGCTGTTTAATACAAGTGTTGTGTTTTCTGTTTAAGCTTCAAAATGTTGTTCGTTTGATTACAATCCAACTCATTCACCAAGAAAATAGCCTAATTAGAGGGTTTTCCCGGTTTAAAAGACAACCGGCGTGTGTAAATATATCTCATGTTATAACGTGGGCACCTGAGGCTTATTGACGGGTGCGGCCCGTATATGTACACCTGTTTGCCAGAAGCCATGTGGGGGACTCTGGTTTGATCAGACCAAAATATACCTTTTTGGCCTAAAAGCAAAACTTTACATGTAGTGTAAAACTAACATGGCACATGACTCTGAACACACCATCCCCACTGTCAAACATGGAGGTGCAGCATCATGCTGTGGGGCTGCTTTTCTTCAGCAGGGACAGGGAAGCCGGATGGAGCCAAATACAGGGAAAATCTTGGAAGAAAACCTGTTGGCGTCTACAGAAGACTTGAGAGTGGGGCGGAGGTTCACCTTCAGCAGGACAACGACCCTAAACATAAAGCCAGAGCTACAATGGAATGGTAGAACGGCCCAGTCAATGTCCTCACCAAAATCCATTGAGAATCTGTGGCAAGATCTGAAAACGCTCTCCATCAAATCTGACCGAACTGTTTTGCAAAGACGAATGGCAAGAATGTCCATCCGTAGGCAAGCAAGGCTGGTAGGGGAGACATACCCCAAAAGAATTGCAGCTGTAATTGCAAAGTAAAAAAAAAGTTCCACAAAGTATTGACTCAGGGGGATTGAATACCACTGCACTTAAAATCAGGAAATCCTCCTTTTCCTTTCACTACACAAATTGTGTGCCACATCGTGTTGCTCTTTCACAAAAAATGCCATTACAGTTTATTAAAAGTTTGTGGTCGTGACGTGACAAAATGTGGAAAAGTTATACCAATACTTTTGCAAGCCATTGTCTGCTCTGTTACTCTTTTACTGTGTGTGTTCTTCCTCAAAAACACAACAATGACATATGGACAGGGATCTTGCTTGCAATCGTGAAGTTCAGCATGTAATGTAGTTTTGTAGTCTTTATGCGTATTTTGCCATTGAACCTTCAAGTTGTTGTTTATATGTAATTAAACCACTGGGCCCTATGGCAGCAAGCTTTATAGATTAGAAATTAAAACAGTTCCCTTGTTAATCCATAACAAAGCTTGTATACGTACAACAGGGACTAAACTGATTCAAAGCTCCGCCAATTCCAAAACACCTTCCAAGAACAAGATGTTTTAAGTGCAAGTCTTTAGAAAATCTTCATGGATTAGAATTCATTTTTGTTTATTTTGTTTTGTTGTGAAGTCATCCTTGTGTTATAGTTAGACGGCGTGCAACACGAACACACCCCTGGCAGCTGTGTACCTACATTATACTAAGTCACATTTAATAGTGACAGATGGCTGAGTGCTGATGGAGGTGTGCCTTTTCACATGAGCAGGTCTCACGATCCCTCCCGTTCCTAACAGGTGGTCACCGCTGATTGCGACGCTAAGATATGATATTTTTGGTCATGGTTGTAGTCAGAAGACGAATTCCACAATTCATATGTATTTTCTAACCTTTGAAATGGTAATAAAGTCACTGAAGTATAATGAAAAAGAGCATGCAGACTCAATCTTCCAAATCAAATGGTATGAAAATGCAGAATGTCAATACACCAGCGGGAAAAATGGGTATATTTGTCTATAACATAATCTTTATAGATGAAAATATGGAACTTTTATGAAAGGGGATTTTGCCATCTGTTTGTCTCCATGGAGATGCGTTTGCTTTGCTTGGAATGTTCCACAGTATGGCATTATACCTAGCCAAGTTAGGCCGGTTAGACTACACATTTCACTAAAACGCAGTGAGCAAGATTACAGCATATTTAAAATTAAAAGTTGAATTTGTTTACCCAGTTTGAACATTTTGATGAAGTTTATAGTTGAACTTCCTGGTTGAACATGAGCAACAGATGTGACATGGGTAGACGTAATTCCACAACTTTTACCTAGCAACCAGACTGAAAACAAGGACCAAAATCCATAAAAATGATACAATAGTTATGATTTCACAATAGCTAATACTTTATTAGACCATTATCTTGTAAAAGTATTGTTGTGCGTAAACTGTCTCACATAATGACATAAACAGAGGGATTCCATTTCAGAACTCAGCGCTACTTCTTGCTACTTTCATTTTTCTTTTTTTTTTAATATTCATTTACAGAAACTTTATGCGAAACTATGATAAATATTCACCACAAGTTCAATTTCACCAAAACAGTGAGCTTTCCAATGGTAATGAAACCATCCAGTGCCACTCATACAATGAATGCAAACTCTCTTACACCAATTAGGTCCCATTAACCTTATAAAACTTAAATTACTAAAACAGTTTTCCTGACGGATTTGCAGATCAATCAGCTTGGCAGTGGTGATTCTACGTTATGCTTGACGCTAAACTGCCCTTTGTTTTGGGCGTTATCCCAAAGAAAAGATCCTGTGCGCCCATATGGGACTGATCTTCATCCGTTTGAGGAGGTTTGACGTTTAGACACTCGGTCCATCTCTTTAAGAATGTGTTGTCCTAGACGTCTAAAACTTCTTCATCAAGTTCTAGTGGTCACATCTCGAAATTACAACTTTTTTGGCATCATTTGTCTCTTAGCAGTGATTGGGAAAGCGCAGCTATTTAGAAGTATAAGTATGAATTCAGGTTATGCTTTTGTATATTACGCATTGTTACAGGGCCAACCATCAGAAGTGTTAATTCCCCAAATTCCCAATGAACGTTTTGAAATGTGTTTAAAAAAGTGCAAACCTACCTCGCTTACAGTAAGAATGCTTGTTTTTAATATATATATATTTCTGTGCAATCAAAAACACCAGTAATTGAATAAACGCAAGATATACACACACATACAGCCGAAATCTATAGTTTTCATCTGATTTAAACTGCTCTCTGGAGTTTTGTACACGCACAAGAACTCTTAACTTTGTTTCCACACACCAATTGAAAGTTCTGCAGAAATTTGAAAGTAGTGGAATAATGCAAAAATGTTAAGCATTACGTTTTTGCAGTAGTGTCTTAATTAATCCAAAAGCTACATTATAACTACAAAAAACAGCAAGAGTGAGAAAAGCCACATATTTTCTTTGCAATAAATTCTAAACCCAGAAATTATTAGCATATTCAGCAGACACTCAGAACTGGAATTATCATTAATTTATTTATGTCAAAAGCCAGCAAAATGAATACACCAAAATTCAAAATTATACAGTATTATACCAGCATATCCAAATTCTTTATGCATGCAAAAATATATCCCTGATTTCTGGGAACAAAATGAAACCAATTTTGAATGTCATCCTTTGCTTAGACATTTATTCCCAACATCTGATTAATTTTTCAAGGTGCCATTTTCAAAGCTGCGCAGGTCACCCGACTTCAAAGCCGGCTCTTTTGGAAATCATGAGTTTTCTAATGCAAATGTGCTCAAAGACCTCTCGAAAGAAAAGGATGCAGATGTGAATTTGAATACAGTCTTTCATTAGCATCCCCTTGCTATTGTCAGCGTTGTTAGCTAGCGTCACTCGTAAGCTTAAGGTTTTGTACGCGGATCCTTCCTTGACTCGGCCACACAAAAGCCCCGCTCCTCAAGTTGTTCGAAGGAGGAAGCAAGAATTCAATGACTTGAAAAGACCTCCTACACAGAGATGGATGGAAAATTAACTGTTAAAAAGTAGAGATTCAATTTGAGATGAATATTGACAGCAGAATTAAAATGATTTCCCGTTAAATCTAAGAACAGATTTACAAAAAGAGAACGTACGATAAGAAGAGGTTGCACTCGCGCTCAGAAATTCAAATGGGGGGGTGGAGTCTATGGAAAATGTACCGTTTTTGAAAGAAAAATCTAAACTAAAATTCCCAAATGTTGAACTTCATCAACGTTTGTTAGAAATTAGCTCCATAAAAGTTGCTATATTAAAATCGGATGGTTTGAAGTAATTTCAATTGACACAAATCATATGCGGTATTGTGTGGCATTTCTGAAGCTATTTTGAAACAAAAAAAAAACATGTGTATTTATTACAGAGAATATATTGAACTTTGTGCCAGTTTTTGTTTCATGTGAATAGGTCAAATAACTAGAGATTGGAACCATAAACCAACCAAGAGTGTCCCTCAGAGTCAGACGCAGTCAAACACCCGTCAAAGAGGCACATTTTGACACTTCGTACCTGCACGTACCTTTACAGTGGCTGACCAAGAGGGGGAGATTGAGGGAAAAACTGTTTGTTTGAGCTGCATTAAACAAAGAAATAGATAATCGTGAAGTGACAATGTCAAAAATAGCAGATCACAAGGATTAGATCATGATTTGATTTTTATCACCATCTCGCCCTACAATCGATTTTTTTTCCAAAACTGAGCTTTAGCTGAATATTTACATATTGGATGTCAAACTAATTCACAACCAAACATGTTTTTAATGTTTAGTCCTTCAATTGGTGGAGGATCAATAGCCAATGTTGCCCGTGCACAAGGACAAGGAGTGAGATTTGTGGTAGTTTTCAAATCCAATTTGCAAATTGTCAAAATGATTATGTAGAGACTAGTTTGCCTTGCCACATCAGCCACTGCTGGGTGAAGGTGTACAGAAGTCTTTAAGCACGCGTGTCTTCCAAAACAAGAAATAGTTCAAATTTATTTATTTGGCTCACCTTTCGCCACAATAACACATGGCACTGCGTGAGCCAAGGTCAACAATCATATGCCTCGAACTCTTCTACTCTTCTACTGTCCCCCCATTTGGGCCTCTGTCCTGCCTTTTCATTGATTTTACAAGACGACAATTCAGACCATGCGCTCTGTCTGCGCATCAAGGCTTTTAGTGCAGTATCATGGGTCATGGGGCGTAGAAAGGAACGTCGTCACACACAGCAGCGGGCCACTGGCAACAGAGAGGGAGCGAAGCATATGTTATGCATGTGGGACAGGCTCTGACCAGTGTGCAATTAACCTGCGGTAAATGTTGGTGCATGGGGGTCCAGAGGGAGACTCTGCTTTAGGTCTGATGATAGATTTCCACATAAATGAAAGTCACCAGTCATTGTTATGTTTTATACCATATTAGTGAATCGCATGGAAAAGTAAGCGCTGTCATTGTCAGAGAAAAAACAAATCATTATTGTGACCCACAGAACATTGTTGTGTCCCTCGCCTGTTCATAATTCACTCTTTATCTTTATAGTGTAGACCAATCGTAGGACTATGCCCGACTAAAAGACAGTAGCCCATCGCCTATAGGCTTTATTTTTATGTGAGTTATTATACCAAGTCGCATCTACTTTTTTGAGGTTTTCACCCTAAAACCGCCTCATCTTGGCCTCAATGTTAGAAATGCCATCATCTCAAAATGTGATTTATTCATTGTAAACTACCAAACAAACTGCATTTTCTTAAGTTTGATCAAAAGTAAAAAAAATTATGACTTCTCCATATTCACAAACAATTTAGCATAAACAAATATGCATATACCTACCAACGAAACAAAACATACTTTTTACTTTCTTTAGTAATTATTACATGTTTATAATAACTGCAACTGATTTAGCCTTAGTAAAACCTGAAAACATTTGTCATGAAAAAATAGTTATTATTCAGGCTTACTGTTACCAATTATTTTCCTTTTTTCTTTTTTTCTTTGCTTGCCGGCAAAATCATAAAATCCAATTATACAATGCTATTAACCAGTATGAGTTTGACTATTTTCCGCTTTGAAGAAAATTTCTACAAATTCATTTAAAAAGGTCACTTAATTACACACTATTTTTGTCACATGGGGTCCACTCAACTGATTAACCCAAAATTGTCCCCGGTGACGAACAAAAGTGCAATCAAACTCACCCTCTTTTAATGATCCCATATTCCCTGTTATGAATAATTCCAAATGCCAAAAACCCCCGACATTAGTTTTACCCGTTGTCCAATTATGTGCGCGCTATTAAAGTGTTTACATGTCGTGTTGATTACATGTAGCCCCTGTGAGCAGAGTGGTGTTACGAGAGAATTCCACTCATACATATTTCAGTCTTGTGCAGATGGTATGTCTCCACTGACTGGACCTGACCCCGTCCCCCATATGGCACTTGGCAAGGCAACACTGCAAAATTCAGTTACTCAACTCAATTCACGTGTTTAAAAAGGACACATACAATGCTGCATGTCCTGCCCCAGTCGTATCCATATTTTATATTATACAAAAAAAAAATTACATAAAATGATATTATCTGTTTCCAATGAGGTATTTATTGGGCATTGGCAGCATTGTGAATGAACAATGAAAAAAAGAAATAAATGTGAATGCTGTACGGATAAATTGACCGCTGATCGAATCTGGTGATGGTTTTTAGACTTCAAAACGGAGTATGGATGTTTACCTAGAATGTGACACACCAATCTGAGTAAAAAAAAAGATGATAATGAATGATTATTGACACTGTAACCAAACCAAAGTGAAATTGTTGCACCCCTGAAAATAGTGAGTTAGGGAGGAATAGTTGTTTCAAGTTTAATGCAATGATATGAACATAACAATATTTTAAATTGTACAAATATTTCCACAGTCCAAATGTCCGATGTTGGGATAACAGTTTATTATGAACATGCGTTTATAACGTTTTTTGACAAACCAAATGACAAAATAATCTCTTTCTAGCTTTGTAAAATTAGCGCCACATTGTTTGCATGAGCACAAGATGGCGGAGGGCGAGTTCACAAGCACAGAAAAGCGTGTTGTCTAAATTCTCAAAATACACATATAAAAAGAAGCGTTATCTTAATTTAATCCCGCTAGATTAACTGTAAAATGTTTTAACAATGTACAGATGACAACAAAATAACATTTGGTAACCTTTACCTGTTTCTCTCTTGCAGGAGTTTAATGCAATGAGGAGAAACAACGATGAAAACCCTAGTGGTGGGTGAAAGGCATAACCCAGGCCCACGAAATGATCTGATCTGGCCCATGACCCAAATAGTAACTTTTTTACTTTTTTGTTTTTTCTGGTTTAATTATGGGTTAGTACTAGTTTAAACCTGGTTTGGTGCTGGCTTAGTTCTTATACAAATCTTGCTTTAGATTTGGACCTGGTTTAAACCTGGTTTGATTCTGGGTTAGTCTTGGTTCAGACCTGGTTAGTTGCCTATTTAGTCTTGTCCTTGGTTAGTTCTGCTTCAGTATTGGCAAATTTACAGATCTATGTTGTTTTGAATCCTTTTCGATATTTTTTTCCCCCCAAAATTGTAATACAGCAGTAGATACTTCACCATTATTGAAACAACTCTAGTGTTGAGCGTTCTTCTTGTGTGTTCCATAGTGTCCTATCCAGAAGCAATGGCCCCCCGAAAAGTCTGGCCCTCAGGAAAATCAAGTTGAATAGCCCTGGCATAACCAATCGATCAACAAAAGGATTCAGGCTTTCTAGCTGATTACTGATGATGTGATCAAAATGACCTCATACCAAAGGACATAACTATTAGTGTAACATGACAAATAACATTTTGAGCAAACTTTTAACCATATTTATACTGTTTTTAGGCTTATGTAAATCTATATTTATTGAAAACATTTTATAATTGTCTTTTTAAGCATGTACTCACTTTATGAATCACATCACGGTATAAAGGCGCATATAGCACCATGCTAACCTGTTCTTCTCTTCTCTGTGACCAGCTTTTTTTTTTTTTTTAAACTAAAATGTTTTGAATGCAAAAGTAAGCAGATTAATTGAAATGACTTCATTTTGCACCTAATATAGACACGGTTGTGAGTACTTACTATTTACCACACAACCTTGACATCTCAATTTGTGAGCGCTATGAAAAGACACTCTCGTAAACAGGGCTAATGAAACAAGCACGAATGAAGTAAAATACAACTCTCAGGTATGTTTTTTATATTATAACATGGTTAAAAGTTCAAAAAGGTCGACTTGCATAATATGTGTCCTTTTTAAGTCACTGTAACTCAAGTCATTTTTCATTTTTTACAGTTACAGTTACAATCACCCCCATCTTAATATTGCACGACGCACATATATATTCCGATGTCACAGCTCAACACATTTAAAAGATGTTTTATTCAGTTTACATGTGTTGCCAGATGAATATTTAATGGTAGCGGCTGGTTGGTGGTGCTAATGGACAGGATCCTGGAGAGATGAACCAAAGCGAAAGGGAAGGTAACAGGCAAGGACGCAAACAAAAACAGCCTCTCAAGGTCCGGGCGGAATAATCTGCATGTAATACACGTGTCCTGTTCAGCGCCGGTAGTTCAGGTAGCATGCTTTGGTGGGCTTTTTCCTCATCAAAGGAGTCTTGGAGTGTTTTCTGTTTCAAGACTGGCGAATTAAGAATGAATAATAATAACAAAGAAAGTGTAAGGTGCATGAAGAAAGTGTGTCCTTAGCATCCACCAACCCGATGCAGATGGATGATTTACTTGTGGAAGAGCAAATCTGTCTTCTTGATAGCTCGAGCTGCAACATTCATTGCCATCGAATTGAATTTTGAACGGTCACGGTTGCGTTTTCTTTGCAAAATCGGACAATCCAATTATAAATGTTTACTTTTGATAATTGTCTTTCACTACACTTTGTGGAAAATATACATGATTTCATTAAAAAAAAGTAATTTAATCACATAATTTTGTCACATGGGGTCCACTCAATTGATTAACCCAAAATTGGCCCAAAAAAAAAACCATCTTCTCGAACAAAAGTGCAATCAAAATCACCCTCTTTGAACCCATATTTCCTGATGTTATGAATAATTTCCCGACCTTTGTTGATGTGTGTCCAATTACTGTATGTGTGTGATATTCAAGTGTACGCGCAGTGCTGATTACATATAGATTGTTTTTCCAAATTGTAAAATAAACAGCCCCCAGTTAGGTAATAGAATATCCTCTGAAACTCTGACGAATAATCACAATTCACATTTCCTCCTGAAAATCCTGCAGCCTTGTGTGTGAAATGTTTTTTTTGTTTTTTTTTACCTTGACATGTCTTACATGCAAAGCTGTTAGCCTTTCCTGAGTGTCACTCACAATTGAATAATTGAAGCTTGTTAAAGCCGCTTCATTCAATTTTTCTTGTTTTCAAAATGAGTAAAGGAGGAGAAAGTCTCTTTTACCTTGAGATTGGTCATTGGTTTATAAATTGTACGGGTGGGTGATATTGACATTTAACATTTTTTGGAGTATTTCAATAACAGTATTCACATGATATTGTGTTAAACAGATATTGTGAGTCTTTTAGATGTGTTCGTTAAGGTCAGACAAATGTGAAATGTCTCAAATCATTCACAAATGTACAGAAATATCATCTTAAACCCTTTTACAACATAACTTTTCTATTTTTATTTTTAAACCAGCATTTTTTACTATAAATTCTGTAAATACATACCTGTACTAGATATTAAAATGTTGCCAACGTCTTCAAAACAACATTCACGATGTCAACGCTTGGATAAATTGCCCAACCTCTCATCGTGTGCATGTTTCAGCCGCAGTTATGACAGTGAGTGAAGCGTAGCGAGGCGGACTGCACATATAAAAGCACCGACCACAGCGCTGGAATCAAACCAGCAACTTTTTGTGTTTGTGGGCGAGCGCTCAGACCACAGAGCCACAGCCGTCCCTATTTTGACACTGAAAAAAAAAACTAAAAACAACCATCGTCAGTCTCTCTGAAGGTGAATGGGTGCTGCGAAGGGAGAAATCATTTGTAGTCTTTTTGTTTCTGTCGCTGGAGCCAGAGCTGGAGGATATTCTTGGCTTCTTGTCTGGCTCAAAATTGCCAACTGTGTCTCCTTCTGTTTCACACGCACCTGCTCAGAATGTCTTACAATAAAAAAAATTTAAAAAAAAGAAATACAGAAATGACTGGATTGATATTCAAATCATGTTTTGGTCATCTGGCCGAGTTAGTTTAAGGATGGTTTGGGTACAAAATAAAAAAAAATCTAAAAAGGAATGTTCTGAATGTGAAATGCTGTCAATTCCATTTTATTGTTATAAATGTGATAATTTGTAATTGCTCATTTTATTTGCAAACGTGAAATGTTTTAGAAAAATTATTCAGCTGTCACTCAAAGAAATAAAAAAAACACACACACAGAAAGAAGACATTTTTATATTAAACAAATCAAATAAAAAGCAGAACTGTGTGGGACTTTTAACCCGAGTTAATCTGCAGGCTTTTTTTTTCTTCCTTGTTTTAGTCCAGAAATCGGCATATTCTGCTTTCTCGTTTCAAATTTTGCAAAGGTTAAATCTGAGCCAAACGTTTTCAGCGAACTACTGCTAACAACTTTAAACTTCCGTACAAATTATTCCCCCACCAGGATGCTCATCATTAGTCTCCATCTACCTTTGTTGTTTTTCCAGTAAATGTATCTGTAGTTCTACTTTGGCAGTTAAACCAATGACTTCTTTTTTGCAATACCCTACTGAATAAAAAATATATATAATTCATTCAGGAAAAAGTTGTATGAGAGTGAACAACATATTTATTCCCTTTCCAAAGAATGGGCAATCCTAATTATAATACTCAAGTCATGCATTGAGTAACCTTTAACTTTTTGGTTATTTTCACAGCACAATAAAACTGAACATATTTAATTTGCTACTGCATTATTTTGAATTGATGCAATGGACATTTTCCCTTTGATTCAATGCAGATTTTCTTTTTTTACGTGTCGGATTTCCATTTATTGTTGATGTTTTAAACTATCAGTGTTACAATATTAACTGGAAAAGGAGGCAGATAATATACAATTGCTCTTCTTTTTTTTTTTACTTTTATTTTTTTAGAACACACAACCAAAAATAACAGAACCGGAGAGAACACAACCCAAGATAGTAAATGCAATATTCTAACATAAAAGAAACAAAAAACAAAAAAACAGCAATATGTGACAGGTTCTTTAATCAGATTATGCTGTTAATTCTACTGCCATATGTAATCACAGCGCTGCAAAATATTCACAAAATCTGTGACAAAACACATGTCAGGCTACTTCCATAAAATACAGTTTCTTAAAAATACTGACGGTAATTTTTTAATTGGGAGTGAATGATGCCACGATAAAGCAGACATAAGTAGTATTTTACATCCTATATTTGCTCCAGGTAAGCCGTGAAAAAGAGGTCTCGATCTCAAGGGGTTTTTGCCTGGTTAAATAAAGGTTTAATAAATACAAAAATAATATTTATACAGTAAGGAAGTACAATGCCACTATGCAGATGCAGATCAAAGTAGATCCAAGCTTTGTCATACTGGGCAAGCACTCTTTCCCACTCCCAATTCCCAATATGTTTTACTACTTGCTAACTTTTCCCCCCCAAATATCCTACCTCAAAATCTCTTCTGCAAGATTACATGGGGCAAAATGTACTTGAACTTTTGCATGACCTCTCTGACGTGCTCCTGTAGCTTCCTTCATCGCAGAGTAGGAGTAATCTTAGCAACCACTGTCCAGCTAACAGCAAATCTCCAAATTTCACTCTTCATCTTTTCAAAAAGGTGGTATAAAATGGTCCAAAAAGTATCTACCTAATCTGCACTTCACAAGCGTGCATATTTAATCACGTATAATATTTAGTCTGTTATGAAAAAGGTTGGTAAATGATGTAACCTGATGAAATAAGCGCTCATATCGCTTTGGAAGGTACCGGACTAAAAACGGGCGGATGGGTGTATTGGAATGGTCGGTAAACTGTAAACATAAATTAGCATACAATCTATTTATCCCATCTTAATTAGCATATATAAGATAAAGAGAAGGGGGTGAAAAAAAATGGGTCATAAGTGGTGGTTTCAGCATGCATTTCCTCAATTCGTCCATACTCTGACGAGACAGGAGCTAACAATAGCTTTGGGAAGGATGAAATATTGTCTTGATAGTGGTTATTTAGCTGCGGAGTTGACACACAATTCATAAATTAGGTCAAAGTTTGAGTTGCCGATCAAGAAAGATTCGTAAACCTCCAGAAAAAAATGGAACCCAACAAGCTAGAACGCCAATGAGTCTGCACTTTGTAATCTTTTGTACAGGTCAAATGTCTTATTTACAAAGCTCGTGTTCACACAAAAATGATGTGTACTGTACGTGACTTTCTACGTTAAAAGTTTGTGATCTATGAAAAGACAACTTCTCTAGGAAATGAACGATTCTGTCCAAAAACTCTGGGTTTCAGATATAAGGCAAACGACAATCTGAGCTTGGAGAAACGAGAAGAGGACATTTTTGGAAATGTGTGTTCTGTCCGTACTTTTAGTAAGAACTCCACATTAATTTTATAAATGAGACCCCTGGCGTTGTGTTTGGCTTCACTCAAACACTCAGTTTCACATTTTTCCCAGACAATAAAGGTGTCCTGAGCGGTTTTTGAGTACATAAATCATCGATATTTTTGGTCTGAGCATTCATTACAGCCACATGCTTACATTAGCATGTTGTTTATTTCACCATTTCATTATCTTTGGTCACATCCTTCTTCAGAAAATAGTCTTCCCGAACACCTCTCCTCTTTTTCCCTGAAAAGCTCCTCCATATTCTAAATAGCCTTCGGTAACCTTCAATTGCCATACTAACTTGTCAATGCCCGATTCCCAGATTTCGGAAGCTAATCAGGGATGGGCTGTGTTAGTACTTGGATGGGAGACTACTAAAATGCCAGGTGCCACAGCGAGACAGTAGTGCACACTGTCATTGTGTCCTTGGGCAAAACACTCCACACACCTTCAGTGTCCATGTAAGTTGGTGTATGAATGAGCCGGACAACGGATGCACATGATCCCATGGCTACAATCCGGTGTGTTTACAGCATGTAGATTATGCATGTTCATTAACATTCACTGTCCAGATAAACTAATAATTAAAAAATGATGCACTAAAAAATACTTCAACCAACTTTGAAGCTAGAAGCAGCTTCACTGTTGCCCACTGGAATCCAGACGAAACTATTATTACATTTTTCTTATTGTAAGTTATAAATTGTGAAATACCAAAGCTAAAGGGCTCAACAGCATTTAAAAAAAACCTGAACAAAGAATAACACAGGAACTTTAACTGCTTAGCACTGATATCTAACCTTTACGGTGGACCTTGGAGGACTCTCCTGCCGACTTCTGAATCTTCCTTGCCATAATATAACCTCACATTTTCAGTCCACGCATTCATGTGGTTCTCCCTCAGGCATCGTCCCTGTAAAAATGCAGCTCTGCAAGAAAATGAAATAAAAATGAAAAAAGAGAAGGAAAGAAGGAAAACGTTGAAATTATAAACTCCAAAAAATCCAATAGTGAAAGAGCCAAGTCAGACAAGCCGAGGGTGCTGTTTGTTTTTGATCCCGCGTCTCTGTGGGTGAGTGTGCCTTCTGGAAGCAACATGAATAATTGCTGAGGATGTTGACATTAGGAGGCTGGCTAACCCAAGGCCCCCGCGCTGCAAAAATGTCTTAAAACAGTCTTCAGAATTTGTGTCTTCATTTTGTAAATATAGCAGTGAAATGTTCTCCTTCTGGTTAATATGGAATGGAAAGAAGCACAATAGTTTACATTATAACATTCTGTCGTTTGTCCTTATGTTTGAAAATGAACCGGAGGACGGTTTTATTTCTGTAAGTTCTTGGCCTTTCCATATCAAACAAAAACTTTCATAAAGTTAAACGTCTTCTCTCTCAGCACAAATGAACAATTAATTCATTTTTTTCACGATAGCTTCAGAAAGAGGTGCCATTATTCAACTCTAGACCCTTTGGAAGATTTTTGGATTTGATTTGGCGATTTAGTTCTTTTTTTTTTTCTTTTCAAAACTAAAACTTATTTTAGTCCTCTGCCGAAATGGTGACATAATCAAATTGTAGAACGTGATCGAACCTATGACGCCATTCGCTGTCGGACACTGAGGCCACATCATAATATAGAGACGTTTTGGGTTCATTGCAAACTGTTTTTGGATCGCAAGATCTGGCTACCCGCAGTGATGAGGTCATTCTGGTTTCAGAAGCATTTAAATGTTTTAATAGATTAATATGACAATTGTTGTAAATTAAATCATGGTTGAATACGTACACATTTACTTCATGGACATATCAAATTCAATATATTTGTTGTAGATCCTAACATGACAGCAAGTTGCCTCGTAGGGCTTAACAAAATTGTTGATTGTAACAACAGAAAGTTAGAAAATCAAGAAATGAAACAGGCATTGGTCAATAATAGAGATTAACTGACGTTCACAAGAAATAAAGCAAATGGTTTACCGTGAAAAACTACAAAAACCCAGTGGGAAAAAGTACCTGCCGACCTCCAGAGAAAATACGTTAAACTAAAAATTGGTTTTCAGGTCCAGGGAATCGGTGTAGTTTTGACTTGTTGGCCACATGAACAAGAGACATTTTACACATTCCTCGTTCTCCATTTGAACCAACAGTGCTCCTGCTGGACCGGAAGTGCCATTACAACAGAAGTGCCGATACATTGGGAAAAAGAGGAAAAAAAAGTGGGTGGGGCGGAATGAGGTCCAGACAGAGGGGCAGAGGTCATACAGTGATGAGGAGAAGGGCATCGTCTCTCCACAAATCTGACCTCGGACTGATGGCGTCATCTCCTTTGTGCCCGTGGAGATTATACGTTTAAAGCCATACTGTGAAACATTTCAGACAAAGCACTAACATCTCGATAGAGAAACTATACAAGAAAAGCAGCATAGTGAACTTTCAACTAGTTTTTTATTTGTTTATTGAATCAAGGTGAAATTGAAGTCTTTAAACTACCACTCCTCCATCAGCCCCAATGCTGCTTTGAAGACATGCAATGAAGGCAATTAACCGGCAGTAGGGTTTGATGAAAGACATGACATTGTCAGACTTACACATCTTTACATCGCTTTTATTTGTCAAGGTTGAATGCATTAAAAGCTACACATTTCATATTTTCTAAAGATGTGTTTTATTTTGTGACTATAGGATATAATGAATGCTAGGCCATCCAGAAAGCTGCAGTATGGAAAGTGAAATGTTGTTTGAAGAAGAATATACCTTAGCTCTATTACAGTGGCTTGCAAAATTATTTATACTCCTGGAACGTTTCTACACTTTCACGTCATGACCACAAATTTAAATACATTTTATTGGCATTTTTTTAAGAAGAGCAACACAAAAGGACAGACAATTTTGAAGTAAAATCATCATTTCAAGATAAAAATTTAAAAAAGACATAAAAATTAAAAGAGCAGAATGCAAAAGTATTATATAATTATAATACCATAGCCAAAAATGATACTCAAGTAGGTAAAAGTCCAGGAAATGTGTGAGACTGTTTGTCAGGTCACAGCTTCAAAACCTCAAATTGTAAGGTTCCCCATGTTTGAATTTTACGATTGCCAATCAAAACTATTGTTTAATGACGGCTCTCACAGACGACATGAACACAGAGTTTGAGCAAACTTGAGTCATTTATCATCACCGCGAAAATGACTGTAACGGGCTCCTTACCTGCTTTTTACGAGAACATTTAATACACACACATTTATTTTAGCTTAATTTTCACTCCAAACAAGGGCGCAGGGAAATGCAGCTAATTTGCCTAGTATCATTTTTGTTATGACACCATGTTCAACCGCATGACACTTCTGCAGCTCTCCGCTTGTAGCAATGCTTCCCTGAAATCGGCAAGTGCGAGAGACATAATTGGACGTAATATCTGATTTATAATTTGAGAGGAATGTTATTGGAAGAATATAGCTTTAATAATAATGCAAAATAATATGTGAAGGAGCGGTGCAAGAAACATAAAAGTGTATTATTGTCAAAGTAACACGTCATTTGTAGACACACACACACACTACGAAGAAGAACCGAAACCTTAACTGAAGTACTGTAACACTGAAAAATATATTGCGCCAGTAGGAGTAAAAGTAATGTGGGAAAGTGAAATCTCTATATATAGTATTGTAAGTAATTATTGTAAATGTACATTTTCTACCCCCGTCTGCCATTTCCAAATTTCCCATATACTTTTTGCCACAATAAGCATTGCTTCATTTGTGGAACGAAATTGATTTAATCTACATTATCTTTAGATGTTCTAAAACTATTTTTATCATTCCAAAGTAACTTGAATTAACTGATTGTTGGAAACTATATCTCCTCATATAAAACGCCTGCATGTCCATAAAGAAAATTGCAATAATGGAGTTATTATTCCAAGCCGCCTACGCTTCAAAGATCATCTGAAATGTCATTGATGTTTCTGGTGCGCAGCGGTTTTAAGCCTGAATTATGTTGAATCTATAAAGTCTTTTTCTTAGCCATTAGCGTGTATTATTTCACTTAGAGCTCCGATGACATATCCAACTGTCAGCGAATTTCATCAACCCGGCCGGTAAGTGTTTTTATCTTTTGTTCCATGTCCACTGGCTCCTGTTGGCATTCAAATGAAGTCTATGTAGTGTTGAAACCCCAAGAGAGGGCTCGATACGCTTCTTCTTGGGGATTACCAGCATAAACGTCAAAAAGCAAAGCAATAATGCCTAGCTTAAATTCAAAGCAAAAACAAACTGGATCTATACAGTTGAAGAAGATGCTGGTGTGGCTTATTTTGGTTAAAGACTTTCCCCGTGGATTACTTTCAAAAGAAGCTGTACTGAGAATGGTAACATGAAATTTGCCAATATTCAATGTTTGAATGTAAGATGGCAAAATAGAGGCTTTTCAAACTGGAATTAGGTCAAGGTTGGAATTGTTTGCAGTTATTTTTTGCATGTGAACGGTGGATAGTCTTTTTTCCTAATACATATTCACAGTTTCATTCATTGCAAAGTTGAATATTGACATGAATAGAGAGGCAGGTCAATGAGTCAATAGGCTTGCTGCTAAGCTATAAAAAAGCTGTTGTAAAGATCCAAACAAATGTATTCACAAAATCAAAAGGGAAAGCACTAGCCCTTGCAGTAGGAAACAAATTGGGGTTTATAAGCCACAAAGTGCAATATCAGAATCAGAATCAGAATTCACAAACATAGGAACTTGTCTCGGCATTATGAAAACAAAAGGGCATGCATTAAGAAACAATTTAAAATTACTATAGTATAAAATAAAAATGGGCATTACTATGTACACAAGATTACAGTTAAATTTAAAGTTGTAGCACAATATGAAAAAAAAAGGCATGATGCACATGATTTTCTATTAAAAACTCACTACAGTTATGCATGCCAGGAAAACAAAACAGGCCTAATGCGATTTAACGGGTAATTCAAAATGCATATGAAAGAGGGGACTTGTGATTGACATGATATTGTGTTTTCCCATATGGCGGATACACAACTGGACAAGTTTGATCACACTCAGAGCACAGATGCATGTGGACAGCAGAGTCTGATCATGAAAACACCTAGAAGCAGGCAGTGGAAAAGAGGGTGGTGTTGTGCCGGGGGTTCCTGTGCAGGCCTTACTGGCAGATGGCAAACGGTTGTGTCATTCGGAGGACGTGGAGAACCCTTGGGTGGAACATGGAAGGAGCTAATCAAAACATACAAACTAAACAAACAATATTAAAATCTTAAACTGGTTGGCTTATGTTCAAAGTTTTGCACCTAACAGCACAGCTTTGAGTTTTAAGTCTGGATAACTAAAGGTATAAAGGTTTTCTATCAGATTTGAAAAGAAAATCAGGTGAAAAGCTTTGATATGTTGAAAGAATCCTTTGACATAGAGAAACGGAAATTTTATCGCTATTTAAGATAAGGAGTTATAATAACCAAGAAATTATACTAAGCAATACCCAGCCTTTTGACTGAAATATTTATTAAAGCTTATAAATCAGAACTTTCAAGGGTAATAATATCTAAATTATACAAATGTATTAACAATTTAAGCAGCCACTCTATGAAATACATTAAAAATAAATGGGAAAGAGAGGATAATTTTATTTTGACTGATGAAGAAATAAGAAAATATATGTACATCACAGTGGAAAACCCCAAAATCACATGTTTGGAGGGAGTTCTGTTGGAAAAGTGTGAGACAAGTTTTCATAGCACCGTCGAAGTGCCCATTAGTCGCAAGGAAATGCAGACTGCTGAAGAAACTGTGGCGGTCAGGAGGCAAACCATTTCTATATGTTTGGGACTGTTGATTTCAGAAATGTGTATCTGGGACTTTAAACCCCTGCCATAGACACAGTTAATGGCTATCATTGGAGCATACTCCTGGTTGTAGGACGAAAGGCCCTCACAAAAAAATTGATGACTCAAACTGCACCGACAATTAGGAACTGGTCCGACATTATTATTAACATATGGAATATGGAGAAGATCCCATTCGGACTTAATTTGAATATGGACAAATCAGACCAACTTTAGTACAATTAGTATGATTATTTTGTGTCCCTTCATTTTTATTTTTATTTTATTTTGTTGTGATTTTCTTTTGTGTATTCTCTCTGGTCTTGTTCAGTTTTTCTACATGTTAAGTATTCTACAATTTAGAAAGATTTTGAGAAAAAAAAAGGAAAAGAAAAAACAAATACAACTTGGTTTACGGAGGACTGTACACATCGACTCTGCTGACGTTTATTTGAAACACCTCATGCATTTTTTAATTTTGTTCCTGAGCAATGGTTCTCTTTAAAATAAGTAATTCATAGTAATCATTCATCTACTTACCTTTGAAAAGAAGTACAAGTTCTGGTCCTTCTACCTCTTAAAATAAAAACTATCCTGAGTTGTCTTTATCGATATTTGTACAGTCACATGTATGTTAGCAGTTTTTATTAGCAATTACATATTATCACTAATATTAGATCACTATGAGCCCCTGAACATCTCTTATCCCCCCGTTCACAGCTGTTTGGTTGTTTGACCTGCATGAAGACTGGGACAAGACTGGTCTAATCGTTTCTCTGGAGAAAAGAGTCTGATAAAGATCGTAGTCGGAGAACTCTCAAATCTGACAAATAAATGAGGGGTTTGCATGCTCTTAGAAAACACTCTGATGATTAGACTGCTGAATATGATTACTATTATGTCATCAAGCAAATTTTGCAAATGTTAAAACAATTCAAAATACTTCAGAATGACTTAGGCTCAGAAACGCATGTCAAATCTCAGTGGGTAAAGCGTTCGTCCACTCACATAAAAGGTGTCGCAGGTTCAAGTCCTGCTCCCACCAGATCAGTGTCTAAGTGTCAGTGTCCTTGAGCAAGACACGTAACCCGCATCGCCACAGTTGTCTGTGTGCACTTGTGTAAATTACCCAGCGGGGGATATTGCCACAAAGCAATTTCGATTTTGTCTAATTTTCCCTTTGCAAATACTACTTCTGTTTTATATTTGCTTTACTGACACTTGTAGAAACCCTTGATTAATTACGGTGATAAAAACACTGAATTAGCAAAAGATGAATGGAGCTGCAGTCGGATTGTGTGCATACATAATTTCCCAGGGTTGACGCGGTAAACTTTACTCAAGAGCGCTATTATAATAAAGCAAATCCACTAAGACTTAATCCTACTTTTTTCCTTCCTCACATTGAATCCAGTAATAAGTGCCAGCATTGACTAACGGTAATGCTGTTTTCTCTGCTGTTTGAGAAGAAACACACATCGCCACTGATCAGGGAATAGCCTAAGGTCCCTGCGCTTTGAAGCTGAGCGGTGCTTGTTAAGACGCTGTTAAGTTACAAGTAAAAGCCTCTTGTTTTTAGGAGAACACACACGCTCTGTAGTGGTGGCTAGCTCCTGTGGCTTCATTAATCAGAGCTGCTGTAGTGCGAGTGTACAGGACTTGCCCCTTATATGCACTACATGGCCCACCGCTGCCACACTGCGCGTAGGTCTTTTAAGGACAAGAGCTGGAGAGTGAGGAGAAATGCCAGTTATAACATGTACCGGCGTCAACTCGACTTCTACGCTGGCAGAATATTGAAATATATTCGGTGTAATCCCTCATTCGTCCAGCAGTGTTCCATTGTAATATATTGTACATTCTTATTGAGCTTAGAATTCAAAACAATCAAAGCTCTCAGCTACCTTTCCCTGAAACGATCTCTTATGACATTCATGTGAAGAGTTAATTTGCAAATACACATCACTAATAAACCTAACTAATAAACCCAATTAATTTTACTTTTCTTATAATAAGACAGTGGTATACAAGCAATAGGTAGCTAGCTTTTTTATTGTATTAATCAGTGAAACTACAGTTGAGTGGTCAAGGCTTTTATCGCACATGTATAATATAGATTAGACTTTTGTAAACAGTGATCTGATGTTTTTAAATGAAGAACCTGCCCTTGTTTGAGCTCCCCCGCTGCAGCAGCAGCAGCAGCAGCAGCAGCAACATCTGGCACCTCAGCCTTCCCATCTCATCTCACCAAACCATTGACCTATTCGAGATTTGGAGCTCAGCAGTTTTTTAATTTTCCAGAACTACATACTTTTTCCGTACCGGTGTCAATACTATTGTCTTTTAACATTAAGCGCTAAGACTAAAAATAGCATCAAGCTCATTAAAGCTTGAGAAAAAATGATCCCAACATGTTATGTACTTGTTACTTGCCCTTCAACTAACTACAGAACAGCTTCGTATAGATGTTGAAATCTAAATAGACTTTCTGGCCGAACATCACCAGTAAATGACATCAGTTTAACCCAATTACTCGATCTAGCAAGTGTTTTCTGTATTCTTTCCGAACGTACATAACACAACAACAGCATGTCACTAGACACCACCACCGACCAGTAGGGGTAAAACTCACCTACTACACCAGTCTGACCAATTTCTGTAGAATCATTTCTGCAACGTTTTGACTTTTTAAGCATTGCTTATTTTGGATTTTACCTCATAACTTTATTATTTGATGAAATACTAACGTTGGAAAATGGAAAATGCCGTTTTATCTAACTGTAGGAAGTTACATTTATGAAATCCTGTTATGATGGTCAATTTCCTGCCACTTTCCCAAACCACAGCATTAGAGGTAATTGGACAACCTTTTATTATTAACCATAGTTAGCATGTGTGGAGTCACTGGGGCCATTATTCAGAGGATAGTCGCATTAGTTTGCTCACAGCAGACAGACAGCATGGCGGTTTGTGGAGAGCGCATTTCCTCCAAATTGAATCATACTGTGCAGCCATTAATGTTATGATATGAAAAACTCCAATGAAAATTTTCTTAGGCACCAGAAGATAATTTCAAATGATATGAAAATATGTAAACTAGTATTTGTTTGTGCTTCTTCAACCAGTATAGGGGGATTTGGACCTGTATTATAGTATTATTATAGTATTATTTCTTACACTGCCCATACTCTGTCCTGGGGTAGAAGGCCTGTATTGCCCAAGGACACAATCAATGTATGTAAAAGTCAGAAGCAGAGATCAAACCGCCGACCTATGAGATTGGGAGAAAATTGTGGTACTTGCTTTTAAAATTGTGAAAAGGTTAGTGTAAGTACAGTTCCTATAGCGCTCACAAACCATTTGGCAAATTGCTAGTATTCACATGTATAAATATTTTCAGGCACGTTGTATTCATTTTTAAACTGCTGTCGACCTCAGCAGTAAATACATTCTATATAGACTACAAACCGTTTTCAAGCCGCCTGAACACTGAACAGACTGAACGTTTTACACAAATCAACCTACTTCATATAGTACAGAAGACTTTTCTCAATTTCTCCATTGAAATGACTGAAAGTGCCGATCAGTAGCAGTCAGAAGTAAAAATGGGCAGGGTGGAAATAAATTGAATAAATTATGAGGAAAAAATAAAAGTTGGTATACCCCAGCTTTGAGGGGAAAAACAAACATCAATTTCAAATTCAATAAAAAATTTAAGTCTTGAATTTAAAATGGGAAAAGATTAATTGAACAAACAATCAGGGGTAACAAGATGAAGTTAACTCTGAAGCTCAACAGTCTGGCCCATTTTGAAACCCGCTACAATTCAAGGAGTAGGTTTCCTTATAATTTTTTCCATAGATTATTTGAAAAATTCAAAAAATTATCTAATCTAATATATTTTATTTAACATGCAAAAGTGAATTACGAACCCCGGTCTCCCACGTGAAGGGTGAAGTAAGCTATACTCCCATACCGGTCCCTGAGGTCCTCAGAGTCCGAGTTAGTATGGCTCTAACATGTCCGAGATGTACTTTGGTGCTAGGCCATGGAGAGACTTGTATACAAGCAGAGCTGCTTTGAAGTCTATTCTCTGAGCCACAGGGAGCCAGTGCAGAGACCTGAGCACAGGACTAATGTGATCGTACTTCCTGGTTCTAGTCAGGACCCGAGCAGCAGCGTTCTGGATGTACTGCAGCTGTTTTAGAGCTCGTTTGGAGAGGCCAGTGAGCAGGCCGTTACAGTAGTAGTACAGTAGTAGTCTAATCTACTAGAGACAAATGCATGGATAAGTCTCTCCAAGTCTGCTTTAGACACTAAATATTTTATTTTGGCAATGTTTTTCAGATGGAAAAAAAACTACTGATGTTATTAAATTGATAAAGCTGTTAAAATTCAGGTCTGAGTCCATTATTACTCCTAAATTTCTTACTTTGGTTACAGATTTTAAAGAGAGTGATTAACTCTATATATTGTTAAATTACTGCCTGTAATTCTCGCTAACATTCGAAACAGGAACAGAGCATTAGCTGCAAACAAAGACTTGTCTTTAAAAGTTTTTACGTCCATTTGTTGCTTCGCTTCTTTTCTGCACATGCTCAATTAGGGCAAAACCTGCAAACATCCAAGATTCCCACACAGGTTTATTCAGATCTAGATTAGATTTTATTGGTCAATCGCTGCTTGCCTTGATTGCCCTGACCACTGATATTTCTTGGAACTATCATTGATGACTAACTGACCTTTTGAGGCCCAGGTGGACACAGTGAGCTAAGGCTCACCAGTGCATGTATTTTTTATCTATCTTTATTCAAGTTGAGAAATTTCAATGTTGACAGTATTTTTTATGAGAACGTTTTATTGAGTCTGTGCTCGCCTTCTCGCTTATAAGTTGATTCGGGTCACTGTAGTTGAAAAATAAGTATTGGCAGGGCATTGTACACTCATGTGGAAAAATTGCAGGGGTCACATTTACTGACCTCAAGGACATTTACACTTAAAAGAGCCCAAAAGAACTCTTTAGACTTCAGCCACCTCAATTGGTTGAGTTCAAGCTTCTACCGTCCACCAGATTCATCCATAGAGCCCTAACATTTATACTATATATTTGAAAGGTAAGATTTTCTTAGTTTGGTGAACTTTTTAGAACAATGCAAAAGGGAAGCTATATAACAGGGGAAAAAACAGTAAAAAAAAAAAAAAAACTTTTTTTATGAGCTGCATTTAACCATGGAATTGATGGAGGAGCTATCAACTGCAACTGATAATAAAGATTATACGGCTGGTGTTTTCATAGATTTAAGCAAGGCCTTTCACACCATTGACCACACACTACTTTTGAACCAAATGGAGATGCTTTCAGGGGTATTGCCCATGCATGGCTTAAATGTTATGCTATAAATGTTAATTGACAGTGATTAGTTTGTGAAGATAAATTATGTCAATTCTGAAAAGAACAGCATTACACATGGCGTTTCCCAAGGCTCTATACTGGGACCGAAATGATTCATAATCTATATAAATGACATCTGCAAAGTCTAAAAAATCTACATTACATCTTATTTGCTGATGACAGTCTAATCTGCTCCAGACGAGATCTTGACCATCTCTTGGATATAGTAGAAAGAGAACTTACAACATTAAAAGCACTTTGTTAGGTTACTAAATTATCCATAAATCTGAACAAAAGAAAATATATTATTTTTGGAAATCGAAAACTCAACAATGTCACATAAAAATGGTATTATAGAGATTGAAAGAGTATATTCAACAACATTTCTGGGGAATAATATAGATGACAAGCTCAATTGGAAATTTCACATAAATATACTCAAGACAAAAATATAAAAAAATTATAGGTAAAGTGAAAAACTCTGAATACTGTTAATCATCCTGCTCTTAAAATATTGTATAACTCTCTCATACTTCCATACCTTAATTACTGTGTGGAATTATGGGAAAATAATTATACATTTAACATCCAATAAATGTTTCTACTTTAAAAGAAAGCCATTAGAACTGTCAATGATGTAAATTACTATGCCCCAACAAATGGTCTTTTTCTAAAATTAAAAACCTTATAATCACATGATCTTGTTGAACACTGCAATTGTCATGTATAAGACACATAACCATATGCTCACACACTGCATCCAGGTTCAAACTGAGAGAGACAAGGTACAACCTCAGAGGAACTAGTATTTTTCAGAAAACAAAGGACTAACTTAAAAAACAGATGTATCTCTCTGAGAGGAGGTTTGGATGAATAATTAAAAGACTTTAAAACAATTTAAATCTTGAAATAAAATGTAAGTCTCATGTAATAGGAAAATATACAGAAATTGAAAGAATTGTGTGTGTGTATGCATGTTAGTAACTGTATGCATCTGTATGTCTGTCTATATTATACATGTATATGTAGTGTTGTAAGTGTTGTGTAAGTGTTGTATGTGCTTGTGTATACAGATCAAAACTATCTGAGCTGTGTGAAAGTCTTAGAAGACATAATGACTATCATAGTGATAGTTCAATGTTGTCATTTGGTAAGTCATAATAGGGTTTGGCAAAATATGTGTTCAGCCTAAACCCTTTTGGTCTGTAAAATGTTACGTTTCTACTTTTTGCGCCTGTTTTTCCTTTGCCTATGGACAAAAGAAAATAAATGGACTAACTAACTAACCATCGTGCCTTGCTCAACTCTGGAATACACAAACGCATTTTCTGTAGAACAAAGCCTCAGTATGAGTACAGCAGTGTCCAGAGTTAGCACCTGTCAGGGCTGCCTTCAAACACCATACTCCCTCAGGGACGGCCCTAATGCCCGATGTGAGTAGCCTCTCCCTGGGCTCATCAGTGCACTCAGCCTGCCTATCGGAACACTTCACAGGATCAGTCGTGGTTTCTCTTCACGTCCATCTCTTCCTCTCTCTTTGTCAGCTTTCATATTGGCCACACACTGAAGCACTCTCCTCATTAGCCTATTCAAAAAATACCAGGGTCTGTTCATTGTTGGCCAATTAATTTCAATACCAGTTAATGACAAGCTCTCTGACAGGGACATCAAGAACATTTTGTTGATAATTGTTGAATGGAGAGACTAGACATTTCTGCTTAGTTTCACGGCTACTGACAACCATATTATGGTTCTTTAGATTTTCTAAATGAACGTGGGCAAGTGATGAGTTTTGACCAGGGATACAAAAACAGATATTGAATTTTGTACTTGAATTGTAATTGTTGACTATTCTTTATCTTTGGTTTTCATTATTTGTATTATTTTAGACAACTTTTAAGACCTTGAAAGACATTGCATCCTTTAAAACGACAATACCAATACCATTGCAGACATGACATTCTCTAAAAATCAGCCCATTGAATCTGTCTGGTGAAGGCTGGTTTGTTTATTATCGACAGGGCTCTAGTATTGAGTTTTGAAAGTGTGTCAGAAGCTTTGGACTTGTTTCGGGGCATTTAAATACACAAAAATACAGCAAAATTACACTAACTTGAGGAACCTGATTTTATGGCGTTAGCATTGGTAATACTATTTCAGTAATGCTTTATTTCTGCTTTAATTTGATCTGAATTGTCTGACTGAATATCACAGAATTTTGGTCACAATTTAGTTTGCCTTGATTCAATACACACAAAAATGCACACAATGTACAATGTAACATGTAATTACATTGGACAACTATTGGCTTTAGCGCTAGAAAGTTGTTTAGGTTACATGTTTATAGGTTATAAAGTTGTGCATTATGTCTGTGCTACATGTTAGTACTGGTTGCTATGCAGTGCGTAACTATGTTTGAGTTACATGTTATTACAGGGTTTTACTTTATTGTGTATGTAAATTTGTGACACAGAACATGATGAGGTTGTTACACTGTGCGCGATGTCAACATAACATTGTTGTCATTACAAGTTGTCAAACAGTGTGTTATGTTTTACAGTAAAATAAAGTGCTACAGTTTTGCATTACAAATTGTTGGTACTTGTACTGTTGACACATGTTTACGTTCATTCTTAAACTCCTTTGTATGTGCGATAGTCAATAACCGCCATTAAAGACTTATTAAAGTCTTCTCTGAATGGACGTTGGACTCCTTTTTTTGAATGTTCGCTATCTTTCAAGCCCTGGTAGTGACACCATAGTGAGGACAGAATAGTAAAAGGACATTTACACATTAGGACAAGATTGACTGTCGCCAGTGCACTTCACAAACAACACAAGATGGAGCTACAAGACAAGACACACCAGTCACAAAAACTCTATGAGACCAGGTCACAAGTTTCTGGTTCACAATAAAGTAGGTCCTCAGCCAGTAATGCAGCCACCAAAGCTAAAGCTAAAGCTGAAGCAGCCATACTAGAAGCCAAGTATGCAGCAAAAGAAGCACAAATGATGAAAGAAAAAGCTTGAATAGAAGCTGAAGCAGCACAACGCAAAGCAGAGTTGGAGGCTAATTTGTACATGCTAAAAACAGAGAGGAGTGCCACAGCAGCCTCAGCGTAGGCAGCAGTTTACGAGGCCGCAGCAGCGATGGAGAACAACCCTCTTGACGACTTCGACAAGATCCTTCCACAGGACACCGTTCAACGCACCAGCGAGTATGTGCAGGCCCACTATGCTCTGGACCCTCAGCAAGAAGCTTCGGTCCTACAGCCACCACCAACTTCCAACGCAGAACGAGCATCCTCACCACCGCTGCCAGACCAAGTTAGGTGGTTCCTGCTTCCTAACAGGGAAACAAGTATGCTCAAGACTTCCACTAAAAATTAGGTAATGTTCAGCACTCAAAACGGATCTCACTGATCTCACTAAATATCTAGTTCGAAGAGAAATGGTGAGCTCTGGACTGTTAAAATTTGATGACAGCCCCGAAAACTACTGGTCCTGGAAAACATCTTTCCAGGATGTTACTAAAGAACTCAATCTAACAGCTAGAGAGGAGCTTGATTCACTGAAAGTGGCTTGGCCCAGATTCATCCCCACAAGCAATGCGAATCATGTCCGCTCACGTCCACAATGCCACAACAGTGTCGCCATGGTTTGGCAAGGATTAGAAGACATTTATGGTTCACCTGCGATTATTAAACATGCTTTCTTGTCAAAATTAGAGAACTGGCCAAAATCTCTAATAAAGAAAATCAGCATCTCAGAGAATTAGGATACATTCTAATGGAGATACAGTCAGCTAAGACCTGGTTTAACTTATCTTGACACAGCCAGAGTTAACCCCATTGTAGAAAAGCTTCCTTATGGACTACAAGAACGCTGGATCGCACATGGCTCTAAGTACAAGGAAGAACATAATGTTTCCTTTCTACCTTTCAGCTACTTTGTAAGCTTTATTTCCAGCCAAGCTACAATCCGAAATGATCCAAGCTTTTCCTTTCCTTCATTCTGCGTCACAAGTCAAACAAAGCAAGGTAAATCAGTAAGAAACTACAATAATCACAAAACGGTGTTGGTAAGAAAAAATGAGGTTACAGCCACACCTCCAGCACCCAACAATAGCAGCAAAGAAAAGAAAGCAGATGAGCCACTAGATCGCTGTCCCATGCACAACAAGCCACACCCCCCAGCAAAGTGTTGTGGGTTTAGCGGCAAACACTTAGATGAAAGGAAAGCTTATCTAAAAGAAAACTCAATATGTTTCCGTTGTTGTGCATCCACTAAACACTTAGCTAAAGACTGTAAAGTTGCTGTCAGATGCAGAGTGTAACAGTGACAGACATATTAGTGTGCTCCACCCTGGCCCAGCTCCTTGGTCAACAGAGGAACAAGCAACGAAACAAAAGCATGGCGGGGAGCAAGACAATAGCTCTCTTGAGGACACTTCCAAATGCACTGAAATATGCGACAAAACACATACACTCAGATCGTGCTCAAAAGTCTCCTTAGTGAATGTCTACCCAGTAAACCGGCCAGACAAAGCCTACAAAATGTATGCAGTCTTAGATGATCAAAGTAACCACTCTTTGGCAAAATCAGATTTCTTGCAGCTGTTTGGCATTGCTGTATCTTCATCTACTTACACTTTGAAAACCTGTTCAGGCATTTGTGAAGCTAAAGTCAGAAAAGCTCACAACTTTGTCGTTGCATCACTTGATGGACAAACTCAAGTTGCACTTCCTCCTCTCTTAGAGTGTAACACTATTCCAGATGACCGTAGCGAAATCCTAACACCTGACATTGTACGGTATTTTCCTTCCCTAGCACCAATAGAAGGTAAAATACCACCACTAGAGCCAGACACACCTATTCTTCTTTTATTGGGGCAAGACGTTCTGAGTGTACACAAAGTGCGTGTGCAGTATAATGGCCCGCACAACATGCCTTATGCTCAACTGCTAGATTTGGGGTGGGTCATGGTAGGCGAGAAATGTCCTGGCGGGGCCCACAAACAAACTAAAGTGAATGTTTACAAAACGAATGTGCTACAAAAAGGCCGCACTTCTTTCCTCAAGCCCTGCACTAATACCATTTGTGTAAAAGAAACATTCGCTCTCCCAAAACCGCAAACAATTGCTTTCAGTGACGTAGAAGCAACTCCCCTCAAACAGACAGACTGTCTTGGGTTTAATGTCTTCCAGAGAAGCCCTGACGATGACAAACCAGCCTTGTCTATAGAGGACATAATGTTCCTTGAAATAATGGACAAAGAAGTGTATATTGACAACCACTGGGTGGCGCCTTTGCCCTTTTGTGAACCGCGCCCCCTCCTTCCCAACAACAGAGAACAGTTTCTGAAGCGCCTCGTTGTTTTGAAACAGACATTAGACAAAAAACAAGACATGAAAGAACATTTCATAGAATTCATGGAAAAGATTTTTGCAAATGGCCAAGCAGAACTCGCTCCAGAGCTAGAACCAGGTGAAGAATGTTGGTACCTACCAATATTTGGAGTGTAACACCCCCAGAAACCGGGCAAAATCTGAGCTGTGTTCGATTCAAGCGCCCAGTTTAAAAGGCATCTCACTAAACAATACTCTACTTAGGGGACCTGACTTGAATAATACGCTGCTCGGTGTTCTTTTGCACTTTAGGTAGCAGTTACTGTGGATGTAGAACAGATGTTTTACTGCTGCTTCAGAGTCAAAGAAAGCAACAGAAACTATCTCCGGTTCCTACGGTTGAAAGACAATGACCTGAACAAAGAAATAACAGAGCTTTGCATGAAGGTCCCAGTTTTTGGGAACAGACCGTCCCCAGCTATTGCTATCTATGGACTGAGACGAGCTGCTGAGGCGGGACAAGAGGATCACGGCTCAAATGCTAAACAATTTATCTTCCGCAATTTCTATGTGGATGATGGACTAGCCTCTATGTCCAATGAGAGCGAAGCCATTAAACTTTTGACTGGAGCGAGAAACATACTAGCTGAATCAAACAAACGGCTTCACAAAATTGCCTCAAATGTCAGTCGAGTCGTGAATGCATTTCCACCAGAGGAACGAGAAACAGATCTAAAGGATTTAGATCTGGATGTGGACCCCCTGCTTCTCCAACGAAGTCTTGGAGTGGGTGGGAACTTAGAAAATGACTTTTTTACGTTCCGAGTAGGAAAAGACACTAAGCCATTCACCCGCAGAGGCATATTGTCTGTTGTAAATAGCCTCTACGATCCCCTAGGGTTTGCTGCCCCAGTGACAATTCAGGGAAAAGCACTGTACAAGGAGCTAACTTTAGAACAACAGGACTGGGATGAATCTTTACCAGCACACAGGGAGGCAGAGTGGGCAAAATGCAACGACTTACTTACTGCTCTCCAAGATCTTCAAATCTACAGACACTTTGTACCCGTTACATTGTCACAAACTCAAACAAGAGAACTATGTATCTTCTCGGATGCTTCAACAATGGCGATAGCAGCTGTGGCTTATCTAAGGGTTCTTGACACAGACGGTCAATGTCATGTTGGGTTTATGATGGGTAAATCTAAACTGCACCATCTTCTGCCCACACAGTTCCACGCTTAGAACAGTGCGCAGCTGTTTTAGCAGTTGAACTTGCTCAGCTGATTATTGAGGAAAGTGACATTAAGTTTCAAGCAGTCAACTTTTACACTGACAGTCAAATAGTTCTCGGGTGCATTCACAACAGCACTCGTCGATTCTATGTTTACGTAGCTAATAGAGTCGGTCAGATCCGCAAGTCAACCAGGCCAGATCAATGGCATCATGTAGCCACGGACCAAAACCCAGCAGATCATGGTACTCGGCTTGTTCTCGTATCTCAACTGCAATGCACATATGCAATACAGAGCAGTGCAACAAAACTGGAAGCTTTGATCTTGTAGACCCATCAGCAGACATAGAAATACGTCCTCAAGTAATCGTCTTAGCAAGAAACGTCAATGAAAACAAGCTCGGCTCTCAGAGATTTCAACGTTTCTCAACCTGGAATTCTTTGGTTAGAGGACTACAAGCCCTCATTTGCTTCTCAAAGTTGTTTTCAAAAGCTGCACATTCAGACAAATGCGAAAACTCAAACAGCACAGAGCACTTGCAAGCAAAAACAGTAATTATCAAGTGTGTTCAGCAGGAGATGTTTGGAGAGGAACTCAAAAGACTTTCTGAAAGAAAAGAGATACCCTCACACAGTCCCTTTGAACAGCTTGATCTCTTTATTGATATTGAGATATTTCTGACCTAGAAAAGCATCCCTTGTTAATCCCAGGTTCTCATTATGTAGCAGTTCTCCTAGTCAGACACTACTACAATCAAGTTGCTCATCAACGTAAACCCTGGTAGTGACACTATAGTGACGACAAAAACAGTTGAACGTGCTCCACAGCACATAACAAGTAGCGTAAAACAAGGAAGAGACCTGGGAATGGCATGCCAGCAAATTGTTGAGAGCCAGATTAGAACTCACGCCGCTGCGGCCTGCCCCACATGGCAGGCATACTGTATGTGTGAAGTATGGATTTAGCTAAGGGGTGTCTCGAGCGAGATCACAGTACAATATACGCGTCTGAAGCAGCAGTTCTCTGAGAACAACCACGCCTCTGTGTGGCGTGGGCTCAGGTTTCTCACCAATCATAAACCTCGAGCCCCCCCTCCTGCAGATAATCGAAAACTGGCTGAGCAACTTAACACCTTCTATTCCAGGTTTGATGTGACCACCCCCTCCCCCACGGTGGCCACCTCTACCAACCCAACCCTGATCCCCCCCACCACTCTCTCAGTTCAGGAACAGGATGTAAACAGGCTATTTCGGAAATCCAACCACCGAAAAGCTGCTGGACCAGACGGGGCTTCTCCTGCCACTTTAACACACTGCGCAGGAGAGCTGGCCCCCGTCTTCACTGACACTTTTAACACCTCCCTGGGGTCATGCCACATCCCAGCCTGCTTTAAATCTGCCATCATTGTCCCTGTCCCGAAGAAGCCCCGGATCACTGGACTTAATGACTACAGGCCTGTGGCGCTGACGTCTGTAGTCATGAAGTCATTTGAACGCCTGGTCTTGCCCCATCTCAAGTCCTTCACCTCCTCCCTGCTGGACCCCCTGCAGTTCGCCTACAGAGCCAACAGGTCTGTAGACGACACAATCAACCTGGCACTCCACTTCCTAGTTGTGGACTTCAGCTCTGCATTCAACACCATACTCCCTGCTCTGCTCCAGGACAAGCTCTCCCAGCTCATCGTGCACGACTCCACCTGCAGGTGGATCACTGACTTCCTGACGGATCGGAGGCAGTACGTGCGGCTGGGGCAGAATGTCTCAGACACTCAGACTATCAGCACAGGCTCTCCACAGGGCTGTGTACTTTCTCCTCTGCTCTTCTCCCTGTACACAAACTGCTGCACCTCCAGCCACGACTCCATAAAATTGATCAAGTTGACCATCAGCTCCCTTATCAAGAAGGCCCAGCAGAGGAGTACGTCCTGCGGCAGCTGAGGAAAGCAATCCGGACCAGAACCTCCCGCCATAAGAATAGTTTCTTTCCCTTTGCCGTTGCACCTGCCACTTTAACTGCAACTATATATGTATATATATCCATCTTCTTCCACTTATCCGGGGTCGGGCCCGGAAATTTCCTCCTGCTTCTCTGGGGATCATGAGGTGTTCCCGGGCCCGGACCACATCACTGAAGACACTGCACCGATCAGCCTGTCAATCTCACGCTCCATCCCCAAGACCCCAAAATACTTGAACTCCTCCACTTGGGGCAAGGACTCTCCACCCACCTGGAGGGGGCAAGCCGCCATTCTCTGGTCAAGAACAATGGCCTCAGATTTGGAAGCGCTGATCATCATTTCAGCTGCTTCACACTCGGCTACAAACGTCCTAGTGCATGTTGCAGGTCCAGGTTCAATGGAGCCATCGGGACAACATCATCTGAAGAGATGAGATCCTGTGGTCCCCAAACCAGACACCCTCCAAACCCTGACTGCGCCTAGAAATTCTGTCCATAAAACCAATGAACAGAACCGGTGACAAAGGGCAGCCCTGGTGGAGAACAATATGCTCTGTGAACAGGTCTGATTTACTGCCGGTAATGTGAATACAGTTCCTGCTCTGGTCATACAGGGGCCGGACAGCCCTGAGAAAAGGGCCCTGGACCCCATACTCTCGGATCACTTCCCAAAGGACACCACAAGGGACACAGTCGAAAGCCTTCTCCAGATCCACAAGCACATGTGGACTGGTTTGGCAAACTCCCATGAACCCTTGAGCACACAATGGAAATTATAGATCTGGTCCAGTGTTCCATGACCAGGAGGAAAACCACACCACTTCCTCCTGAATCCGAGGTTCGACTATAGGTCAGATTCTCCTCTCCAGTACCCTGGAATAGACCTTACCGGGGAGGCTGAGGAGTGTGATCCCTCTGTAGTTGGAACACACCCTCCGGTCCCCATTCTTGAACAGAGGGACCACCACCCCAGTCTGCGAGTCAAGAAGCACTGTCCCCGACTGCCACGTGATGTTGCAGAGACGTGTCAGTAAAGACAGTCCCACACAATCCAGAGACGTATTCAGGACGGATCTCCTCCAGCCCTGGAGCCCTGCCACAGAGGAGTTTGCAAACAACCTCAGTGACTTCAGCTGACAGGGGGATAGTATTTCATCCACTGTCCAACGACGTCTCCACCTGCACCATAAAGAGGGTTGGTGAAGCACTGTTTCCCCCTCCTGAGGTGTCAGACAGTTTGCCAGAATTTCTTTGAGGTTGATCGATAGTCCTCCTCCATGTTCTCCCCGAACTCCTCCCAGCCCCAGATTTTTGCCTCTTCAACAGCCAAAGCTGCAATGCACTTGGCCTGCCGATACCTCTCAACTGCTTCAGGAGTCCCACAAGCCAAAGCGGCCTGTTAGGCCTCCTTCTTCATACTGACAGCATCCCTTACTTCCGGAGTCCACCATCAGGTTTGGGGATTGCTGCCGGGCAAGCACCTGCAACCTTGCGACCACAGCTCTGAGAAGCCGCATTGGCAATGGAGGTTGAGAACATGGTTCACTGGGAGTCAATGTCCCCAACCTTCACCAGGATCTGGGGAAAAGCTCTCCCGGAGGTGTGAGTTGAAGACCTTGCTGACAGAGGGTTCCACCAGATGTTCCCAATAGACCCTCACAATGCGTTTGGGCCTGCCAAGTCTGTCCTGCTTCCTCCTCCGCCAGCGGATCCATCTCACCACCAGGCGATGATCGTTTGACAGCTCCGCGCCTCTCTTCACCCGAGTGTCCAAAACACGCGGTCGAAGGTCAGATGACACGACAACAAAGTTGATCATTGACCTCCGGCCTAGATTGTCCTGATGCCACCTGCACTGATGGACACCCTTGTACTTGAAATTTTCAGATTTCACTTTTTTTCAATTTGAGACCTCCAATGACAAACAATACTTGAATTGAAATTATTACTGCTTTGTCCTCTCCCTATCATATAAAATCCCTCGTATTGAAATGTACGCCTCTGCTGCAGTTTGCAAAGCTCAGCACCTATTCCGACACAGTGCAGGCTCCCGAGCATTTTTCAACTGCCACAGGAAATGGCAGAGACTGAATAAGGGGGGAAACAATGCAATAATATGGAGCCCAACATCATTACTAACTCAGGCTAAAATCTATTTAACACGTTGTGGGTAAATCGAGCATTAAGAGCGCTGAGTCTCCAGGGGAAGGCTGCCGGGTGAAAGACTTTATGCAAAAGAAAACACAATTCAGAGTCACTTAAATGAAGGCGGCTCTCCCTCATGCAGAGAGGGAAGAAAGTAAGTTATATGAGGTTTTAGGAGCCATTTCTAAGGCATTAGTAGTATTAATTTATCTTTTAAAACTTTGTAATGATGAGGGAGCTTTGGACAACAGCTGGTGAGTTGCAATTTTGCATTACAAAAGACTTTGGGTGGACAATATTTTGTGCTGGTATTGGTGATAAAGTTGCAGAGAATTTACACCATATAGTTCCAGTATCATTCCTTGTTTTTTGTCAATGCATCATCAACTTTGCGACGCAAACTGGATTGTCAAGGTTTGGTTTTCAAATTCACGAGACTCCATCTCGAACGGCTGTCGGGCTGATCTGTCCGAGACCACTCAACTTTTGGTGTGGGCTGGGAAATGTGTTTTTGACCAAAACACTTTGTCTTACTAACGAGGAACCAAGAATAAGAAACTGCAGATATGATGCTAAATATTAATTTTAACCCAAAACGATATTGTTTTAATATCGAATCATGTCAATTGGCTGCTGCTGCGATTGGCTAAAACTCTCTCCTCTTCCCACATGCTATTGACAGGAGCCAGGTGTCTTTTTAAACATACTGGAATATTGAAGTAAACTGAAGTAAACCCATATCGGACCATCCTTATTAAAGTATATATTAAGTACTATATGAAGAATTTTAGCAAGCTGCTCAAGTCGGTCTATCTATTAGCGACACACAGGGACGTGTGCGACACGCTGAGAAAAAAATCAAAAGATTGACAGATCGTATCATGGGAAATCGTAAATCATTTGGTAGGGGTTTTTGAATCGAGAGGTCCACAGTCGATCCTCTGTCTGTAAAAACATGTGTCAAAACATGGTTTATAGCAAAGATATTTTAATATTATCTGTGTTAAATGGCACAGATTAAACATCTGTATAGTTTATCTTCATAAAAAAAGCCGTATTTATTTTTTTTTGGAAAGACTAAATCAAATTGAACCAAAAATCGAGATAGAGCAGTATGAGAAAAAATAGATACATATTATTTCCCCCCCACTCCCTCACCAACCCAAAACATCACGATGGGCAAATCCTCCAAGATAATCTAGATTGCAATACACATTGTATGTGTATATTTTTCTGTTGACAACAAAATAAAATTAAAAAACAATACAAACAATCTATATATGATAATATTGTCTTTATATTGGGTGCTATACATGATAAAAAAATATATATATATAACTTTACAAAATCAAAACTAGTCACTTAAAAGCTCCACTGTACATACTTTGAGTAGTGGTATTGGAAGAGTGTAAAGAAAACTTTTTTACACTGTTTTCAGCATGTAAGATGACAGCTAGAGGTGAAGAGTTCATATCTTCTAGCGGGATGATCTTCTAGCTTTTAAAAAGTTGAATTCACAAATTGTTAAGTTCGAAGATACTCAAACTGTCAGTCCATGCAGTCTGTTGTTGTAAGAAAATAGTGGGAAATGCAGAAAACTATCAAAATTAATGTATAGCTTTACAGAAATCATCAAACTCACCAACAAAAAGAACAAGAAAGAGTATATAATTATTGTCTATAAATGCAAACTAGAAATTCCTTTGTACCAACTCAATATTAGTGTCTGTTATGGGTAATAAAGATATTAAATTAAATCGTTCAAGCTAAATCTGTTCAGGGGCCTGACTAAGAGCTTACTATAGATCAGGGCTATTCAACTTAAGGCCCGGGGGCCAGATCAGGCCCTCCACACGATCTGATCCGGCCCATGACCCCTCCTCCAAGATACAAATATAAATTTTATATATATATATATATGTAACACGGTGCACGGTGGCAGAGCGGTTAGAGCTCTTGCCTCCCAAGAAGGAAATCATGGGTTCGATACCTGGGCAAACATTACATCACATGATCTCTCTGGGTGGAGTCTGCATGTTCTCCCCGTGTTACCGTGGGTTTTCTCCGGGTTCTCCAGCTTCCTCCCACCGTCCAAAGGCATGCATGTGTTAGGTAAATTGGCCCTAGTGAATGAGTGTGAGAGTGAATGTGTGTCTATGTCTCTGTGTTAACCCTGCGAGTTGGCCCTAAGGCCCAAAGGTACTGGGATAGGCTCCAGTCACCCGTGACCCCTAACGGGAACAAGCGGTAGATAATGAATGAATGGTTAAATTCTGGGTTAGTTCTAGTTTAAACCTGGTTTGGTGCTGGCTTAGTCCTTATTTAATTCTGCTTTAGACCTGGTTTAATTATGGGTTAGTCTTGGTTCAGACCTGGTTCGTACCTGGTCTATCCGGCCCAGAGGCCACGGCCCATCATCAAACAATATGATTTGTTTTTTCCTCATGGCTGATGCTAATACCAATATTTTAGAATCCAGCGCAGCCAATGCCTGGGAAGATTCGTCAATATTTTTGGGCCGACGTGGGACAGTTTTTGATAATTTTCCACAAAATATATAATTTGAAACTATATGATTATGAAGTATAATCCTAATTTTTCACCATTCCGAGACCCATGGGTACATATTATTCCGTGATACTAAAATATCCTCACACTCGTGTATTCCTCTTGGCACATCTCTGTTTCTAGTTGTCGTCGCTCGCCCGCTCTGCTGTCAGAAGAGAGCGAGGGAGTGCGGCGTCTCTCCCGGCGGGTGAGCCGTATCAGATGACCGCAGAGTGTGATCACAACACTGTTTGCTCATTCAACGGGCGGTGTGTTGATCCCGATAGGCCACAACACTGCAGCTGTGTTACATAGATAAGTCTGAGTTCTGTTGGGCCTGTACGTGCTGACTGGACCGGCTTAGCTTGTGGTCCAGGTATCACCTTTAGGTTCAACTGGTGCACAGGTGTTTGGAGATGTGAATTTTAGGTGCATTTAAAGATATGTTACTTTCCAAGCAGTTGGCGGACCATGGTGTTTTTGTTGATCAAAATACCTTGAAAAACATGCATTCTTATTGAGGCATGTTTCCGCTGGTTCATATTGAAATGGATTGGTATGGTCCGAAAGTATCTCCACTGTCTTAAGGCAAGGCAAGGCAAGGCAAGGTAAGTTTATTTGTAGAGCATAATTCGTACACAAGGCAATTCAAAGTGCTTCACCAAACAGGAAAAATGCATTAAAAACCCAAAACAGTTTAATGCATAAAAGAAAATACTGCAAATAGGATTCTTTCAGTCATATGCACAGCCAAACAAAACAGTTTTTAGCTTGGATGTGAACAATGCCAGAGTAGAGGCCTGTCTCACATCCTCAGGAAGACTGTTTCAGATTTTAGCTGCATAAAACTGAAACCCCATGTTTAGTCCCCATGTTTAGTCCTGACTCTGGGCACCAGCAGGAGGCCAGTCCATGTTTAGTCCTGACTCTGGGCACCAGCAGGAGGCCGGCCCTTGTTTAGTCCTGACTCTGGGCACTAGCAAGAGGCCGGTCCATGTTTAGTCCTGACTCTGGGCACCAGCAGGAGGCCGGCCCTTGTTTAGTCCTGACTCTGGGCACCAGCAGGAGGCCGGTCCTTGTTTAGTCCTGACTCTGGGCACTAGCAAGAGGCCCTACCCTCCAAAGCGGACCCTAGCCTCCAAAGCAGACCCTAGCCTCCAAAGTGGTCGGGCTCCTGGAAGGAGTGAGATGATGATGAGAGAGAATGCAAAAAGCAGATATAAACGTCATCAAACGCTGACTTATATGTTAAGCTAACAGACTAGCACTCATTAGTATCAGCTGTTTCCTTTTTATTATTATGATTGTTTTTAATTATTATATACTGTATATTATATACATTATATTTCCAGAGCATAATGCATCTAGCATCAGCCAAACCCTATATGTACATAAAGAGAAGTTAAAAGGCACCGTGGAGGTGCAGCAGAGTGAAATAAATGCAGAAAAAGCAGATGATGAATCTGAAGCATGTTTCTTGTTTACTCTAGCTTTCGCCACGTCTCACAGATCAAGTATTCATCCTTTGAGATCTCATGACTTATATTGCAGTCGCACCATGCCTACACAGAGCCAGGTTTTGTTCCCTCTCTGTGGACAAAAAAACACACTTTTTAAATGAATGCCTTTGAAAGTTTCAAAGCACTTGTTAAAAAGACTACCCAAAATGCCAGCGCTGTTGCTTGGCATAATTTTATTCCATATTTGTGTGGTTTATACATTTGTTTTATTTAGTGTTTTATTGACATTTTAGCTAGATATTCTCTTAATGTATGTTTTATGTGTTTTTTGTATTCAACGAGGTACTTGCCCTGTATAAAAACCAAAAACTGGTGCCGTTTTAGTGTATTGCTGAGATCGGACTAATGATTCAAAAGTGTAACTCATGTACACTTTTGATTTTATATATAAAGGAAACATTTGTTATGTTTTGGTTTGCCTCTACTATGAGCATGGAAATGTATGCTCGGGGAAACCGGAGTGGGGATGCAAGTGCCAGCTGAAACTTGGCTTTACTCTGAGCGGCCTCGCCTCTCCACAGACCTGATAGAACATTTCAGGCAAAGGAATAACATCTGCATGAAAGCAAGCAATAGACTGTCCACCAAAAAAGTTAGTTAGTTAAATATGCCCCTTTTCCTTGAGATTAAAAACTTTATTTGGATGCATCTGTTGATGGTAGGCATTTGGGGGCTTTTTCCTCCAAATCATTTCAAATTGACCCAGTTTCACAAAATATCTCATTTGCCTCTTTCTCCCTTCAATAATTCTCACATTCTGTATGGTTGTATGTGATGATGAAGTGCCTTGTCTCCTGATCCAATATGGCAGGGAATGGTTGTGGGTGTGATTTCCAGCAGGCTTTGCCCAGTGGCTTCTCTCCACTGCGAGTGCTGTCAGAGCGATTTCAGGGCCCCCCGCCGCGAGCCCACTGCCCAGCTCAAGATGGCTGCACAGCTAGCATTGTCTCGGAGTGTGAATGTTACACTGTTAAGCATGCAAACATACACTCACGCAATGGCACAGGCTGGAGACAAGGAATCGAAGAAGATGGTAAAAAAAAAACAAAAAAAACTGTGCAAAAAGAAAATCAATTTCAGTTCAAATTAGAGGTTGTTTTGATTTGAACGTTAACATTTTGATTGAACGTGTCATATCTTGTTGATATTAATGTTTTAAATTTGTTTTTATTTTGTTCTCCAAGTATATTATTTATTACATTTGTTGCTGGAAGACAATTAAGATTTAACAAAAAAAAAACAATAAAGCAAAAATAACAAGAGTAAATACCACTGAACGATAATTCAACTTTAACCTTAATAAAGCATGAACAAAGACAATTCATAAAGAACAAAACATTTATTACGAATATGCAGGCTTTGTAACTAATTAAGGGGTTAGGGTCTAGTTAGAGTATGACTTAATCAGTTATAAACCTGAAAAAAAATGATTTCTTTATTATTAATTAAGTCTATGTTCATGCTTTGTTAAGGCTATTAAAAGTGCAAAGTGTTACCTAATAGTCAATTAAAACTAAAATAAACCACCAAAACAATATATATTATTTGTACTGATGAAGATATGCTTTAAGTAATTCCCACTGTTAATAATAATTGATTCTTTTTCTTCATAACACCATGCCAAAGTGCTCATTATTCACAGAGAGGGGCTGAATGTTGCAGAACTTGTGGTTGCCATGTGTTCTGGGACTGTCCCGTTGCACAGAAATACGGGGCCGAAATGAACAAAGCAATGTGGACTATTTTTGGACACCGCCATCCCATTCAATTTTGGAACATGTATTTGGGCCTCAGAACCCCTGCCATGGGCACGATGGATGGATATTTTTTGGAACATACTTCTGGCAGCTGGGAAGAAGATCACACAAAAAAAATTATGACACAAACTGCACCAACGATTAAGGACTGGACTGATATCATATTCAACATATGCAATATGGATACAAAAAATAAAAATAAATCACTTTTGGACTCAATCTGAAAACGGAAACATTTGACAGAAAGTGAACTAAATGGGACCCCTATTTTCAACTTAATACGCTTTAATTTTCTTTTCTTTGGCTGCCACCCCCTCCTTATTTTCTCATTTGTATTTTTGTACTTAGTTTGTTTCTCTCTGGTCCTGCCCAGTTTTGTTCTTGTTGTTGTATGTTGTAAGCATATACTGTGAGTAATGTTTAAAGTTCAAGTTTAAAGAAGTCACACTTATGCTTTTTTTCAGGTATTTAGTATGAAACTATATCATACAGGACATAGGTCATTATTGTACATAGTGTTCATTGTAAACTGTAATACTGGTCTCAAATGGTTTAACAATGTAAACTGGTCTATTGCATTCCAAATTCCAACCCCTAAAACCCTACTATGTATCACTCAGAATCAGAAAAGGTTTATTTCCATTGTCAATGAACAAAATTCACAAACATAGGAACTTGTTTCGGCGTTAAGGTGCCAGAACTGTTGATGAAAATCCCATGTTCAGGGATGAAACATATCCAAGTACAACTGACAGTATCTAACAGGTTTAAAACCTCATGAAGGTCGATAGGTTATTTTTTGCGTTAAACCGATAAAACCTTGATCTAAAAGTATTCAAAACATGTTTTTGTATGTCCAAAAAAGAAGTGGTTTAATTAAATAGCTTTCCACAATACAAAACAAGAATGGTAAGTCCCTGAATTCTAATTAATTTGATATGTTACAGTTAACACCCCTTAATGATGTCAGTGACTTTCTGTGCAGATGAATAACGTTGATGAAGACATTTAGCAGATCAATTAAATGAGCCATTAATTTGAGCGGGACTCTTAAAACAGCGGACAGCGTGGAACAAGGCTCAAGCTGTGATTCGAGAAATACTTTATTGGATTTTTATGGTAGACTTTAAATCATGAATTAGGGTGAACCTAGGACATTCCCATCGTGAGCTCAATGCCCAGACCATACGGTGAAGAGTTTGTAACTTCTCCCTGTGACTTGATGGAGGAATTTTTAGTTTGTAGACAAAACCCAAGTACCCTCCAAGGTACACCTGACAGTGAACCTTGCTCTCCACCAGGTTCAGGTACCAACTTTTATTTCTTCAAACTCAAGAAAAGTGTATTTATTGTAAAAGCGGCTATAGGGGTGAAAATAGACATAGTGAAGGAAATTGTCTTTTTGTTGCTAAATTGACCTATTAAAGCATTGTTCCTTCATTAAAAAACATTTATAGTTAACTTAATTCATGCTTGTTTCTTTCATCCTGTTTACAAGCACATCTTCTCTGAGCTTCACAAATCACTCCTTTAAATTTTCCCCGGACTGATGTGTCACAAGTAAAAACCAGTCCATAAACCAGCACCTTTAGTCAATTTGAGGTCAAACAGTGTGCACAAAAATTGCATGGCTCTATCAGCGTAGCATTCACGTTGCCTAAGGGCTTCATTTATATCTATTTTTTGTTCATCCCACCACTGACAAAATACCTTATTGGAAACGGAGGTCTAGTTTGTAAATTGTGTTTTCCAAATAAGTTAAAACATGTAAAATACTTATCCCAAAGTGACAAAAAGCTTGTTTAAATTATAAAAATTCACAAGAATACATAATATGTTCACTTTATACAATTTTGAGTTGGATGAGCACCATGAGCATGCAACTGCCAGTGACAGATCATTTTATCCAATCAGAGATGAGAATTGCGTTAAAGCAAGACTAACCCAGAGTTGTTTCTCTGTCATGGTTCAACATCAGTGCGAGAGAAGGGAAGCGAGTGGATACAAGAGTTCATCCATAAACGTATTCTTCACTTATCAGAATCAGAATCAGAATCAGGAAGGGGTTTATTGCCATTGTCAATGAACAAACTTCACAGACATAGGAACTTGTCTCGGCCTTAAGGTGCAACACAAAACACTGAGCAATAATAAAACAACATATATTCAATCAAACAAAAGGGCATGCATTTAAGGGACAATTTAAATTTCTATAGTATAAAATAAAAAATAAAAAATAAAAAATAATTTTAAAAAAACGTATGAACTTATGGTTCAAAAACAGTACTTGCGTATCTTACTCGAAACAGTAAAACAAATACGATTTACCGCCTGCTGCCACAATACAACACCTCCCAATTAAAATAAAACCTGCTACCCGACTTTACCTCCACTGCAGATACCAGGAGAGTGACTAATTAGCTTCATTATTTTTTTGGCCCATATTCTTTATTTGACAGGATAGTACAGCCTAAAATGAAGATGAAACTGAGGAATGACTTGTCCATCAGTCAGTGTCGACCAATACACAGAAGTAATCCGAAGTAAAAATATGAATAATACATAATGACATAGGTGTACGGGCTATTGCTGTGTGATACTATAGACGACACTCTATGTAAGGTACAGCACAGAGCAGGAGAGGAGCTGGAGACAGCACTGAGAAGACCCCAACATGAGCACTCGGTGAAGTGCCTTATCTTTAACAGTATATATTAAAAGATGACTGACAAGTGGATGCAGCTTTACTATAAACAAGAAGGTATTAAAGTATTGTGATATATGGTATACATACGAAACGATACACCGTTACCGTGTGACAGTAAGTGGCAAAACTATGAATACTGTCCCTGCCTTAGTCGTTAGATACATTGACACTTAAAAGAGATATTAAATGTGTAAATCCAATAGTGTGCCCGAGGCAAAGTCTGACACATTTCTCAAAATATTTTCATGGCTGGTTCCACTGAGAACCACTGACACAGGATTTGGTGACCAGCAGCAAGTGTTAAGCCAGTATTTAATAAGACTAGCCAGTTGTTATAATAATACAGACATAAAAAAAAAAAAAACCTATGTTAGGAGATGATAAGTCTGATATGTTAGTGCTTTTGGATTAATTACATCCAAAATACACCAAATTACAGGCAATTACGTCTGTTTTGTGCACATGCTAATTTCCATGCTAATGCTATACTGTTGAGGCAAAAGCAGGCACACAAGCAAATGAACAACGTGAAAAATAATAAACTATGCCTGAAAAAGCCTTTTATACTTTTATATATATGCCTATACCTTTAAAAAAAAAAAAAAAAGAATTTCAGACAATTCCATAACAGAAGACCTTTTAACCTCCACCAACACCACTATACAGGAGTGACAGATTTGCCTCATTTGCAACTGGAGCACTTCTAACTTTTATAAGCCTGGAGATTTGTTAGCTCTGGCTGTCCGAGTCCTGACCAATTTGCCGGACAGCTATTTTTTTTCAACCCCCTCCCCCACCGCCGCCGCCGCCGCCACTCCCGCTCCCCGAGGTCAGTGCGGATGAAGCCGTGATGGCAGCTAATAAATTCAATAAATTATTCCGAAACCCTGTTGTAGCGGCCGCGGCGCACTGGCAGCCCGGAACTACTTCAACCTAAATTGCAGCCGATCTAAAAAAAAAAAAAAAAAAAAAAAACAACAAGAACAACAAAAAACTCAGGGTCCCCGGTACACCTGTTCGTAATTAAGCGTTCCCGGGGGAGGGATTAACAGCCCGCGCGCAAGTGTGTAGCGGGGGCCGGTGCGGCATTATGGGAAACAAGGTCATTATTTTGAGCGTATCCGAAACAGCATGGGAGTAGATGGTGTTGGTGCTGTTTTTAGTGTAAGCAAGTGCGGCTGTTGCGTTGCGGACACTGCACTTCGGGCGAGGGGCTCGGAGCGGAGGAAATCGTTTCAAAAGGAGGGACGACATACCGCCAGATATTTACGAAAATGATGAAATTGTTTATATGTTGCTAATGAATAATGTTAATTTAGTAACGCTTGAGTCAGGGCATAATAGATTAAAACACGTTGTTAGAAATGCACAGAAACCACTCGAAGCTTAACCTACACTGTAATAATACATTTTGTGCTGTAAATCGCAAAATAACCCTCTAAATAAATACATACATAAATGGAGTTGAGTGCTGAACGCCTCTACTGGTTTGTAAGGGAAACAAATAACCTTTAGAGCTAAAAAGCTGATTTCTTGGTGAAGTGACTGTGACAGGTTGGACCAGTGCTTCTCGAATGTTTTCTGGTGTACCGGCCTTAGAGGGTAGATAAATGATCCATGCCCCCCACAGCCTCGATGTATTTTGTTACTGCACAAACGCCTACATTAACCTGAAATAACAGTAGACTAATGTTTTTATTCTATAAATGCATTTTTATCTTTCATTGAAGCCGTGAACTGACACAACACAGAGCCTCACTGCTCTGCAAATGGGCCTCCTCTCAGCTCCCTGTCTCTCCTCTTCTCACCTTCCTGTCTCTCCTCTCCCTCTCTCAGCTCCCTGTCTCTCCTCCTCCCAGGACCCCTTGTCTCTCCTCTCCCCCTCTCAGCTCCATCTGTCTCTCCGCCTCTCAGCTTCCTCTGTCTCTTCTCCTCTCAGCACACTCTGGCTCTCCTCTCCCGCTCTCTGCCCCCTCTGTCTTTCCTCTTCTCAGCACACTCTGTCTCTCCTCTCCTCCTTTCAGCGTCCTCTGTCTCTCCTCCCAGCCCCCTCTGTCTCTCCTCTCCCTCTTTCAGCCCCCTTTGTCTCGCCTCCTTTCAGCTTCCACTGTCTCTCCTCTCAGCCCCCTCTGTCTCTCTTCTCCTCCTCTCAGTGCCTTCTGTCCCTAAAAGCTCATGGTAAATACCATCACTAAAAATACAAGGAACATTTCTGAATTGGAAACAACATATCCATTGTTAACCATTTAAAAAAAACAAACACACAATTTCTCTAAAGCACACGCAAGCAGAAGGCTGTCTTAAAAAAATGTGTTCTTCCGCCTCTCATGTTGCTAACAACATCCACCTGCGACTCCACCTGCTCCTCAGACCGGTGCACTGGAGCTTCTGGGACAGTGTTTGGCCAAAGGTTACCAACACCAGCCTGTGCGCACTGGAGGTGACAAAGCAGCCTGTTCTCAGCCCACAGAGCACAGCCACTGAGGTGTGCTTCAGAGGAAGGAACAAGTAAAGATGAGCAACAATTATTTTGACATTTTACGTCATTACAGTAGCTTTCTTGGTATAAATTGCATATATTTAGTTCTTTATTTGAGTTATTTTACTTGCTATAATAGATACAGTCTGCAACGCGACATATTAGGGGAAGTGGACATGCAACTTTTTCCTTCCAAATTATGTGTATTTTAAGCACAACTAATTCAAATCGAGTCACAACCGAGTCTTAATAGAGGTTGGTGATGTGGCGTTACCTCAGAAAAGTAATAAGATTGTTCTGTAGATGTTTAAAATACAGCAGGCGGCAATAGCATGGCACTAGCGTTTATCCCGCAGCTGCTGTTAGCATTCTCGGATATTTACGTGTACTTGGGCACACCACTTTATTCTTCGCCATGTGTTCATATCTGTATTTGGCACAATATAACTCCCACAGTCTGCATTTGCTTTCAATTTACTCATATAGCATGGAATAACTTAAAAACGTATACGCTGACAATCAACACATTGTTTTGTTCTTTTTTTTTCATTTTGATTTTTGGGGAAATGGTAGCATATACTTCATCAATTCTCCTCTAAAATGACAGATGGTATAACGCACACTGACTGATGACAGCCTCTGAAACCTGCTGCTGTTTTAACTATAATAGGAAGAGTGTGGTAAGTACTGTTTATACGACGTTAAAGGATTGGCTGGTTGTTATGGACGATACACTTCATGCATTATGTTTTCCCATTTGTGATCCATTACAGTCGGAGAAAAACAACAGTGAAATTGGTCATGCATATTTAATAACTAACTATTTATACAGAGTTTAGATTATGTGCACTTTATTATTGATTCCCCTAGTGTTCCGCTGTATGGCATTTATCTCATGTATCGCCGTGAAGATAAGCAGGGGGCGCCACAATGTTAAGTTACAGGTCGGCATTCTGCAGTTAAATGAATGCTAATTCCATGTCGCAGAATGAGACACTAACATTATTTGGAGAATGGATTATAAGAAGCACTCCTGTTTCCCCCCATCAACCCAAAACCGAAGATAATCCTCCAGCTGAGGTGGTGCTGACCAAGTCGAGCTCAAAATCTGCAGATGGGCCCCCAAGCGCTGTACTGTGGCGCCCACTACTCCTGACAAGGTTTCCCTGGCGGCTTTGAAGGATTATCAATTTCCCAAAAAGGGAAATAAAGTGTATTTTTATTTTATTTCCTTCGCCTTAACCTATGATTCTAAGTTATTAAATGCCTTGTGTGTGAATCATAACGCCTATTCTTGCAGAACATATTTTTCTTAAATGTTTAAACTGCAAGTATCATGCAGGAATGCACCATGCTGTAAAAGTTACATCTACTTTTTAATTCTAATAACCTTGTTATCTGCACCTCACAAATATACCTATGTAGTTGTTTATTGTGAAATACTGACAAAAAGACAAAAAGTCCAGCGTTTACAATAAGGTTTAACAACTCTCTTTTAATTTTAAAAACATTTTTCAAAAGCTTACAGGCACAGCAAGATTAAAGTTGTGTTTCACTCCATCTACTTTTTTTTATATTTAAATCAATAGCACGTCGTAGGCGGAGGAGGTATACAGCCGGTATTCAACACCACAGTGTATTCCATAATGAAGCGCCCTCATGCTGGGTACATTTGAGCTGTACAAGAGAGAGCACTTTCATGCCGAACACTCAGCTCCATGTTTATTCATATCCTTGTAAATACATTTGAAAAATAAATTATACTTCAGGGTAAAAATGTAGCAGATGCTCATTTGAAAGAGATGTTTGTAGTAGTGAACCAGTGAGATTTAAATACAGAGGCAACAACAGGCGTACGACTAAGCATCACCGATCAGATAGTGGTATTTCAACTGGTAGAGACTCAAATGAAGACAATATATGTGTTAAAGGATGATGAATGATACAACGATAGGTTAGGCATTCATAAGGCCGTGAGGGATGTGTTTGGAGGAGGCGATTGACGCAGGAGGAGACGCGTCTCTGTACGCTCCTCACCTGTACGCTCTTCACCTGTACGCTCCCTGTACGCTCCTCACCTGTACGCTCCTCACCTGTACGCTCCTCACCTGTACTCTCCTCACCTGTACGCTCCTCACTGTACGCTCCTCACCTGTACTCTCTCACCTGTACGCTCCTCACCTGTACGCTCCTCACCTGTACGCTCCTCACCTGTACTCTCCTCACCTGTACCTCCACCTACGCTCTCACCTGTACGCTCCTTCACCTGTACGCTCTCTGACACCTGTACGTCACTGTACGCTCTCTCAACCTGTACGCTCCTCACCTGTACGCTCCTCACCCTGTACGCTCCTCCACCTGTACGCTCTTCACCTGTACGCTCCTCACCTGTACGCTCCTCCACTGTACGCTCCTACACGCTGTCACGCTCCTCACGCTCCTCCCTGTACGCTCCTCCACCTGTACGCTCCTCACCTGTACGCTCCTCACTGTACGCTCTCACCTGTACGCTCTCACCTGTACGCTCCTCACCTGTACGCTCTTCTGTACGCTCACCTGTACGCTCTTCACCTGTACGCTCTATCACCTGTACGCTCCTCACCTGTACGCTCTTCACCTGTACGCTCCTCACCTGTACGCTCTTCACCTGTACGCTCCTCACCTGTACGCTCCTCACCTGTACGCTCCTCCACTGTACGCTTCTCCACTGTATGCTACTCACCTGTACGCTCCTCCACTGTACGCTCCTCCACTGTACGCTCCTCCACTGTACGCTCCTCACCTGTACGCTCCTCACCTGTACGCTCCTCCACCTGTACGCATCCTCCACTGTACGCTCCTCCCACTGTACGCTCCTCCACTGTACGCTCCTCCGCTCCTCACCTGTACGCTCCTCACCTGTACGCTCTTCACCTGTACGCTCCTCCACTGTACGCTCCTCACCGTACTCCTCAACCTGTAGCTCCTCACCTGTACGCTCCTCACCTGTACCTCCTCCACCGTACGCTCCTCACCTGTACGCTCTTTCACTGTACGCTGTACGCTCTCACCTGTACGCTCCTCACCTGTACGCTCTCACCCGTACGCTCCTCCACTGTACGCTCTTCACCTGTACGCTCCTCACCTGTACGCTTCCTCCACTGTACGCTCCTCACCTGTACGGCTCCTCCACTGTACGCTCCTCCACTGTACGCTCCTCACCTGTACGCTCCTCACCTGTACGCTCTCACCTGTACGCTCCTCACCTGTACGCTCTTTCACCTGTACGCTCTTCACACTGTACGCTCTCACCTGTACGCTTCACCTGTACGCTCTTCACCTGTACGCTCCTCACCTGTACGACTCTTCACGCTGTACGCTCCTCACTGTACTGTACGCTCACTGTACGCTGTACGCTCCTCCACTGTATGCTTTCACCTGTACGCTCTCCTCCACTGTACGCTCCACTGTACGCTCCTCCACTGTACGCTCCTCACCTGTACGCTCTCACCTGTACGCTCCTCACCTGTACGCTCCTGTACGCTCCTCCACTGTACGCTCCTCCACTGTACGCTCCTCACCTGTACGCTCCTCCTGCCACCTGTACTCTCCTCACCCTGTACTCTCCTCACCTGTACGCTCCTCCACTGTACGCTCTCCACTGTATGACTCTTCTCGCTACACTGTACGCTCTCACACTGTACACTCCTACTGCTACGCTCCTCACCTGTACGCTCCTCCACTGTACGCTGTACGCTCCTCACCTGTACGCTCCTCCACTGTACGCTCCTCCACTGTACGCTCCTCCACCTGTACGCTCCTCACCTGTACGCTCCTCACCTCCTCACCTGTACGCTCCTCACCTGTACGCTTCTCACCTGTATGCATCTCACGTGTACGCTCCTCACAAGGCTGTAATAAAATCCTCGCTATCCTCTGTCCCAGATTTGTCTTTTCGGCATCGCTGGTTCCAGGCAAACGCCCTCCGTCCCTCCGTCCCTCCGTCCCTCCGTCCCTCCGTCCCTCCGTCCCTCCGTCCCTCCGTCCCTCCATCCGTGCGCATCAGTCAGGATAAATGCGCAGAAGGCAGATTCTTCCGCCTATACGTTCATTGACGTGGTGTACGTTTTGTTTGAAGGAGACAGCCAGAACCAGACTTTGCCTATAGCCTAAGATTTAAATCTTATAAAAAAAACATTGGAGTGCTATAAAATTAGAGTAATCTGTAGGCCCACAACATCATCATCAGCAGAGGCACACGCACATATAACATCCTCTGCTCACACAATAAAGTCATGATCTGTGCCTCGATTTTTTATAGTAATAGTCTTTACATTTATGTTTTTATTCAGGCCAAGATAATTACAGAACCCTAAATATTTAAGCTATTTCATGATCTAATGGTCTGCCCACCACAAAGGTTGATAGTTTCTCTTAAAAATGGTTTGCCCCTGTAGTTCAAATATATATGCGAGCAAGTAATTTGGTTGTGTTTTTCTTTTCACTTTCTTAGCACAGCTCAAAAATCTTTACGGCCTACTTCTGTATTCCTGCAGCCTCACAGACTTTCCCCCCGAAGCCCGTTAGCACAGGTTTATTGACTACAGCTTTTATTTAAGTGTACCTTCCAGTGTATTAGAAGCTGTATTGTGCTACAACATCTTTATCAAATCCAGCCCAGATGCCTGTTTGGATGTGTGAGAGCTTTTGCATGAATGTCTAGATTTTATTCTTTTCCGTCTGAGAAACAATTTGCAGTCACCCTTGGTTCCTGACAAACAACTCACTTGAGCTTCCCATTGTTCATCCGCCGCAGCACAATCAGCGCTGACATCCGCGCTTCCTCATCACTCACCTCAAGCTGTTTGGAGAATTGCAGCTTTTAACTTTAAGGTAAAAAAAAAAGTATTCAGTACACATTATATTGACACTTTATGGTATAATACTGTGAAATAGTCATCGAAAGAAAAACTGGTCAGAGTAATAAAAATTCTGTGGTTTTATGGAAAAAAATAGGTAATTTAGTGACTTTCCACTAAGTTACCATAAAAGGTATGCCATGTACAAGTAATTTCAGTGAATTGTTTCTTTTATGCTTCTGTCTGCACTGATGTTTTTTTGTTTTTTTTATGTCTAACGGTTAATATTCAGAATGTTAAAAATATCACATGATGGCATATTTAGCACTGCCTGACCATATCACAGTACCCTACACACCAACAACGATCTCACTGTGAGAAATGTACCATAAACATAATGGTGGATCACTAGCCAGTAAATTAACTGTTATGTTTTAGCACTTTTACTAATTTGTGCTTTTTACCTCTAACCCAGTTATACCATGCAACAACCACTTTGCACTGGTGCCAATGCTAGCAAATATTGTTTTCACGATCAGGTTAAGGCTAGGATTAAGGTTAGTTTTAGAGGCAGGTCATTTGGTTAAGATTAGGGCTTTGTTGCTAACCTGGTCTCAGCAGAACTTTGCAGAGGGAAAAAATATAGCACTATATAGCCCTTTTTTGGAGACTCAAATATACTTTACATTGTGTTCACTCGACACTCAGCGATGGTAAGATACTACTGTAGCCACAGCTGCCCTGGGGCAGACTGGCACTCATTCATGCTAAGTCATGTGGCCGAGGAGACAACTAGAGCCACTGCCACCTTGATTCTCCCAAAAGTAACGTAAAGTAGCAACTGTGAGAAGTTTGCCGTTTTCTAACAGCAATTGTTTATCCTCTATCTTGACATCGGGCTACAGTAAAGATCACCTGCTGACACATTTAATCCAAATATAACACCAGCTCTCACTCAAAATCATTACGGCGCTAAAGTGTCAGCGTAAAATGAGAATTGAATTACCTCGCCTTTTTATTAATAATCACTGCCCGTACTAAATACAGTAACATGTCGCAAATAATCCACCAATTCCACAGTGTCATTCTACACCTAACCACCCTTTTCCCACCACAATACCCAATTACACCTCTCTCCCGCCGGTTTATAGGCTCCATTAACCTGTCCCCTTCCATCCTATCCACCGTTCAACCCGCTCTGATTCACAGCATTTCTCCGTACGCATTTACAGTATATGAAGCTAGCTGCAGGCGCGTGTAAAAGGTTAGTGGGAGCATTTGCGGTCAGGTTTTCTGGGTTTAATCTTAAAACACCCCTGAGGAGAGCAGCGGTAGCTTAAGCGCTAGCCCCGAGACGGCACTTGGAGAAATGGCAGGCAGATATGGCTGTATGAATATAAAGGGAATGGTGCAAAGGACTCCAGCCATAGAGCGTACAATGTTCCGGGAATGGTGAGATTAGGAGTGGCATTTGGTTAAATGGGGTGCAGTGATGTTGCTAGACTTTGGAATGGAGATGCATTTTGACCCACTCTGCTTTTACATGCACTATTGTGAAAGTAAGGAAATAGGCAATGGAATGGAATGAAAGAATTTTGACTACATAAAATGTACCTGGGTAACCTGTCACTCTTTACAAGTCTATTCTCAGGGCTAAGCAAAAATAATTGCATAATTGTGATAGGTCAGTTGATACGCAGCGAAAATGTGTCCTAATGGCAGCATGTAGAGGTTGAATAGAAGGGGTCCCAGGGTTGACCCTTGGGGTCAATAGACAGAATACTGAACCTTAAACCTCCATTTCTGTTTAAAGAGGGATTCTCTTCTTTTTTTTTCAAAAATGGCCTCCTTAACTCAAACCATCTCTTCTCCTGCTTTGAATCTTCACCTCACTGTCTTTAAACAAGTGGTTTGTGGCCTTAGGATGAAGATGCATGACGCGGTGGGGTCCTGAATTTGCGTGCCTTCTTTGTTGATAAAGCCTTGTGTGCAGTGGCTGTTTTGTCTCACCTATGTAGTGCTCTTTACAAGAGGATGAGAATCAAAACATGTTGTTTTTCTAAAACAGCATCCAGACAACGGATCACTCCTGAACGAATGAGGGATACACCTTTTAACCAACATTGTTTCCTCATCTAGTTTCCTCATCTAAAACATAGCTGGAGTAGCATTTAGCTTCATTCACGCTAGTGTGATGAATCCTGGTTTAAAAAGTACTCTCCCCTCAGAGCGTCAAAAACACTTCCCTGATGTGTGACGTGGCTCTGAGAATCTTCTGCTCTGTTTTTCAGTCCATAAATCATTGCCAGACTCGTTTAGAGCATTTCTGCCATCACACCACAATCTTTACACCTGCTTGGCTGCTTCCGTATGTGTGGTGGAAGCTTGGCAAAGCACCAATGATTTGTGCTCAAATTCTTAATTCCCCTCTTTTTCCATTGAAATGCCAACGTAAAGGTTCTGAAGAGCTTGTTTAAAGGCCTATAACAATACAAATAATGCATATTAGTCCTCTGAGATTAAACATTTTCTCTGCGACTATTTTGAAATTAACATCCTATTAACCGTCATTTTATTTATTTATTTATTAACCTTTGTTCAACCAGGTAAGAAAACTCATTGAGATCAAAATCTCATTCCGCAAGGGATCTGACAAGTGCAATTTGCTTTTCCATTACAGATGCATGATTGTAAGCCGTCTGTTTGATATATTTTATTGCTAATACATGACTATACCTAACCTAGTTTATATATGCCTTGGTAATTGAAGCTCTCTTGGGTGAATAATAAGATATATATTACATGGCATCGTTTTGCAGATTGTGTGCTTGCTGTATGGATCTCTACTCTTTACTCCCGCACAAAGCAGGCTGATTTCGCTGGAGGTCCTAAAGCATTTCTCAACCGCCTCTCTGCGTAGCACCCTCTCATGAATCATGTCTTCTAAAACATTACTCTGTCCAGCCTTTGTGTTGTGATCCCTCAAAAGAAGTCCAGTTCTTTCGTCACTCACCCCACACAAAGCAAAGGGGGCCAGTAGATGGTTGACTGTGCCAGTACACAATGATTTTGTCCATCCAAGGTCTGGTTTAGACCTTGTAGCCGTACATATTAATCTTGATTTAGTATTAGTCTTAATTCAACTTTCCTGTATTACTAAACCTGGTTCAGACATGACATGTTTCTGGTTTACTCCTGGTTTTGATGAATTAGTTTATACCTAGTTTAGCCTTGTCCTTCTTTGTGAAGAGATCAGGGATTGTCCTATTTTTCACCTATCTGGTTTAGACCGTTTTGGTTTTAGTTCTGATTTTGGAACTAGTACTAAGGATTACACATGGTTTAAAACGATACTGTGTCTGAATCTGTTTTAATTTAGGAATAAACAAAATCTACTATAGTTTAGTCTTTAGTCTTTTACACCTAGTTTAGACTTGGTTTTGACCTTGACTGTAGAACTAGTTGAGAACTGCTATAATTACTCATTTTGGTTCCGACAAAAGATTCCTGGATAGACATAGTTCTGATTTAGTCCTAGTTAAATCCTACTTCAGATTTTGTTCAGTCCAGTTTTAGACATTTTTCAAAGCTAGTTTAGAATGGGTTTAGTCCTGCTTTAGACTTTGTTTCTCTCTTTTACACATGGGATATACTTGGTTTGTGTATAATACCACCATGATTCATTGATGTTTCAAGCCTCATTACTGATGACGAACTTTTCTTTAGTCTATCTTTGGTCCTGGTTTAGTCCTGACAGTCTTCACATTCAGTAAATATATTAGAAAAATAAATCCCAGCCCTCCAAGACCTTTTTGGTGCACATGGCCATGCTTCCACGCCTGTGTGAGCCAATGAATAATCAGCAAAGCCCATTCTCCTCTGCAAAGGGAAAACGCTGCACGTCGAGGGGAAAACAGGAGATCATCATAAATCATAACAGTGCCATAAATCATATCTGGACCCACGGGGAGTGCCACGTCCCCCTGCTTGAGAATCGCTCAAGTACAAAAACAAACATATTAGAACGCTCCTACTTTGGAGTGAAGGGCAGATGGTTGGCAATTAGTTAATCATCTCATCGCAGCCAGACTGAGTGACAAGCTTCTGTGCTTCTCTGGTGATGCAAATTGTGTTCTTTTTTGAAGAAATACGTGTAAGAACACTTTAGAACAATTCTAAAACAAGATAAGATGTACAGACACTGTACTAACTTTTCAGACAGAGATGTTACTTTTTTTGGAATGCTCCACACTATGACATTAAATGATCAATCTCTACGGAGGCAAGCAGGTCAAGCCTAATACCAAGTTAGGGGTCTGTGACGAGGCCATTGGGGTGGGCGTTTGTGGAGTATCCCGATAACGATACTCAGACGATTTTATATCAGTCCTAACTTATTAGTTGTGGTTTAATGAATTTGCGTGATCATAACCTGTGATCACAATCACTGTTCACTCACAAAGCACTCTTGTAACGTTGTAACGGCTCGTCAAATATGATGGAAGACTGTTGATTGTTCGCTGGACTCTTCCCGAAAATATTGGGTTGAAAGCCGCTGTAATTTCCTGTGGCTCTGTGTCTCCGCGGTCCTCAGAACAACGCGCAACTTTTACAGATTAAACTACATTAAGGCTACTCCAAAACACAACTCGCAGCTCTAATTAAGTGATAAAGGCTTGCTAAATCAGCACCAGGCTTTAATTGGTCTTCTTTTAAAATAGTCACAAGAGAAAGGTGCGAAAAGACGGTAAATTGTCCACTCCGTGCGCAGGTCTGGACACAACGCAGGTGCTCTCAATTTGACAATTTAGCAATTTTTCACATTGTCAATGATTAAAGACCCAATTTAATTGAATTAATTTGTTTTATTGGGTAGCCCTACCATTTATCCTTATTTGAAAGTTTACAACATGCCTTTTTCAAATTTTTATTTTTAATCTGCTATTTTTGTACCATTTTCTTTTACTTTTACAAAAATTTACTCAATGTTCAAAATTTTCATCAATTCATTCAATTGTCAAAACAACATTCACGATATTATATGCATTTCTTTATATGGTGCTCAATAGTGACCGCCCACTACTTGGTTCCGTAAGTAAACTTTTCAATAATTTCCCCCGAAATGTCCCAAAGCCCTGTCTGTTTTTAGTTTATAGTCTGGCAAAACAAGTGACTGTCCAGAGCTCTACAGGAGCGCAAGCGCAACAATGCTTATCCATGAGTTTCAGCATGAGCGTACTGCTGTGGGCTGTGCAGCGGCAAGCTCAAGTGGCGAGCACAAGCCAAGAGCCAAGTGCGAGCTGAAAGCAGAGCTGTGTAATGGACACGGTCAAAGGAGAAAGTTAGGGCGAGGAGCAGGGCGAGGAGCAGGGCGAGGAGCAGGAGGAGGAGCAGGGCGAGGAGCAGGGCGTGGAGCAGGGCGTGGAGCAGGAGGAGGAGCAGGAGGAGGAGCAGGGCGAGGAGCAGGAGGAGGAGAGCAGGGCGTGGAGCAGGGCGTGGAGCAGGGCGAGGAGGCAAGTAGTGGTACTAAAACTCAACCATATATTATTAAGCTGTATTAAATAGTCTAGTTAAATAACTTATCTCTCCCCTGTTATATTGCACATTCATATACAGTAAAATAATATTCGGCTATTGATGAAGGCCTATATTGTATTTCTATAGCCTAATTGTGTTTGCCTTGTGTACGAATTGTGCGCTACAAATAAACTTGCCGTGCCTTAAACAATTTTGAAAAACTGTCTAATACTGACAATAAAAATATTCCTAAATGATAATATACATCTGTAGGTAGATCTTCGGGATTTGCTGGATCTAAAAGTAGCTTGTGAAGGGGCACCCCTGAGTTAGCACATAAAACCCTGGGGCAAAAATAACTGAGAAATGTACTTCCGGAACCATGATGAATACCTGTAACTGAATACAGATAGATGTGCTGAAACTCAACAAAAGCATAACATCTACATATAGACAAGCATGTACGTAATACACCTTTAAGTGGACACCGTGACGTTGACACGTCACACTTCAAGAAAAACTCGTGCACACCATCCCACTTGCACATCAGTGGTTTGATTAAAACAGGGCCACGGCCAAGGCCAGCAGTATGCACACCTTCTCTTACAAATCTCTGGAGAAAATTGGACAAATAGCACACTTAGGAACTTGAAATAGTCTGTGTTCTCGTGTTGAACTTTAACCAATGTGACAGTAGCAGAATAAAGAATATACAAAAGACAAGAAGAGAAATAAACACCTTCAAAGTTGATCATGTTGTAACTTGTAAGGGAAATTGTAGCTCCACGTTAGAGAAAAGCTCCAAACGTATTATTCGCTTTCTGCCATAATGCCACAAGCTTGTGTTGGTGGACTGTACCCTGCTTGTACAAATATGTATTTTGTTCTTATTCTGTACATGTTTCTCTGATTGATTACATAATCTTGCTGTTGGGTAGAGGTTTAGAGGTTTAGAGGTTGGGGTTGGCACCTACCTATTTACAATGTGCTGGTGCTGCTACATGAACTGCATCCAATCGAATTCAGAAACATTAGTATGGCTGACCAGGCTAAACAAAAGCTTTTGGTTAGCTAGATTAAAAACAACTTATTTTTTACATACATAAATCAACTGGCTGGGTGTAATATTGAATAGCTTGTCAGCTTGCAGCAAATGCCTTTCTTTTAATGCTAAAGGCTAAAATAATACCTTGCATACCTGCACATTTAGATGGAATGTGTGAACTCTTGAACATTTTAACCAGAAAGCCAATGAAAATAAATAGCACCGCTTTGACATTATAATTACTTGTCAGTTCACGTCACGCATTCTCTCCTTCGAGAATTGCATTCCTTAAAGATCACAATGAAAACACTTTTTTAAGTTGGCAATACCAACACCCAGGCATCCCGATAACCCAATAATAATGCAATTAAAATTATGATATAGAGCAGATCAAGCCAAGTGAACACTAAGTGAGCTCCTTCGGCATTCATGTGAGCTCAGAAACTCTGCGGCATCGACGTAATCATCCGTACTCCCAAGATCAGACTGCTCAGTGACTATAGCATACATTTGCATAACATTAACTTGATCATCTTTGCTGATTTATTGGAACAGAAGAATTATGTGAGGGCCTGTTGTTACTTGCTGAGATGTTATTGTTTGATGGAGACAAAAAACATACACTGAAATACATTCTTTCCACAGATCAGGGGCTTCATCAAATTTTGCTGAGCAAGTGCATACTCTGAGTGACCACTAGAGGCTTAACTCACGCAAACTCCTTATTTATAAAACACTCGCTGCCCACCACACAGATTCCACCTGCAGCTAGAATCTGCATACCATGTCACGTCGCGCCCTTTCTACACCTCCAAAACTCTATAAAAGAGCCATGAAAAAGGGACTTATGACTGAGATTTAACTAAACATGAGCCCATAATCAGTGGGTCCCTCAAATCAACTTTTAAAATGACAGAAGAAATTGTGTTCTACACAGTATTCTATTTAGGCAGGAGGCTACTTTGCAGATAATGTTTTGTTGTGCTTCAGACTGAGATGTGCTTGAGGTTTGACCATGGGCCTGTTCCGGCACATTATTTCGTGCACGCGGAGGGTCTGAGTGGTCAAAGGAGGCTGCAGTGAGCATGCGCCAAGTTTGGACACTAGGATACATATGTCGTACAGGGAGGGTACAGGGGAGTCGATCCAAACTCCAGCGCAAAGGCAAATGAGCGTGTTGGATCTGCGTGTTGGAGCTGCGTGTTGGAGCAGCGTCTTGTCTTGGCGCTTCATTAAAACCAAATGCTCATTGCTCATGTGCTCCATCTGAAGGTCGAGCTTTCTCTCGTTGTTTCTCTGTTGGGTCACAGACACACACTGATACAGTCACAGCACGGGCTGAGAGAGCACCAGGAATGTGCACGCGCTCGCGCACAAGTGTGCACGGCTTCATGTGTCATGTGTTGTCCAGAATAATGAGTGGAATAAACAGCTCTTCTCTGTGTTCAGACCAACTTCTGTTTAAATGTGATAATCTCTCTGAATAAAATTATTTTAGGCTAAAATATGTATTTGCTGATAATTTCCTGAATCAAACACTTCCTCAAACTCTTTTCACTTATAGAAGGGTCTCAGTTTGAGTGGAGATAAGCAAAATCCTGTGCCTAGTAAAAGTTGTAGAAATACCACAGATGGTGCAGAGGGTGGTCTACGCACTGCGGAGGGCACAAGCAAACTTTATAAATGAGGCACCAGACCTGTAATGTAGCCTTGACATCGCCTGCTCGTCTCCAAGGAGAGAGATACTTTTACTGCCACAATGTGGAACATACTAAGCAAAGTATCCACATCTTCATTTGCACAAGTGGGTAAAGTAACAGATGTAAAAAAAAAAAAAAATGCAATAGTAATTTTTATTTATAAGTAATTGCTCTATGAACTTGTATATCTATTTATGACAAGCAAGCAAACGTTAGCACCGTGATAATAAGGACATGCTATTTAAAATTCTAATTAGCTCCATCCTGTCCGGTTTGATCAAGTGCGGTGGAAAGTTCATTAACGGGACTTAAGCGCAGTTGGCATGCGTTTCCAAAAGTATTAACAACTTTATGGCAAATGTCCAACATTCACATCCACGCCAATGTTGCCGATCCATCATTGTACGCGTGAAGCTAACAGCAGCAATACCGATGGTGCCTATGCGCAGCCTCATCTGGCACAACGCAGAGGCTAAATTTAGACGCTTGAATAAGGAGTAAATAATCATGTTGTGACGTGCAGCCTTCCTTTGGCAGCTGTCTGGATTGGAAAAGCTTACGGTCAGCCGCCTGTCAATCAGCTCTCATTTTACAAGTCTGGAAGTCCAGTTGTCCTGTGTTTTTGTTTGTGAAGTGACCAAACCTGACGAAGGGCTCTGCAGCAGATTTAAGGGTGTTGAAAATTGCGATTTGTATCTGCTTTTGTAATATTTAGTGATGTTTTGTGCAGTTCATTTTAGTTTTTGTCAATGTGATAGTCTTACAGATTAGAACCAAACAGAACAAAGGTGATCATCACTAAAACTATGAGTAAAACTACACACATTTCTTTTTTTACTTTAAAAAAATAATTTCTTGGCCCACAGGCTTCACTAGACAGGACAGCGCAGCGGGAAATGGGGGCGAGAGAGGAAGGACATGCAGGACATTGTCGGAGCCGGGTTCGGACTCACGGCCCGCGGCCAGCTGCACGTGGAGCCCGGCATGCGTCAGCCACTCGACCACCGAGCGGCACGAAACTACAGAAATGTCAGTAAACTTGCATAAGAACCAGTGCTGACAGTTGGCTAATAACATTTATCAGATTAATCACACTTTTGAAATAGGATTAATCATGATTAACATACCAATCACCACTTTTGATTGATTCATTTTAATGTTCTAATTTCAAAATGTAAAAAAAAATTAAAAAAAATTGTTTAAACCTGCCATATAGACTTTAAAAATTGAGCTGGAGGGCAGATAACAATTCTGAAGTATGACACATTAGGAACGGGCAAGAGAACATGACTATATTTAAAATTTTACTAAACATTTTGGCTGTTTTTTATTTAATTTAATTTTTTCCAATTTTCCAATTTTGGTGACGTCAATAATGTCACTTCCTGTTTTGATATGGCCAGCAAATATGACATAGATAGAGGTCATTCAACTGTTACTAAGCAACCAGATTGTAAACAAGGGCCAAAATCTATTCAAATAATACAATAGTTATGATTTGACAAATAATTACACGACAACTAGTTACAGTTTAATCATTTAACAAAATAAACATGTAAGTTCCGTGCACATTTTCTCTGCATTTTTGAAGACATAGGTGGAGGTACTCTGTTGGAACTCAGCATTTCCTGTCATTTTCAAATTACAAATTAAATCAAATTTTCTTCACAAACTTCTACTTGAGTGATGAAAAACAATGACAAATATTTACCACAAGGAATATGTCATAAATCATGGGTAAAATTAGAAAAACATGAGAACACATAGGGTTTAAGTGTCAGATTGCAGTTTTTTTGTCCTGGTTTATGCGTATTCTCTGGTAATAATCTGGTAATTACTGGGTCAATTCATTTGAAACAAAAACTGAAAAAATTATTGACGTCTTCTTTATTGTCAGTTGAAGGGACTTTAGCTTTAGTTTGTCGAGCCAATAAATCACCGATAATGGGAAGGTTCAATGTTTGTGCATTTCTATTTTGGATATTTCTATCAAAAGCAGCAAATCTCCCATAGACTTACATTGGCCCTTGCCCACATCTGAGATTATGACATCATCAAAATCTAGAACGCAACCTGTTAACGTGCTCACGTTCAACCTTTATTTCACCCAGGGAGATCACAGTTCTTAACTTGGCATCACCATGACAACTTTGCTGTTCCGTAGGGCACAGACCCGTACCATTTCAGCACTGCTTTGAACCACCGAGATCTAAAAGGATTTTATCTGGACTCTTCTCTTTCAGAGTAAATTTAATAAAATATGATTCATCTTTATCTGATTGTATTGTGATTTTAATGCATCTTATTTCTTGTGTTTTTATCCAATTGTATTTATTGTGATTTCAATGCATTTATCTTGTTGTGGAAAGCATTTTATGTATTGAATTATTTTGAGTATGAATTGTGCTCTACAAATAAACTTCCATGTGAAGACTGAAGGGATTTAGCCTATTGTAAGTAAAGTGCATGATATCAGCGCTGCTTCTGAGTTATGCCATAATGAATGTGCCTCTGTTATTTATTACCTGTAACACTTATAATAAGGAAACTATACAAAAAGTTGAAATAGGTACTAATGGACAATATAGCCAATCTCCGAATGAAACAGTATAATTTTAATGCATTCCTTTTTGATCACAGTCTTAAACCAGACCATAAACAGCTTTGTATTTTGTAGAAGGCTCACAAAGCAGTTCCTGATTTGAATGAAAAATATGCTTTATGGTCGACTAAATGCAAGGTAGTTAAATCATTTGGAAGAAATGTTGTCATCTAAAACTAATATCTTTCCCAATCCTGACAGAATCAAAAAACAATGATTGTCCAAAGACTGAAAGAAAAGATTCTAAATGAACTCTGCTTGTTTTCACTGAACACTATCAAGACAGACATGTCTACTCTCCTTTGGGCCATAATACATGCTGTGATAAGCGTTGGAATTGGTTGAACCTCCTTGTGGCCAAATTCAAAGGTCAAAAAGGCCAAAAGAAAAATGGAAAGATGGAAGCAAATAAGTTTGTTGCCAAAGTAGTGTAGAAATATATGTACTTCATAGTGGCAGGGAGGGAGAGCTTGCTTGGCAGACAGTTGAGGGATTGATGCCCACTGTAGCTGCCAATAGTCATTCTGTGTAGAGTCTGTGTGTCCTTCTCGTTCTCCTAAGGGTTCTCTTCCAACTTTCTCACTGTCCAATGACAGTAGCATATTGGCTCTGTAATACAAGCAAATTTAAGTTGACCAAAGAGAATGAACTTGAGAGCTGTCTGTCAGTTTAATATACAATATTGATGTGTCATTTATAGAGGTTGTGTCACAGGAGGTCAACTTTGTGTTCCCAAATTCATAATAATAAAAAACCTGCTTTATCAATTAAGACATGTCATAGCAACATCATCTGACCGCGAGTGAGCAGCCGGAACTGTCCGTGAACTGTCTGGCATGAAAAACATTTGTCTGGTCTGAAAAAAGAATCCTTAGAATATACCACATATACCATTCTTGTCCCGTGCCGCTCGGTGGTCAAGTGGATAGCACCCATTCACCACAGAGTTTGAATCCAGCACTGACAATTTGCTGCATGTCCTTCCCCAGTCTCATGCCCGTATCACGCTGCACTGTCCTGTCAAATAAAGGCTATGGGCCAAAACGTCCTTTAAATAAATTATTTAAACAACTCAAGCTCAATGGACACTTGTGAGACAGACCAGATGCGACACGTGGCGGCTGAATGTTTCACTTTAGTCACAACGTTTACGTGCAAAAAGTAGTCGGACTGCTCTTTACAACCAAATGAACCAAATGAAATTGAGATTGTTGCTAATAAAAACAGAGCTCCTACAAATGACCATGCTTTTGTCGAACATAGATAAGCAATCTCTAACGCATCGACGCTCCGATAGTTTTCGCTTTCATTTTAACGCAGCATATCATAACAAAACAGTGAGTGCACATCCAAACACATCGTGGTCTGCTCTTGTCTTTATCGGACTGCACTGTTTGCAAGCAGCGGCGATATGGGCTAGAAGAGGTCCGGACCATTTGTGCCGAGTGGTTTTGGGAGAACCGATCCGCTCATCAATAGACGTCCAGGGTTTACATGCACTTTGGACCCGGGACAAGGAAATTTATAAGATTTTTCCAGCTTGTATGTAAACCTTCTGATTGACCACATGTCTACGGCCCTTTGCGTCGTCTATGCTTCAATATGTGACCTTAGAGAAAAAAGTTTGGACGACCCTGGAATAAGCAATTAACCGCCCAGAGTAAATTCCCCTGGTCCACTTTGCATGCTAATATATTCCACAGTGTGACAGTTGGAATAAAGTAGTGTGCCTTAACCAAACTTGCTATGGACTGTCAGCGCCCGGTTGTGTCAACACGTTATTTGCACTCGCTTCAAGAACCAGGCCGTTGACCGAAATGGCGTGTCAACTCGCGTCTCGAGATTGGAGAGGACATCCAAGGTTGTTGTCATGTTGCTCAAAAATGCAAAAAAAAAAAACATCGACTGTCAATTATGCTAGGCTCTCAAATGGATTCTGCGTGCGGGGGATTCGGTGTGCAGCAGGTGAGGCACAAGCGCGACGCATTTGACAGTTGCTTGGTGCAGCGATTACAAGTCTGCTGTGCAAGATTGGTGAGTTGGCGCATAAAACATTTGTTGGAAATGTTGTTTTATTCATGTGTGCGACCGCTGGGCTTAATGGCTCTTTAGATCATATGAAATTGGGCAGAACGGCAGCTTTGAAACGCACTGTCAGGACATATAGCAGGCGTGTGGGGATGACAACACGAGATGGCATGGCTTAAACAGGGATGGTGTACCGCACAAAACACTCCAGTGGTTAAAGAAAGAGGATCAAGCAACATTTAAAAACAGATTTTGTCTTTTTTTCTGCTGGTGTTTCAATGTAGAACATGTTTGAAAAGCAGCTAATGGATTGCTGCAAACGTACTGCAGCACTGTATGGTTAAAACGCGCAATGCAATTCTACAAAATTAGAATTTAGTTTTTTGAGAGATTTTTTAAAACCAGATGCGCTTTCTGTCTCAACAATGAATAGTGAAATTACAGAGATAGGGAAATATACAAACGAAGCAATTTTCTTCATATGGAACTGGTACAACAGTAAAAGTACTGTACTTAAGTAATTTTTAGGTACCTACACTATACATTTTACGGTGGCTATTTTACTTTACTTTTACATCTGTACTTTCTACTCCACTACATTTTTTTATTGGACTGAAAAGTTAAAAAAGGACTTTTACTTTTACTTTAGCATGTTTATGATGACACGTTCCCTGAAGTCAACTTTGACTAAACAAAAGATATAAAAAAAATTACCAGTAAAATTAAGTTATTGATTTTTATTGATTGTTATTGAGTTAGCTCTATTGACAAAAAATTTGCACAATTCTTTATCATTTGACTCTTTAATAAGTTTCAACATCTGGTGAAATACTACTCATGTGGGTACTTCAATGCTTTAACTTAAGTAGAATTATTTATGTGATACTTTTATGTATTTTTTGCTCCCGTCTCTATACTGTTACTTGATGCTTCATTCACCATGACATTTTATAAGCTGTATTTACATAACTAGGGTCTAGTGTCTGACTCTCACCAGGGAGATGATTATTTTGACTTTATGGAGTAAGTGGGTGCTATGCGGAAATGTGCCAAAAAATAGTAATATTTTTAACATATTATCTTGAAGAGATAACTAAAGTCTTTTGCTGCTTCTGAAAACTCACATTTCATTGCAATTAATTAGATCCTTCTGTTACTCACTGAAAGCATTCCTAAAGGACAAATGGGAAAAGTGTAATTTTTTAAGAATAAATCTGCATTCTAGAGGAAACCATATCGCCCAGCCCTTTTCCACGATATGGTATTAAACGTATCTTTCTCCAAACTTCTGGAAGATGGCCGCCTAGCTTAGTAGGATCTGTCGGGCTGTGCTTGTATCTGTTGGATCTATCGGCCCACACAGGTTCTGGGCAGGGCAACATCCCCGAGACCAGGAGCGGGAAAAACCCAGTGATTATGGCGGCTCTGCGGGAGAAAACTGATAAGATCACAACGGCAGTAGACACGGCCCTGGCGGAAATGCTTGATTTATAATCCAAAACTGACGAACTGGACAGCCGAGCCACAGTAGACAAAAAAGAAACCTCTTGATTTGATAGACCCAGTCTCTACACTGCAAGCCAACGTGGCAGATTTCACAAACCAGGCACGTGTCTGACTGACCAAGTGGACGACCTGGAGAATCGTAATTGCAGAGGTCACCTGCAGATTGTCAGTATTCCAGAGAACACTGAAGGCGGAATCTGGGGAATCTGGGGGGGGTGGGCCCGGCCGGGCGCAGCCCGAACGAGTGACCCACCACCTGCAGGAGGATCCGTAAGGGGCAGGTGCAGAGAGATCTGGACAGCAGTCGACGGCAGGGACCTCGACGACCGGCTCTCCAGACACAGAGCATATTAAATCATGTTTTAAATAAACGTCATAGTTCATAGTAATAAACAAATGACAAATGGAATTTCTGCTTAAAATAACACATTTTATTCTTAATTTCACATACATTTGTCCCCAAAACAGCACCATTTCACTTCACCAGTCCAAACTGTTCGGTTATAAAATAAGTAATTTGTTGTAAAACTTTATTTTATAAAATGTAGAGCGGTCTCTGCATTTAGTATTTTGTCGTTTTGCGGCGTTGGCTTCGTGTGCCGTTCACTTTCGCGGACTTTCCGTTTCACAACAGATTATTATAAGGTCCTCTGTGCACAACAGAGGAGAGGGCGACGTGTTTAAAACGTACGAGTGTGACTGGGAAGCAGAGTTGTTGTGTGGGGGAGCGCGGGGTACCGTGAGTTTGAGGACTCAAAATTCCTGCCATGGACACAATAAACAAATACCTCTGGATCACACTTTTGGCCGCAGGAAAGACGGCTATCACAAAGAGATGGATGACTCAAACCCCTCCGACAACAAAAGACTGGACTAACATAATAAGAGTCATTAAACTAATGGAAAAACTGACATTTGGACTTAAATTTGAAGACGGACAAATAAAGATAAGATCACCTTTATTTGTCCCACAACGGGGAAATTCCAGTGTTGCAACAAAGGGTACAGAAGCAGATTATGCACAGTATAATAATAAAAACAGATCATTTAGGGGAAAAAAGAAAGCTCTTATAATCTTAATAATAATAAACAGCCTTATTTACAGCTGTCATATGGACAGAAAATATTGCACCAGGGATGATTGACATTGCGTCACAGTATTGCACAGGACTGTAACAGTATTGCACAGGATTATAACAGTATTGCACAGGATTATAACAGTATTGCACAGGAGTATAACAGTATTGCACATGATTATGAAAGCTGAATGACACGTTCAGGACTAACAGTGTTTGTTGTAAAGTCTGACAGCAGCAGAAGGAAAGACCTGTGAAACCTCTTCTTCACACAGCGAGGGTGGATCAGTCTGTCACTGAAGCTGCTCTCCAGAGGGGGTAAGACTCATGGTCCAGCATAGACATGAGTTTAGCCAGGACCCTTCTGTCCCCCACCTCCTGCACCGAGTCTAGAGCACAGCCCAGGACGGAGCAGGACTTCTTGATGACTTTGTCCAGCTTCCTCCTCTCCCTCTCTGTGATGCTGCTGCTCCAGCAGACCACACCGTACAGTGTGTCTTTGGTCTAAAAGAGGCTTACATTATCCTGTAGCTTTTCTGTTGGATGTCTACTGGTTTCCCTGACCTCTCTGTATTGTTTTCTGTGTTCTTTTTTGTTTAGTTTATATACATTTAAATATTGAAACTTCTTAAATCTTCTATCTTAAAAAAACAAAGAAACATATTGATCTCCACTTAGACAAGCAGCTGACACAACCAGAACAAGTTCTGTGGAGAGGCAAGCCCGCTCATACAAAAGAATGCATGTTTTTCAAGGTATTTTTAAAGCAATATGAACACCTGTCATTGAGTCAATGCAAAATACTGCCATGTGTGGAACATTCCAGGCAAAGCAATGACCACCAAAAACCCCCCATCAGAAAAGTTACAGAGTGCACCATATAATAGTTTGTTGTGTTAGACATGGCAATGACCTTTTATCGCTAGGGAACGTCATCTTGATGATTTATCGTTGCAGTATTATTGTTTTGACCTGTTTAAAAAAATAATCATAATAAATACTACTTATTGTTTTCTGATTTATCCCTGTTTGCCATGACAAATGAATAACACATCTGTTTAAACATTTTTATATTTAAGTTACATGTGTTAAAGGCCTGGGAACGTCGTAAGAGGACATTATTTGTTTGATGCAGTGCTGTGAAATCTGTCTGCTTATTGTTGTTTTGTGTGTCTTATGAGCCCATGTGGGCTGGGCACCTTTCAAATGACACATAATAAGTAAATAAACTAAAATAAAATAAAAAAGCACTTTTTGAGACACTCAAAGACACATTGTATTATTCATTCACTCTACACGTGGCGGTGGTGGTTGTAGCCACAGCTGCCCTGAGGAAGACTGACAGAAGCAAGGCTGCCAATCTTCGCCACCACCAGCCATTCTCACACACACACACCTGATCCATACTAGGCAATGTGGGTGTAGTGTCTTGCCTGAGGACAGAACAGTTCCTCTAGCGCCTGGTGCTCCAGCGGTCTCCCATCCAATTACTAACATTCATTTATTGCTTTGTTTTCAGAATTGCATTCAAATGTCAAAATGGAACATATTATAAACATATTTACATAGGTTAGCTATAGATTTTTGGTTTATGATAATGCTGTTTGTTTCTGTATTCCTTTGGTTAGACTCTACATACAGCTTTTGATTTACTAAATTTACATTAGTCAAAGCATTCATTTGCAAAGCTCGACCTCCTGAGCTGTATATTCAGAGCATAAATATTTGATGGTGTTGTCTACGCTTTGCAAACCTCCCACACCCGTTTGTGAATATGTAGTACATTTATAATTGTTTTGTCCTTTTAGTTGCCTGAATTTGCTGTTTTGTAAAGAATCATGCCTCAATATTATATGTTGGTTTCTGTATGTAATTTTCTTAGAACAATAGGACAGCACAAAATTGTTGTCCAAATTGCTGTGTTTTTAGATTCAGGCCAAACACTCACTCATTGTTTCGACAAAACGGCTCATTCAGCGATGTCTTTGTTGCTTATGTAAAAGGTCCTCAATTTTAAATGACATTTTTAGCTCTGCTTTTTCATAAACGATATTGTGATGTTCTAAGTGCTATAGATATATATATATATACACACACACACACACACACACAATACGTACCCCACGTACCCCATATCCCCGCCCACAGCCTTACTTACTGGCAAATTTAGACTTTGGGTCGTATTAACATTACAGTTACAATTGGAAAAAATACCAGAGAAACAATTTCCAATGTGACACAAACTTGTCAAAAAAAGTTAATTTTCAGTTAATTAACTTAATTAAGTTAGGTTAATTCGATTGCACCCCACACATTTTCTTGATTACAATTAGTAAAACAAGAAAACGCGATCATATCACACATGCTTCCTGATTTTGAGGACCGCTCTCGCTCATGTGAGATGAGACTTAAATCAGGGAGAACCGGGCCTTTACCGTCACGGCCCAAAACTCTGGAACGCTCTGCCTCCCCACGTCCAAACGGCCCACACAGTGGAGTGGTTTAATTCCGATATGGATTTTGGTTGGCCGATACGAGGCTGATATATAAGGAAGTTGGAGGTGCTGATAGCTGATATAACTACCGATATATTAACATTATCATGAAATTAAATCATTTATATGTGTCCTATCACAATTACGCAGACGACACTCAGATCTATGTTTCACTGACGGCAGGTGAATATGGACCAGTGGATTCACTCTGTCACTGCATCCAACAGATCAGTGTGTGGATGCAAAACAACTTTCTCCAGCTGAACTCAGGCAAGAATGAAATCATCGTCTTTGGCCACAGAAACAAAGAGAAAGTGTTAGCAGTCTCCTCCAGAGTCTCGCTCTAAAACCTACAAATCAAGTTAGAAATCTGGGGGTAATAATGGACTCAGACTTGAATTTTAACAGCCACGTCAAATCAATAGCATCAGCAGCTTTTTACCATCTAAAAAACATTGCCAAAATCAAAAGTATAGTGTCTAAACCAGACCTGGAGAGACTTATCCATGCGTTTGTCTCTAGTAGATTAGACTACTGTAACGGCCTGCTCACTGGCCTCTCCAAACGAGCTGTAAAAACAGCTGCAGTACATCCAGAACGCTGCTGCTCGGGTCCTGACTAGAACCAGGAAGTACGATCACATTAGTCCTGTGCTCAGGTCTCTGCACTGGCTCCCTGTGGCTCAGAGAATAGACTTCAAAGCAGCTCTGCTTGTATACAAGTCTCTCCATGGCCTAGCACCAAAGTACATCTCGGACATGTTAGTGCCATATGAACCATCTCGGACTCTGAGGACCTCAGGGACCGGCCTCCTGCTGGTGCCCAGAGGACTAAACACGGGGAATCTGCGTTTCAGTTTTATGCAGCTAAAATCTGGAACAGTCTTCCTGAGGATGTGAGACAGGCCGCTACTCTGGCAATGTTCAAATCTAAACTAAAAACTGTTTTGTTTGGCTGTGCATATGACTGAAATGCTTTTCTTTGCACTCTTCTCTTTTATGTCTTGAACTATTATTTTGTGATTTCTGCCATGTCTTTGTGATTTTAATGCATTGTTTCCTGTTGTGTGAAGCACTTTGAATTGCCTTGTGTACGAATTGTGCTCTACAAATAAACTTGCCTTGCCTTGCCTATATGCAGCGGATTATAAAAAGTGTGTCAGGCTCTATTCATTCTAAATTGGATTTATTAAGGCGACATTAATTGTTGTTCTGCCACTGAATTTTAAAGGCTGAAAGTCGATCTTTTTGATAGACTTAGGTGTGGTTAGCCTATTAATGCATGTGGACAACTGTAATTAATATGCGTAAATCCAAAAATCACTTTACAGGAGCCAATGAGAGAACAGAGGCAAAGTTTACAATGTTGTGTTAGCATTTCACAAGCTAAGGGCTAACCAAAGTGAATAAAACAAACGAAGCATCAAAACAGACGCATTTTCAACACTCACCGCTCAGACAGGCCAACTTATTATTTTTTTTACTGAAAAAAATAAATACAAAAAATAAAACATTTAAACTCATAAAGCTGGTCACAAACTTGAAGAATTTTGACAATTTATACAATGGCAAAGAAAGAAAATGAAAGCGCCCACAGTTAATTGCAATAGTGTCAATAATTGTGAATGATTGTTGGATGTTTCTTCTCACAATCATTTTAACACTATAATTTGATCTTGTGACATCCCTTACCAGGAGAAATAAAGTATTTGAAGAAGCAAAAATAAACAAATACATATTAAATGAAAAATAATAAAACTGTTACAGTGCATAATTTTTTTTTTCTTTTGATGATACCCTTTGTGGATGTAAAATCAGACAATATAGGCACTATATTGTCAATATATACCCTAAAGGCTAGTCAATAACAGTTTGCTTGTAAATGGTAAATAGCGGCATTTATATAGTGCTTTTCAGCCACCTGAATGCACTCAGAGCACTTAGTTTGTAGTTGGAGAGCAAATCAGTCTTGAAGAATATGTTTCTTATAACTTTCAAATAAAGTTCTATTAAAATACACATATTACACATTATTTGTATTGTTATTGGCCTTTAGTCAAGTCAAGTTTATTTATAAAGCACATTTGAAAACACCACAATGGCCCAAAGTGCTGTACATAGGCAATACAATATGCAATAAAACATACAAGACATGCTCGGTACTTCTGCTTTGGCATCTAATGTTTTAGAACTGAAAAGTATACAACTTTAGTACTTCAGTCAGGTGTTCCCTCATCAGGATTTGTGCTTGCACTCCATCTACTGGCAGCATAGGGAATCTCAATGTGTGGCAATAAACAAACGCTCGCTTGCCCTGACATGCTAATGCATCTGTAGTACTATTATTATTATTATTATTATTATTATTATTATTGTTGTATGCTATTATACAGTTCTTTATGACTTAATATCAATATAGATATCATTGGCTTAGTTGTTTTTATATGTAGTTAATGATTGTTAATCATTGACTGAGGTTCAGGAGCTTGACCACGCCTCAACCTCCTTCTCCTCCTCATGCAACCACGCCTCCACTCTTTAACCACACCTCTAATTACCCAGAAGCCCTATTTATACAGGCTTATCCCAGCATCTGTGGTTGTCTCTGCTCTCTCGACCCAACTCCTCCACCCCATGTCTCTTTCGTCTTCACCTTAACACATCACCATCTCAGGAAAGGGGAGGTTCTGAATCGGCTGGGCTGATCACCTGAGCCCCATCATCATCATCACTGTTATCAGTAAACATTCTCTCATATTCCATATTTGGGCCGTGGTCCTTGTTTGTGAAGTGTTATATTGTGAATGAGGACAAATCAACACTTTTAATATTGAATAACTTATGTAAAATTCTGTTTTTTATGTAGAAGTATTTGACACAGAGACAGACACTTTGCTTCGAGGAAGGACTATGTTTTGACTTCTTCCTACTCGCTTTTGAACATACTGAAAGGAATTGACTGTATTCCTTAATGATTATTTCCATGTTCTTATGTAACTGATTAGGATTTTAAAACATTGCACATTGTCAAAATAAGAACATATGATTTTTCAAATAAAAAAATATTTATAGATTACAAAATAGAGCAGGAGACCTCCGCATCTCCACCTATATCACAATCTGGGAACTTTGAAACAGAGTGTTTTCTGAGGCTTTAACACGTTCTAACGAAACAAGCATGCATGAAGCTAAATGCAACTCCAGGTATGTTTTTTATGAGGGAAAAATTTTTTGCATTGGTTAAAAGCGCAAAGCCAATTCAGCATAATATGTAATGCTTAAATATTTACTGTTTAAAAAATACAGTATCTAGATTCATCATTGTTTTACCTTAATGGAAAACATGTCCACATGACCAATTATACAGGACATTTTCTCAGGTACGAAGCAACAAGTTCAACTGGCATGAACTGTCTCGCTCTGTCCTGATCCCTGTAAATGGATGTTACATAAATCCTATTCTTTTCACTTGACAGGAGAACTACATTTGTCCATTTCTCTCTTTCTCTCTCTCTCTCTTTTGGGCACGTACACATATAGAGCGTTGCGTGTCCATCCCTCTCCTCTGCTCGCAATCCGGCACAAATCCATCGGGCCCATTGACACTGACACACATCATAAAGCGTGTCAGAATGGATTTGAAGATTTCCCTGATCACCTCAGAGGCACAGAAGAGAGATTCTACAGTACGTTTACGGTTAATACGGGGAGATAAACCATGCATTTTACGAAAGGGTGACCGATGTAATGGCCATTTCTTTGCTTGGAATGTTCCGCAGTATGGCATTAGTTTATCTCTCTTCGTGGAGACAGAGGGGTGATGCTGCCAGACAAAGCTAAAGGGCAAATGTCAAAAAACACTGAAGAAAGAGACGCTACAGGATTAACATTATTGTTATTTATTTATTTTTGTGGTGATTTTGCGCTCTCAAAATATAGGGCAGGCTTTCGCGTGGAAACAACACAACTAATCTGCTCCTACATTATTTTTGATTATGTTTTTTTTTTTTTTTCATTTAATCCACTCACATCCATAGATTTCTCTGGCACCGTTTTTGTTTCACGCATTCTTCTACATAAAGATCACCACTTAAAGTAAAACCTACACATACCAAACTTAACAATCTTGCACTTGACAAGATTTTGAAGGAACATAATGAAGGATTTGTTGATGTCTAATTCCGATTTTATTAAATTTGTACGTCTAAAAAATAAGCAGAAATTTTAAAATGTAAAAAAAAAAGTCAGATCCATTTTACTCAAATTGATTTTGCGAAATAAGATATCCAAAATACCCTCTGTGAATTTATTGTGTCTAATATATCATCAAAATGAACTAAGACATTAAAACCTAGCTCTGTCTATTTTTCAGATTTAAATGTCCCAAATAGGTGCCATTTTTTCTTCTTTTATATATATAATAAACCTTACATGATGAAAAATGGGTAATACAATATTTTTCTTACATTTATGTGAGCAAACTGTGGGAGAACTTTCAAACTGACATCTTTTAAAGTTAAGATTTTTTCCTATTCACCTCTAGTGTCTCGTCTTAATGCTATACTGTGGAACTCTCTTGGCAAACCAATAACATCCATGCGCACAAACAAGGCACACCACCCAGGAAGTCACACATAATGCACCTTTTTTAAATGAGAAGACGATTAAATGCCAGAAGCCTCCAATTCGACTAAGTAAAAGTAAAAACAAAATCTAAACAGGACTATTCATTTCTAAACAATTATAAAATGAATTGACATTGACAGACAAACCAGGACTAACATGAGTAAAATGGACATACACATTGCATGCTCTTTCAACCAATAAATGTTTAATGTTTGCATGAGGCAATTTGTTTAGCCCCTTCAAAAAACCAACACAATTTGCTATTCATACTTCATACTTTAAAAGGCCTATATCATTTTTATTTCATATGCCGATCTTAGGCCTCACCTTCCACTCGAATCTCAATGTCAACAAACATAGTAAATATTTTATGGTCCATTTGTACAAAGTGCTCAACCTGATGTTATTGTCCTATTAAAAGATAACGCACAGGCAGCATAGGGCTAACTATAGGCACTGCAGAGAAGGCAGCTGAGCACACCGGAATAGCACGCATTGTATTTACTTTATTAAACAAAAAGTACATCGTTAATTCAAAAAGTAAGAATGCTTAAGTAAAAGCATGATGTCAATAATGTTTATAGCTCAAAAGTTTATTGAAACCACTTTATATCAACTATACTTTAATTAGAACATCCACCTAAAGAGTTACATAGTGCATCTTTAAGTAAGAAAAAAATATATAATTATATATACAAACACACACTTGTAAATGTTTTCGGCGAGCTAGAAAATGTACATGGACATAATCAGAATCGGAGTGGCCAGTTCTATTGCCATTGTGGTTGAGCACATTTCCAAACTTGTATCAGCGATTCGGTGCAGAATCAGAAAAAGGTTTATTGCCATAATCAATGATTCAGAATTGACAAACATAGGAACTTGTTTTGGCGTTAAGGTGCAACATAAAACACACAAAAAAAAACATATATGATAATAAAAACAACATATATTCATAAAACTATGAATAATAACAATATCAAAATATAAACTATAATAAAATAAATGGCATGCATAATACAAAATATACAGTATGGGCAGGATAACATGAATGTGCAAATATCCACCAGTGCTACACAGACACAAAACAACCTGAAAAAGGTATAATAAGTGATAATAAGTGATAGTAGTAGTAGTAGTAGTAGTAGTAGTAGTAGTAGTAGTGATGATGATGATGATGATGATGATGATGATGATGATGATAAACAGGGGAAATAAAATAAATTAGGACCACACAACTCACACAGTGTTAAGATCAACTTTTATTCTCTGACTTTTACGACGGGACTGAAGACACTCTCATGTGGAAGTAAAGATGAAGTACTGTTGAGGTGAGTTCTTTAATCCTTTTTCAGAACCAAACGTGTACAGAGAGAACAACACAACTACACTGACCTCTCACTATGTCTTTTAGTTCATATACTTTGCACTGTGCCTAATTGTAATTACCTCGCTCCACTGCGCGCTTGGATCATTCACTAATCTTCTTTCTTTTCCTTTTTTTTTCCTCCCCGCTCTCTCCTCCAGTCTAGACCGCGTAAAACAGCAGATGAGCAGGCGGGGGGGAAAAGAGAGGTGGAGCCAGCCCTCTTAAGCACTGTACGAGAAAGAGAGAGAGAGAGCGAGGAGACCGGCGAGGAGAGAGTGTGGAAGGAAGGGAGGGAGGGAGTGAGTGAGTGAGGAGAGAATCTATCGGCGCACACACAGGCAGCGATTCAGAGCGAGCCCGGAGTAGGCATGGGCAGCCACAGCAGAAGCGACAGCCTCACGCGCGCTCACTGAACAAGCCCAGGCAGCGGCCAGCGAACGGGGGAAGAGACGCAAAACCACTTCACTCACGGCAGCCTCGCCAACCAAAAACCCGCGGACGGGGAAGAGCAAATCTCAACAACAACAACAACAACAACAACAAAAGGGACTCGGAAACCTACTCAACTCCACAGTCCACAGTTCTTCTTGGCATCCCAACATCGGAGCATCTTTGCAAGAATGGACCTCCGAAAGCTGATGCTGCTGGTTCTTTGCTGCTTTGCCAACAATGGTAAGTGGAGAAAGTCATCATCGATATTGGCTGTTCAGTGTTCCGTGGACTACTTTGTTGGATATTTCTTTGAAGGTGCTCTTAGATTCTTGGGGGAAGACTGTTGAATTGAGTTGTTCACCGGTAGTGGAAGCTGGCACGAACGAAAGATTTTGACACATGCTTGAACTGCTTCGTGATGCCGATGGACAAGAGGCAGTTGCAATCGTTTCAACGAGATGTTCAGTGGAGATAGAGTTCAAGAGCACAAATTTAAGATGTCAATCGTATTCGCTATCTTTTTCAAAAACTGCTATGGTAGAGACTTTTTGCCACCAAATTTCTTTCGCAGTTTGTCCAGTTTGCTAAAAGCTTGTCTTAGACTTCAAAGTTTTAACCATGCCTTTACATTCTTATTAACCAACAGGAATTTGTCACCGGCGAAACAAAACGACGATAATCGGTTTAAACATAAATCAACTAAATACTGTCTTTAAACATCCTTTCCGATACTGACAAAGAAGTTCAGAATTTTAACAATTGACATATACATATCTTGCATCTATTTGGTAAGTTTTCGGAGTTGCCACATTGACAGCGGTCTTTCAAAACTCCAATTATTTGGGTCTTTGATTATTCTCTAATCCGCTAAGCCAAAATGTATCCGACCCTTAGTTTTTTGGCATCCCTTTCTTCGTGCCTTCCTAAACTCATGGCACTTCACGTGGATCGTATTCCTTCGCAACTTTCTTGTAGGGAAATCATTGAGGGCGGAAAAAAAATAATAAGTGTATTACTTTATATCATTTTTAGATGACAAGAGCGCACACATTTGATTAGGATTTCCAAGTTGTTTCTTTGGCAGATTCACAATATGTATTCAGAAAACCCAATGCAATTTCCGTGAATAATGACCTGCTTAACATGCAAAGCCGTACACTGGACAATACCCGCTCCTCTTGTTATTTAAATCACCCCATGCGCAATATTTATCTTTTCCTGTGTTCTGTGTACACCGGATCCAGGCATATGCCGTGACTGCTGATGCAACGGGCAGCGTGGAACAAAGGGGAGTAAATTAAATGAGTTACAAACTGCTGATTGGAAGGGTTTTAAAAGCTCCGACTGAGCGTATTGATTTCGGTTGCCCCCGTCCTGTGGCTAGTGATGACTTCACATTCAAGCGCGGCTCGTTGGTTGAATCTGAAATGAGAGGCTGCAGGCTGCCGACGCGTGCCACGGACCGCCGAGTTTGTCTGGGGACACTTATTTCTGCCACCAAGGAGAAGTATGAGGAATTTCAGTGTTGTAGGAACTGGTTAGGCAAATTTTTCTGGGGTTATTTTCTAAGCGATTGAAGGTTGTTGGAACTAGATTTTTTGATTTTTTTTGACAAGTGGAAAGGAGTGTCTAAAGTTTAGACTCTAAACCATGCCAAGTTGTGGAATTGTGACAGTTTATTTAAAATGTTTTGCAGTCTTTTGCTGTGGAAATTTCACGTAATGCTGCTTTTACATTTATTTTAAGACAAGGATTTGGGTTTGTGGTTTAGTCCCGTGGTTGATTTCTTAGTGATTGTGAAATGGGAAAACTAGATTTGAACACATTTTTTAATTGGAAAGGAGTGTTTAATCAATCCCAAGTTGTGAAATAATGAAAATATGATTTTTTGCTTAATTGTTTCGAGAAAATTCTTTCTTTCTTTGAACATTTGTATACTTATTTTAAGGCAAGGAATAGATCATTTTGTGGTTGGTTTCAAAGCAATTAGTAGTGAGACCCATTTTAACTCTGCAATTCAATTTATTTTTGTAAAGCCCAACTGTAGAAAGTTAGAAAAATCAAATCAATGAAACAATCATTGCCCAATAAAAATAGTCATTAGTCAAAAAGCTGTATATATATATATAGAAATATTTTTATTATTATTATCATTTGCCTACATGTTTCGAGTACATTTTATAATGATACTTTATTTCTTTGAGTACATTTCTTTTTTAGTCTCTGAAATTTAAATAAAGGATGTATTTGTAAAAAAAAAACTGACATGGCCTTGAATCATGGATCAAGTCATTGTTGTTGAGTAGACTTTGCATGTTATTTTACAGTAGGAATTTGAAATCCTTCTTTTTATCCATGTCGTTTTGACAAGATTGTTGTAGACAATTGTAAAAACTGATTAATTTGGCATGAAGAGGCTGCCATTATTTTCCCTCCACTTCAGTATCAATATTTTAGAAATGAGAATCAATACAGTCCGATACCTCAGCAGTGTCGATACATCAATATCTTGGTATTGATTCTCCCATCACAAGTGAAAGCAAAAATGAAGTAGTTAACAGTAAAAAATACCCACAATTAAATACCGTAAAACCATTATCACCTCTTCCTAATCTCCCCGTTGAACAAAATGCCGCAGTATTTTGAAAAGCATGTCTAAACCATTCCGAGTCATTTGCCTAACTCTCCACCGCAGCTCATTGTGAAAAGCTGCAAAACAAACACAACGCAGGATATGAACTCCAAGTGGCTTAGTCCTGGATTTGAATATCAGTCATCCGTTACAAACCACCTCCTGTGTGGAACAACACTGATTTTAATACAAAGGTTCACGGCAAAAAGCAAGGTACTTTTGAGAGCGACATGTAATACAGACTAGATTTCAGGAATGTTTAAGGCAAGGGTGGGTACTGTGACTACTGGCAATGCTTACTGCCAAGACACATCATTCACCATTTTATGTACCTATAATGTATTAAGTGTATATATAGAAAAATATATATAATGCTGCAAGTTTTTGGGGCTGAAAATTGTCATATTCAGTCCATTCAATTATTATCTATTAAAATTGACAGCAAAAAGAGACAGTTTTCTCACTTTTGTGGTTCATTTTCAGGATCGATTCACGTTTTGCGCGACACTTGAACCTCAACCAAGAACATTCCCTGGCACATTCGTAACATGTGAATTTTTTAAATTACATTTTTGTCAAATTCACCTCATCCCCTGTAACTAATGAATACATATACAATACATACATCTCATAAATATTAAAAAAGAAATAACTAAAAGCTAAAACAAAATTGGGGCAAAGCATCAAATTGAAATTTTTCTGACAAACATTTTTTGTAACAATGTCTTAATTGTGAAATTCTGTTGAAAGTCCGGATTTTAAATGCGTCTGAGACTGAAACGTAAAGTGCATGACCTAATATAAGGAACAAATGCGTTCTAAACTCCAGGGTTTGCACGTTTTGTACATTAGTGAGTAGATGTTTGCGCATTGTTACTTAAATAATTGTAGTCATTACGATTTATCTTGCAGCTGTAGTAGAAATGCATAACCCCAGTAATAGAAAGACATACTAAGACACTGAGGTCTGTTATAGCCTTCTAAATATCCACCTACATCTGCACGAGAGGAAGGGCTTTGACAGAAATGCAAGTCCGATGTACTAATATAGCAAAGACATGATTCCACACTCCATAAGTGAGCGGCGCTGAGTTGTGAAGCGCAGGTACGGCGAGAAGTGTCTAAAGGACTGATCTCGAGTTACGTAAATGCTCCTGTCTTCTATTGTGCGCATCTTTCTATGAGTAGGAGGAAAAAATTAAGTGTCGGTGCGGAATAGTTGTGAAAAGCTGAGGGGAAAAAAAAAGGTTAAGATTTGTGCTTCTCTGTTGCAAAAATGTTTACTGAAGATTTATGGAACTTTACGTTTTATTTATCCTAATTTTTAGGTTTCAGATGACACTACAAATGTATGTCTCCTTAGAATAATAAGGTTATATTTGACCTCATTCAAATTAAAATTCATTTGTTCATAATTCCTGTTCCAGAATACCATGGCCTGTTACATTTAAAGTGTTCCGATTAAAGATAAGATTGAAGACCACTTTATGCCTTTTGATGTACGTTTTAGCACATTGAATCTGTTTTTTAAACGTTAGACGAATCATGTGCCACCATTGTTTTCTGCTCTGGCTGTCAGACCTAACACCAGAGCCTCTGTCCGTGGAGACGGCGCAGTTCCAAAGTTCCAAAGTTCCAAAGTCCAGAACGTCTTTTGGACAGTCCAGTTTCTCTTCCAGCCTGTGGAACTCTCTTCCCACTGGCCGAAAAATGAAGACTGAGCCGAACATCTTTACCAAACGGCTGAAACTGAAATACAGGTTGTTTTCATTAATATTGTCTACTTGCCTTTGCTTATTTAAAATGTTTTTGTATAGTTTTTTTGCTATAACACTCAAAACATATCAAATCAATGCAATTACTATGTCCATATCAAATAAATAAATAAAACATCATAAATAAATAATAAATAAATAAATACAATTGACTGTTCACTCGCAATCTTCAAGTGGTCACGTGTCTTTGTCAGCTGATTTACACAGGTTTTGGTGTCATCTAACAGTCCGACTTCTTCAGGACAGTATTCCAGGTGTGTGAGAGTAAAAAGGCCCCTTCATCCCAGTTTATAAGAGCAGGGGCACGTTTTCGTATTCAATATCTTTTAAGACACGTCGCAGCAACATCGCGTAACAAAACGAAGACTGCGAGTGAGCAAAACTGTCAAGTATGAGAAACAAACAAACTGGTCTGGAAAAAACAAAAACATTTGAAAACACACATTCAATTTGAAATATTTTTAAAGTGACCCAAGCATGAAGCAGAAAAACTACCTTGTGGAGCTGAGGAAGGAACAGAGTAAGCTACAGCGTATTCACCACTAATTTGAATTTGACACTGGTAATAAAGGCTTTAATATGGCTCTCAGTAGCACTACTATATCAACTCTCCAGGGGGCAGCGCGCTTTATTGCCTACTTTTATGAGCAGCGAGGAGGGGGGTATTTTAGCCACAGTGTTCAGAAGACAACGCATGGATTCCCGGGTTTTGGCATAGCCAGCCTTTCTCTTAAATACTTCATTATAAACAAAAGATTGGTCTAATCTGAGTTATATTTTGATTTGAGCTTTGCAAGGGAAAATTGCCCAAGATTGTAATTAAAATAATGAGCCAGCAGCATAATGAATTACAATCAAATAAAAATTTAATAATTGTAATTACCAACTGGCTGCATGGTGGCAAGCACTCTCGCCTCACAGGAAGAAGGTTGCAGGTCGCAGACTCCCGACTGGGCCGTTCTGTGTGGAGATTTCATGTGTCTCCCTGTGTCTGGGTGAGTTTCTTCCAGCAAAGGAAGTCCTGACCAGCCTAGCACAAAGACCTGGAAGTGGGTCCCTGGGCCACTGTCCCTGAGAAAATGCCCCAGTGGCCTTGAAGGGATGGGTCGAATGCAGGTGACAAATTTCCCTAATAAAGTGTACCTTAACCTTATGTTCTGAAATGCATGGGATTATTGTATCAGTTTAGTAGCTCAGATTTCACCCTTCTCTCAAATGTTAATGCCCCAGGATGAGTTGAAAATGTGCACTGTAAATGGAATCCATATTTAAAAAATAATCGGAATTGCTATTTGCCTTTTTGTTTTCCAAATCTAGTCCAAAATAATGAAAATTTGACGAGAAAGGGAAATGGTCAAATTATTGGTATTTGTTGTGCTGAGGCAATTAAGACAAATTTTAGAGACTTGAAATGTTGCTGGATTTAGAGTACTTTTCAGGCTATACAGTGCTCCTAACTAAAAGCCGCGCACATGATATTTACGAAGAAAATAGAACTTGTCCATATACGGGCCGCACCTGACAATAAACCGCAGGTGCCCACATTGTAACATGAAATATTTACACACAACTAAACGCGGAAATGATGCGTCTTTGGAACCGGGGTCTCACGGCGCACCCGCTGCGCTGCGTTACTAATTAGACTCGTTTCTAAGTGAATATGAGTGTGACTGTAATAAAACACACAGCATTTTGAAGCTTAACAAACAGAAAACACATCACAGCTGTCCCTACTGTCCCCTCTGTCCTTGATTACTCTGTATGAGCTGATTTACCTGTGTCTGTGTCTTCACATCTGGTTCGATCTGCTCCTGAGTTTGTGCTTAGCGTTAGAGTGTTTTGTTGCAACATGAGATATTTACACAAAAATATGGTCCATGGTAGTGATGCACATCTTGTCTTTTGACCCGTGAGTCAGGTCTGGCCAAGAAAGTTTCATTTCAATGCGGCAGACCGCCGGATATCGCATTTCCGCGCTCGGTGTGTCTTTGCGTTTCGCCGCGTCTGGATACTCTTCCTCATTAAACTAATTTCTAAACTTTTTTTTCTTTCTCAAAACATTGCATGTTTTATTAAAAACATAAACTTTAGAAAACAGTCCGAAAAGTCCGAAATCAACACACAAAAAAGTGCAATGAGAATACGATCTGAATTATAAAAGGAACAACATTATAACAGCCCATTACTTTAATATTTACTATCATAGGGACAAACTGTCACTTTGTCAGTGCGAGAGTGCTTGAAAACATGCGTCCAAAACCCGGACTGAGCCCAGATGGTGGCTGAGGTTCAGACCGAGCACAGTGCAGCAGCAGGAGCCTGTGCCTGAGCTGGATCAGGCCATTCCTCCAGACCAGGGATTAAACACTGTTTCGCGCTAATGAACCAAGCTGGCGTGAGTTCCATCGACTACTGAAAAACACTGCGAATGAAAACGTTTTTCTAAGTCATAGATGTATTTTTCAAAATGACTTTAGATAATTGAATGTCCCCAAGCCTTTACCATGCACTTCCATGCCTCACGTCTCCTCATTGCAAACTCAGGAGTCAACCTTGTTCCCACTTTTTAAATCATTATTCAACCAGCCATGCAAGCCAACAGAGCAATCCCCCGGCAACCAAACCAAAAAGATAAAAAGATTCAGGCAAAAGCGTCTCCCCCAATACTCTAGCTCGCCCTTGGGACCTCCCAGGTGAAAGCTAGCTGTCTTGTTGTTTTGGTAGCATCTCTAATTAGCACTAGCATGTTATCTATGGGCACTTCACCACGGCTAGTCGAAGCCACTGGGGAATTAGGCTAGGGTCAGAATAGTAGCATGTTCAGATGTGCAGCTGTCAGGACTTGGACAACCTCCGAGCTTTGCTTCTAACCCCCCGTGCGCTTGTGCCAAGTCCCCCATGAACACAGAAGAGGGGTTATGATCGCCGGGATGAAGGATTGAGGCTTGGAGAGTCACTGGTGCACCACGAAAGGAAAGAAAGGAGAGATATAGGAAAAGATTAGGAGAGAAATCAGAAATGCTATGAGTAAGAGTCAAAATGGGCCAGTGGTAAAACATCTTGACGTGTAGCATATGATTGACAAGTGTGACTGACAGTTTGTATGAAAACTCCTACACATTTGTATACTGAAAATAGTCTTTTTATGCAGGTATGGAGGCATTCAAAGCATTCAAAGCATTGATTTAGAATCTGGCAACCTTAAGTTAAAAGCTCATTCTGCTTTTTTATTGGATATTTGACCTCCCGAAAAAAGGCTTATGTTTTCTTATCTAAAGTTCAATTAGTTCTTACTGTTTTGATTAAGTTATACTGATTGATGAGGTTTTCCCTTTTTGAAAAGGTTTCAGCAATCGATAAAAATTAAAATAAAACAAATTGATCATTAATAAGACCTGAAGGTATAGATGAGTCACAAATGAGCAAAAACATGTATAAACCGCTTGGGGACCCCATTTGTGGATGAGGCCCTCTGCTTTTAACATATAACTTGCAAAAGCCACATAAATAATAACATCCCCCTTTATACATTATCTTCAAGCTCAACAATGTCCAGACCATGCAAAGCACTCCGCCCCTCCTCACTTCCTCAGGTGGCAGACAAGTTCCTTTTCCATTTGCATTTGTCGCATGTGAAAATGAGAGTGAGAGGACATGACCAAAGAGGGAGGAGATGAGCGAAAGCACTGAATACAAAGAATCCCCGCTGCCATCTGACACTCCTTCTGGAGGTAGTGACTAACCCTCCAAGCCCCCAACAGCCCCCCTCCAGGCGTCTAATTGTGCCATCTTCGGCTTTGGACTTGGCACTGGTAGGGCTCGTCACGCCAAATGGGAGGGAGGAAGAGTGTGTGAGACACTGACTTATTGGCTGACTTCGCAACAGGAATATTCATCATGAACTTTTGGAGGGGAGTAGAAGTTCCATTTTCCAAGTTTACATTGTTTTCAAAAATGTAGTAAAAAAAGATTGACAATATTACTACTATGACAACTACTAGTACTAAAAAATAAGATAATCGTTAACAGAAGAATCACTGTGTACACAATACATTGGACGCTCGCCATTAAACAAAAGCAAGAGCCCAAAATAAACACAAGTAATACAATGCAGAAGTGACTATTGGAAACTGTCTTAAGTCACAGTTTTAAGTTTGGGTGCACATTACCTCAACTTGTGTGCAATTTTGATTGCCTTTGTGTAGTTTGTGATTGCATTGTGTAACAATTTCCTCTACAACTGCTCCATCCCATTTGAATGAATTAATACGTTTTGGATGTCCAAATATATAGTCATATATATACATACACATATAAATAAATAAATATATGCAGATATATATACACACACACACACACACACACACACACACACACAATTTATATATATATATATATATAAATATATATATATATTATATATATATAATATTATAAATATATATATATATATATATATTGTAGGAAATAATTACGCTTGTTTATTTCCTGGCGGGTTCACGCATCGGGGAAGACAACCGGAGACGTCCGAGTTTAAGTTTACAAAATGTATTCGCCCTAATACAAAGTTTCTAAGAAATGTGCTTACAGATCGATCTGGGTTCCTGTTCCTGTTACCTGTACCACACACAACTCATGTGCTTTACGTACAGAGGAACAAGAGACAAAGGAAATTCGACTACACAACAGTTTTTATAGCACAGGGGGTTGTTCCTCCTCCTTAGTGTGGGGTCGAGTCCGCTGCGGGCTTAGTCTGTTACGATCCTGGTCTCGCGTCCTTGGCCCTTATATGGAGTTCTTATCTCTCTTCTGTTATCTCTGCTCCGAAGACCTGTGGAGGAGAGCATCTGCAGACACAGAAATACAAAAACAACAGGGCCTTCACACTGTGCTAAACACACATCAGCTTAACTTATATAAACTATAAACTAACTTTATTATTTGCGTTATCCTTCATTATATATATATATATATATATATATATATATATATATATATATATATATATATATATATATATACACATACACACACACACACACATATACATACACACCAGAAAAATACATTTCCAACTATTGGTTGCAACCAAAAAGGACTGGGCTAAAAGCAACTTGCTTGTACATTCTACATTGGGACTAAAATGTTATAAAAGAGCTTTTTTTTCTGTTTTTAAACTTACTTAGGCATAGTTTAAGAAACATTTTTTTCCGCTAAAAGTTACTTGAGTAACTAACTGTAATGTCCCTTGGCACTAACCCTGCTTGTTGTTTGGCCTAAAAGTTGGATCTAAACTCCTCAAAGTTACCATGTCCCATTTTTCTTTACTTATTAAGATTAAGTACAATGATATTAACAACAGTAAAATAATCAAATTTTAATTCAGGTGCGCTGTTGTAATTTAAGGCTGGAATCCAAACTCTTTTTTCAGTCCACATTCTGTTGGCTGGTCTCAATATACAGATGGAGCCGCAGCTCCGAGTTCAGTTTTAATTACATTCTGTGCAGGAAGACTCTCTCCAAGCTGTTACTTTAAATGACAGCCACCTTGACTTGGAAAAGATGGTGTTATTCTGACTACAACTTCTCTCCACTCTCACACAAAGAGGGTTGATTGAGATTGAATTTAGACATTGGAGGATTTCTAGAATTTTTGGTCTGCAATGCCAAGGTCTTGAATTGTGCCCACATTGGGTATTCAGACTTTACTATGCCTGCTGGTACCATTTTAATGCATTATATTTGAGTTATTTTTTGTGTGTGTCGATTCAGCGTTTGCCCAACAATTGAAAAGTTTAACAAAAGAAAAGTTCAAAATGTGTCCATAGTAATGTGTTGGCTCAAAAAGTAGCACCCTCATATATTTTGATTGACAAAGACCTTCAAAAGAGGCACACTATTCTAAAAACATAATCTGCAGCATTATGATTTGAATCTGTATCGGCTATTTACATCAAACTTGCCCGCTATTATCTCGTGTGCTTTCAAGGACTTCTAAAATCTCGTCCATCAGCCATAATCCCTCATTAAAGATTAACGTGTTTGGATTTGCAGTGCCGTTATTATAAACTCCATTCATTCCCAGCCCATTCTTTTTTCCATGCACCATAAAACACTCATCAGCCTCTTACAGTTGATTACATGATGCGCAATCAGTGCTGAGCTGGCTACTTGAAGATATGAGGTAAGTTTTTAGCCTAGCTTTTGTTGTAATTAGCACGCCCCCAGTCTTTTTGATTTAATGCTTTGCTAATTTTTACTGAGGAGAAAACATGATTTGCTACTCCTTCTTTAGCCAGGTGAACATGCATTGGAAAAGCTTGAGGAAATGAAAAAATATGATCATTTAAGCCATACCTGGTCTTTTTTTTTAATCTGGCAAGATTTTAGTTTCTATTTTTTAACCCTTTTAGCTAGGTAACATAGGTCTGCACTAGTGCCCTTAATAAAGATTACATGACATGAATAAAATAATAGATTCCATGGCCTATATTTTACGGAAAAGTGCTTATAATTATAAGAATTTGTTCCACCAATGAGCCTGGTCCGGCCCTCCGCCACTTGCCTGGATTCCAATGTGGCCCTCGGAGGATTTCTCTGAGGAAATGATTGCCCACCCTTGATTTAATCAAAAAACACAATGAAAATTATTCGGTTTGCTTAATTACTTTCACTCTGTACCAAAATATGTTAATGAGCAATAGCAATCAAAATGGTAAAATCCAAAAACCACTAATTTACTAACCAGTTTAAAATAAAAAATCCATTTGGTTCTCAAACTTTCACCAAGTACCAGCTAAGATATGACTTGGTTTTCCAAGTGCCATCAGATCTAAACCTGGACTTTGCTAAGCCTAAATTAGCACTAAACATTGACTAAAATGAGAATAAACCATAGATATGGTCATTCTAAATAATGAGCTACGCTCGATGATACTTCCCTGTCCCATCTCTTCCGTAGCAGCAGAACCATCAGCCACTCCTCTTCACCTCCAGTGTGATCTCAAGCGAGCGAACAAATGTATCAGTCATTCTTCACCTCACTCACATTTTTGATTGTTCACGGGAGGATAAAAGTGAGTCACAATTTCTCCTTTCCAGTGCCAGTAAAATGACTATCTAAGCAAAGGTCAAAGATGACAAAATCAAATCAGTTTATATAGTGGCAAGTCGGAAAAGTTGTATCAAGGCAATTTTCAATTACATTCTCTATGGTTTTGGTGACAGTGGCAAGAAAAACTGCTTTTATCAAAAAGCCCAAGGTCCGTGAGATAAAAAGTTGGGTTAATGGGTTTGATCAAGAGTATGGATCCAGTACCCAGTAGTGCTTTGAAGAGACTTGAGAAAGAGAGGGAGAACATTTTGACTCAGATGGGCACCACTTCTTATAACGACATCTTAATCAGCCTTTATAAAGCATGAACAAAGATTTAATTCATAGTGAACAAATAGATTGAGAATGCTTCAGGAGTTAGGGTTATGGTATTTAGTCGTAGTAATTTAATAAACAATTTGTTCATTCATTAGGAATGAATCATGCTCTACTAGACTTTTTAAAGTGTCATTACAATAAAGTGTTACCAAAAACTGTTATTTAAAGTTTTCTGGTGAAGGGTCCGCCACCTGCTTGAGTCTACATAGTTCTCCACAGTATGGCATTACAACTGTGTTTATCTCATAATCATTTGAGATAATCATTTGAATTTTTTAGTCTGATTAATGGAATAAATCTAATATATAGATCAGTGCAGACCACCCACCAGAAAAGTTACGTAGTGTCTCTTTAATAATAAGACTCTTTATTATTGCATTTTTTATTTTATTTTTTAGGATCAAAAGCTTGAAAAATTAGAGCTGAAATTGTTCTCAAATTCAACAAGAAGTAACAAAATGGAAGCTAACATATCTGTCCCCTCATGTGGTTTTAATTTGTTAAGATTGAACAAATAAAATATTATTTAAATATTATTTAAGTCTGCATCAGTCGCTAGTCTAGTTCATCTTTTCACCCCCAAAAATTTTTTTCCCCCACAACATGAATTATCCACTACTATCCACTATTTTCCTGTCTTTGTGAAGTGATGCGAACTTTCATTGAGTTTGACCCCCAGACAACAGTTGCGTCAGAGAGATTTCAGTGGTTCTCAAACTTCCACCAAGAAACTAACACGATAGACAGATCTAAACCCTGCTTTGTCAGGCCTGAATAAATGTTAAATATCATCTTAAACTAGACTAAACCAGGTCTAAAATCAAACTAAACCAGATCCAAAATGCGACTAAAGATAAGGAAGTTCTCAAAAAGAAAAGATTACACCAATGGAGGACAAAAACATGAATAGATTTGTCTCTAAATTAAAAAAATATATATCACCGGGGCAGTCCCATAGTTTGGGAGACACTGAACTAAGCCATTCATATAAATGCTCCCTCTCTCCTCTACCTTTTATAAACATGGTAACTTTAATGTCCAGCTATTGTGAAGTGACGCCAAGTTCCATTGACCGGATCGGCACGAGTTTGACCCCAGACAAGAGTTGCATTCGTCAGGTGAACGCGTCCTGACACTCTGCACCCAATGCCCCTTCCCCGAGCTCTCTCCCTGGGCAGAAGGCTTGAAGGAGACAGGGCGTACCACCAGGGGCCTGACCCAAACCTCACCCCAGCTTTTCGACACACTTTGGCCATATTGACTTTCCCAGTGGAGCGTGATTGGGCTTGTTTATGCCTCATCCGTCTTTCACCATCTTTCGTTAAGTTGTGGTTAACCTTGGAGTGGAGTAGGCACTTGTTGTTGTTTTTTTTTTTTGGTTGCAACAGTTAAGTAATATACTCTTAAAGTTACAGTGAAACTTGTGGGGCAATACTTTTTCCTTTCCTTAAGGGTGCACTATGTATCTGTGTAGAAGGTTCGCCGATTGTTGTCTCTGCGGAGGTGTTATTGCTTTGCTTTTCACGTTTCACAGTGTAGCCTTAAACTTATCAAGCTCTATGCTTTGTTTTGTTTAATGTCATGAAAAAACACCTTAACATTATCAGAAAATGATGGATTTAAATGGCTACTTCAAAAGCTTTATTTCTCAAGGAAAAAGTACTACATTATATCAGCGTTCATCAATACATTTTCAGAAGCAAACTATCTTCAAAATATGCCCACGGTAATTAGCACTACAGTACCAAATGTATAATAGCCGTGCTTCTTGAAACAGTTTGTAGTTCTCTTCTTGTGGTCCTTAAAGTTGAAAAGTTCAAACTTGCTTTAAATAGGCAACAGTTTTATTATGAAAAACAGTAAATGTTTCTTTGTCCGAACAGTTGGCTCTGGAGCTTTTGAAGTTTGCCTCAGTGAAGTGTGCACACGGCATCTTATGCGAGAGGACATTTATTTTTTCTTTAAAGTTTACCTTCTAATTGGACTGTATTAGGGCGTTTGTGGCTGTAATTACAAGCAAAATGGAGCTAAATCTTTGCATTTCTACCTGTAACAACATGGGACAGAAGTTGCCTTGAGGGTAGGGATATTTGAGATACAGATGGAGTAATAGTAGAAGTAGCAGTAGAAGTATTTTTTTGCATTTAGGACCATATATTGTGAGAATAAGTTGTTGAATGGCTGGTTCGTCAGTACGACTCTTTCTGCCCAAAGGTCAAGGATGACATATTGAGAAACTGGTGCATCTAAATCCAGAATAGAGATTTACAATTTCCCACAATAAAACTTATGATTACTTATTTAAAGGTGGCTGCTGTAATATGGAATCCAACTAAAAAATATTTAAAAAGTAGTCTTACAAGGCAGCTATACAATGTCAAATTTAAAAAGAAATCATCATCTAATCATACCTAACATTGACATATTTATTTCGGGCAGATTTTAATATTCAGCTATTTTCCATCCACGTTCCTAATATTTTGCCATACGATCGCGGCGTCGTCTTATTTTCACAAAGAACTGTCAAATTCCAGCAAATTCCAAAGTTTTGTCTTGATCCTTTCAAGCCGGACAAAGTGCACTTTAAAGACCCTGGCCATTCCAAGCTAATCCAAAAATCATGAGCTTTGTCGACGTTGTGACTGCCCGATATCTGTTTTTTAATCAAATCCGCTATATGGGTGAAGAATCGGGTCGGTCCTCCAGCGGAACTCGCGCCTCCATCAAGATGTTATTGGAAATCAGTGCTCGGAGGTACGGCGGCGGGAGATTCATTAGCCTTCTCGCTAAGCCTTAAAAATGACAAAGTAACAAGATATAGCCGTATTGTCAGACTGAAGACGGATTTTTTAACCTCCAAGACACTTCTTAGTTCAGTGCTATCCATTATTTCCTCACCGCGGGAATAATGTCCATATAGTCTAAAGCCTAGTACATAAATTGCATGCGAAAAAGTGATATTGGCGGCTGCGTTTCAAGTCGAAGTTCCCCAAGGTATATCCTGGCAAACGGCATTATTTAAAAGGAAGGAAGATGATGAAGAAAGTCCTGTTTTATTTTGAGAAAATTGTGTCGTGGTTTGGCGGATATTTTAGGCCATCTACTTGGAAATGTTACAGTGGATACATTTGAATTAGTGCAAGGTTGGGGATGGAAAAATGCTCAGGATTCTCATGTTGAACGAAATCTAAAAAGACTTTTCTCCGTAATGAGGGTTGCTTAAAGAACGCTGGTGCTCAGAATGGTAAGCCAAGCATAAAAGTTGGGGAGGACAATCCTGTGACAAATTTTGTAACGAGCAATGTGGAAAAATCAGAATTTCCAAAAATAACTACACACCCATTAATTTGATTTTTTGTGGCTGAAAACGTTAGGAAGTTTTTCTTAGTTCTTAAATATATACGTACTACTTTTCACTTAAACGTAAACTGACATTTCTGATACATCCCGTCACTATGTTGTTGATGAACAGGAAGCCTTCTACATAACCCCGTATGAAAGTTAAATTACTCAAACAACGCACAATTAAAACAACTCTAGGAATGGTTTTGATGAAGATAGTTAATCACAATATAAATCATAACTAGAGCTGCAACTAACAATTATCATGACTAATCAATTGGTCCAGTGAGTTTTTCCTTTTCTTTGAATTAATTATTTTGGCCTGTGAATATATATTTTGTTCTAAATTTGACCTAGACAGAGCTTTAGTGAAGCCGCTTGAGGCCATTCAGATAAAGTACACTTAAAATAATTCAAAAACACAAGATTTACACACAGTTCATGCTCTGTCTGAATCGTAAAACGTCATCTCTCAAGACATGGCATGTTTTGGAATCTGTTTATCATCCAGATAACGATTATTTGACTCCTAATGTGTTGCAGATCATTTCAAGTTGTGATCAATCAATAAACTTGTTTCAACCCTAATTGTGACCATTTTAGATGCAAAAATGATGCCACTTCAAGCAAATCTGTGGTCCGAAAATTCAAGTTGTCTTTTTATCGAACCGTTTATGTCATATTAACTTCATTAAATTCAGAAAGTTTGATTTCATAAAGCTGTTCACGTGCAAAATTAATCTATTTGACAATGGAATGGAATATAAATGCGTAAAAAACAAGGATTACGTTGTTGTTTGGCCATGATACTGCTTCTCACAATGCTTTATATCGGGACATGCCTAGACGAGTAACACCGTGTCAATTACGAAGTCTGAAATTTCGCGTTAGCTTTTGAGCAAAAGTGCAAATAGGTTCGAAAGAAATTGTAACTATACTATCCACATCTGACAAATCGAATTACACTGGTATTGAAGATCAGTTGCTGTATGTCCATGATCGAAAGCTTTCCCATTGCAGTCTTGTTAACCTAACCACTTTAGCTCAGTGCATGCCTAAGTCAGCTCCTACTGTCTTCAACCGCCACTGTGATACGCTCCTGTGATGGATTAATGCCCCCAGAAAGAGTTAATGCACAGGAAGTTGACTCTCCGCGGGCTGATTTTCGACACTTCTTGACCACAACGCGAACCCTACACGCCCACCCCGCCACGCCACGCCACTCAGTGTACCATAACGAGAAGCCACTGCCAGGTCGTTACCTCAAATCACCCCCGATCAACTGGAAATCGAAGTCCATTGATTGCCATTAGGGGCGGCGGTGGCTGGGCTGATTGACCGGAAGGGAAGGTTACAGTAACTACGTGGACGTGTTTAGCTTTCCCCAGCAGCGGATAATGAGAAGCGGCTGGTGATTGATGCAAGCAGAGGAGCAAACCACAAATGGGGAGAAGGAGCAGAGGGAGAGTTGTGAGGAAATGGTTCAGTGAGCATTTGAAATTGAGATTACGGTAAGGTATCGGAAAATGAGTAAAAGTATGGGTGTTTTAGGCAAAAACGCTACAAATATGGGCTATTTGGTGCTTTTAGTCAAATAGTCTTGAGTTTTGTTCCAAAAGAAGTTTGTACCTTTGTGGGTGCTCAACCTAAAAGGTGAACAGTCAGCTAATCCTTCAAGTAGCTACTCCCGATCAAAATACTTAAAGTAAACAGCAGTGGCATTGTCCATGGATAAGAAGAATTTAAAATATATGTGCAAGCATTTTTGTTATATTATTAATGCAAATATGATGAGAATTGTCCATTTCAATTAAAAACAGTTTGTTTAATGTTTATTTAAGGGGGGGAAAAGAGAAAAACTATTGGCAATAATCATAAAATGCCATAGCATTTTCTTATTGATTCCATTTTAACATAACTTTTTTTTTTCACTTTCTTATCTCTGTGTGGATAAAACAAGATGAATGGCATATTGCCATAAGATAACGCCAATAAAACATATCCATGGCATAAAGTTCATAAAGTTCATAAATTTGAATCTTGGCGTTTTGGGCTGGTCTTGAAAAATTCCATATCATAAAATTGTTCAAGCAAAATTGAACAATTGTCCCATTCCTGATTACACATCTGTTCTCGAACCATAATTTCAAAACTTCTCTGCAACCAATTAGGAAAATTCCGGCTTGTCTACCTTCACGGCAACTCCAAAAACGACTTTGTGCCTACATTTTAATTACTCCCCCCAAAGTATTTCCCGTAAACAAAATAGCACACTCCTTCTAATGAGCAACCCCGCGTGATTGATGCTGCACAGCTCAGTGAAATTGGAAAACACATCTGACTGCTGGAGCGCGAGGGGAGTTACATTTTAGAGGAGCTGTCTTGGATGGAAGCTCGCCAACTTGTGACATCTGTAAACACTGGAGGTCTACAGCATGTGCGACCGCTTAATCTGACTCTGAGCGACCGCTTACTCTGACTCTGAAAATGAAATGTAGAAAAAGGGAGAAATATGCTACATCTTAATTCTTTCAAATCAGTTTCTGGGTTATCGATGTCGTCGCAATAATTACATTAGTTGCACACCTGGCCGGAGCAGCAGCAAAAGGTAATGGAAGCTGTTGAAGCGGTGGCAAATTCTTCAATATATTTTCAGCAAATAAGTATTTATAGTATGAATTGCGGTGTTTGGACTGGAGTTGGAAGATTTGCAGGTGGAGCCTTTGACAGCGATAATCTTTTTTTAAGGTTGCAAAATTAGTCACAATCAAAAGCAACATTTTGGCAAAGGCTGCAACTATTAGAATGGCCTCTGTAAACAACCAAATTTATCTAGTCCAGCCAATTTTATTTTGCTACTTTTTTCAAAATATACTGCTCTCTGTGGTCTTTTTTTTTTTTTTTTGCATTTTACATGTATCACTCTTTTTTTTTTTTTTTGCATTTTACATGTATCACTCTTAAAAGTCTTGGCTTTTCAAATCTTGCAACAAAGTACAGGAATGTGGGCGGGGATAGGGGGGTAGGTGAAAACAGGAACAATACAGGGAGACATGCAGGAATCAATCAAAATAGAAAACACTGTTGTAAAAACTTAAAGTTGATTTTAATACACTTGGATGTGTGAAGTGAATCCTGATTTGAAATTAAAAATTCCTCTAATCTAATCGATATTGCATTACTTGTCAGGAAAAAAATAAAAAAATAAAAATAATAATAATAATAATAATAATAATAATAATATATACACACAGTACTTTAAAACTCAATTAGAACTGTTTTATTTTTTTTCCCTAAGGAATCAAACTAGCCTGTTGTGGATATGAAAGCTAGTCCAATTTCTCTTTTTCTTTTTTTAACAAAGGGGTGATTTGATGTAGTCTGTGTGGTGGTTTTGTTGTGTGGCGCTATCAGATGGAACAGAGCTTGCTTTCTGCATTGTCCCTTCATATGTCCCAGAGTCTTTCATCTCTGCCTCTGCCTGTACTCAACCCAATGCTGGCTCCACGGAGAATAAGAGACAGTTCTGTTTTAAAATGGCAAAGTTTTCATTCATTTCACTTTCATTCACATCTGACTTTAATTTGGACACATTATTTTATTATGGCACTCATGGAACACATTAAGCACCTATCATTTCAATAATAAGCAATATTCAGGTTATTTAAAATATTTTTCATACTTGAGCCTTGGTATTTTCCCGCAAATCATTTAAAATAACTCATGCGTATGGACAAAAATGATACTCTGCGCCTTAATCTCCATCTGCTGGTACACTGAGGCGTGAAGCAGGTAAAATTAGCCTTATCTGCATTGCACTGAAGTTGGTTAGCAATGCAGTGAAGACAGTTTTTGAATTTTTAAGATTTAGAATTAGAAGAAATTATGAAAAAATGGGCTCAAGGGGGCCCATTATGTGGAAACAACATTTTTTGACATTTTAATATTCCATTTATAAATACAGTGGGAAAAAAAATACAGTATTAAAACCTGTAAAATTCAAGTTTGTTTATCTACTGACCACAGCTCCTGGTGTAATTCCCAGTGCGTGCAATGTATTCTGCAGGTACAGTGTCCTTAGACAACACATCCTTATATGTAAATATGGTCATATCTGATTGGTGTTTGGACAAGCAGCATCTCCAAATTCAACAAAAACATTCAATAATAAATACTGTTTCTACAAAGTGAATTTGGGAATAGTCATTTGCATCCAGTCAAGGACTATGTCTCCAACTGCCCTGCAAAAACTCATGGGACAACATGATGATGCGCTGGCAAAATGTATTCTCATAAGACCTTCCCATGACTTATTAGAAAGGTGAATCGTACAATGTGCTTTGGACGTAAAAGAGATATTAAATTAATATTGTAAAAATGTAATTGCAACTGAACTGTTTCATTGCAGGCACAATTTGTCAAAGAACATAACTCAAGTGAACAAACATAAATCGATAGAGTGCCTTTTTATTATTTTTGTATGTTTTGTATGTGGACATCAGACCACTTGCCATTATATACAAACAAATCAAAAACACACCATTTAGATCCGAACTTGAGTATGCTTCTGTTTTATAAATTCAAGTTATGATATTTGAGATGATGATTCATGTATTTATTCAATCAAAAAAATTGCTAACAAATGCCCGCTTGCGTTTAGGGGAGGAGAAAAATCCCAATGTATCCAAGCTAGGCTCTTTACAGCATGCAGCTAATGTTATGCTAACCTTATGCTAATCATGTTACGCTACTTAAACTCTTCTACTTTCTACTCCATGAATCAGTGCTTAAATGCCTGAAACATTATGCGATTCATTCCATTTTCTCCCTAACCGCTACTCCACCTTAAATACTTCACCCCCCAACACCAACCAAAGCGCAAACATAAACAAATAAACAAACATGCAAAAAGAGCTTGTGTTTACTCCTGCCTGGCCTCAGTATGCATGGGCTGTGCGCGCTCCACTCCAGCAGTATGTCTGCGCGCACATCCTGCCACCACAACGCCAATTACAAGCGCTGTGCCTGGCTCGCCTAATATAAATGTAAATCAGGCTTTTAAGTTGTACACAAGAACTCCTGGACGTGTCGCGCGGTTTGAGGGTTTTGGGGGGGTGTGATAAAGAGAGGAGGTGCGCACACACAGCCACGAGCCGCCTCACCTCCAGATAATGATGTGCTTCCCTGCCATTACCATGCGTCGTCCCCGTCACAAAGGCTGTTGTGGCGACTACAGCAGTGCAGTTCCCGGCGGACACTTGTTTAGGGGTTTTGGTTGTTTACTATCCAGTAGCGGGCTGCTGCATGGAATGAGCACTACTTCGGCGTGGTTGTTGGTTTGAGTGGACTGAGGCGAAAGAGAGATAGGCTCACAGTTTGTTCACATTGTGAACAGGACAGTGATGGAAAGTAAAAAAGCATAGAAGTAAAAGTACAGTACCCAAGTATAATTTGTACATATTTGTATTTTTTTTTAAAGTGAATTTTACAATGGAGATATATCATATATATTTATTGTTATTTTTTTTACTTTTACTTCACTATGGAGACTTTTTAACAGGGACCTGTTGACCATACAATTACAACAATTATAACAACAGGGGCAAAGCTATATAGCTAGTATAAGTAAAAGTTGAAATTCCCTGAGTGACCAGACTGGACGGCCTGAGCTTTTTTTTTTTTTTTTACAGAGCTCAGTGCGCATTCTTGGAACATTGAAATGTAGTGATATCATGAGAGCGCATGCAATGATGGAGCTGTCTGCGTGTGAAACAACACGACAGAATGAAGAATGGATTATAAAATGAATGATAACAGTGGAGAAGTCTGCACATGAAGTGAAGGCCACTTTGCCAATGAGTACAATGTGCAGTGGAGAGTAGGGCTTTTGCTCCATGATATACTGCTTCCAACAGTGTAAAGAGCATTATATAAGTATTGTACCCATAAGACTCATAAAAGGCTGCAGACACCAACTCAAACTAAATGTTTTCATGTGAGTCTACAAGTCAATTTTCAACAGTCAATAGTTATGCCAAGTTATGATATACAAAAAATACGTTTCTTGTTATGGCGGTAATTTTTGGAGAGGGACGCTTCCATAGGAGTGGTACAGGGCGGAGCGTGGGGTACGTGGGACCACTGCGCAAAAGTGATTTGTACCGCCCCGATTGAGGGGTCAAAAGTATAGCGTAATGCCTAAAACCCAAAGCATACCATTAAAGAGACATAGACCTCGTCCTAGAAACGCAATCTGCCATTAATAGAAGCGGCCCAGATCCTCCAAAGTGAACCAGTCCCGGGACCCAGGCTTTTAGTCTCGCTTGCATTCAATATCACCTAAGTTGTAAAAGTTGAGACTTGAATGCTGAAAACTGCAGGTATTAAATACAAGGTCAACTGGATAAGCAATGGCTAACTGTATCATCAGCATAGAAATGCAGTTGCATTTGAGAGACTACAGACTAAATTATTTACAGAAATAGTAAAGAGTGGGCCCTACAATCAAATCTTGTGGGGGGAAATTCTTAATGTTAATGAGATCATTAAAGGAACTGTATGTACAACTTTGATTCAAAATGTCATAAACATGACCAATCTGAGTCCCCAGATAAGAGGTATGATCACATGAACTGTGAATGTCCAGGATGTTTATGTTCTAATTTGGTTTCTCAAGATGATTATCCAATCAGAAAGTAGAACGGGCCACACAGGAGTCTCTTTTTTGTGTTGGCAGTTGGTTTGAATCTACCTAAGATCAGCACCTGCAATCAATCATGAATCAGTGCTAGGGCAGCCTGTGAAACACTTGATGTGTCTCAATATGCGGGTTAAGGCTCTGGCGCCACAGGTTCAGCTGTGATTGTAGTTCACTTTTAAACTAGAACAAGCGCAGGCTACACACAGGATCTTTAAAACTAAAACTTCCAAATACAGCTGGCAGTGGTAAGCAGCGGCTACTTCAGTCCTCCATCTGACCACTGCCTTTAACTGAAAACACTTCAACAGTCAAGAAATGCTCCTGTCATTACTGTGCACTGCTCCTGTGATCCTTCCCCCACTGTAGACTATCCCCATCTGAGCGCACTCCGTTTAATCTTGCCTCATTATTTTCCCGTAGGATAAACTGGAGGTGTAGCAAGGGTCTGCATTTTAATGGGTTCCAGTAAATAATCTCCATAGGAATACATTTTCTTGCATTGTTTAACTTAGAACATGTTATTACTTACATTTACCTGAGTAACATAACATTAATAGAGATATACAAAGTAGAAAAATATACAATATTCTAGTTCAAGCATATGTATATAACCCTGTTACTAATAGATTCCAATAAAACATGTATTTCATTATAATTTTTTTTGGTGACGTACTACAAGTAAAATTTCCCCCCGCCCCCTTTTTAAAATATTTGGTTTTGGGTTAGTTTACTCTCATTCACACCTTGGTTCCAAATAAAATTTACTTTTTAAGAGAACAATAAAATAATGAAAACAAATACATACAACAATTTAATATCTTTTTATGTTTTACTGTGAAGGTACAGAAAACATTTAAAATTAATATATTATATTATATTATATTATATATATATATATATATATATATATATATATATATATATAATATAAGTTTTATTCTGTAGAGTTTTAATTTACAGATATTTTCTTTTTTACCTTTTTTGTGTTACCCATCTCTGTAGCAAAGACATTTTCTTACATAACATTACTTCTGATAGCGCTAGCTTTTGAAGTTTCTGTACTTTTCATCAAAGATCTACTTCCCTGTGATGGCGAAGCAAGATTGATTGATTAACCGACATTCACAAGTCCTTTGCATCTTGACAGCTGCCAGTCCCTGCCACATTCAGCAATTTCCAGACCTGATTAAACGTCATCAGAATCCAATCACGGTATATTCCTGTATCACAAAATTACAGGATTTGATTGTAATTTCCTCCGTCCCATTTTTACTGTAATCACTGATTTGTGGAAGCAACCATTATCATATATGCCAATCACTTTTTTTTTTTTTTCTCCCCCAGAGCTATTCTTTAAGACAATTTTCCAAATGCCTAAAATTACTAGGCTAGGATTTACAATATGCATAGCTGTCATGTTGATGTAAAATTGCTGGAAGCTAACTGCCCATTGAACTGCATCACTGAATATCATTACTCGTGTTTACCAAATGCAACCATCGTCAACTACAACATATTTGTTTTCATTTTATCCAGGACAGTTATTGACAAGAATCATTTGAAGTCATTTAGTTTCACATGTCATTGATGTATGATTTCAAAAAGCAAATTTATTTCTTGATTTGAACTAATAATCAATAGAATGTGTCAGCTTCTATCTTAACCACTGACGGGGAGTTTTTATTTTGCACATGGAACTCTGGCAGGTCAAATCCATTTAAATATATGATATTCAGGATGTTTTTTATCATTATCTGACCATTGACTAGATGTAATAATGTAAAAGCTTAAAACAGTGGTTTTCAAAATCTGTGACAATATTACTGGTAATTCCTGTTGAAGATCTATTTTTTTGGTGAGGGTTTCTCTTGGTTTAGTGCTAGTCTAGACATCATTTGGTGATGGTTTTAAATGAGTTCTGGGCAATTCTTCAAGCATTTGTAATTACCAATGGTATACTTGGGTCTTATTGATCGACAGGCCCATAGTCCTCCATCAGTAAAAGCATGTGCTTGGAGAAGAGTTTAGACTTGAGGAAGATATTGGGTGTTTTTTAAAATTATGATCATAAAATCGATACCGAAAGCAATTGTATTTTGTTTTTGAAAAGAAACAATGACTAGCCTGGGTAATTCTGGTCTATCAGACTACTTTAAAAAGTGGTATTTTTTTTCAGACAATTTCTTACCGCTAATGAAATAAAATAATTTTTGAATAAATGGAAGCAAGCAATGCTTTCTTGACTCAATTGTCTAACTGGGTGAACTGTCCTGGCCAAGATCCTTGTTCAGAACTGAAGCAACTGACCCCTTTTATCCAACTGTTGACCCAATAGAATCGGTAGAATTGGTCTCCCTGTGTGGACAATAAAGTCAACATTTACCTCAACTTAGTCTGAACATTAAGAGTAGGGAGTAAAAAAGAAGTACAAAATAGCAGCAATAACAATATTGATAAATGATAATGATCTGTATCAATGATATATTTGTATAGAATGATTCAAGACAATGGGAGTTAAGTGTTTCCCCACCGACTGCAGGGTAACTGGTTCAAACCTCACCGTGATGCCTTTGTGGTTTGTATTTCACTCACTCCAGTCTAGTAAACAAAAAATTCAAACACAATGTGACGCTTTAACCGCACAAACACTTTACCATGTTTTTGTGCTGAAATTGTGCAGACAGCTGAACTGTCCTGATGAAGTGTGTCTGGTTGTTGCGTGGAATGTGACCTGCAGCACGGTGACAAATATCCTTTTGGGCACAACAACGTAAACCTAACATAACCTAAACCTGAGCTAAACCGGAACTAGACCGAAAGCAACTCTTCATCAGAAATAAACCAACCTCAAACTAAGACTCCAACCAGAACTGAGCATGTTTCTCGATTACACCGACCGGGAATTCAAAACGGTCACCAAACCCTTTAGACAAGCGAGTTTGAAGGCTGGACGTGCACTTGGGTCCAACCGACTTGTCTCCGTCAGCAACACGGGTGATAAGCACAGCGCGAGGGTAGAAGGTTGGTGCTTGATAAACAGCGAAGCCCTTGGAACCGCGAGCATAGTTTATTGTAGCCTTATCTAAAGCGATAATGGCACCGCTGAGGATCTGGTAATGAGGGATGAGTGGGAGGTAACCTTATAAGAGGCCTTAATGTCAGATCAGATAGCTGCGCGAGGCGAGGTAAGGGGCTACGCAGGCTCAATATTTCTCTCCGCGGTAGGCAGGATCGGGACACAACAGCTGAGTGGATTTAGGAGGGGGATACATGGGCTTTGGAGGTGGGTGGGCGACGGGAAATAGTGCTCATCGTGTGTCTGTGAGAGAGAATGGGAATTGGAAGTTAAAAAGCTGGGAAACCTGCTTTTTAGCAGTGAAAGGAGGAAGTAGGTTTTCAATCTATCGAGGCAAGGCAAGTAGAACAGTTTGACACAAAGTAAGTGCGTTACAGAACAAGAAAATATGCATTCAGATCACCAACCAAACAGATTTCATAAGCATTATGAAATTGTACTTTAAAAGAAAATAATGCAGATAAAATCCTTTTTCGCCGTACGCACAGATGCACTAGATTTGAACATTGTCAGAGTAGAGACCTGTCTCACATCTTCAGAAAGACTGTTCCAGATTTTAGCTACATAAAACTGAAATGCTGCTTACTTGCTCTCACAAACCCTTGGGCAAATTGGTATTCACATGCATTCATTTTTGGACACATGCATTGCTTTAGAATTACCTCTTAAGATTTTGAACTTAGCGCAAGAACGATTAACCAATATAATAGCTGACGAGTCGACTACTAAAAACAAGTGCTATAAAGCAATATTCACTCATTTAAAGTTGGATATATTTTACTTTGGATGGGTGATAGATCAAATATCCTGGCAAAACAAACTGAAACAAATATTTTAAACTACCTTTTTAGTTTGTTATATAAAAGTACGCAAAAACCAGGATGTCTTTGGGTGCTTAATATATCGATACAAGAAACATTGTTAGTGCAAAAAAGGATTCCAAAGTTGAGTCGATTCCCGATTGTATCCTTTTCTGGTGGGTGGTGTGTGTGTGCAAACGATGCTATCTCCACTGCCCGTCTATCTCTGAACTTGGAGAGACAGCATCAATGGCGTGTAAATAGAGGACGTTCGCTTACAAGATATAGTCTTCCCCCCGTCTTACCGTCTCCTTCTTGGCTCTCCTCTCAGATTTCCAGCGTTTTGTCCAACTTGTGAAGCAGCTTGAGATGCGATGTTGAGTGGGCCCAAGACGGAAGCCCCGCTCATAGATTATGTGGAGATAGTGGAGCCTTGTAGCTTGCCCCGTGGCTCTGCTTTGCTTTATCTTTATTTCAAGACTTTTCACCGGCTTCTACACCTCCCGACGCCCCCCTCTCCACCCCGGCAAGAAACACACACAGCGGCTAATCAGTACTGAAAGGCCCACAGCAAAACCAATAAGAGAAGCTTGTCTTTTGTTGTGGTGCTGCATCAGTGAGAGTGGGTATTGGACATGGTTGCGATGGAGTGCCGTTTACTCACTTTCAGATCCAATCCATATTGCCTTATTTTTTTCTTTTTTTTTCTAGGGATGTAGAGTTGTCCTTTTCACTATATCTGTGGGAATGTCAATTGTGGTTATAGGCATACCACCAACATATCTTTACTTTTACACACGTATTTTTAAATAATTTCAATATCTATTACGTTTTCCTTTCATTAAAAAACCCAGCAACAACAGTGAGATACAATATCAATGGACTAAACACAAAGACACACACCTAGAAAGCCGCAGACACACTTAAACAGATTCCTTTTAGAATTAGTCGAGCACAAGTCACTTATACAGTACTAATTACTTAGAAGACAGGTTTGCTCAAGGTACTTGTCCCTTAACCCCAGCAGACACAGGTAGGTCACATGGTAATCAGCCTTGCCACGTTCTTCCAACTCGTAGACCAAAGGTCAGCACCATATACAGTAGAGCAGGTATCAAAATACAAAGTAATATCTAATGAGAACTTTGGTTTGTATATATTTTTCTGACAATTCCCCTTTTATTTGCAAGAGTTAGGGTTATATGAAAATAAAGCTTGACTTGTTGGTATATGTCAATACATTCATCACAAATGACTCCAATATTGCAATGAAATACAGTAGACAAGGCAAATACGATTCCTCTAACTTCTAACTAATGAATGTTTTGCCATAAATATGATTTCTGTGCCTCTCCGGCTTTCAAATAGAGTTAAAGGCCTTTGGTTGTCCGCCATGCACTGCTTCTGGATTAGAACAACTTCTTGAAATAATGGCACATAAATCTCACACTTGTGAAAAGCAGCAGTCATTAGTGGACGGACGCAGTCTGTGATCCAGGTAAAATGAAGGAATGCATTATTCATTTGTTGTCATCAAAAACACGTAGCGAGCGGAGAAGCGTGGAGTGTTTCTTGTGTCAAAAAGAATCCCAATCAGCTTATACCCACATCCACTATTCTCAAGTGGACCGCTGTTGACAGGCTGTCCATGTGTGATGCAGTCAAAATGAACTGACATGATGGAAAATATAATATTTCTATCAAGTAAATCATCACTACACAAATTGGTCTGACTATCTTGGTTACACAGTATAAGTAATGAACTGTAGCATGAGCAATACGATTAAAGCCAAATTTTCTCCCACATGCTTATTTTTGTCTTTTTTTGCCTGTAATGTTTTAGTGTATATCTTATGTATTTTGCTTTTTTTCCATTTGAGTGTTTTTAAATGGTCAAAGCCTTAAAAAGCATGGATTCTTACTGTGGTCTTTACAGTTAAGATGATTAATCACTTGAAGGATTTATATGCAACAGAAATGAGACAAGCATGGAGCGCGTTAGCTGGAGTTTGGACACTTGAAGCGGCCTTTTCTATTAAGAATATGCTGTTCTGTGCAAGGTCCTAATTGTTTTGAGAGCTTTATCCAGCACCATGTCTCTTTCTGTTGACTAATTGATATTCAGGACCTGTCTTTAGTCAACAAGGACCGGGTAGCTTCTGGGTCTCCACAGATCTAACCTGTAACCTGACCTAGTGGATTCCATAGAGATAACTTTAAGTACATTCCAGGCAAAGATAAAGAAAAGTTACACAGTGCACCTTTTAATTATCAAGCCGTTTTAGATGTATCTCTGGCCAGTCAGATCCATTACAATCAATGACCACATCCTCCACACATGACCATGCATGTCTTGGATCCCAAATCCTACTTAGCATTTTAAGGCTCATTTATGCTTTTCGTTCCAAAGGCGTATTGATGCACGTGGAGGCTTCTGTCTGTCTTCTGCGTTGTTCTGTTCGTCATTTGGTCCGTCTCCTCATAGATAGATGCAAGAGAGCTGACGGCTGGGGGTTTTTGAGACAAAAACAGGCTGCAAACCAAAGAAAACAGAGCCAAGAAAACACTGATTTTCTTTGCTCTTTTTCAACAAATTTGATTAGCAATAATACTGCTGTTGGTGTCTCCAGTTTGTTTTTCTTGTTGCTCTTTTTCTTCAATTTTCACAAATTCTGTAACTGACTTAGGGCGCCACAGCCTTGGCGTTCAAACGGTTGGAACCAAAAAAAGGAAGCTTCGCTAACTAAGCTTGGAATGCAGAAAGCTGTTTACGTACGAAAACGGCACACACTGGCATTTAATATCTCCTGATTTTCCATGTAATCAAGATATAATACAAATGCCTTAGATTTGCATATTGCAGGACAAGCTTAACAAGTTTCTTTAAGTGCACCTCTGTCGTCATTATTCCATCACTCCATACTCAGTAGTTGTAGACTATCTCACACATTCATACATAAACAAGTTCGGTGTAGTTCCCAACAACAAAGGTCATGGGTTCGATTCCACGGCCAGACCAACATCACATGATCTCTATGGGGGCAGTCTGCTTCCTCCCACCGTCCAAACATATGCATGTGTTGGGTAAATTGGCCACTGTAAATGGTTGTCTGTTTGTCTCTGTGTCTGTGTTAACCCTGCGGCGAGCTGGCCCCTGTCCAGGGTGTACCCCGCCTAAGGCCCATAGTCACTGGGATAGGCGCCATTCACCCAAACGGCAGAAAATGAATAAATTAATAAATGGGCAGGGTTCAGACCACCAGCCGCCAAATCCTCACAGAGCCAAAGTCGCCATTATGTGTTATTTTTTGTATGAAGCGACATCACAATAGGATATTTTTCTGCTTTCAGAGAGACAAGATTAAAAGATAACATGATAAATAAAACTTTAAAATCTCTTCTAATGTTCTTAAAGGAACTTTCTTTCTTCCTTCCTTCCTTCCTTCCTTGTTCTTCAGTACATCCACATAAACTTCTCTTCCTCGAAGCAGGTCAGATGTATAGCCATGGCCAGCCTACATATCTTCTGACTACATTGATCCAAACGCCTATGTGAAAAGAGTCTGGCTGGCATCCTCGGGCAAAGTTTGCTCAGCCATTTGAAAGTCTTGCACCCGGAGACGCGGGACTATAAAACAGCTTAGAGAACCTTTAGCCCCAAGGAACCAGCGGCTGCAGCGCGGTGCGCTTCTGAGATCGATACTGGAGTCAGAAGGTAAATAAAAATCCCAAGCAAAAAAATAATAAAAACAAAGATCATAAAATGTACAACTGCAGCTAGCTTGGACTTAAACGGGGCTTATGTGATGGCTTCGGGTGGTAAAAGTGTCATTGCAGCTTTAAATGCGCTGGAGGTGATTGACTAACAGGGGGGCTCTAGTGGTAATATAAAGCATGGAGTGGTATTACGATTTCCAATAGTTAATGTGTATGGTGTATATACGATGGTAATAAAGATGTTGTTGTTTAATATGATGCATTACAGTGCATTCACTAGTCCCTTACGCTCAATCACTCTAAAATGTGGCATACAGAATGACAAGTGAATACTCCACGTTACTAATTAAAACATTTAAAGGTCAACTATTCCCTAAATTTTTTGGGTCTCAAGTATCTGCTAATCTGTGTCCCCCTCTAATTTGTGTACAGGGGATTCTTAGGCAAATACATTTGTGATTGTCAGTTAATTCTTAATTGATCGCAACTACTCGATTTTTGAGATAATCGTCAACTAATTTAGTAATTGAATAATTGTTTTCTGGACTACATATAGACACCCAGCATGCATGAGCTGAAAGAAGAGGTTAAATGATTGAGACAAAGCCAAATGACACAGGAAACGTGTAGATTTAGTGTTATTGATTTAAAAAAAAAATAATAATGTCTAGAGAGTTTTTACATCAAGCGATTTAGCTATTAATAGAAAGTATAATCACTAGATTATTTGATTTGCAAAATACTCATTAGTTACAGCCCTACACTGCACTGTGTCATTTTTCCGGTGGGGGATCTCTACAGGTATTATTTTGCATGGACATTTCCGTAAAAGGTCTTGCATTTCAATCAATCAACCCGTTAGTCCTGAACAGGTCATTCAGCTTTCATAATCGTGTGCAATACTGTTATACTCCTGTGCAATACTGTTATACTCCTGTGCAATACTGTGACACAATGTCAATCATCCCTGGTGCAATATTTTCTGTCCATATGACAGCTGTAAATAAGAGCGTTGTTATTATTAGGATTATAAGAGTTTTATTTTTTTCTAAGTTTATCTGTTTTTATTATTATACTGTGCATAATCTGTTTCTGTACTCTTTGTTGCAACACTAGAATTTCCGCATTGTGCGACAAAGGTGATCTTATCTTATTTATAAAACACTTTTCATACAAAAAGATGTAACAATAACTTGGCTTTATTGTCAATTTATTCATATACTGTACTGGTGTTTTATTATTCATATACTGGTGTATTTATTCTTGAGTGAACAGATTCGACTCTTCACAGACATGACCTGTAACCACTAAAAACATGTACAATAGGCTCCTCCCCTCTGAGGCATGAACTCCGTTGAAAAAGAGATGCCAAATCTCAGTGGGACTTTCTTGTTTAAATAAAGCTCAAAAAATAAAAACTTGGCCTCTAAACTTCACCTGCTTTGCTCCATGGAGATAGAAAAGTTTAATGCCATACTGTGGAACACTCCAGGCAAAACATTGGCATCTCCATGGAGACAAGCAGGTGGCAAACAGTCCATCAAGATCCAGATGAGGCAGAATATTTACTGGTAGTTCCTTTTTTAAAAATTCATTTATTTGAAACATTTGACCCTTTGTTTCTAATTTTATCAATTCATTATACATTTTCAATTCAATGTCTGACAACTTTTCAAATAAGTTATGAGACCTCTTTTTGCTCTCCCTACATAGAGTTTAAAATTCCAGTCAGCTCGCCATGCCATTCAGAATCTTATAGCAGATGAATAAAAAGATCAGATTTTTTCTTCCATGGACAAGGCGGCTTCAAGGCACCATTTGCATGACTATGGCTCGCTCTTGTGCCGCTTTAACTTTACTCTACGCCGGCACATCTGAACATCTTTATATTCAACACATCCTCAGTGCGGCAAATACACAGACCTTTTTATCATCCCAATCTGACATAGAAATCTTCTCTCCTTCTGTGGAATAATAGCAGAAAACGTGTCATTTTTATCAAGTTGAGTTTAGTTTTAAGGCTGCAGTGTTTTCCAATCCATTATCTTGGTTTTTAAAATAACTTTGGTTCAGTTGCGAATTGCAAATGTACTGTATGCAGTTAAATTCGTATATCCATGATTTTCAGAAAAACTGAAAAATAGGAACAGTTTCGATAAGTTGCACTGTTCAACAGTATGACATTTAACATTCCAGGGAAAGCTATTACTTCTATGGGGGAACAATTCAAAACAAAAATATTCAGTCTTTTGAATAGTTACATGTCCTCAAAAGTGGCGAGTTAAACCAGCAAACCGAACAGATGAATACAAATTCAAGCAAAATATGTCCCCATGAAAAACAGGGAGGAGCTTCATGTGGGTTTTGAGAGCTGCGGAGGGGAAAAGGACTCACTATAAACACATTTAACTCTAGGTAAGTTATTGATGAGGAAAAAACATAACATGGTTTAAAGATAGAAAGGCAATTTAGCATAGAACCTTAAATTTCTGTCTCCATATGTATGATTGCCTACCGCGTTTCAAGGCATTTTGTCCCCCTTGCTCCTTTAGGTCCCCGCTGTTCCGCCGACTTTTCCATTAGAATAAATACATCCATTGCTTTTAATTCTTTTGTGCTCTCCCTTTATAAAGATGCCTTGCCCGTATATATTGGCGCCTGTCTGTGCAAAGGGGGCGCTTGGTCGACCCCTGCCTACACGCTTCTCATTGAAATTCATTTAAAGGTCACGGACGAGTAACCCAAGGGTGCTCCCCTCCCTACCCATACCCCCACTCCCATCCTGGAGATTGGGTCTGCCTTTGATGGGGTGACATGGGCCATGGGTTGTAAACGGAACAGCTTTGAAGGTCTTTGTGAGAAATGGCAGCTGCGGTGATGGAAATGGAAAAGCACAAATAAGAGGACATTATTGCTTCCTTTCGAGAACAATTTTGGAAAGGAATTACAAAATGATGTTCAGTTTAATGCTAAAACTGCTGAAAACATGCTAAAAAAAATACAAAAATACTTTTTTTTTTTTAATTACATTCTTGCATTATGTATAAGACATAAGACAGTGTCAATAGATGTTACGTTTCGAACCCGTCATTTTGCCATCAACTAAGCCATTTCTTTTTTATTCCAATTTTACCTAAATCTAAAACCAACCAAAGTCATTTCTTAACCCTAACGTAGGGCTGAGCAGTTTAATCAAAAGATTGACAGATCGAGATAGTCATGTGGAATTGTCAATTATTTGGGAGGGTTTTTTTAATTGAGAGGTCCACAGTAAATCCTCTGTCAGTAAAAACATGTGGTTTAGAACAGAGGTCAGACTTTGAGGGAAGACATTTGAAAATGGTTTGTGTTAAATGGCAAAAGACTGTATAGTTTTTGTTCATGAAATCATTACTAAAAGCCATTTTTACTGTGTTTTTGGAAAGACCAAATCAAATCGAAAATCGAGCTCGATCAATATAAGAAAAAACTTGTGATTTTTTTTATTTTTTTTCCATATCATCCAGCCCAACCCTAAAGTAGCATGTTTCTACACCTAACCCAAGCCTTGTCCATTTTCTGACCTTAACCATTACCATAACCATAACCATAACCTAACCATAACCATAATCCTGTGCTTACAGCTGTGTTCAGTAAATCAATATCGTCATATATCGTGACGGACTTCTTGGCAATACATGTATTGATACAGATAGACGTATCATGATACGCTTACACGACATAAAGTCATTAGAAATTGCCAAGTTCAACACTTCTGAACCTACAGACTGCCACATCGAGGCTGACTCTCAGGAGCTGAAAATGTGACTTCATCATTGGACAGTTGTAATTAGGGCTGCAGCTATCGATTATTTTAGTAATGAGAGTCGTAAACTGTCGGATGATAATGTAGATATCTAGAAACAAAAATGTCTTCAAATTTGAGCTCACATTTTGGTTGTATTAGTGGATTTTCTTTCCAAACTACCGTATTTTCCGGACTTTTAGCCGCTCCCCTATATAAGCCGCATTTGCTCTATTTTTAAAAAAACGATAATAAAACAATACATAGGCCGCTCTTTCCTTGATTTTGGCATCGCATGAGCTCTCCCGCTGTCCCCTCCGTCCCTCCAGCGTCACCGTACATTACATTGATGTTAAGCTTGCGTGCAGCCACGCGGCTTCCTAGCAAGATCGATGGCCTTCAGCTTAAAACTTGCTTCGTACGAACTTCTTCGTTTGGGTTCCATAATGATGCGGCAAGAATTTGAAAATAATTTATAGTTGGTAATTTTCGTCCGTGTTCTATTTTGCTAGCTGAATAAAAAGCAACATTGCTTCTTTGCTTAACTTTTTGTAGTTTTGATTCTAATTCCGGTTAGTTGCCCTAGCGGTGAAAGAAAAAAACCACAGAAAAGCCGCAGCCTCTAAATAAGCCGCATGGCTCAAAACATCTGACAAAAGTAGCGGCTTATAGCCCGCAAAATACGGTAATCACAACTAAGTACAGGGATGTGGTGGAGATAGGCTGTAGGTGAAGATAGAGATTTTCGGCGCACTCAACATCTCAAAACAGGATTCTGGGTATGCTCTAATGAGCTTTTAACCTTATTACATTGGTGGTTCCGCATCATTAAAGTGTATTTTGAATAATGCCTCTCTTTTAACATTGACAGAAATGTGTGCAAAATACGTACATTCTTTGCTTCTGACACAATACAATTTTGGCTGTCACCACACTTAGTTCATTAGTTGTATGTTTAGAAAAGCAGTTGAAGGCTGCATTGTAAGAAAGAGCTGGTTGAAAGGTTGTCTCAGATTGGCTTTTAGAGTATTTGCATTTACAGTTGAAAATGATTTATAGAATTATGGAAGAATACAATTTTAATTATAGGTGTTTAAAAGATATAAATGTGTACTTTAATTCGCTGTTCTGTTATGAGTTGATATTGGGGGCTGCAGACAATCAAAGAAGTCATAAAATGCGGTTTTCTGGGGTATTTGGCATTAAACTAACATGCATAGATCATTATTTTATGTTTGTTCATTCTAGAGCGCATATTGATCTAAAACGGCTTGATAATAGAAAATGATCCATTGATTTCCTTTTCACATCTGTAAAACTCATACTCCCCAGAGTGAAATTTCATCGCAACAAGCTGTAGATTTGAATTTTGACTTTGAATTTTTGGAATAATTGCAAATAGGATTAGTGGGCAGAGATAGAAATGTTCAGAATATTCAAGCCTTGAATGCACGAAAATACAGGATTACGGTATTAAAACATGCAAGAACAAATAGCAAAACAACTTTTGAATGTACCTATTTTTACGAAGCTCTCTCTCTCGCTCTCTCCCTCTGGCCTTTTTTCTTTTTTTTAACTATATAGCGTTAAACACATACTTTGAAGACGTACAACTACAGTAGGTGGCGGTAAATGCACCTTTTCAGTTGGATGCAAAACCGCCATTAAAAGTAACACAACAACAATATTTGTACGAAACACCTCTATAGCGTGATTAAAAGCTCATAAAAGTTGCTTTTACTTAATATGCCTCCTTCAAAGCCAAAGTATCTTTATGAGGACTTGACAGTATGATATACGAGGCAGGGTTGTGCTTGGTCTCTCCTTTTGTTCGCCTCGTACTTGTAACCATTCGCCCAGTATATCAGACAATAAAAAAAAAAAATCAATGGTGTTCCAATTAATGGGATAGAGCATACAATTGCATGCTAAGTGGAAAGAGAAAGAAAAAAATAGTCATACCTCCTCACCTCCATTGCATGGTTAGTTAAGAGTTATATTATTATTAAAAGTTGCTGTTGTTAAGTCCTGGTTTGGTCCAAAAAGAATGCCAAGTTTGTTCCCTTTTAAGTGGCACATTATAAGAAACCACCGCTCTATAACGTGGGTCTGGGCTATTCAATTTGGAAAGTCTTTGCCAACCTCAACCAGACAGCACTTCCTTGAGACCAGTCGACCTTATTCTAGAGGATATTAAACTCTCCCATTGGCCACAAAAGGCCTCAATGTAAATCAAGAGAAAATCATTACGCGACGGGCACGGATGTTATCAAAGCCAGGCTCGACTATTCCCAACTGCAAAGTAAAATGACAGGTTGTTTCCGTGTAAAACTAAACTCTTCAAATTGCACATTGGATTAGTTTATCATCTGGCTCATCTTTTGGCATTTCCGCTGAGTTGATTTGATGTGTGCAGATGACTTTGGTCGCCGGCAGACATCCACAGACATTTTCACTAGAAGCATTTCATTTCAGAAGCTAATAACTGTTGTCAGATTGTTCCCAAAAAAAACAGAAAAAAAAAAAAATCAAGAGGGAACTGAACACAATGGTGAGAGTGCCTGACAGTTCAAAAGCGAGCCAAAATCACTCTGCTTTAATGTTAGCTCATGGCAAACTCGGAAATCATTTGGAAAGATATGAACCATCGCTGGAGTCCTGTTAATTTGTCATGTAACAGCAATCCGAAAATTTCACTGTTGTAATGTTTCTTGTATTGCTTTGTTTGAGCATAATTATAGCTTGATAGATTGATATGAAGCTGTGATGTGGAATATTTTCACTGGGGAAAGCTGCTTTGTACAAAACGATCTATTGAAGTGGTTAATTGTATCTTGGCATTTACCAGACAAGGGACTTTCCAAATGACTATATGGAATGTGACGGCAATACAATATATGCTACTGTTTGGACCATGGGAAGTATGGGTACAACTTGTTACAGTTATGGGAATAGGGACTTAATTTTTTTCTTTTTTTTTACATTTACATGGAAATGTTCTTGCAATTAGGAAGGCTTGTAATATTTTATTGAGCTGCAGTGTTTCATTGACAAAGGAATTTTGATCATTGATGATTTTTTTTTCGTAGGCCTGAATACTGGGTCTTATTAGCCTAAAAAAAGTAACATGATATAAAAGAGATTTTGCAATACCGACAAAATACTTAACAGCTGCATCTATAATATGTGTTCTAATTTGTTAAAGGTTATTTAAGTCATAGTTCTGCTTCCACTCCTCACTTCCTTTTCCCGTCATGATTCATGTTTTTAGGTTCTGCAGAGTCTCCACAGTCATTGTTAATCAAAACGCGAATACGTTTTATTGCCATTATTAGTGAACAAAAGTCATAAACTATGATGGATAAAGGTATGCAAAAGTAAGTGTCTATGTGTTAACGTTTGTAATTACCTAGAATGTTAACTGCAATCTCTGTCTTAGCCACTGCTAGGGATATCAGCTGCAGTGTACGTGGAATTATGTCTCGTAAATGACGATATACTGTACAAGAACGTGATGATAAATGAACATATTACTAGAGCATTACATACTTCCTCATCTACGGACATTTTTTTTTTAGATTTAGTTTAATAGTTTGAGCTTCCATGATCTAAAAACTTTCTCCGGGTAAAACATAGGTTTTCCGTCTACAGTTAACATTATTATTTATTTTTCAGAATAGGGAAACTGTGAATCTAAAAGCCATTAGTGATGCATCAATGTATTGACATTTGGGTGACATTTAAACAGACACATAAGTGGTTGAGTTTTCATGTAGAAATTGTATGTATATATATATTTTTTTAATATTTAAGACCCTGTTTTGCCTATGTATAATAAATGTGCACAACATGGCTCTTCATTCAAATTTCACTACAAGGTTCACTATTTAGATTCAACTACTAAAGACTTAACTAAAGAATGGACTATTTTGGATTATACTATACACTTGGAAAAAATAAAATATAAACAAACGTTGAACATATTTTGTCTTTATATTAATTTTATCATAGAGAGAACTCTGAAGAGATACTTAGAAATCCAATCAATGGTGCAAGACTTAGAAAATTCGCTTTTTACCCTGTGAAAAGCTACATAATCCTGACGTTCTGACATTCAAGATTTCATGTTAACTCAATTTGAGCAAACAGTGGCTGTAATAGTTCTTGGTGCTGCTGACACATTTGGGAGGATTGCTATGGCACTTGCCCTTTTACTGACATCTCTCTTTTCGACAAAACAGCAGCTCACGTGTCTCTGAACGGCACTTCTCGTCCTTTCCGAAGAAGCTATCATGCCTGATCATAGTTTCTTTTGGGAGTGACTTTGGAGTTACAGGTCCTGACAATCAGAGTTGTTTATGGCTCTTGGCAAGGTTTCCCACTGTCCCCTTGATTTTTCTCCTGTAGCTCGTCTTTGTGTTTGTGTGTGTGTGTGTGTGTTGTGTTGCGTGGGGGGCGGCAAGGGGTGGGGGGGGGGGCTCGGGAGGACTGCCTAAGTACTCTTTAGTCTTTAATGCTGAGAGAGTCTCCAGGCCCAGGCAGTGTTTTGAGGTCAGAGCCAACCTCCGGTCAGTCAGCACTGGACATCCTGAAGGCCACATAGCAGAGGAAGATGTGTTGTTCAGTAAGATGCAAGTAGCTTGGTAATGTTAAACAATATACAGACCCTTCCAGAGCTGACACATTTAGACTAGTTGGGCACATTGCTTCGAACTGATAGAAGCTAAATAAAAACATAATTTTTTTTGTATGAGGAATCAATATATTAACTTCCAGCTCCAATTTCTCAATCATAATACTTATTAAAAGTAGGATTTGCCCAATATTTTCCACTATAACATTAAACATGATTATTAAGTGGTTGTTTTTGGCTTTAGATACATGAGAGAACAATATTCTAACTAGTGTTACTCTCGTGTGGTCAAGGGGTTGTCAATTGCTAAAACAGCCTAGGATTTTCATGGTTGGCTAACGCTATCTCCCCCATTGAAAATTCTGTGGCTCCAACATATGGAACAGTACTATTTATTCCTTTTTAGAATGCAGGCTTTCTGTTTACAAACACTAGAAGGATCTGTAAATGTTCCTCGGTGGCCGTGAGGCATTGGAACAATTTGCCAACAGAGATTCTAACTTGCACAGGATTTCAAATGTTTGCACGTCTGACCAAGTAATAGCCGTTGTCTAAACAAGTTTGCACACATTTCCAGTATGATGAACTTGAATGAAAAGGAAATGTGTTTGTATGTAGTATTTGGCTCTGACGTAGCCCTGATAGAAAAGATGAGAGAAAAATGTATAGTGTGTGAAGTGTGAGATTTGATGATTTTAGAATTGTGTTGAGTGATGTGACTCTTTAAGCAGATTTGTAACTTTTGATTTGTCTAATTAAAATTCTGTTTTCAAATCTGCCTGCTCAGGGTAGGTGTAAATTAGCATTCTCTCTTTTGACTTTGTCTTGTTTAAAGTATTCTTGTGCGCTGTCCCTGTACAAATAAAAGAATACCATACCATAAGATGATGTATGGGAAAAGTTAAAGGGCCTGTACCTGAGGTTTTGCATGCTATAAAGGAAAATATTTTTTTTTCCCAGTACATATATGTTGTAAAAGCATCTATTTCTGTGAAAATCTCTGCATCTAATTATAAAGTGTTTTATTCTCCGCAAAGCAGGAAGTGCGCCGTTAGCATGCAATGTTTGTTAGAGAGTTGTGAAAAGCACTTATACAGTAAACTCATCATGGTGATCATTCTTTGTGAATTGAATGTGTTTTTTCCTGTTGTGTGAAGCACTTTGAATTGTCTTGTGCACGAACTGTGCTCTACAAATAAAATTGTCTTGCCTCGCCACGCTGAATATTTAGGATGCTCAGAATGCAGGCTAGAGGCGGAGGGGAGCGATACATGTGGACTATTGCAAAGAGTTTAAAATGAACTAGTTCTGTTTTTTCTATTTTAAAGACGGTAATCAACAAATCTATTCAGGAAAAATGGAAAAGAATCGAAATCATTATAAAACTGAAAAATTAAATGTAGAAATGTGAACTTCCATTTGCCCTTAGGAATATTATTCATAATATAACTGTAAACTCTTCAATTAGTAACAGCGTCAACATTTGACTTTGATGCATAATTATGATTTACTAATTGATTTGAAATGGAAAAGGTTGATCCCAAAACTGAATAATGAACTTCTTTCTTTCCCTGAATTTGCATAATAGCTATTTTCAAAAGTTTGAAGCATGAAACAAGAGCACTTGACTTTAAGTGCCTAATATTACCCAACAACATTCAATAATTCTATTCTAATTGTCCACCAGGAGCTGCAACAATCTTGAAAATCAACGGAATTTATCGCTAGTCAGATTGTGTGCGAGTTGAAACAGAGGTAGGCCAAAGCAACAATGAAAATGCTGCTCTGCCAAGGTGCCACATCGCGTTTGTCAAAGAGAATGCCGGGGAGTGAGGGAGACGGGAGGGAAAAGAGCTGGGGGGCGGGCCAAGGAGCGCTGGCAAAGGCTGGCATCTCTGGGGGCGCGGGAACTCTGTCAGTCCGATCAACTCAGCATGCGAAAGCAGGCGAACTCAGGAGAGGAGTCGAGACGAGAAGCCAGAGTGTCTGTGAATGCGAGAGTGACGGAAGAGCGAGTGCCATCTTTTGAAGGGGTTGTGAGAGGAGGGTAACCGCGCACGCAGCTTTAAACAATCATTTTGTATGTTTGCCTGGTGTTATCGTGTCACTTGGTTTAAGGTATTGGACATAAGTAAAGCACAGATAGCTCAAAATGTTGCTTATTTTTACACAAATATTTATCAAAATCACCACATTTTGCATACTCTAATATTACTCTAAATCTATGTGAAATACTTTTATTTTTACTCTTGCTTAACATTTTAAAATTAATACAACAATTAAAAGTACAGATACAAGACAAAAAAAAAAAAAAAAAAAAAAAAATCACATCAAGGTGTCCACTTATGTAACAAAATAATGTATTCCACCACTGGCGTTTGACTATCTTTGAATTCCTCTGAGGCGGTCATTAAAGGTTAAGTTTAACCTACGTTGTATTGAGGTAAAAGCGCCAACCATTGACATCATGCTTTGTTGGACAAAAGATTTTAACTCTTAGCTTGTCAAAACCAGCTCAAAGTGCTAATAGTCATTATCCTTTCACTCCACTAATCACACTACCACGCCATATTCATATTGGCAAGGTGGGTGAAGTCTCTTGTTTAAGAACAAAAAGTGGCTGGCGCCCTTCAGCTGCTGTATGCTCCGAAAATTCTCTCGAACAAACTTTAGCAGCTCGATTGATCATGTATAATTTTCCTTCTACCTTCACAATTGTGTTGCGCTTTTACAAAACATGCAAATACAATTTACTTAAGTTTGTAGTTGTGATGTGACAAAATGTGGTAAAGTTCAGCGGTTTACTTTTTTCCAAGACCTGTACATCAGGAGAACATGGTCCACACTGTCATTTGTTTATATCTTAAATAGACATAATAAGTTTATTTTGATCTGAAATTGATTTTGCTTTTGAAAACAGTCAACTAATAGTGAACTGAATGAGATACTTCAGTTTTAAGAGCTGAGCCGGCGCTTGCAGGTGACTAAATTATGCACAAGGCATTTCTTCAGTCAATGATTTCTTTAGTTGAATTCAGCCCTTCTCCACTCAAAAGTGAAGTTACTTTTTATTTATATGATTTGGTATTTCACATAGTTAACTCTTTAGGAGAAAAACTACACCTCCAACCTTTTAGAGCAGACCACGGACCATCTTCTGAAGGCAGCCCCTGTGGAAACATACATGTGAACCTGAGAGGAGCACTTCAGTGCACCGCGGGTAAGGAAATGTATAGCATGGAAGCTAGCTAAACTCAGCTGACAAGAATTCTTTGGAGACTTCACTGAGGTTAAAGAATGATTCTTAGGTGTATTTCATCTAAAGCACTATAATTTATATATATATATAATATATAATAATATAATCCATGCAGCCCACATCCTTTACATAGAGATAATGCATATCTTTCCCCGCTGATTCTGCAATCCGTCTCCTTGGCTGTGGTTTCACAAGGGGGGAAAATAGGGACAGTGGGAATCTCGTTCATCCATTCATGCGCATCACTAATTAGATGACGAGGCATTTGGCTACCTTAAGAGAGTCATAGTTCCTCTCAGGTATGAAAACTGGACAGCACCGGGCCTGAATATTCAAGAATACTGCTAAAGAAACTCACAACACTCCATGAGCGCTTGCAGCACAAATGGACCAGCTGCTAAGGGATGGGACTCACTCTGAATAGCTAACCGAAGGGCGATACGATCCTGATCCTAGAGATCCCTCAAGGGTACAGTCCCATCCAACTATCGGCCAATAACCTGCCTCTCCACAACATTGAAGCTCATGTCAGGCATCATTGCGGCACATGACAATACATGAGCAAAGCAACAGCAGGGATCGGCAAAGACACCAGAGGAGCCAAACCCCAACTTCTGGTTGACAGAATCGCTCAAGACTGCAGAACCCGACACACCAATCTGTGTACTGCCTGGCTTGATTACAAGAAGGCATATGACTCAATGCGACACACGAGGATCACTGAATGCTTGGAGATGTACAACACCAATAGGACTCTAAGCCTTCATAGCAAACTCGATGCGGCTGTGGAAAACCACCCTTGAGACCAATGGTAACACAGGTGTCCATCAAATGTGGCATATACCAAGGAGACGCTCTGTCCCCACTGCTGTTCTGCATAGGTCTGAACCCTCTCAGCCAGATAATCAACAAGACTGGATATGGATACCGACTCAGGAATGGGGCCGTAATCAGTCACCTCCTCTACATGGATGACATCAAACTGTACACTAAGAAATAAAATACGTGAAGGGTGAAGGCGAAAGTGGTGCCCGTGGTCATTGGAGCACTCGGGGCAGTGACCCCCAAACTTGAGGAGTGGCTACAACAGATCCCTGAAAAAACATCTCAGTCCAGAAAAGCGCCGTGCTAGGAACAGCAAAGATACTGCGCAGAACCCTCAATTTCCCTGGCCTCTAGTAGAGGACCCGAGCTTAGAATATGGGATGAGACCACCCCCGGAGGGTGAGAAGGGAATTATATAATGTACATTGGTGATAGGCCATGGAGAGACTTGTACACAAGCAGAGCTGCTTTGAAGTCTGTTTTAGAGCGAGACTCTGGAAGTGACTGCAAACACTTTCTTTGTTTCTGTGGGCCAAAGACGATGATTTCAGTCTTGTCTGAGTTCAGCTGGAGAAAGTTGTTTTGCATCCACACACTGATTTGTTGGATGCAATGACAGAGTGAATCCACTGGTCCACATTCACCTGTCGTCAGTGAAACATACATCTGAGTGTTTTGTGATTGGACACATTTTCGTTGCGTATCAACTGACCTAACCAAATAATCTCAATTTCCACAAAAATGGCATATCGAAACAAAATATTATTTGTTTTGATGGATAAAGAGTGGAAAAGTATACAGTATGCACACCCCAATGGAGGAGCACAAAATCACATGTTTGGAAGGAATTCTGTTGTAAATTGTATCACATTTTTTTCATAACACCATGTCAAAATGCTCGGTATTCACAAGGGAGTGCTGCTAGAGAAACAGTGGTTGCCAGGTGGTGCACCATTATCATGTTTTGGGACTGTCATGTTGCTTAGAAATATTGGATTTAAATCAACAAAGAACTACAGACCGTACTGGGGTCTCAAAAAGATGGATCCTTTGAGCATACGTCTCCTTTGAGCATACGGCTGTGGGGTAAAAAGGCATTCACAGAAAAATGGATGACAAAACTGAACCAACAATCAAGAGCTGGACTTAAATTAAAAATTGACTTATTTGACTGTGGAGAAAGTGGGACTTTTAAGTTGGTCTGGCCGATTTTGTGTTGTTGAATGCCATGTGCCATATTTAGTTTTTTGCTCTCTGGTTTTGTTTCTGTGTTTTATGTGTTCAAAACTGGGGGGGAAAAAACACAGAAAAACAAACAATATACACAAAAAAACATAAAACATCTTCAATTATCCAAACATATAGAAAGTCCAACTACCAGAAACTTAATTTGAACTAGCTTATAATTGAATCAGGAGGACACTTGTACTGATTTGAGTGCTGCTTGGAGTGAGTGGCATACTTCAGCTGTGGTTTAAGAGTCAAACTATCTGCACATCTCCGATACCATCTTACTGATACCACTTCAAACTGGAGCTCATTTGAATCCTTCAGTACCCTGCACCCCCCCCTGAATCCCCTCCGCTTGGGCCCCGTGGGAGTACGGCACTTGTCACCATGTGTAAAACTCAAGCTTCTTGACGTGACAGAACGACTGGAAACTCACAGGGTCTTTGAAATCATTAAGAAACAATGGCTGCGAGAAGAGGACGTCACTCAAACGTCCCCCGAGAGAAGCATGGTTCACTGTTCACTAAACCAATAGTAAAATACAGATCTGTTCGGCGGAAAACATACAAATTTAATCAGTGTCAGTCATATGAGCGCGAGATGATGAACGAATCTGCCATGACTCTATCCGAAAATATGACTTTGTTACTGGGAAAATGTACTGTATCCATAATAAAAATGCATCTTTGAGGCACTGAAATCTTTTTTACAAACTATACATTGGGTTAATTATTCATCCCCAGGAGAGACTGAAGATAGCATGGCTTCCAATCTGCGCTATTGGTACATCGGACCACCCCCTATTAGATGTGGGAGATTTTCTATTAAAAATGACACAAACAAGAATATCAAATGATCTTTCTGCACTTCCGTACGTAGTTTTACGGTCCATTCATATTTTGTGCCAGAATTGAACCTTAACCAAAACACTTGAAGACAGATTTTAGAATATTCCTGAATGCATTATTAAAATATCTTCTAAATATTGTTATTGAGATAATCCAAAAGAATATTTTAATATCATTTTTTTTTTCAAAAATTGCCCACTCCTACCCCGCATCACTACATTAGATGGGTGAAGTGTCTTGTCGAAGGGCACAATCACAGAATGTACTAGTTCCATTGTTAATTTGCTTTCAAAGAAATCCACCTAATTTGGCAAACAGTCATAATATTTTAAGCAGATAAATTATGTTCTGAAGCATTGGAATGATTGAAAACTCCAATTCCCAAAGCACGTATCACTGCTATGATCGCCTTGCCTGGTAAAAGCTGTTTGGATTGCCTTTGAATATCTGTGATTAATATCATTTCCAACTTGCTTAATTTCTCTTGAGATGAACCCTTACTCTTGCAGAAATATTTTACAGCCTTAATTCACCAATACATTAAGCAACAGATACATTTTATAAAATAGATTATACAATTACATGTGGTCTCATAGGAAAAATATACTAGTCGGCCAGAAAGTAAGAAGCATTAAATGAGGAAAAGAGCAGGAAGAGACATTCAGTAAATCAGTGGTGGCTGAAGTACCCGTTTGAAAATTTACTTTTAGATTTAGTATTTCTCGCAGATTTTGAAACGTAATCAAGCTTCAGATGTAGCGAGCTTAATACAAAATTTAAAAACATGCACATTTTTGGTCAACAGAACATCTTGACTTCTTGTTTCATGAAACTATACATGGAATTCTTACAAAAAGTTTACGTACAGACAAGTCTGTGTAATCCCTCTTTCGTCCAGGAGTGTTCCACTGTAGAAAAAGATTCCATTGTAGTCCTGTATGTACAGACAAAACAGAAACTTCCTCAAATGTCCTCAAACGTGCTTATTTCTCATCTCTCTCAGCACCGATCGCCTTCTTCCTTGTCTCTGAAAGCCTTATTCTCTTCTTTTTGGACCAGAACACATGTTTCTATTTATAGTAACATGGAAAATCATGTCCTAACCCTTTTGTACGTACACATGCTTTATAGACGTTTCTACCGTGCGTCACTCCTGGACAAATGAGAAATTACGTTGAATTGTTCTTATATATCACACCTGGGCTTTAGATTTTTTTTAACTGTCTTAGCTGTGTAACACTGTCAGCACTTGTGTCCTTAATAAAGATGACCAGAAATTAATAAAATAATAGATTAAATAGCCTACGGAAAAGTGTTTATAATTATAAGAATTTGTTACACCAATGATCGCGATCCGGCCCTCCGCCACTAGCCTGGATTCGAATATGGCCCACGGAGGAAAAATAATTGCCCACCCCTGTATTGAAGATAGCATCGCCTCCCACTGGCCATCGCAATTGCATATTCATCTCCACAACCCCAAGTCCATTTCAAACCATATCGAACAGCCATAGCAGTGATTTTAGCAGATCTGGACTCACATTGCCAGCACCTTGCATGACCCAGACGCATTTATTTGGCCCAGTAAATACTTCAGAGCACTTTTCCCAATACTCGAGCAAAGCTTAGATTTTTCTATTGACTTCCCTCCCTCCTCCCACTGCTGCCTTCTCCCTTCTCCATGGTTCTGAGTGCATCGCTGAAAGGGCTACTGCGTGTGGATGCATACGCACAAATGTTTCATAATTGGTCGATGTATTGGGAGTCGTAGCTCTAGCGTAGCCCTGCGGTTCTCCTACTTGCATTGGCTTTCTCTCACCATGCACAAAATGCCACCGTAGCAGAAAAAAAAGGTCACTCCGGATTAAAAGTCATTTAGTTGGATGAATTGAACCGGCGAGTGCAGAGATGTAGCCGGCAGCCAATGTATCTTCCATTGCGCACTCACAGACTAATAGGAGGATGCGGCCGATGAAATACTGGGCTCTGCATGTACTAAAGTGTTTGAGGATTGAGGATTGTGGATTTTAATTGAGTCTTCCATTCTAGTTCTTGTGTACTAATTTACTGTATAACCAAAAGTATGGTGATGTGGTTAGGATGCAAGTTAGAGGTTATGGTCAGGGTAAAAGCACAACTGTGAAACCTTTCAATTGTCAACACTGAATAGAATAGTAGTTCCGTCATAAATGTATTCGAATACCGTTATTTTTTCTGGCCCGGAGGTTAGACAGAACAGCTGAAGTGTGAAATGGAGAGAAAGAGGGTAGAGAATGTTTTTCTAACAATTAAGGTCAAGATACGAACCCAAAAAAAACTGAAGTGGAACTACATTAAAGCTCTACACCACTGCTCATCACTATCACCAGATTATTGAAATACTAAGGTGACATTTCGAAAGAGAAAGGGCCAAATGGCCTGTCAAAACGTTTAGAGTGGTTCTATTAGCAGATCATATTTGTCCAAGTTATGGGTTCTGATGGTTTTTTATTTAATTCAGTCATGATAATGTGCACTTATTCCTCCGTTGGTTCTCATTTACTTTTAGATTGGTCTTGAATTAGTCGTAACCCCGACATTTCTGTTGAAAAAGCAAAAGTACAATCATGCGCCAATCATGTTCAGAAGCAACAATTACACTTTATACAAAAGGCTTGCACAGATTTGATTTATAAATTGCATGGTTTAACCCTCCTGGTTAAACACACTGATGAGATCCTTTATGTCAGGGGTCCACAACCACCAAAACCAGGCCATCTGCTACCGGTCCCCAGAGGCAAATGTAACCCATGATATACTACTTATTATTACTTTATTATCTGTTTCTATTGCCCTATATTCTCTATGCGTTTTACCATGAAAATATAGAGCCAATTATGGAGCTGATAAACAGGAAAAGTAAAGATGTATTTTAAAAGTTATAGAACGCATTTTAAGTTGTTGTTACTGGCCCCCCCTTCAAACGGTTTGGGATCGCTGCTTTATGTGATCCTATAAAGTTAATATTGATACAACTTCCTATTATCAAAAGCCTATAGTAGTTTATTCTGATAACAACATAGTCAATGTGATCAGTACAAATGAAAAAATTCAGTTGATTGTTATTGGTTATTGGCTTAAAAAATCTTGATCCCAATGTATTTCTACAGCTTTTTACCCTTATTTCGCTCATCGACCTATCGCTGCTACAAACTCCAAAACTGACCAAGCACATTGAAAATACCATATGTTTCCGATTGCATGCATACATATTTATACCCTGTAAACCACTTTCAATGCCCTGGAGACACAGGAAATGCACCATATTAACAAACTCTCAAATAGCCGGCTAACCTCTCCGCCTCAGTGGTTTCATGAATTCCGTCTCCCCAACAGTTGCGCTCTCCACGCAAGCCAACCCGATTAATCATAGCCTATTAGAACTATGAATGCTTTATGCCCTTTCATTGCAAGGCCGGTAATATTGCGCTACACTATACAACCAACTATCTTCGAGCGGAATTTATAAAACAGCACAGACGGAGGAGAGATTCCCGTCCTTGGGATTCTGAGTGCAATGCGTTTTATTGACAACGGTTAAAAGTTAAAACATCGATCATAAATCCTTACCGGCTCGAGAATATTGGACACACTTGCGTTTCACGGTCCATCAAGTGCTTTTCATGTTTGCTTATAAATGCATTTCTCTGCGGAGTAGCTCAAGGATTTGATTGTTTGCAGGTTTTTGAAGCTGAAGGTTTAGACGGATCGATCGGCTGGAGCTGGGTATGAAATGTGTAAATCAAAGTCGGCGAGGTTGTGCTGCAAGTACTGACAGATGTATCAATACTATTTTTGTTGTTGTTTTTAAGAATGTGTAATTTGGGTTTGGGGTCAACCTTAAAGCAAGGGTGACCTAAAACAACATTTGTCAGACAAAGCCAGTTTGATTCTTGCTACGTAACATCTCGCCTACAGATGTGTGTGTCTGTGATTAGACAGAAAACACTGTTAAATTTATCATCTTAACTTCACTTGATATAATTAGAGCATAACAATTGGTAAAGAAAACGTTTCTTGTCCAAAGTCCATATACACAATTTATACTAACATTTAAAATGTCTCAAATTAGAGGTGCACTATGTAAGTTTTTTTATTGGTAACCTGCTTAAAGACGACATTAAGAAGACATGTTATGTTTTTGTTTTTACGGTATTTTGTATGAAACAATAAACTACATAGATTATGATTTTATTATTTGTTCATTGCAAAGTACAATACAAAAGGGTTAGGGCAGGGCTATTCAACTTAAGGCCCGGGGGCCAGATCAGGCCCGCCAAACGATCTATTCCGGCCCGCGACCCATCTTCCAAATATTATTATTATAGATTTTTATTCTTGTTTTCTGGTTTAATTCTGGGTTCGCACAAGTTTAAAACAGTTTTTTTGGTTAGTCCTTATTTAAATCTGCTTTAGACCTGGTTTGGACCTGGTTTAGACCTGGTTTGATTCTGGTTTGATTCTGAGTTAGTCTTGGTTCCGACCTGGTTACTCGCCTATCCGCCCAGAGGCCACGGCCCCCTGTGAAATCTGGCCCTCAAGAAAATTAAATTGAATAGCCCTGGGTTAGGGTTAATAGTAGAAACAGGTCCCTCTTGAACCCTACATGTATGACCCAAAGTAATATTTCTTAAATAATTGTAGATCATTGGGCAGGGCTCGGGTGTAGGTGAGAACATAAGCTTTGAATGCAGGACCATACAGGATTTTTCAAACAAGCAGGAATGAATCAAAATACAACTTTGAGTAAAAGTGGCTAAACGTTCATAAAAAGTGGTGTTACACATTATGCCCCCTTTAAACTTAACAGTCTCCATGGTAAAAAAACAGGAGGTGTCACCAGGCCAAGTTACTGGTCAGATCTGTGGAGAAGTGAGCCCGCTTACATAAGAATATGTGTTTTTCAAGTTGATATGAAGTCATTAAGAACCTGCATTATGTTTCACAAAAAAAGCCGTAACCAATTATTGTACATTTTACCATCACAGACTGTAAATAACTGTCAAAACCAATTGAACATTTTAGCATTTTCAGTTTCAGTTGGAGCTATTAGTTCACAGCAATGTCCACTGATCCTGGTCTGTATTTAGGTTGAGGAAAAGTATAGTCATTAAACTAGAATGTGATGCTTGGTGCGGTTTGCCTGTGGTGTTCTTTAGTAGTGTTCAGTGTTAGTTAATTATTTTAGATGTCAAGATGTCATCTCCAGCCCTGGTTCTCCGCGCTGTTGCTGATGCTTCTGCGGCCGATGTGGAGGTGTAAAGAGGTTAAGATGGCGTTTCAGAGCAGAGTTGGATGTGCTCTTGTTGACCATGCCCGTCTTATTAACTTTGCAATTCTGCTCATTTTCGAGCACTAGTGAACTTTATCTAGACATACTGTGAATGTAAAACGCTAGAGCGGAGTGCGTAGAAAGTGTTGGCGTTGGATAAAAATTGTCGGTTGCTGATAGAGACAGAACCAGAACAGTTACCTGTACAACCACAACTTTTGTTATAATTGGGTTAGAGGTGGGAAGATAATAAGAATATTAATCATATTTTGAATGTTGTTTTGAAGATGAAAAATTTGAATTGAGTATATAGTTTAAAAAGAAAGAAAGAAAAAGATTTTTTTTTAAAAGACTGCTTTAGCCACATCCCAAATTATGGGCGGGGAAGTTTCACCATTGTCATTTTCCTCCAGATAAATCTTAATGTCATTTGACATTTTATTCTTTAAACAAAGGGTCATTATGCAGGCTGGCATTGAACCTCCAAAGCATGTTTTTTCGTCTATTGCACCTATATTTGCCAAAGTAATTTTTTATGTCTTTATTGAAAATAAATGATATAATCTATTATAATCTATTCTGGAGTAGATTGTATGTGGATAGCAAAAAATAGTGTTCTGACATGGACTGGGGTTCATCTCCCTCCAGATGTCAGTTCTATATTCTTCATTAATTTATAGAATTTGTTATTTATTGTTCCTCCATTAGGTTTAAATCAATCAATACAATTGTATTTATTGAGCACAATTTGTACAAAAGTGCAATACAAAGGGTTTTACAACGTTAAAACACAATACAGTGTAAGTCACAATAAAAAATAAAAAAATAAAAACACATTAACGTGGTCTTTAAAATATTAAAAACCAGATTAAAGTATTTCAGTCATAGGCGCAGCTAAACAAAACAGTCTTTTGCCTAGATTTAAACACAGCCGGGGTGGGGGCCTGTTTCAAAACCTCGGGAAGTCTATTCCAGCCCTTTGCCCCATAGGACTGGAACGCAGATTCCCCGTGTTTGGTCTTTGCACTAGGCACCAGCAGGAGGCCGGTCCCTGGGGTCCTCAGAGTCCGAGGTGGCTCGTATGGCACTAACATGCCAGAGATGTATTGTGGTGCTAGGCCATGGAGAGACTTATACACAAGCAGAGCTGTTTTAAATTATATTTTCTGAGGCACAGGGAGCCAGTGCAGAGACCTAAGCACAGGACTAATGTGCTCATACTTCCTGGTTCTAGTCAGCAGCATTTTGGATGTACTGCAGCCGTTTTATAGCTCGTTTGGAGAGGCCAGTGAGCAGGCCGTTATAGTAGTCTAAACTACTGGAGACAAATGCGTGGATAAGTCTCTCTGGTTTAGACACTATATTCAGATGGAAAAAAAGCTACTGATGTTATTGAATTAATGTAGCTGTTGAAATTCAGGTCTAAGTCCATTATTACAGCTCGACGTGTTTAACTTGCTGTTGAATTGGTATTTGGACCATGAGATTGATGGTATTCTTAATGTTCTGGACCTTGTCCTTGAAGAAGATGGCAAACTCATTGCACTTGGACGTGGAAATTAGTTCCAGCGGCACTTAAGCCTGAGAGTTTGTCAGTCTGTTTACTGTCGCAAACAGAAGGCGGGAGCTGAGTATACCCTTCTACATAATAATTGGTTGTATGCAGACATTTTTCCTGTGTATATTTCATAATGAATCTGGAGCTTTGACTTGTGCCATTTTGGCTCCGTGGCATTCCCTTTTCTGCGCCCTGACCGAATCATCATTTCTCCATGGTGCTCCTTCTGCTTATTCAAATCATTGGCATGAGAACATGAGATATTTTCCCATTAAGTTCCCCATATCCATGAAAAGTGCACCTGTGCTGTCATTTATGTGTCTCACTCCTAAACCACAGCTGGTGGTTTAGGAGTGGTTTAACATCAACCACAATAACATTTGATTTATCAACCCCCTTTGTGATTTAAAGATCCAGAGTGTGCCCTCTTCTGTGGGTGGGGCCACTCACATGCTGAGTAAGCGTGAATGAAATTAAATACAACTCAGTATTTAAAAGCTTAAAAAAGTACTTTTGGAATAATACACGTTCTTTTAAAAACTATCCCTCTAAACCTCACTATCCACCTCTCTCCCACACACACATCTCCACACAGCCCTTGTCAGAGTGGGCTTTTTGGGGGTCGTGAAAAATGACAGAGGAGCAGAGGACCCTGCCTGCCACTGTGCTGTTTCTATCCCCTCCGATCATTGCTGGGGAGGGAGGAGAGGTGTCAGCTCGGCTCTCTCACCTCCCCCTGGCACTTTGATCACGGGATACTTCAGTACCACAAGGCATGATGACACACAGTGATAAAGGGACCGCTGGAGATGGTGTGGAGATTCCAGACACTTTCAAGTGGCATGCAGGCTGGGAACTTAGATTTCTTTTTTTCAACCATTGTTTTTTGTCATTTCGATTCCTGAAAGGTACAGTGAAGTGAAGCAGTGCCAAATAGAATAAAACTGTTGATTTGCATTGCAGTACAGTACAATAAGTATTATGGTTCAGTATTATTACAAACTGCAATACTTTGCCCTGAATTAATTAAATAAAATGTACTTTTTACAATTACTGCCATATCGTAATATTATTGTATTTTAAGCCATGTATTGCATATCAAATTGTGAGGAACCTTGTAATTCCCAGCCCTAAGTGCAAGTAGTCCTGTTTACTTTTGTATTGTACTCCTGCTGAACCATTGTGTTGGATTGCGGAAACACTTGAAATTGCAACTTGTTTTGAATTGTGCTTTTGTAAACATTTGTTTTATGATTCCTTGAGTTCCTTGGAATCAGATATTGCAAACTGTACACCATTTTACCAAGCTTACGAGGTGATATATCGGGAGACAGCGTTGTAAAGGGTTAAGTGTATACCCAACAACCAAAGGGCCACAGATTACATTTTCTGTTAAGGAAAAGTAGAGAAAAAAACAACTTTGTCGTTAGCCATTCTGTGCAACAAAACGATGACATGTATCCCTGGAAATCTCTTATTTGATATAATGTAATAAACTCTCAAGATCATTGTGCAAGGTTTATTTCAATTTACAATCTAAATCATCTACATCAGGGATGTCCAAACTATGGCCCGGTGGCCAAATGCGTCCCTCAGACCAATTTTTGTTGGCCCTCAGGCTAGACCCAAACAACAAAAAGGAAAATTGAAAAAATTGAAAGATTTTTATGTTATTCCAACCTAATATTAATGTTCCAAGTCCTATTAAAGGTGTTGAGGTGCACCAAAACTAAATCAAATGCAACATTTTGAATAATTCACTTCATTGCCGGGTTGTCTGTGGCCCTCAGGTCCGTATAAGTTTCAAAATGCTGCCCTCGGTGAAAAAAAGTTTGGATAACCCTGATCTATGTGGTATAGTTTTGTGGTTTTCTTTTATTTGCAAGCTCAAGAAAAAATCAATGTGCCTGACTTTGGTATGTGGATATTGACCTTTTCTGTCACGCACTACATCAGCGTCAAACTCTTTGGCTTGCAGCGAGGATTGTCTCTACGTGGCTTCAGAAACACGGGCCGTTCCTTCCAGCTCTGTCCATCCTCATCTCCTGCACTTCAGATATCATTTGTTTTGATTTGGCTTCCACACTTGTCATTTGCGGCATATTAACAACTACTAATACGAGCACGAGCGGCTTAATTAATACAGTTGTGTCATGGAAGCTATGTTGGACAAGTTTTCAATCACAGGCAAGCAATTCGTCAAGAATAAAACTAACAACTTATTTTGCAAGCCGAAGTTTCGCTACCAACCAGGTACCTTCTTCCATTTATCGTTCACGCATCGGCTTGTGAGCCTCTTAATCGTATTCGAATCAAATCGGGAGACAGTCATCGATTCCAACCCTTAGTACGCGGTGGAGGGACCGTATACTGTCATTGCTCCAGATCTAAAATGAGTTGAATGCCTCTCCTAGTCAGATCCCAGAGTGATGGGACTACACTGTTACATGGAGCAGGAATATGACTTCACACGCACTTCTCCGCATGTGTTATTGGGATCTTTGATATTTGAAACTTCAATTGTTCCCAGGTTTACATAGGCCAGTTATCCAGTTTTCAAGGCGTACATGAAAACGTAGCGTGTGACTCCCACTATATGTATCAATACAGGGACGTCCCGAAAAAAGACCCGACGCGTCATCTTTCGTGCAGCTCTGTCCCAATCGCAGTCCTCCATGTCGATTCAAAACTGGGCTCAAAGAACTTTCATACACTCCTCTTGCACTCCCTTTTATCCATTAGGAATGTGTTCCCGTTGTCAAAGGTGTGGCCTATTTCCACCATGTGCAGGTACACAGTGGAGTCAAGATCAGAGGAGGTTTTTATGGCAGCGTTGATGGAGGCGCTTCAGACTGCACTTCCTGCTCTCTCATGCCTTGGACAAAGCCGTACAACAGAGACCCCGGATCTTTTTTGATGACATCACAGCATTGTCATCACCCACTCTTACATCTAGTGGGACTCCCAGTCACCAACCAAAGCCCTGAAGAACTTCTTGGATGGTAGCAAAACGTGGGCTTCCAATTTTAAAGTGCTATGCCTGATTTTTACTGTCATAAAAACATGGCAAACAGAACTAGTTCATTTTAAACAGTGAGCAGCAGTTTTTTTCTCACTTACCTAATGTGTTCAAAGCTTCCTAATTAGTCACCACGATGAGTTTATAAGCACCTCTCAATTTCCAGAGACAAAAGCGAATTTTGCTATCAAGGTAAAGCTAACTAACATTAGCATGCCAACAGCGTACTTCTTGCATAAGAATAAGATGCGCGCAGTGGTCTCTTAAGAACCAATTTTACAATATATCGGTACAGAGAAAAAAAACTCCAGCTGTATCTACTTTTATTCTTGTTTGATGTTTATGCATGCATGTCACAAAACCTTCCCCATTTAGGAAAGCAATTAAAATATATATATATATATATATATATATATATATATATATATATATATATATATATATATATATATATATATATATAATAATAAAGAGCCTGTACTATTTTGACCCAAACATGAAAATGATTTTAACACTCAGCATTGGCAACTGTCACTCCCAACACAACAATTTCCAAATGCACCAAGCGTGTCACATCTGGCATTTTGGCTGCCCACTTGAAGACATGCCCACTCCAGTTGCATTATAATGTTATGTTGAACGCCTCCAGGACCCCCTCAATTCTAATCGTTGAGTAACTCCTCCTAACGTAGCCCCTGCTCAGTCCTGGAACTCTATATCTGGAAAGAAATATCTTCTTAAGCTTCTGTGAAGCTAAACTCATGCGATTGGCTTCCCTGTAAATGTATATTCAAGTGATTATAACTTTACTGCGACAGACATGAAGAGAACGGCTGTAAGTAGCTGTCCATGGGACTATTCAACTGTACTTAAATGGAAAGTGTTGTATTGTTAACAGCTTGCGTATAGCTTGATAGTTATTTCAATTTAGAAGAGCTTTAAATGGACAGAAAAGTTCCGATTTTCAGGGATAATATCTTCTGCTAGTGGAGTTGAAGAGAAGATGGAAGGCTGAGATTCTTCATCTGCTGGAGATGGTATGTATAGGATGGATGAATGAAATGGCAGAGAAAGTTGAGGAGAAAGAGTAGCATTTCATATGACTTGCTTGCAGAGGGATTGCTTTGATGGCAAGTTGCAGGAAGTAAAAGGAGGTAGGTAGAAAGTTGTATTTCAATATGTTTGGCTTGATTTCTATTCAACATATAGGTCTGGGCAATAAGTCCAAATTAAATCTGCCAACTGCTGCTCTTTAGGGAAGCTCATAACATTTTAATATGCTTGCTATTTAAATAAGCCTGATGCCTCTTGGCTGATAGTCTATTTTAGTTTATTGTAAATTGGTTTAATAGTTATAGCTTTTTTAGCAATGTCATCAGTTCAATTTTAACATTTGCTTGTTTTATGTTATCATCTAATTAAATAGTCTTTCTGTAAATCCTTTATTGGCCTTATCTTCTTTCAATCCAGTCCAATGTGATTTCAACTCAGTGACCTTTAGGGAGAAAACTTGACTGTTCACGCACAAAGCCCAAGGCTCTTGAACGTAGTAACTCGCATCAAAAAAATATGGCTCGATAGTTCGCTGGACCTCCGACAATATTCGCGAGGCAGAGTGATACTGGAAGCGGCTCGCACACTGGGCCTCCCAAAGGAACAATAAAGTTGCAGCTTTCACAGATTAAACCTACTTAAGCTCCTCGAAATGCAACTCGCGTCTCTAATTAAGGCATAAAGACTCGCTAAATATGCGCTGTGCTTTCTTTCAAAAGAAGACGCGCAGGGAGAAGTGGATGCAGCGTCGATGTTGTTGCATCCGTGCGCACGTGTGACACAGGCAGGTATTCATGACTTGAATCTAATATCATTAAGAGGACTTAATAAAAGAAACAAGAACATTTGCAGCGCATCACCATAACATTCATCACCAACAAGTACCACACTGCTGGACCGTGATGACTGGCCCTGGACTCTGAGAGCTACAGGTCTCCAGCAGCAGAGTTTTCCTTTCCATGTTTGCAAAATGGATGTGCATCAGTGTTTAAGAAGAAAAGGGAGAACAAAGTAAGTAAGAGACTGTGGGTGTCGCGAGCATGGGCATGAATGAAGGAGAATAATGGAATGACAACATGAAATACAACTACAATGGGTAATGAGAAGGGAAAACAATCAGAAAATGACGGTTCAATGCTCTCAAAGACAAGGTTGCATAACATGTTTCCTTTAAGTAGCTTGAACAACTTATGCTAATTGTTCAAAACTTGGTTGCGAAAACTTTTCATAAAATTACTGCGGTTTATTTTCATTTCAATAAAGGCCCTAATTTATCGATTGTGTGGTAACGTTTTTAGTTCAGTGCGCTTAGGCTTAACAGAATCAGAAGTCACCAAAAATCCCCATAAAAATTAGTGTGGATTTCCACATTTTTCTAACACAGTTTTTTTAATAGCAAGTACACTTAATGTTTAAACAAGCAGTCATATTGTAAGGAGAAATGAATCAAGGAGCACGCATGAAAGTCACTGGTAATATATAGGCTCGCACAGTTTGAAACGTGACTTTGAATTTGATTTACTTAAATAAGTCCAAATGGAACTTTGAATGGCGTTGCATGCGCTCAATTGCGATGTGATTTCAAAATGTATGCGCAACAAGCTACTGAGGATTAGCGCGGTAAGTATTCTTGAGTTGATTTGCCACTGCTATTTTGGCAGTCTATTGTTGCCTGCGGCATCTCCTTGTTTAGCTTATGAATACAAAATCATGTTAATGTGCAGGTAGTGAACAATGGCAATGATTAAATAGGGGCCGTGTGTTGTAAGCATTGGGGGGCTTCATTGGTCATGCTAAAGTAGCGTTACCTTATCCCTCGCAGATTGCATCCGCTACTCGTAATACTCCGGCTAAGTCTGACATTTGTTGACAGTGACAAAGGGATGTTAAATTGCCGGCTGGTTTCGGGATGTTTGGAATGTGCGCATGAATAATAGTGTTCTGCGGAGGCCACAGAGTCATTCATGTGGATTCAAAAAGTATTTTGAGTACTAAGTCCAAAGCAATAAAAATACAACTTATTCTGTGTTTATCGCACTTTCCATAAGCATATTATACTACAACTTTCTAACTATCAGCACTTCAATGACAGCTGCAATTGTGCAGTAGTTACCTGTAAACAATTTATAATTGCTACACTTTCATTGGCCTTAATTAAGCAGAACAGCCTGTAATCATAATGTCGTGCCCAATCATTTTTGTTCACAATGTGTTTCGCATCACTGTTTTGGTGATTGCCGTGCCACCTGCTCGTCTTGTGGAGATGTCAAGCTTGCTCCTCCCTTCAGACAGTTACAAAGCAATGACAGTCAGTGGAACTTAAGAAGCTGGAGGGGCGTGCTGGATCCTATTTAGCCAGGAAAAGTAAGTTGGACCAGCCCATTTTCAGAAAGAAAGATCACTGCTTGTTTTTATCAATGGTCTCTCTCCCGCTTCGCTTACATTTCAGTCATTGTGAATCCAAGTAAAAACCAGTGCCACCTTTAGCAGACACACACACCTCTGAAATAACGAGCTGTTAGTTCTGTAGCTTTAGTTGTTCTGCTTTAGCTCTTACAGATGGATAAAACCTCTGAGCCACTGCTATGCTGCCAACCACAATAATTAGCTTTTACTTCATGTTAACATTTAGATGTTGTTACCATGTCTTTGTCCGTAACTTACTTGCTTAAATAGCACATGTCCCAGATGCATCTTTGGTTGTGCCTTGTACTTTGTGAAACACCCCTAAAGGTCAGATAAATTATAAAGAACTATATAAATACAGTGTCAAATAATACATTATGTGGAAAAAGCCTTATTGTTATATCCAACCGCATGTCCTTCTCCGTGCTGCGTGTAACTGAAAACACAGCGGACTTGCGCCATATTCCCGCACATTTTCTACTGCGGGCGATCATACAAAAATAACCAATGACACAGCGGGGAAAGAGAAACAGCAGCCAATCAGAGATAGAGAAGAGCCAATAGACAGCCAGAGCAGCCAATCAGTGCACAGGGAAAGGCACAGAGCAGAGGGCTGTCAGCTGTCAGCGCTGAGGCCGTGGAGACTGCACGGAGCAGAGAAGAGCCACTGAACCACAGCGGCCATTGGTCCAAAAGTTGTGCAAGCCACCGGGAAATGTCCCGACTCTACTATTGACGTGGCGAATCATATATTTACTCTCAAAAACTTTTATCTAATTGACAAGATTAAATTTTTCCTTGTGATAGAACCTACCTGGAAGACTAAAATCTACAAGGCGACAGACAAATGGCAGACCCTCCACCAGAAAAGTTATACAGTACACTTTTAACTTGGTATTTAAACAGAAATCCCTGCGATTTCAAGAGCCAAAAAATTACAACACAAAAAGACAGACAGCGAATGAGTCATCTTCTTTTTTGGACCTAATCACTGAAGCGCACCAACAATCCTTTGGCCACCGCGCGCCTCATGAGATGGGAAATGACACGGGCGCATGGAGAAATGTCAGATTGGACGCTCTTCAACAGATGATCCCATCAACCTCTTCTACACCTGAACCACACACCATGGCATTACCCGCCATGAACCGTCTGCAGCTACACCCGCCCGGATAAGACAATAAATGGAGAAACCTGTTATGACACGTGGACATATTCACCGAGACAATGATAGCGTGCTCTCAAACGCTCAGCCTGTCTAGTTCGGCTTTCGACTATGACATTTGGTAAGATAAAAATTACAATAATACCCTGAGTAGTAGCAATCACAGCTCCTGTTGCAAAAAAACCCATACAGGATCACACAAAGCAGGGCAATTTCGGCAAATTAGGCTGACTCCGAAATCCCTTTTTTCTCTGGCAATGTGGCATCTAAGTGGCTTTTAGCATGGGCAAGAAGGAAGCATACAGGAATTGAACATAGCCACCTGTCAGAAACGGCTCTTTACCAGTGTCACGTGAACAAAATATCTGAGGCTATTATACAAACAACACAAAATGTCTAGACTGACTTGTTCCGGGAATTCAAGCTGTCAAAGGTTGAAATAAGATGAAAGTATGACATGTGGATTGGAAAGTTGTAATGGACAGCAATCTTTCTGCGTGGAACCTTTTAAAAAAAATGTGCATGCCTTATGATGGTTTTGAACTTTACTTTTTGCGTACGTCAATATGTTGTTTAAATTTACGGTTGCATTTACAATTTAAATCCTACCAACCCAGACATACAGAGAACATTCAAACACCATCCCATTTTGGTTCTCTGAATTATTTAATTATGATCATTTATTAATTGGGTAGTAAAAATGCTCGCAGTTTTGATAACAGTGTAAGGATTGTTGTAATTGGATATCCGCAGATACTCAAAGAACCATATATCAACATTAAAACATGTTTAAAGCTGGATTGGTGCATCCTTACTAAAAACTACAATTTTTTTTAACAATTTAAAACACATTAAACAAATACTTCCTCTGTTGTGACGCTACGACCAATCAGCATGAAGAAGCAGGAAAATCTGAATTGTGTTAAATCCAGTGTTCAGAAAACCACAGTCCTTTTTCTCATCCACAAATGTGTAAAGACGTGTGTACTGTGGTCACGTCAGTATCAAATCTGTTTTAATTAAGTGATTTAATCCACTTACAATGAAAAAGACAAAACTCTTGTCCATGACCTGTGTAGCAGAGGAAGACTGGGTGAAAAAAGTGTCCCTGGAGTTGAAGGCAGTGCAGCCCACTATGACACCATAACATTACAGTACTCCTGGGAGTCCTTTTCATTGAATATAGATTTATTTGATAGACTCAGTTGGCCAGAGTTGTATGATATACTACTATATAATGTCAGCTTGATTCCATAAGTTTGTTATGTAAACAGAGCTGAATATTGGTTTACATAGATTGTTGTATTAATTTCATGATCAGCACCCATTTTTTTTTAGTACAGTACAGCATGTAACCAAGCACTTTTGAGGCAATAAAAACGTATTTAAATTGAAAAAAATGAAAGATAGACGAGTTTATATTATACTCTGGAACCTTCCAGGCAAAGCCAGATTCATTATATGAGAGAATCAAGTGAAGGACCCTCAACTAGAAAACTTACATGGAGCACCTTTAAACATCAAACTGCCAGGGCACCCTTGCCTGTCACTCACTGAATCACATTGTATAAATGTTTATGTGTTTAGTTTACTTTCAATTCAGGTTGGATTATTATTTTGTGCGCAGTGCAGATTTTTGGTGCGCGGAGAGCTTTGGAGCAGTGCGCAATTGCACACGCACGCTGCTTAGAGGGAACATTGCCGCCATGTTTGTTTTGGTTTGGCTTGTTTTGATTCCGTCCAAACCACAATGCTGCTCTGTGATTGGTTCCAGTCCGGCCTGCGAGCTCTAAATGCCAAGGATTGGCCCGTTAAACCACTGGTGCGGACTGCAAACGAATCAGCGGGAGCCTAACAAGCTGCATTCTCAAGAGTTTGTGGTAAGGTTAGAAAGCATGACTTTCACATATGGTTTGCAATATTCACAGATTTTGTTCTGAGAAGGAATGCAAGTTTATCTTATTCACATTATACTGTAAAAAATGTATAAACTGAAGTTACATGCACATTGCATAGCTCTACAAACACACAGATGCACACGCAAGTTCAAACATACATAATCACACCTATGTTGATGACATGTGTCTGCGTTTCCCAAGATAACACAAATAATAATAACAAACAAAGCCAGAAAACCTATTTTACAATGTTAAATATTGTTTTTCTTGTATTTATCAACAGGCAAACTACAATTACTCATGCACTAATCATTGTGAAGACTTGAAGACTCCTTTAGCACGGATAAAACACGCTAATGTTTCTGTAATAGTCTTCAGTCTGTAGGAGTAGGAGTCTGTTCCCGTGCCTTATTATGATTCAGTTCAATGTTAAGTGAGTGTCATAAAGTGGTCTATAATCCTAACCCCAGTGGGACAAGGGCTGTGTTTCTCCTCCAGGGCACTGTATATACTGGATATTAAGCTCTTACTAGCAATGGAACGACATGTAACATTTGCTAACATGTAATGTGATGGTACTGGGGCATCTTTTGAGGACTTCTTTTAATGTAGTTGGCAATTAAACATTTACCTAATTGGCAGAACATTTATGGATGGAAATATAGTAACAATAAAATCTGTTCTGTATTGCGCATGCCACTGCTTATGAATGTATGAATTTCTTTAAAATGCACTCTTCCTATGCGTTAAAATCTTTAGAACTAAAAGTCTAAACAAGTGCTATATCATGTTTACGTCATGTTTATCAAAAACATTTGGAATTAATTTGAATCGTTTTTTATCCAGGCCACAGTTTTGTAATGTTTTGGAAATATTGCAATGTGCGTGCATACGTGGGCGGAAAATAATTGGGACTAATTGACGATTGAAATTCTCTGACTAATTTCAAAATCTGTATATCTATAATGGGTTTTCTAACACAACTGTTTATCACAAAGACAGTGCAGTTATAAAATTGAAAAAAAAAAATACATTGACTTGGGTCTTCAATCTGCAAACATTTTAGATTTATAGACCCATTTTGCTTAACCTCATAACATTTTAAAAAAGTGAAAAATCAAGGTGGTTTTGGCAAATGGAAACCACTCAGTCACATGTGAGTGATGTCAGAGCCTACTATTAGTACCATTGTGCTTTGCATGATTTGTTTATTTAATAGATTATGATTGACTCTTAATATTCAGAGTTTTGAGTTATACTGGACTAATACCACAATCGTTTTTCATTTTATCTACATATTGATTTCATACTTTACCGCAATTTATACTTTTTCTGAAACCCAAATACAATTCTGAGGCTAGAAAATCGTGTATCCTTTCATTTATATGCTTTCATTTCAATCATTTCAAGACTGGAAATTCAAAAGGGTTGGATTTAAAATTATTAGCATTTACCTAGATTAGATGCAGTATTTTCAACCTCATTTTACCTCTGTAATTTAGATTATTCTGATGAAATAGCGTTTTAAAGGGGTTTATACTTAAAAAAAAACATTGCTAGTAGCGTCGCACACAGCATACAACAAGAACACCACTGTATGAACAGTAATTATATGCATTTACTTTTCTTCGTTTCCACTGCAGACCGGGGGCCACAGTGGGGTCCAAGTGTAAAATTGGCACATAAATCTACTCTCCTTTGGCAGTCTGTAGGAACGGAGTCAACGGCATGTCGGGGGCTCGTGCATTCCCAGGGAGTCGCTAAGCTTAATGAAGTAGTTAATTACGCTGCAATGTATTGGGGATTGGTCAGCCGCCATCCAATTATTGCTAGTGCCGCGTAAACGTTGGCAGAGTTCTCCACGTTCGATAGCAAACGGACGGCTAATGACACGCGCGCCCTGCAAATGGTGGCAATGCATTGTTGTATGTTTCAACCTTAGCTGAAAGTGATATTACTATAAAGCTTGATGGGTGTCGTAGCCTCTTGTTAACCTCCAGACTGCGATATGTCAACAAGGCAAGCGAACATGGGTGAAGACCATAGAAATAATGACATTTTATACAGTGGGAGGTTGTGGGACAATAGAATTAAGCTACTAGTGCGATATGATGAGGAATTGGCCTCGTCACTGTCCATGATTCAATATAGATTGTCATTTAAGGTGTTAATGGTGATGTCTCCTGGGATGTTTATAGAGATATTGTGGAGAGGCAGTATATATATATTTTTAAATGTATTGACGTACAATTACGCTAGACTACATGTTTAGTACTATTTATATCGTGTGTATGCTTTCTTTTTCTCGTTCTTTGGTGCAAATAATTTCTGTCATCACAATTAAAACAAAAAAGTACTTCTCTGAGTGCTCTCCTCACCCTCTGTCTCTTCTCCTCAGCTGCACAGACAGAACAGGTCAGTAACCTGAATGAGGCGTTTCAAGGAGAGGACGCACTTGCATTACTTCATGGTCACTGTGGATCAGTTTTACCACTGCTTTCTGCGCGGTGCTGACTCGTAACGCTGTGTTTACGTTTCACATTTAACACGAAAGGCGCCTGGGATCAAAGTGGAAAGGAAGTGAATGCACACACATTCTCATTGCATATTCTTCAGATATGCTTTTATATCGCCAAATGAAAAGGTCAGGGGCAACTCTAAAAAGGGAGGGAGATGATGAGCACAAAACCATGACTACTTCTAATCTGGGCAATCGCGTGTGAGGAGCAGAGGCAGGCTGACCCGCTCCTCCACTGCTATCTCATATTTAGAGATTAACCCTGGGTTGGCACTGGCCGTTGTTTTGTTGCTCCAAACACATCTGTCATATGAAATGTGCATGCATTTCCCCAAAGATCTCGCACTCCCCTGGGCATGGCTCTGCGCAAACTTTAAAGAAATGTGCTTTTGAACTTTGAGAGCAATTTGTCTCATTTTTTTTGCCATCTTTCTGTTGCTTAAAGAAGGATGACACTAGAGTGTCTGCACAGTTTGTGTATTATTCATAAGCAGTTTACAGTGCGCATTTCTGGACATAGGCGCAGCAATAAACAGCAGTGGCCTAAAGTGGTCTCTAAACACCCCAGGCTTCACAGACTTTATCAGGACGTTTGAAACCTTGTCTTGTGTAACTTTTGAGAGCAATAGTCTTTGCTCCTTTCCTGGGATCATGCGCATGTTCGCGGCGAATGATTTGATTGGTGCATGCAAAAGAACATTTTCAGTGAGCTAAAAATTATCAGAACAATGCAAATATGAAGTGTAGAGCCCTACAAATAAAAACTGGTGTAAAGCTAGAATGTCATGTCAGTGTTCAAACAGTGTTAATTTCAGCCTATTATTGACCAAGCTCATTACTGCAGCAGCAGCAGCTTTGAGGCCACGCTGCAGCTCGGCACACGGGCTGGTGCACCTATATCTGCACTGCCCTGTCAGCTTTGACATGGCCCGTCCCAGCCGACAAAGGGCTGGGCCAGGGACCGCATGTCCCACAGTGAACTCAGACCAGAGCAGAGGAAGAGAGAGTTGATTGAGAGCGGGCCGTTGAAGCGTAACATCGGGAAAGTGTGTTTTGATGCGCACAGGTCTGACAGTGACCTAAACCACCTCACCGGGAAAACTCCCGGTGCTCCAGATGGCCAGTCCAGACCTGTTTTTTTAGTACAATTGGGACAGGATTCGGGACACATGCCTGAATTTTTCGGGACGGCTGGTCACCCTAGCCCGCAATATAATTGTGGGACTTATCACGTTATTTCCTTTATTGTCACATCCCTATTTACTTTTGTCTAAACCAAGACAGAATCAGATTAAAGGACACGTGCATTATTTGTACTATTATTTATTTATTTATAATTATTTGTATTGTAGAAAAAGATTCAGTTATAGTCATCTGAACTCTGTTTTAGAAAAAACTCTCATCAATCTCATCAATTTCTCAATCTGTGAAAAAGAAATGATGATCCATCTACATCCTATTGTGACCTGACTTTGGCTCCCTCCTCCTTGAGTGCCTGTTTATCATCAACAACTGGAAGGTTGAATCTTAAACCTCCATTATGATTTAAGGCAGGATTCTCTGTTTTAACAAAGATTGCCTCCTTAACTCCTCTTTCAAACCATCTTTTCTCCCTGCTCAGAATCTCCACCTCACTGTCTTCAATAGAGTGGTTTGTGGCTTTAAGATGAAGCTGCACAGCGCTTTGGGGTCTGAACTTGCGTGTCTTCTGTGTTTGATAAAGCCTCTTTGTGCAGTGGCTGTTTAGTCTCCCCTATGTACGCTCTTTACAACTTTCTTCACTGCATTGGATAGAATACACTACACTGCTCTGCTTTTGTGTCGGCATCTTGTCCTTAGAGTGAACCAGTTTTGTCTTAACGTGTTGCCTGGTTTGAAATAAACAGGGAGTTCTCAGACTTGTTTCACAGATTGAGAATGACTCTTCGATGGGAGTCAAAACGTTTTGTTTTTTTTCTAAAACAGAGTCCAGATGACTATAACTGAATCTTTTTCTACAATGAGGGATTATACCGACATAATTATTTGTACTTATTAAACATGCTCTTGTGTACCTTTGTTGGCATCTCATGTTTTTAACTCAAACTAATGTACTGAAAGCACACATTATTTTGTTTATCAGTCAGGCATTCCCTCATCTGGTTTTGGTCTTAGCACTCCATCTACTGGCAGCTATGCAAGCATGCAAATGTACTGAACTTTCTACCTATGACGTCACCAATCTGGGAGGTTTGAAACTGAGTGTTTTTCTGAGGCTCAGAATGAGAGTACCTTGTAAACAGGATTATTGAAAGAAGCGTAAATGAAGCAAAATATATTGCTTTTGATATGGGGACAGTTATAATACAGTTAAAAGCTAAAAAAAAAAAAAAAAAGAGGCAATTTTGCATAATATTTTACCAAGCTAGCCCGGAGAGCTACACCACTGTGGAATTGTTTCGAAAAGTAGTATTATTGACCCTCGGAACTTGCCCATTGGTTTGTATTGGCGCCTCTCCGTCTTACTTCTTGTGCATCAAATTTATGCACAGTCACCACACATTTATTCACTTCAGTTTTTTTACAATAACATTTCCATTTAATTTCACATGATAAGTATATCCCTGCAGGGTTTCCATAGATTATAGAGAAGAAAAAGAAGTTCTTTCTTTGTGTAACACATCATCTTACTTTATGAAGTTCATTTCAGGGTATTAATCAAACACTATTTTGCTTCTTCCATGACTGTCAACTTGCAATGGCATCTTCACTGGCTCGATATAAATTCCTTGGATATTTCCTCATAAAACGTCTATTGTTGAGATTAGTCACTACTTAGCTGAAAGTCATTCGTCTGAAAGAGGACGATGCCCGTCTGACCTCCTCTGAACAATGGCAGGTGGATTCTTTTGAGCCCCAAAAACACACAATAAGTGCCTGTTAAAATGTCGCTCAGAGGTCAAAGTAAAGAGACAGGCCTTAAAGGGAGATGAGGACACAGGAATTCCAAATTGTTGTTATATTATTCCATTTGTATTTTTCTTAAAGGTAAAAAATTCAGTACATTTCCTGTAACTTTTGGTGGAGGGTACTGGAATGTTCCGCAGTATGGCATCTATAGTAGAACTGTAATCGGGCCATAAAAGTTAGGCCAATACCCCCGGAGCCTGACAGAATGCAACGAAAACCCGACAAAAGCACTTTGACTCATCGCTTTTAAAGGCCCGAACCCGATCACAGCCCGACATTGTTCCAATGCATGTACAGCCAACGGCACACGAACGGCACACGAACGGCACACGAACGGCACACGAACGGCACACGAACGGCACACGAACGGCACACGGCGTCGGGTTCAGGCAAAAATCTTCAGCTCTAATCCATAGTATCTGTCCAGCGTTTGATCAATTACAGTTTTTTTTATTTTTGTAGGAAAAACATGCTTAGTGAGTGGGCGTCCTCTCCACTGATCTGACCTGACACTTCTCCTTGTGGCATCACCAGCTTGTCTCTATAGAGAAAGAGACGTTTAGGGCTGTGTATATTTTCATATTTTCATATGTCCGTAGGTTCATCAGAAAAATTAAAATGATGCGTTTTAAGATTAGGATTAGCACTGGTGTCAATGGCTCAGATAGAACCCAGTTGTTGCAGTTGTTGTATTACTATGCAAGGAACTTGACCAACTATATCTATTTCAGTGTGGTAAACATCATGATTGTGTAAGGTCAGTGGGCCACCTACTGTAGTTGTAGTGAGTTTAGTGTTTAGATCGGGCCTTACCGACCGGGTCTGAGCCTGCGCACATACTGACCAACCCCGACCTGGACCCAAATCCTTCCCTGCATGGGACTAACCCAACCCAGGCCAGCTGGACCTCATAGAACTGGGCTCTTAATGTAAAGAGTTACATTAAGTCAATTATTGGTACATTCTGTGCAGAGTTTTATGAGGATCAGCACACCTGCCAGGGTTTCATGCTTTAGAGTTCTACCTTATATCTCCGGCACCAGAAGTGCATATCTCCAGGCGCTTCCCCACATTATCTCTCAACTGCATTTGCAACTTTGTATCTGCCTCTCTCTGGTCTTCTCCTCCGCTTCTCCCTTCTTTAAGTGCCATTCATTTTCATTCATGTGACTTCTACACTCACGTTCTTGGTTAAACATTTTGTCTTCAGATGATAAAAGAACAACGTGATGGCTGTGCTTGGGGAACCCAAGCATCTGTCAATCATCTGCAGGGGAACATGGGCTCAGCACCCTGGACTCGAACTCGGCTTGGTCCGAGTGAAGAAATCTGAGCCCAAAACTCGACTCTTTTGTGTACCATAAATACCGCTATATAAATCCAAGCCATTAACATTCTCAATCTTAACTCCCACTGTAGCTTTTATTGCAGTGCACTTCTTGTATGGCACGCTATTCCATTCATTTAATTAAAATTTCAGTCAAGACCCATTTGATTGTCATTTATTTAAATGGGAAAGGCCCATTCTCTCACTCACTGTGTCAACACTATGTAAGTGGAGACCAAGTGTGCAGAGTGTACAAATATAATGGACTATAATCGCTAATTACCAGCCCAACTTCCTACTGATAGTGTGGCCATGAATAATTACAAGGCACCAGCTGGCACCAAACCAGGCCTTGATCACAAGCTCTCACAGCGATCCAAGCCAAGAGAATACAACAGAAACACAAAGTTATTCCCTAATGGTATCTCATGTAATTGTAACCGATCGAGGCGATTGTCTGTCAGGAAACAACCCGCAAACTGCAAAATGTTTATGATACAGCGGGGACACACGATTATTTTCATTGCACACACAATTCAAAGTAAAACCATAGATTGAAAATGATATAAATGTGATGTAATCATCTCAGCAGTAGCTCATCAATAAACAGACTGCAATGTTGCTTCTCTCTATGTATTCGAAATCGCAATTTGGCGCAGTTGTCAAATCACAAAAGCTGCAGTTATTTAGTTAACAGAATGTCTCCTGCTCCTGGATCTGTACAATGCACTCTGAACAGAATCCCACTTTTTAAAACAAATAACGCAAATCTACCTGAAGTTGTTGTAAACTCTCATTCATCCAGGAGCGGTCCACAGTAGAAGAAAATTCAAAGATTGTCAAAGTTTTTTGGAAATTGAGATATTTCAGTTACTCTTAGATTGTAGTCCAAACATCAAAAAAAGATTCATATATTGCATTTTACATCGTACATATGCTTTCCATTAAGGTAGAACGATAAATTGAGCAAGCAATTCAGTTATCGAGACAGGTGAATGTGTTTATTTATGTGTTAAATTCAAGGAAACATAATGAGATGAGAGTCCTTTGAAAGATATTGTTTGTTGTTTGTCTCAGCTCAGATCGTATTCATGTATTAAAGGAAGTATATTTCAATTTACATTTATTTATTCTGTATTCACCTTTTCCCATTTCAAACAAGACTCAAGACAGCGCGGTACAGTTTCTAGGGCTTTTCATCTCCCCTTCTTCGTCCGACCCCTGCCTTCAAAGGCTTTTCGAGTATAAGACATGGCATTAAAACAGAAAAATCTGATCAGTGACGATGTATAGAAGGATCACTTTGCCAAAATCCCAGCCATCTGCTCTCACTCACCACTTTTTTTTCTCACCAAGTTGTTTTATAAATCCGCTTTCTCTAAATACATTTTGTCACGCTGCCCTTAATCTCTTATGTGTTCACTGGCACTCTTTCTTTTTCTTTTTTACTGCTCAATACTTCCCGCTTACTGTGCTCAAAGAACACATTCTACATTTCAGTTTAAATGTTCAATATGTAACTTTTTTTGGTGGAGGATGACACCACCAGATAAAGTTTCAGGTGAACGATGACAAGGTAATTTGAAGCAATAAAAACAACTGGAATTGAATAAATACAAGAAAAAGATTTGAATGGCATAATAATAATAATACATTTTATTTATATTACACTTTACATTTGACCCCAAAAGCAAAAAGAAATAAAAAACAACACATTACAATTTTTAAACTTTTCTAAAAAGGTAGGTCTTTAATCCTTTTTTTTAAAAACATCCACCGTCTGTGGAGCCTTGAGGTGGTCTGGGAGGGCATTCCACAGATCGGGAGCAGCAGCCTCAAAGGCCCGGTCTCTCATGGTCTTGAGCCGTGTCCCGAGCGGGAGCAGACGGTGCTGATGGCCTGGCCTGGTCCTGGCCTGGCCGGGTCCTGGCCTGGCCGGGTCCTGGCTGAGGTGTGTGATGTGAGCAGGTCTTTGAGGTAAGTGGGGGCCTCACCGTGCAGACAGTGGTGGGTGGCTGCACGATGTGTATTTGATGCGATGGTGAACAGGAAGCCAGTGCAGGGTACGGAGGATGGGCGTATGTGTTGTTGTCCCTCATCAGGACCCTGGCAGCGCTGTTCTGTACATACTGGAGCTTTTGGATGCTCCTGCCAGGGACCCCCGTTTAGGAGTGCGTTACAGTAACCTAAAGTAGACTAAGGCATGGGCGAGCATCGCTGCAGGCGGAAGAGAGAGGGATGTACGGACTTTGGAAATATTGGAGGTGGAAGAAGGAAGTTTTGCAGATGTGGGAGCCATGGTTGTCAAAAGGTGAGGTGGGAGTCAAACATGACCCCAAGGTTGGTAACAGAGGGAGAGAGGGGAATGTTATGGTCATCTTAATAATAATCTTCTTAATATTGAAATTATTATTTCAAATGCTTATTTTTTTCTTTTTTACATTTTTTTTTCTTTGCACCAAAATGCAAAAGCACATTCCACAGTTCCTTGACTACGTTGTCAACTGACTTTTTTTGTTGTTTTTTTTAAACCCTTCTTACTACAAACAGGTAAAATCAATTTTTATTTTTTTTTTTTCATTTTACATTGATACGCTTTTTTGTACTTATTCTCATTACAGTAGTAGCATTCCAAATTCCAATGGTTCTATGTAAGTGGTGTCACCAAACATATAAAAATGACACTTGCTGGATCAGCACACAAAATCATTTCAGTGATAATGCAAAGCACCATGCTCCCAAAAATCTGCACATCCACTTTTGAACCCTCTTTCCATCTTCTTTAAATCCTCTATCCACCCCTCTCTCACTGTGCCCTTAATCCCTTTTCCACTACCACCACTCCACAACGGTGACACCCCCCCCCCCCCCCCCCCCCCCCCCCCCCCCCCCCAAAAACCCATTCAAAACCCCTTCGAAACCCCCACTAGCTAAGACGTTTCCACCCCCCCTCGTCCCTCTTCCCTCTTTTTGTTCCGATCATTCTTTCATGGGAACAAGCCTGGAAAATAATGTCGGAAAGACGGAACGCAGCATAAGACATGGGGAGAGCGCGATAAGTAGGCCAGCATAAACCCGAATTGAAAAACGATAGATTATGTAGCAGCCGCTCGCAATTGCATCATGTGGAGGTTTCCCATGTTAAAGCAAGTTATCGCTTTGAATCCAGCGGCTTACGAAATCATCTCTTTGGAAGGGGATTCGGGCCAGAGCTGGAGTCGGTGAAACAAAACGAATATTTGTTGTAGTACACGCAAGACGGTGGAGAGGGCCAAGGTAGAATGTTGACCCGTGCACCTTGTTTGTATGGAATTCAAATTTTACTGATAACCACTTAATTGTGTATATTTGCAGAAAATCCATCTTGAAACGTTCAGTTTTTTTGGTAATGAAAATTGTGCACTCACAAAACATTTAGGAGAAATAGATTTTTGTTGTTGCACGTATTGTGCAAAATGGACTTTTAAGAGCTTTTAACCATGTTCTAATTGTTTTCTCTTTCCCCTCATTTATCATGCATGCTTGAGTAAACTTTATCCTCGTGCACTTAAGACACCATTGTTCCAACTACCCACTGAACCCCTTTGCCCACTGCTCTGTTCTTACTTGGCACTGCAATTTTGTATTTATTTTTTCTTAAACTGTGATGCACATAGGATTCAGCAGCGGAGCTTAATCCATAAGCAAGGCCGCCACCATGGTCCGGCGCTTTGTTGTGATGTCATTAATGGTGATGCAATTTCAACCTGGTAGTCAGCGGATTCTGGTTGAGGAATGAATCTGTCCTTTGCAGTTTGGTGAACTGGGTCTACACATCATCCAAAATAAATGTTTTATGATGTCGAAGCAAGAATGGAACAGTTATAGTACAGTTCTTATTTCAGAATGCTAAAGAGTAACAACTTGAAAAATAATCTCAATAAAATCACAATTTGTTTATTGACCTATATCACCTATACCTCCAGATCACAACCAGTTTTGGATGACAAACTGCCCCAAAGTAGGATAAGCCAGAGATCAAACTTGTTTACTCTTTGTCTCTGAAGCTCCACACATGTAACGTACAGAATCATGTTGAAACAGAGGAGCGCGCTTTTGGCTGGGGCTACGTCCGCCTGGCCCTTGTTTGTTGTCGACGGATAAAGATGGACGTCATTCCAGAACTTTTATGCGACTTGTGCCAATTTGGTGGCGATGGTCGGAGGATTTTGGACTTGTGCATTCACAGAAGTTGGCAAGGTCAGACAACCCCGGAGCCAAACGGCACCGGCCCCGGAGACAAGAGAATAGTGACAGGAGGCCAGACCCAAGAGCTGAAAGAGTTTGATTTTGTGGTCCAACACCATGGTGTTACTTTGGGACAAACTATTCTGACGAGTTTGTGAAGGTTTTGAAAAGAACATGTTATTTCTTTGACTATAATATTCCACGGTTTGATATCAAAACTATCTATTTATTCTATTACAAAGTGTTTTCATTCAGCAAAAATAACGGTATGTAACACTAATTGAAATAATGTCATATCATATAATCGAAAGTCTTAAATAATATTAAATAAATAATAAATAAATAATAAATAATCTTACAATATCGTGGGCTAGGGATGGCCGATAAAATCATTTAATCGATTAATCAAATTTGGGGTACATTTCGATTTCCCGCACGTCCCGTAGCGCGTTCCTCTGGGCTTCCGTCGCTCAGCCTTGCAACAGGAAGTTCAGCGTGAGTGCAAACAGCAGCAGGGCAGTGTGCAAAGAACCGTCTTTCCAGGGAAAAAACACAAATTGGATTACATTTGGGATGTCAGACACAGTATTACGCTTTTGTGTTTTTGTGCCGCACAGAGAAGAGAAAAGCCGAGGAGAAAAGCACAGGAGCAGCGCTGACAGCTTTGAAATCAATAAAGTCACCCTTCAGTCTACTTGTGTGTTAAATAAGCCCCAGCACTTATAATTAGTTTAATCTCATAGATAATTGGAGATAGATTTACCCCCATGACCATGATTTCTCAGTACAATATTAACATAACACAGCTGACTCGATCTGCTTTTAGCTTTGTTTGGGGCTTTTCTGTTTTATAGTCTACAACAAAAATGAACATTATAACCAAAAAGGACCATGAATAGAACTTGGATAAAAAAATAAATTAAAAAAAGTGTTTATAACTTTTTGTAATTTGCAACATTTTAGTAGATGGGTAAAAAACAAAAAAAGAAACAAAAAGAAACAAAAATTGACTTTTGGAAGGAAAAATCGACTATTTCTTTGCCGAAATGTGCCGAATAATCTATGGTCACTTATAAGTACAGGAATATATTAAATGCATTGTTCAGTTATAGATCGATCCCGTCTTAAACCAGTACACAGCCCTGTATAAACTACCGCCAGACTAAATTATAGATATGGTGTATAAGCACGCACTGTAATAAACCCATTAGCTTTAATTGCCCATTTATGCTAAGTTCTCTGCTCTATTGCCAAATGAATTGCTTGTTTTATCACAAGCGGGGTTTGTCAGGCTCAAAGAAACAATAGAACATTACTGTACTGACTGAGAGGTACAATAAACTAAAGGAGCATGCGCAATTAGAATTACTATTTGGAAAATAAACAACATGCACATGTAGCGTTTCTTTACTGTATTTCCTTCCTCAAAAGTGTAGAAAATACAATATATGTATGTTTGCATTCTTGTTATAATCTGATCCTTGCCCTCCATCATAAATGGTGTAAAGTATACTGCAAGTTTATGTACTTTATGGGAGATTTTGGTCCGTTAGCTCTTGCAACAATCAAGCTTTCACCAATCTGCGCCTAATTATGCTTTAATATTTCATTTAATCAACTTGTATCCTTCTGTATTTTTCGGAGACGTTTTTATTTCAAATGCATTTTTCTCACAAAGTAAAAGTAGCCCCAATGGAAACTGAATTGTCCAATCTTATACTTAACAAGATTTTGACAGAATTTGCTGATATCTAATCAAATCAAAGTTATAACTAGTTTTAAAGGGGCCAAAATTCCATTTTCAGTTAGATCTAGTTTACTCGAAAATGAAATAAAATATACCAAATCCCCCATGACAATTTTTTTGGAAGTAAAAATTCCAATATGGCATTTGTCCCACACATGTGAAATGTTGGCAATTTATACACTTAAAAGGCCTATTTGTTGATGAAAACATAAAAAAAAAACAAAAAACATTTACATACATTTATGTATGTTTCAAATTGATTTTTTCCTATTCACCTGCAGTGTCTGTCAGGTTTTAGGGTTAGATAAGGGTAATAATTAAGTATTTACTAAGCCTGGATCATTCTTGATAAACTCGTTATTCATTATGAGATGTAAATTTGTAGTTATTATAAAGTGTTATCCAATTCCCCAAATATTTTCATTTTACCTGCACGGTATATTACCCGTCAATACCTCTGACCTCTCCACCTACCAAACTGTATCCGCCGCACCCCTTCCATTTTCCCACATCGTAGTCCATGTAGCTCGCTTCAAAGATTCTAGCAACTCTTCCGCTTCTTAGCAGCTTATTTCTCAGGTAGAGAAGTGTTGCGCTTGACACTAACGGGCAAAATTCACCCCCAGAAGAACTTCCATTTGGAGCTTGGCAAGTCTTAATCTGCTCATTCGGGTTGTCAAGTTAAGTTCAAATCATTTTTGACAACTCCTTTTTTCCCTCCCTCTTCCCCGATTACATCACCTTTACATCACCGCTTCACACCTTTCTTCATGCTATGTCTCTTTGCGGCATTTTGGTGTGTTTATTTCGATTTTTTCCACTTCAAATAGCGTATTGAACTGTTATGGTAAAGGTTTAGCAGCTTGTGAGGAAGAAAGTACATGTAATAAATATAACATTTCTTTTACGCTATACTTGATAGATAGCCCACTGTAATTGTACTTGGTTTAGTTTTAGAATTTGCATAACATTGAACCTAATAAGGTAGCTACATACATACAAATAAAGTGTTAATGGCACATCAAATATAATACATTATTTCCTATTTCAATCTGTCATATTTCCTGTCCTAATATTTTATGTTACTTGAACAGCAACAGTAATCATTTATAATAACACCTTAATCAGCATGAATAATGCATGAAAAAAGACTTCATTCATAATTCAAAGTAATGTGATATGCTTAGAAGCTACTTAATGCAAGTTAGGATATTCATTGAGTAGTTACAGCCTGAATCATTCTTAATATTTGTATATTATTGTATTCTTTTTTTCTTCTATCTATCTATCTCTATATCTATATATATATATATATATATATACACACACACACACACACACACACACACACACACACACACAAACACATAAAGTGCAGGACTTTACACAAAAAAGTTATACAAAGTTGTGTTTCTCTTTTGATACCTTTTCTAATCAGGTGGCGATGTTGAAAACTGCTAATCTTTTTGGGCACTGCTTTTACAGCTTTAGCAGCTCATTAGAGACACCTGCGCCGCCGCCGCCGCGCCGCTTGTCACTCACACAGTGGGCTTGTTTATTTCCAAACATGGGGAATTAGACGGGAATTGCATCAAGGTGTCAACGCTGGAGAGGGGCACGGGAGGTGTAGTCAATTTCAATATATTTTCTGTAATTATTTATTTATTTTGAACAAGGATGATTGGGGTGTCGATGATGAAATAACCCGCGGCGTCATAGTAGAGTCACAGTTGTAGTCAGTTATTTTGTCAAGTGGATTGGCCTTATTGCTACTGAAATACTAAAGCCTTTGCCTGATATGTTTAACAATATGGCTTTACACTGTCTCCATCCATGGAGATGAATGAAATGTGTCCATGTTTTTGTGGCAAAACCCCCCCAAAAAAGAACCATACTGGAACATTTTCGGCAAAGTATCAATGCAAACAACCCTAAACGGTGCATAGTGCCCCTTTAACTACAAGCCAGGACAAAAGGAAAAATGACAAGATTATAAGTGATTTGTAGGAAGAGAAACCAAGCAATTGAGATAGATAGAAGTCATAAAGAACAAATGATCACCTTTTTTTTGTGTGTAAGAGCAAGAATGCAATCATCCAATCTTAACCAATGTTTGTTCACAGCCATGACCCTGAGAAATTGCTTGTCCTCTCAAGGAATTCCATCAAGTCTATGTCTCCTGTGGCGCTACATTAACTGAAAGATTTGGTCATTGTTTGCAGACCTCTGTGTAATGAAAAATGTGACACTGTCTGTATTCCCAACAAAACTTCATAGCAACTGGGAGGAGTGTAATTTACTCGGATGGAATATGTAGGTTTTTTTTTAGCATAGCCAGGTCGTGGCCATGTTTAGGGATATGGCTCATCGGCAGATTTACATTATATGTATATGCATTATAACATATAGATCTGTATATTATCAAGTATTACTATTAGATTTTCTCGCTGCCAAAACACATTAGAGACTCATCCAGACCATCTTGAGAGAATCCCTGACCTTAACCATCTTCAAAAAATCCCTGATCATAACTATCTTTAAAAAATCCACTTCAAAACCACTTTTCAATCTTTGTTTGCGTATGTAAAGTGTCTGTGGGTATCTTGAAAAGCACTATATGCGTGTTATGTATTATTAAAACATGAATATTAGTGTCGTTTGATACTGATGTCCAATGTTCACCTTTTTTTGTTATTGTTCTCCCTGGTAAGTGCTTGTTTACACCTAAGGGTCCACATACCCCTGTTTGGGAAACACTGAACATGCTCAAAGCCTGGATTCTTGGATTCTGCATGTTCTTATCTTTAAAATGAGATATCACATGTCAATTTTTACTGGGCTTAAATTGATAAAAATGTTTGTTTTTCGCAAAATGGACAGTGATTGGAGTATCAGATCAGTATCGGATAGGGAAGTAATACCCGGTTCAAAACATTTTCAAGTATCTGCACCGTTTGCCACAATTTGCAAACTTGGAACTTGCTTCAGCGGTAAGGTGCAACATAGAACAATTTACATACGCACAGACCTGCTTGTCAATGTTCGGTCTTGTCAACCCTCGGTGGCTCAGCAGGACAGGGCCTGGTTAGTAATTGGATGGGAGACCCCTGGAACACCAGGTGCAACAGTGGGGCGCTAGAGGAAATGTTGATGTGTCCTTAGGCAAGACACTTTACCCACATTGCTTAGTAAAGCGCTTTGAGTGCCTTGAAAGTGGAAAGGATTTTATAAATACGCTGTAATAATAATAATACTACTTAGTGCAACGGTTATTTCTACAAAAAGTCTGACATGTTCTGATCTTTCAACTTTGGTGGAGAAACCAGCACCCACACACTTTTAAAAGGTTAAAAGGGCTCGTTGTGCCCATTAACCAAATGGGCACAAAATGGTGAAAAAAGGTTTTGCATTCTCTCTAGAGTCTCTGTTTTCTAACCTCATGCAATTTTATATGAAAAAAATCACAAATCTGGTTTTCGCCATCTCTACTAAAGCCTGATTTCATCCATTGAAGATGCCATGTTGGAATGTTGCTGTTCTTCACTTCCCTTGTTACTACAGCAGTCCCGTCTCCTCTATTTACCTCTAACAATCTCAATACCGAGCCAAAAGTCTCAAAATGCATTAAGGTTACAAGTTCGCCTTAGTGCAAAAAAAAAAAAAGAAGCTCAGCGCAGACAGCCATAGTTTTTCTCCCTCCACTCCCCCACTGTGTAACGCACCGAGAGTTGAATTGACAATGACTTTTATGGATACGAAAATGTCACACGCCGTTGCCTCAAAGTCGGCGCGGTGAGAAAAGTTCCCCTCAGTAATATTAATGCCTGTTCTATCTGATTAGGATGTTGAAAGTGTGAAGTCAGCCAATGCTCTTTGGAAATATGCGTGTGACTAAGCTGCACTCTGCCAGTCTGGATTTGGGGAGGAATCTAGAGCAATGATGACTGGGGAAGTGGCATGTTTTTGGGAGTGTTGCAACGGGCATCGGAAGGGTTGGAGGTTCGATTGCAGCTCTGGCCAGTGCGTTGTTGGGTTCGTGGGCGAAACACGTCACAAACATTGCTTCCAGTGTCTCTATGTATGCTGGTAAATGAAAGAGTGTGAGTGAAGGGATGGAGGGCGAGGGATGGAGCTTTGCCAACGATTCTCTGGCATATTCACCCATGTTACAAGATATGGATAAGACACATGGAAATATGACACTTTAACATTGATGTATTCAGAATCAGAATTACTTTTATTGAAATTCCAACCAGCAGATGAAAAGTTATCAAAAAAATAGTGTCACAGGTAAGTAGTACACTCACAACATATTTATACAATCATGTACAATTTTAAAAGTGAACTGAACATTGCTCATTAACTTTACAAAGAAGATTTAACAGTGCAGAGTTCAGAGGATTGAAGGAATTCTCTAGAACAGCGTGGCAGTAACGTTATGTTCTTGCACCTCTTGCAGCTGACCTGTACATTGTGTTGGTGGGAGGGAAAGATCTCCTGATTTTAGACTACATCCTCCTGATTGCTAAAATGACTTTTCTTAAGCCATGTTTTAACTGATTAACTAACTAACCATATTGTAATGTTGTCACGTTTGAGTAATTTTGCACTCAGACTTGTTTGCAAAGTGTTCCTTTCTTTCTGCACACCTTCATCCGGCTCGCTCTGGTCACTTTTGGTCCTTCTCACTCACTACGTCATACCTCGAATCCAAGTTCATTTCTTTTGACGTGCACTGATGGCAACCTTTACCAGAAACCAATGGGCTCTGTGCACAACATCGCCCGGCTAGCTTGGTGTTCGCTTAGTCACTACTTCCTGTGCAATTCTCTCTCTATGGGGTTTTTGCAGAGTCACTCTAAAATGAATATATACTTAAAGATTGGGCAGTGGACAGTGAGCAGCAGTTGGGTGTCACTGGCAACATGTTCAAAACTATACAAATGAGGAGAATACTTAAAAAGGAGGTGTTTGTGAGTGAATGCTAACGCTAATGCTAATTTCAAGGCATAATAAGTCATAAATAAATAGATACATTAAATTAAAAGAACACAGTGAAGTAATCTATGGATAAAAAGAACCAGGTGAGCGATACTGTAAATTGGTTGCGTCTTTGTATTTATTTTTTTTAATGAAAGTTAGCATTAGCTCTGAGAAACAGTTAGCCAGCCAACATGCTGCGGTGCACGGAACCCATAACAATTATTTCCCAATTCCTCTTCCATGAACTAACCCATCTGTGCCACGGCCAGGCCTGAGAACCACAAGGTCCAGAGTTGCCAGGCTTCTGCAGCCAAACCCACGCAAGAGCGTCTGAAAAACCTCCCAAAACCCGCGGAAAGTCTGGCAAACTTGCATTTTCAACTGTATTTATGAACATAGCGCTCCTCCGGTGACACAGACCTACCCCTCCTCTCTCTCACGCTCCAACATAGCCTCTACAGATCGCAGATGGCTTTGAAGATGAGCAATGAAGCATTTGTCACTGAAATGACGGACTTTCATTAGGTGTATTCTAAATGACTCCGATTTATGGAAAATTGCTCTGGAAAAAAATCTTTGACCCTTAGTGCTCTCAGAAGCCCCCAATTCCGCAGCCAAACAGAGGACATGGCAACACAGACAGGGTCCTTCATGATTCGATATGATTCATGGTTCATAATGGTAATAATATCACAATATGGTGATTGATATATTGGCATAGTATTATATGTGTAAGATTTTTATGGGAACAAATACATTTCTGCACATTCTGCTATGAAATTTGCACAATTTTAAACGACTTAAGTGGCTGTGTCGCCTTGCACACCAAAAATCCCAAAATTTCTGCAGTTATCAGTTTATTCAAATGTCATGTAAACAGTACCATCAAAAGTAATCTAATTTCTTTCTGATTGTTCACTTCTGTTTTGGTTTTGAAGAGAGGCGATTATGCCAAAAAGGGGAAAACCAATATGGCAAAGACAATGAAAGACAAAATATTAAAGATTGGAAGATTTAGTTTAAAATCCATGGTTACTTTGTCTTCCAAATACAACAACCACTCTTAAAATCCATTGATCAACTGCCACATGCCATCAGATACCATTGATAATACAATATATCAGATCAGATCTTTGTCTCTCCAGCAGCTTACACTATAGATAGTCTCATCAAAAAAAGAAGAAAAAAAAAAGAACCCAAATATATTGATTTTTGTATTTTGGCTCACTCCTTCTGCCAATTAACTCTGCATGCATCTACTGTACGTTGAGGAGTGTTGAGGGATGTAGAGCGGTGGCACGAGTGGAGTGCGGATGCAGTCGGGCTCGGGGGCTAGCAAAAACAGCCCTTGCTTTGCCGAGGAAGTGGCACTTGTCTGTGATGGAGGAGATGAAAGCCAAAGCCACGTTAATTATGCATCCGTCTCCAATGAGCAACACTCAGAGGAGACACGTCCTGATTCATTTGGCAGATTATTCTTCATTCCGGCGCGGGGATTTTCAAGGAGATGATTTATTGATCTTGCTCCAACTGTGTCCCGTTGTTTTCGCCGCGTTGTGATTGGCCCCCTGATTGCGGCCTTGCTCTGCCTGGGTGGAGTGAATGCAGCTGTGCGGCGGGAGGACGGGATGAGACGGGATAGAAATGTTTGGTGAAATCTGCTGCCGGAGAGTGAAAATTCTGTCATTTTGTCTGCGCCAACAGGAAATGATTTATCAGATTGTTGTTAAATTGCCCCATGTAGTCTTAATTTTTTACTGGCTAATACATTTTGCTGATGGAATAAAAACTATGAAAAATAACAATAAATATATACATTAAATACACCTTAATTAGGCTAAATAAAGCATGAATAAAAACGTTATTCCTTTCTTCATGATGGAGAAATGGTTTATCAAGAATGATTCATGCTTAGTCATTGCTTAATTAATGAATTCAACAAAACGGTTTTAATTAAGCAGTTAATAAGCCTGAATCTTTCTCGTTCATAATGAATTATCAGAGAATCAGAATCAGAATGAATTATGACTTTGTTTATGGTTTATTAAGTCTATTGAAACTGTAGTTATTAAAACATTTTAAGTGATAGATTATATTGTTGTTGGAAATATGAATAACATACTTTAAAATTAATACAACTATTTGCCTTTTGAATTATTGTCATCTTTCTCATTCACCATAAGTTTACATACATAGGAAAAATAATCATTCTATGTTGGACCACTGTTTTAATTTATATAATGCGCTCTACATGATTACCATTGTTTCGCAAAACAAATTAATAGGTGTTTATCCACTGTTGATGAACTTTCACAGTTGGAGTTATGCTTGTAATGGCGTTAATGAGACGTTCCTTGAGATGATTTATGTCTCGACTCGTTACTTGATACACCATGACCTTCAAGTGCACCCAAAGATAGAAGTCAAGAAAACACAGCGTCTCAAAGCGCTATCTGAAACATGAAAAAACGTACTGCCTGTGAATCAATTTCATTTACGCATTTGTCATGGAATTTGAAGGCATGGATTGGATACATGTGACATTAAGTGCACTGTGAGGTGTTGTTGTTAAGATGATGTGTCTGATTATAACTGAACATCCAACTGTACAGAATAACTGACTCTTCTTCTCTCTCTCGTTTCTTCTTCCGTGCTGACTCTGCCTCAGGTGAGTACTACAGTTTTGGTTCACTGTCCCGCTGGTTGTTCCGTCCCAAACACAGTTGCTGCTGTGCTAACCCTGTAGACTGGATCTTTCACATGTTTCTTTCCTCTTGTTTGAACTGGAGCTTGGTTGTCGTTGACATTGATTGGTCATGGTTACGGTGTTATTTACACACTTTGCTGTATATTTCACAATATATCCAGACACACATTTGACATATTCATGACATTTTCATCCTGTCAGAGCAAATTCAGAGGTCCCTTTGACTTACTAAAGGTTACTTTAATTGTCTCTAAAATGTTGCATCTGCATTTGACCCATCCATCATACCCACCTGTCAGGAGACCACAATAAAGCATCAAATCTTGAGCATGAATTTTACATTGTTCAGAAATACGTTTTCCAATAGAATTAATTTTAAATAGCAATAAAATGTGTATTGTTTGTAATATGTTTTCATGCTTGCAAACCATCACAGCACTCCTGTTTGGTATTCCATATTGAAATACCACAGATGTCTTAGTGATATCGTTATAAATGGTGCAGCTACACGCTGTCTATCTCTGCTGCCCGTTTTAGAAGCAATGCATCTTGGGTGTAAAATGATAGCAGCGGATAAGTGTTTGACAAATAATGCAGATCAGCCCCACTCACTACTCAGTCTTTGTCTGATCCTGCCAGACAAAAAGAGCAGCCTAAACAACGTGAAAAATGATCCATGAAAAGACAGGGAGCAAGCCGAACAGTGTCAGAAAGTGATATTTGAATCCATTGGAAAACTGAAAAGATTACAAAAAATTACAAACAAATGTTACAATTTATACTGTCTCAATAAAGCATGAATAAAGACTTAATCCATAGTGAACAAATGATTAAGACTGATTCATGCTTAATAATTAATTCATACTCTTTCCTAACCCTATCCTTAAGTAGTTACTAAGGCTGAATCATGCTTAATAAACCTTGTTCATGATGAATTAAGTCTCCTTTTAATTTGCCTTATCAAAGCATGAATGGTGCAGTTATTATAAAGTGGTACACAAACAAAATATGTCAGTAGTGAACAAATAGTTTGAATAATTCAGTTTAGTGGCTATTTAACTGAAGGAGACATATTAGAATTTAACATAAGTAGATTATAATAATTACACATCATTTGCCTTTACAAAGCATGAACAAAGCATGAATTCATAATTAAAATACAGTTTATTAAACATGATTTAGGATTAGAGTTGGGGATTGGGGTTTTAGTGTTAGTTGATTGATTATTAAACCGGAATCATTCTTAATACCTCTGTTTTGTTCATTATAAATTAAGTGTTTTTCTTTGTTCATGCTTTACTTTAAGTGTAGTTATTATAAAGTGCTACCGATCATAATTTTATATTTTGGTTATTGTAAACTGCAATATTGATCTAAAACGGCTTAGTATTAGAAACATTGTTCAAATCAAAACAAGCAGCGGATTGCCATTTACATGTTTGTTTGTTTTTTTGTTTTTTAAGTAGCTACATTATATGTTATAACCTAAGACTGGCAGTTATGTAACACTATGGATACCAACCGCCATAAAACACCACCAAAGAAGAAAGAAGATGTGACGCTTAGTCTTAGTTAGTCCAAAAAAATAAAATCACAACTAAATACAGGGATGAGGGAGGGAATAGGGGGTAGGTGAAAACAGGAATTTGAAAAGCACTCGAGCCTCAGTTGTAGTACAAGACAAGATTACTCAAACATGAAGGAATCTACTATGTAGTAAAAATAAAGTTAGGGTATTAATGAAACAGTTACTAAGCCTCAATCATTCTTAATTAACCATTTTTGCAACAATCATTATTAGTTAAGTATTTGCTCATGCTTTGTTAAGGCTACAGTTATTACTGTAACCTAAAAACTATATAAATTTTTTTATACCACCATTGTACCATTGGGTAAGACACTTCACCTTCCTTGTCCGAGAAAATATATTTCTCAGTCATTTTTTGTTGCTGGTAATTGAAAAGTAAAAGCAAAATGCATCATTATTATTTTTATTCTTCTATTCTAGTCACTTCACCTTGATATCCATAATTGTTGGACGTTTTTCCATCTTGCACGCCTAAATTATTATTACAATTTTATTTTATTTTTTTAAACTATCAAGCAATGCAGGTGTAGCTGCTTTTATCTCCACTGTACCATGCATAATTATTAAAAGGCTTTATTAATTTCCATTTCCCCCCACTTAACCGCTTGAATTGTGTTGAACAAAGACTCAAAAGGCTATCCTCTCACACACTGATAACATATAAATCCATCCACTCCGCCGCGTTGCCATTTCTGTGAACGACTTCAAACGACCAGTTATGGTTGGTTTTTTTTGTTTTTTATTAGCGGCGGTCCTGTCATTTAAGTGAGCTTATATTCACCAGGAACGGGGACAAACGGCACGGAGGCAATTATTAGCACATCTATTTTCATATTTTCAGCTGCGCTCGAGGCGAGTGATGAATGATAAGGATTTATTGACCTGCTGTGCCCGTGCCATTTGAGGAAAAGTCAGCCCTGGACTAATTCTGTCCGAACGCGCGTGATTTAGGAGGTTGCGAAGTGAGATAAAGAACAAGATGCTAATGGGATTCAAATTCAATGCTATCGCGGATCAGGGTTTTTGGAGTGTGCAAAAGTTGTTCATAAATTGTACATTATATTTTCTCATCACCCTTCTTACAATCTATGAATATGCCTGTTATTCTGTGTTTGGCAAAGATTAGATGTTATATTAATTTATCTGAAAGGTTCCACAGTAGTATACTATAAATCCCATTTATCACCATGGAGACAAGCAGGTGAAGCCATCTGGCCAAGTTACAGGTCAGATATCTGCGCAGGTGACCCTCTTCACAGTAAAAAATGCATGCTTTCAGAGTTTGGTTTTTGTGCATTAAAAACACTATAACAGAATACATGCAAGAAAGATAAGCTTAATGCCATACTGTGGAACATTCGAGGCAATATAGTGGTATTATTTGTCTCGTGGTTAGAAATACCTAACTGGAGGATTATCCCACTTGCATGGGTTAAGTAAAAAAAATATATATATTATTACATTTATTTATTTTTTATTCATTAATTCATCCCACCACTAATATATAAATTTTTTATTTGTAATTTTATTTTTCAAATTGTGTTATTATTATTTGAATTTGTTTCGGTGCTCATCATTTATTGTGTGTACATTTTCTTGGACAAATCAATCCAATTTAGTTTGTAATACAATCATATTTGAGCAGTCGAGGGTTGACTACATCGCATAAATGCCTCATAGATACTATTTTATGTTATTGTAAATTTAACAAAGGGTTTACAGTGATTATCCTACTTTAAAGGTTATTGTTTCAGCTGCTTAAAGTAGTTTCAATATCGTAGTTCTTAGTGATATTTTCTTTAGCAATAATATTAATATGATTCAAAATTGGTGATGACAAGCCTGTCCACTTGGGACTTGGGAATTAGACCCGAGACATTAGCATGGAGTTAGCGGGTTTTGTTCTGTATTCTACTCTATTTGGGTACTCCGCTTCTTCACCTTGTCCCATAACATCTATGTATTTGTAAAAGACAAGCGCCACATAATAAAAGATGTGATTGAAAGTCCTGCATGGCACTGGGAAGGCGCAGCAAGGTTCCTCCACGCCCTTCAAACTGCCTCGTAAGCACGGGGATTTAAAACTGGACCTATCTTTACTCCACAAATGGATTTAGTCACAGAGGTCAAGCAATATATGAAAATTAGCCATGTGTTTTGTGGCCAGGATGTCACCTTGCTCTGTTCTGCTGCGAATGGCATCGCCCCCCCCTTGTGTAAAACCATCTTTCTATAGTTTATTACGTGTGCGATGCAACTTCTAATCAGCAGCTTAAAGGGAGTTAAACGTCAGGGGAGATCAGGCCTGTGAAATGAGGGAGATTGAGTCTAGGTGCGCATCTGGCATACAAAAACAACAATGCAAAATCATCCGCAGATACCCCGTTCCACGTGTACGACCTCTAAAATGTGAACTGCAGCTGTAAAAGGAGGTTTGAGTAAGGGTATGTTTAAAATAACTCCATCCCATGTCGTGTGTACTACTTTTACAATTGTCTCCTTTGTCCGCTGAAGAATTCAAATACATTTTAAGGCGATACGGTTTCGTGAATAGATTTTGTATCGTCTGTCAAAGTATGCATAGGTATAGCTGGGGTAACCAAAAATGATGCATCCCAGCTACACTAGCCAACATATATAAGTTTAATGCCTTACCGTGGAACATTCTAGGCAATGTATTTTGGTTGGTTTCCTCAGACGGTATACTTTAAAGCTGAAATTGTGGTGATTTAAGGCCAGAGTAAACCTGCTTAAGCTTCCATATGACAGACAACAAGAAGGCAATCTTTCCCTTGCCCTTTCTGTAAATATTTTCCGTATGTGTGTGTTTGTAGACATTTATTACAAGCCATTATCCGTATCAGAAAAGTAATGAAGCTGTGCAAAGTTTCTCCCGGTTTGAAGAATAACCAAAGTACGGAGTGGACATTGGGTCATGGCGCTTCTTGTAAAGTTGGTGACAAAAAAGTGCCCTACGCGTCGCGGGAATACGGCAACGGGAGATAAAGCTTAAGCCAAACAAATAAATCAGGGCGCGTAAACTGCCAAAGTTATCTGTGTTTTTTCCTGGCTGAGGAGGCTGGAGGAAATGAGCCGGTGGACCAGGGGTTAGATGAGGAGCTGCGGAAGAGGGCAAGGGGGATTTGTCACAACACTCGGTAGTGCCGATCCAAAGTAAATCCGTTTTTTTTTTACGTAAAGTGGGATTTGAAGGTGATGCCTGATGCTTATAATGACGTACGAGGTTGTATCCATAATCTATGCCAAAAAAAATATCCAAACTCAATATTTCACATCAGCTATGTCTCCAAATCAATCACCTAAAAAGTTCTTCCAGGCCATCCCGTCCGCAGCAGCACAAACATAAGCCACCTAAGCCTTCTCATTTGCTTTTGCTCTTCACAGCCTCAATATTTTTCTTAATTTATAAAATCTTATTCTTTGCTGTTAATGTTTCTGCCTGTGATGCTTTAAAAGCCAAATTATCTTATTTTTTATTGATTTTTAAAAACGCATGTATTTGTTTATGTTAGTGATGCTATAATATGATTTCGTGAAATGCACAAGGATGACTCTGAATATATTTTCCATTTAAATATGATGTTGAATAAACCTATATATTTGTATCAACATAAAATTATTTGATGGATAAGGAAAATGTGGTTTATGTTCAGCTTCAATCTGTATCTTACCAACATAAAATGTATATATTCACTGATATCAGTTTGTGATATCAATAGTGTACTTATGAGTTTTGGAGTTTTGCCATTGCAATGAACAATTTGAAACTAAATATGATGTGTTTTTAAATGAATTGTCCTACAAATGGAATCCATAACAGGAAATAAATAGAATAGTCAAAATATTTCACAATATCGTAATATGCAATGTTGTTGACAATGTAACAACCATTTGGACCACTGGCCTTTGGTATTATTTCCACCCATTAATGCATGTTGAAATGTGCTTTACACCATGGGCCACATTTGTTTGCTTTTTTTGTCTAGATTACCGTCCAGCTCATGATGTAAAATATTGTCAATCATTTTCTTGTTTTGACGACAAAATATTGTCAGTTATTTTCTTGTTTTGATGATATGGATGTCAAAAATCCTCCAAAAACATTCCAAGGATGAAAAATGTACTTCAAAGAATATTTTAAATTCCTCTTTTAAAGTCTGAAACCATTCCCCCGGTCCCTGTACCCCTGGTTGACAAACACTGCTTTACACCAACACAGACATTCTTCAGATATCATTGCCATCATCACACGCTATGATTCCTGATAGAACCAAACGCATCAAACGCCTTCCCTTTAACCAACTGTCCACTGTGACTCTTTAACCTCTGACCGCTGGCCGCGTGTTCGACCTGAATAATAAAAGCCAAATCATAAATTATTCTTCTCTGGAGCGTACTGTACATTAGGGGCGGTCGCTGTGCTAGTGTGCTGTTAATTAAAGCCCTCATAACTTAGCTTTTACCGCCTCGCAGCTCCAATGACCCACCATACATCTGAACTGACTGATAAGAACGTCGATCAATAACAGCGCTGGTCATTTGGTCAGGGACTTACAAAAAAAAAAAAAAAAAAACTGGCTTCAGACCAATTGGATGGGGGAATGGTTTTATTACCGCCAACCAATCAGGATGGGTCACTGGACATTGGGAATTTACTTTAAATCAAGGCTGGATGACTTGGCCAATCACGGGCAGTGGAAAAGTCAAATGGTTGTGTCAATGTAATCAGTGAGACGTCAATGTCATTAGATGTGTTTGGATGGTTGGCGTTAGCAACGGTAGCAAATCCAAAATGATTTATTTATGGACTAGAAAGTTGGACTAACATATTATTAGTATTATACATATTATATGATTTATTTACAGGTCTTGCGTATTAAAGGAGACATGTTGTATGAGCTGTCATGTTATTATATTTTCCACATCATTACACTTCTATTTTCTCCAATGCAAAGGTGTCTAAAAGTAAGACAGGATAATGAATATGGGTTACACTTTATAATAACTACACTTTTAATAGCCTTAATAAAGCATGAATAACGACTTAATTTCTTAACACACAAATTTATTCTGAATAATTCAGGTTTAGCAAAGACTGAAATAAGGGGTTAGGAGTTATTAGATACTGATTAAGTAGTCATTAAGCCTGAATATTTTTTAAACTTTTTGTTCATTATGAACTAAGTCTTTGTTCATGCAGTATGATTAAGGTGCAGTTATCACATGAACTGGATCTTTAGTTACTTAAAGTAACACATTATATTAACAGCACTGTATATACACGATAGCCTTAATAAAGCGTGAACAATGACTTAAATCATAATGAGCAAATAGTTTATTAACAATGATAAAAATAAATAACCCTAACTCATAATTGAGCAGTTGCCAAGCGTAAGTAAATTTCAATAATCTATTTATCTTCATCCATGCTTTATTATGGTTAAGTAAGGTGTAGTTATAATGAAGTTGAACCATTAATGAAAACATGCATGAATAAAATAGTAAACCATGTTGTTTTTTGATGATTACAGAATCAAGAAACACATCTTTAAAATTTAAGTGAAAGACACAACATTGTCTGCCAAAGAACACAAGGGTTGTATGTAAGAAATATCAGGATTCAAACCAGAACCCTTCAGATAGCAGAACAACCACTTAACGATTTGTGTCCTATTATCACTAAATTACTGAGAGGATTTGCACTACTGTAGGTAGAACTGTCAGGCTTAAGCACTACTTTCACTCATCTTTCTTCAAATGTGTTTTTCTTGTGTGAATTTCAAGTAGTAGAGTTTTCTTCCCTTGCGCTCCAGGCGTGCCTGCCTCCTCAGCTCCGAGTCTTCACGGACAATGCCAAAGTTCACATTATGTCATATCATGATCTGTGCAGCGGGCCAGATGAAGAAGAATCATGCTGCTAAATTTAACTGGTGCCAACAATAGAAAGTTTTCTCACACAATACCGGAAGTTTACAGCCGTGCTTCACATCTACTGAAAGTGCTACTGCTAGTGCTGTCACGATACTAAAATGACAAACGAAAGAGAATGCTAGTTATTCAATACCACAATGATAATAGAAAACAGTTTTAGAAAAACATCTTTTCAAGACCAAACCGACATTGTAAATTTGTTCTTCATGGTTTGTAAAAAATAAAGGTCAAACTAATAATAGTTGATATTTTGAGTTTAAATGTTGATTTACTGTAGATCTACATTTTAAAATGATGAAGTTATAATTTGTCCTATTTTATGTAATATTTTCCTCATCAATACCTGCTCAAAATATCTAGTTCAGATTAATATTGAGAAGTACCTGGGTTTAGACAAATATATCCTGCTTGAGCAACTACCAACCCTAATTTCTCAATAAACATACAATCATTTTTTAAAAGACAAACGCCAATCTGGAAATAATCGACACTAAGTGGACAGAGTCGAACATTACGTGCATGGTAACTGCACTTTTTAGTCAGGGGTACATTTTACAATCCAACAGTGGCACACTAAATGCAAAAAGCGCCTTTAAATATCTTCCCACACGTTTTGGTCTCCTGCTCTGGGCATGATCTGACAGCCTGTGACTGGCTCTGTCTTGGTGAGGCAGCTGTCAGCTCCTTCATTCATGGTCCTTGATTGATAACTGTCTAGATAATATGTTTTCTATCTACCACTGCTGCATAATTAGGTAAGCTCGGCCAAGTTTCTCTGTCTACAATAAAAGCACCACTATAGTTAGATTTTGTCCTAGTTTGTTATCTTATATTAGCAATAGTAGTACTTGATGCTGTTGTAGTAGATGTTGTAGTTGTAATTGTAGTATGCTTGAGGCTAATAAGGGTGTAGTAGGAGTAGTAGTAGTAGTAGTAGTAGTAGTTGTATCTAATCAATGTTTATTAATGTTTTAAGCATAGAGAAAGCACTAATAGTGATATAATGTGAAACAGTTTGAATTAAGTAGCAGCAATGTTATATTTTTTTTAATACAAACAGGTAAACGTGTCACTGAAACGCGTCAAAAAAAAATAAAAGAAAAAAGCCTACCGATTATTTTTTGGTTTTAAAAAAGTTCATTTTTCTTGCAATTTTCTTTCTTTCTTGCATCACTAACATAAAAAATCAGGATACCATATTTTTAGAGATTTTATCCCTATATTTAAAGCCCCAGTGCGTAACTTTTTAGCCCAAAAAGAAAATAAATGAATAAACATTGAAAAAAACCTTGCGCCCCTACTGTGAGTGAGCTTGCATCTCCACAAACCTGACCCATACTTGGCCTGGGGGATTCTCCTCCTGCTTTTTTCCATGGAAATCTTAATCTTTTGGCTATGATATTAGGCAGTATGACGGGCGATATGGCAAAATATGTTCATTACAGTTGTCTTGGAGCAAAATTGTGATTCTTCTCACCTTTCTACAAGGTAAATAAAGTTCTCTTCTTTTTCTTGGTTTGGTTAAATTCAAAAATTCAATTCAAATCTGTTTTTGAGCAGACAAATTCTTTAAATATGACGATTTCACCAAAATCGCAGATGGCAACAAGGATGAGATCACAATTTGATAGGACTTAATGTACCACCCAGCTCTTATCTCCACGGAGAATGTCCTGGAGCACGATTTAAACTGGCCATCATTCATGGCATTTCACTTCCAAAAAAAATAAAGATTTTCATGTCTTATTCAAGCTTCATTACATTTCCCCATCACTTGGCTGGTCTTGCAAGAACTGTGGTTGTGCGCCTTCACTGACACACCGCTCGTTCGCCAGGCTGCCAGAAGGAAAATTACTAACAATTTTACACTACATCCACTAATTGTCTGAGTCAAAAGGTGATGAGTATTTCTGGAAGCCCTCTGTAGCGCATAGCAGGGCCCTGACTATAAAATAAAATGAGACGTCTTGTTGGCATGGTGCACCGCGTTCGCCTTGGGAGCCCAGCCAAAGATGACAGTTCAGACTTCAATGCAGTTATTACAAAATTACTTTCACCTCTAGATTTTTGAGAATTGAGGACTCATATCAAAATAATTAGCGCGTAATGAAATACAATGAGTGTGGTTGATGGATTCGACAACAATGTAGTCTTGGGGAGGAGTTGTACTAAGTGAGTTCTGAATGCATCAAGACTAAAGACTTCAGAAGAAAAGGCAATGAGAGATTTAAAGGGGGGATATATGGTGTTTATTTTTTCTGTTGTTTTTTGCCTTTAAACTTGCCCTTGAGTACCTCTCATTTGGCATCTCATGTTTTAGAACTAAAAAATAAAATATATCAAAGCAAATGACGCTGAGATTACCTGCCCATTTCCAACACTTCAAACTGTGTGATTTCCCCTCGCAGCCAGTAGATGGCACCACCACGCAACAGTGTAAGATAACTTTTCTCCGCACACACGACCTGGTAAATCCTGGTCACAGCACACAGTTGTACTGATGGTGATCAAATAACAGAAAAGCTCGAAGCGAGTCTGGAGACGATTTATGGACTTAAAAACAGAAGAGGAACTTCTCAGAGCAACGTCAGCGCTTCGTCAGTTATCGTAATTTTTTGGTCCGATTTGTTACACGATTTGACCTTACAGACAACACTTTTCAAGTTTACCAAAACGATACAAATTTACCAAGGAACATCTGTCTAGGATTGGAATTATATCCCCACGGAGCGGATTTGGAGCGGTTTTGGAGCGGTTTTGTTGTCTTGTTCTCCTTCTGAGCCCAGTTTCAAATTGCCCAGATTTGGGACATCATGTTTGGATTTGCTGTTTTGTGGGACTGTTCCACAAAACGGCAAAGAAGACTGTTTTGTGGAACACTTAAATCATCACCAGACTCGTTCCGCCGTCAAATTGCGTTCATGACAACTGTGTGCTTAAATGAACATGTCGGGACAAGCTAGCTTTCATTTATTTCGCCATGATAATTCCATCTGCTTCCAGTAAATAGAGTGCCAGCACTAAATCCTGATGGAAAGACATCATGTGTACATACATTATTTTAAGTTCTAAAACATACAATGCCAAAGCAAGGTTACTTAAGAACATGTTTAAAGGCCAATAACAATAAATGGAATGCATAATATGTCTAATTGAATCCTGACCTGAATCCTGATCTGGAAGAAGCATGTGGTGGGTAAGCTTTTAAACTGTTTGTTATAGAATATTACATTTTAGACATACTCAAAAAATACAGCGCGCAAGAATCCCATGCATTTCAGAACATAGTAGCTGTAGAGGTAAAAACTACAGGGTTAGCAGGTTTGAAACAAAATCAGACTACATTTTTCTACCTCTCCTCTCAACCCTTCTCCATGTTTTGAGGAAAGGGCAAAACTATAAAATGTTCCATTGGCAAAACACTCTTAGATCCTTGGCATACAATGGACCGTTAGCCCTGCTATTATGAATTGCACTGCTCAGAGTACGTCGATATACAGTATGTTTTGTGAGTTCTGTAGTTTACACTCTGTGAATAAATGGATTTGTGTATTTCCTTCATGGCTTTATCTCTTCTTCCTTTCTTCATCATCCCATCAAAGATGCTTGAGGTTGTAATGTTGATTTTCATTAAAGTATCATCTTTGAACTCAATTCATAAAGAAGTATAATAGTTGGAGATGATTAAATACACTCAAGGTGTGCTTGGATGAAGTGCCAGCAAGGTTAAATTAGACGGTTAATAAAAAATATTTCAAAAAATTTCTTTCCGATTGCTGGCCCAACATATTTTTCTGTCCATGGAGAGGTTATTGCTTGTATATCCATTGAGACAAGCTGGTGTTACAGGTCAACTCGGGGTAAAGTTACAGGTCAGATCTGTGGAGAGGTGAGTCTGTGCACAAAAACGATGCATGTTTTTAAATATTTATTTTTCTTTTTTTGCAATAAAAAAAACCACCTTTTATTCAATTTAATTCAATTCAATTCAATTTATTTTTGTAACGCCCAAAATCACAACAGTAGTTGCCTCGAGGGGCTACAGTGGAAAACAAAATAAACAGTGTTCATAGGGACTTGGAAATGTCCCAGCGCGTCCTGTGTCTTAGACAGATGTCCCAAGCTCCCTTGTCCTTAGACCCTCCTTCTCGGCCAGGAAAAACTACCAAACCTCTTTGGGAAAAAGTTGAAACCTGTAGGAGTTCCACAGTGAAGGAGAGATCCGACTCTCTCGGACGGACAGGCGGACGCGCCTCAATTTGCAGATACACGGTGGAGCTAGACTCACTCAGGAGGAGAACCAATTCTTCGAGGCCGATGAAGAACCGTTCAACCTTTTATTGAATACAATTGCAATGCACGATAATATGTTTAATGCCATACTGTGGAACAATCTAGGCAAGGAAGGTAATGAAATAACATCCCCATGGAGACAGGCAGCTGGAATAAGCAGTCAAACTCAGAGTAAGAACATAAGCTACGATTGCATCGAAGTTGGGTATTAGCAAGAGAGGCAATTTGAGAGATGAAAAGATTGGCATTTTTAGAGTCTGGTTTGAAGAAGTTTTATTTTTTTTTTTTTTTAAAGATGCCTCAGCCCATCATTCACAAAACATTATCATAGAGACTGTCAAATGACTCCAGTTTAAAAAAAAAAGGCGTAAAATAACGTCTGCGTCAATGGTTCTGGCTCTTCGGATTTTACTGTGGAGGTCGTTTTGTGTCTTTTCTGGATTTGAAGTTTGCTCAGGCTCTCAAAAAAAGTTATTATCATCATTACATTAAATGACTATGTGAATTTACTTAAATTGGAATTTCTAGGGCGGACCTGGGAGTCCCGCGAGGCACACAAGTGTTCCCCAGCATAAAGGTTGAACTTCAATGATTTCAAGAAGTTAACTGGTAAAATAGATAGTTTCTCAGACATTTGGGAACAAAACAAAACCTGTCTGAAGAAACAATAATATAACATGGTTTACAAGCTCAAAAATTATACTTGCGTTTAATCAATTACGGAATTTGCATTACATACATTATAGGTAGAGAGAACATGCTAACACCACACTCTTGTGATTCAAAACTGTTACCTTCTTGCTATGAGGCGAGAGTGCAGTCAGTGGGGACAATTTTTTCCTGATGCCTTCAAATTCCGGCTGAAAAAAAAAATAAAAAATACATTTAACACCCTGGACAAGTTTAAGGCCTAAAAAGCAACACGTGTTTTGGCTGTATAAATCCTCTTTGCAAGGACTTATCTCGGCGCTGGATTTAAGCTTCTCCTGAGTCATGTTGTCATTTTGCAAGTGTAGCAGATGCACTCTAGACTTGGAATAACATTTTAGGTAAAAAAAAAGAAGTACTGACCACTCCAAAATGGCCTGACAGAGGTTAAGGGTGCATGGAAGCAGATGGAAGATGATATAAAAAGGATTTGCAGTCACTGATAGAGTTAGGGTGAACTCTGAGGAATGATAACGGCTAGCTAGGAATCTAGTGGCAGAACTGAATGTTGTTTTTTTAAACTAGCACTGCAATTGTGATTTTAAGGCTCCTCGATTAGAATTTTTAAAAAAATCATTTCATTTGGGGCGTATTTGAAATCCAAATCATTTTAAATATTTATTGATATAGTCAGAAATTGCTTTGTAAAGTATAATTCCAGAATATAACATAAGTAAAAATCTATTTAGTTTAAATAATTGGGGTAACAATTTATGATGTGAATTGTAAGTATAACATCAAATTATTTAGTAGCATAGTGTCAGAGCTCTTTTTGTGTTTTTCCCCACAGCAAAATAAAACTTATACATTAAAATATGGTTATTAAAAATACAATAAGATAACCTGCATAAATAATAGCAATAATGACATTGTAAACAACAAAATACAAATAAATCCATCGTTTTATTCAGTTTATTGTTATAATACATGAATAGCACTTATACAATTAAACAAGGCCAATGTTTCTCAAATTGTGGAAAAAGGTGATTTTTTAAATTGTTTGAATTTTTTTGGGGTAATTTGTGTGCTTCGCTTGTGGTGCAGTGGTTATGGGCGTTACACATGTGTGGTTGCAAATAAAGCCTTCAGGCAGTAAAAGTTCTTGAAGAACAAAAAAGAAAGATTCAATTTCGACTGCTAAACTCATTCAATTAAAAATTCTATAAATTCTTCAATGCAAAAAAAACCCCTAAAACCACCTACACACTTAGAGCTGACTCACTTTCCATCTGTAACTGACAAAACTGTCCAGGAGATCATCAGTCTGAGTTCATCTACATGCTGCCTCGATGTGTTACCCACCAGATTTCTAAAGTCTGTGCTGAACAGTTTGTTAGCACCACTCACTCAAATAGTTAACATGTCGCTTCAATCTGGAAACATTCCCAATGTCTTTGAAAACTGCGGTCATAAAGCCTCTCCTAAAGAAGAGCAGTCTTGATGCCGCAGTACTGATTAATTACCGGCCATCTCTAATCTGCCATTTTTCAAGTCCTTGAAAAAGGTTGTTTACCAACAGCTCACTGATTTCCTCTTAATAAAACACCTCATTTGATGTTTTCCAGTCAGGTTTTAGACCTCATCACAGCACTGAGACTGCTCTTGTCAAGGTGACAAATGACATCCATCTAAACACTGATGTGGGCAAAGCCTCAGTCTTAATTCTGTTAGATCCGAGTGCTGCTTTTGACACTGTCGATCATGGGACCCTCTTACAGAGACTAGAGATATGGGTGGGCATCACTGGCACTCGCCTAAACTGGTTAAAGTCCTATCTGGAAGACAGGAAGTACTTTGTTGAAATTGGTAACTGTGTCTCATTACCAGATGCCCCTGACCTGTGGGGTGCCCCAAGGGTCAATCCTGGGACCCCTTCTGTTCAACCTCTACATTGCTGGCGTTAGATAATTTGATACGCAGCGAGAATATGTCCTATCACAATTATGCAGACGACACTCAGATCTATGTTTCACTGACGGCAGGTGAATATGGACCAGTGGATTCACTCTGTCACTGCATCCAACAGATCAGTGTGGTGCAAAAGCAACTTTCTCTCAGCTGAACTCAGACAAGACTGAAATCATCGTCTTTGGCCACAGAAACAAAGAGAAAGTGTTAGCAGTCACCTCCAGAGTCTCGGTCTAAAACCTACAAATCAAGTTAGAAATCTGGGGGTAATAATGGACTCAGACTTGAATTTTAACAAGCCACGTCAAGTCAATAACATCAGCAGCTTTTTACCATCTAAAAAACATTGCCAAAATCAAAAGTATAGTGTCTAAACCAGACCTGGAGAGACTTATCCATGTTTGTCTCGAGTAGAGTTTAGGACTACTGTAACGGCCTGCTCACTGGCCTCTCCAAATCGAGCTGTAAAACAGCTGCAGTACATCCAGAACGCTGCTGCTCGGGTCCTGACTAGAACCAGGAAGTACGATCACATTAGTCCCCGTGCTCAGGTCTCTGCACTGACCCCCTGTGGCTCAGAGAATAGACTTCAAAGCAGCTCTGCTTGTATACAAGTCTCTCCATGGCCTAGCACCAAAGTACATCTCGGACATGTTAGTGCCATATGAACCATCTCGGACTCTGACGACCTCAGGGACGCCGGCCTCCTGCTGGTGCCAGAGTCAGGACTAAACATGGGGAAATCTGCGTTTCAGTTTTATGCAGCTAAAATCTGGAACAGTCTTTCCTGAGGATGTGAGACAGGCCTCTACTCTGGCATTGTTCAAATCTAAACTAAAAACTGTTTTGTTTGGCTGTGCATATGACTCAAATGCTTTTCTTTGCATTTCTCTTTTATGTCTTGAACTATTTGACGGATAACCTGAAAATGACACTTTTAAATTAAGATTTTGTGATTTCTGCCATGTCTTTGTAATTTTAATGCATTTTTTTCCTGTTATGTGAAGCCCTTTGAATTGCCTTGTGTACGAATTGTGCTCTACAAATAAACTTGCCTTGACTTGCCTTGCATAATGTATGGAGAGGTCTAAACTAGCACATGCACATAGTATTTCCATCATACTACCTTAAAAATAAATGCATACTTCATTATTGTGACCGTTCAAACTCTACTTTCCTACAATCATGAGCAATATTGCTATATATAAATGTATTGTATTTGGATATTAGATAACACTGGCCAATGAGTGATATAGTAGCATATGGTCACTTCAGACTTCCCTCGAGAGCCTTACTGTCTCACATAAAATCACACTTTGCAACTCTGCTCCTGTCTGCGACGATAGAAAGCGTAAAATTCTAATGCCCGATCATAAACTTGGATATATGGCTCAATCCAAATCCATTTCTGAATTTCTAACAAGCCTTTATGATTAATTGTAAGGAGGATGTTATATTTTGCTGTATGTAATTAAAAGGCTCATTCAGTCTCAAAGGAAGGTTTGAAATCAGAGACAGTGTGCATAGATTTTCTATAAACACAAACACATCTTGTGTTTGCGTACTGTTGTATTGTTATTTTCAACTGCAAAGTGGTTACAATGTAAATGTACGTTGCACAAGGTAAGGGGGAGGTATGGAGGTTGAGTAGCCTATGCTCTCGCCTCACAACAAGAAGGACAGAGATTTGTTTCCCGGGCCACATGAGGCTTTTCAATGTTAAACAATTCCTTTGTGCGACTCACAAAAATCCTGGGTCCAGATCTGAAAAACAGTTCATAAATATTGGACTGAGATTAATAAAGCTCTGTGATTATTTTTATTTTTTTTTAGATAACATCCCACTTGACTTTAAAACGGTGTATATGGGACATAAAACTCCAGCACAGGAAACAATAGATCGATACCTTTTGGAATATACTTATGGCAGCAAGAAAATAAGCTTTTACAAATAAATGTATAACTGAGCAAACTGACAAAGAGAAAAAGTATCTTCCCAGTTAATTTGAAAATGGACATATTTGTGTGCTGCTCGTGGTCGAGTAGTTAGCACATATGCCAAGCGTCATGAGTTCGATTCCAGCTCTGACCGTTTGCTGCATGCCATTCCCCGGTCTTGTCCCTGTCTCATTTACCAATAACTTTCCTAGATTTCCTAGATGCTGCCATCTTGATTGCTGCCCCCTCTGACAAAAAAACCCTGTATGATTGTATACTGATATGCTCTACAATACATTATCCAGTACATTATATTTGGGGCGTTTGAGTTGTTTCTTTTCTTATAGGTGCACATTTATTATTACTAGGGATTTTGGATATCTTATTTCGTTTTTGAGCAAACTAGCCCTTACTGAAAATGTGTGTAAACATTTTAATTTGATCTTCATTTTTGGAGTTAAAACTAAATCAAGAATTGTATATTACAGCAACACCTTCTGTACAATATGTCAAAATCTTGTTAAGTGAAAGTACACCGCCTGTCCAAAAAAAGAATAATTAATCATTGGCATCAAGCAGAGAAAACCTCTAAGGAGAAGCAGGAACTAATCTACTACAGATCTGAACCACATTGAGAGTCTTTGTGCAGTAGTCACTCTGTTCCATCATCAATACAAGATCTTGATGACAAATTATTCAACACAGGAGTGAAATACATCTTTTGACATTGCGAAAGCTTAAGAAACAATGCCACAGCGAATGGTGTGGACGGTACATGTTGTGCAGTATTTAGATGCTACTTTAAAGGATGATCTTTACGTCCCTCACAGAAATACATTTGGAGAAAATGTCCTTTGAAGTTACACTATCTCATTCACTAGCAAGGATCACAACCCCAGCTAAGATGCAAAGTGTTTATTGACATACAAGAAGCACGAATGTTCAGAAATGTATGCTTAGGGCTGTAGGCTCCCGGGCCTCGATACCACCAAAAGAAGCCCGGCTGAGGAAGTGTCAATTGGCGGACTGGAGGTCGTGGAGGTTATGGTGGGTGTAGACCTCGAAAGCAGTAGAGGACCTATGTTCCATGATTTAATTCCAAAACGCTGATGTGAATTGGACAATGTTGTTGTTTCGAAGTAAAACGATATGTTTAGTGGGCAACCTGACAATTTGGCGTTTTGCCGTAAGTGGTAATTTATTTCAATACCAGAAATGCAAGTACTACGCCTGCAGTTTTTGACATGCACTGACCTTGCGTCTTTAGATTAACACATCAGATAAAATCCCCTGGTTTAAGCGCGCTCTTAATCTGTATTTATCCTGCTTACTTAGACATGCATGTTTTTCCCCTGCTAGCGCTTCCCCCTCACACCTTTGGGCTATCACAAATAAACCGCAGCACGCAACCTCCTGCTAGTTCGCGTGAAATATGCAACAGCTAATTAACATATTAACTTCATTGGCTTTGGGCGCCGGCACGCAGCCACGGCTCGTCCTGTATAATCTCGTCCCGTCACGGCAATTGGCGCTGTACGGTAAATTCCTGATCAATTCTAATTAACAATCTGTGCATTTCCACCGCACCAGTGTTTGTAGTGGTTCTGGTGATTTATGGCCGACCTCTCTTGGTGTTTTCGCTCGCTGCTCCCACTGTTTTTTGCCCGTTATTAGTTGTGAAGTAAATGATGGAATACCTCAGAAGACTTGTATAAAAAAAAATAAAAAAAATAAAAAAAAAAGGAGGGAAAAATTGTTTGGAAGAGATGACGGGGGAAATTTGTGCTTGGGCGTTTTCTAAGAGGGGAAGTTTAGGCTGAGGTTGACAATTGATTAATGTAAGAGGGAGAGTAAATTGGATTTCAAGGATACGGGACTTGTATAATTCAGTGATGAATGGGAAATTGTGAGTAATTTGGAAGAAAATCTGAACGTCAAAGTCCAAGGCTAGGCACAGTTAGCTATTGATTTTTTAAATATTTTATATTATTATCTTCTTTTACAAAAAAAACAAACAACTTAACACTTATCTATGTACAAAAATGTCCTAATGTCATACTAATGAGCAGTGAGTTTACTGGGAAGTATTATTAAATGTCTAATTAGCAGCAGAATAAGATTACACATTTTAATGAACGTTGAATTAACCACTTATTTAAATGCATATGAGCAGATAGTTACCCAACCCTTAACCTACACCCTTAAATAAAGTTACCAAAATAACAATTCCATACATTTTCATAAAAAAGCTATTTTGATTTTGTTGTCAGCGTAACAACCAATCTGGAGAATCAGAACGAAGCAATGACTTTGAGTTTTGTAAGTATACAAGCACTGCTGGCTGTGTGGTTTTATTTCTTAGTAGTTTATTTTAAAAAAAAGGGACAGAACAGAGAGCACTGCCACATTTAAAATAGTAACCGACGCTATGTCCATGGGCCATCTAGCCAAAGGCTTCTGGGTAATAGAGGCGTGGTCCTGCTCACAAACCTCAGTTAACATATTTATTCCATTTTGCCGACCTGGTCCCGACATTAGATGAGATGACAAACAATTTCATAAACAACTTTCTCCTAATTTACTTCATATTATCAATGTATTATCAGTACTCTATATTCTCACAATAAACATTTTTGCTCATTTATTTACTCCACTCCAAATGCTCTTCTTTTTGTTTGTATTCTGTTTATTTACTTATTTTTCTTGGTGTATTTTTATTTTAGCGTCCTTGTTCTTTGTGTATTTACCATTATGTCTGCATTAACATTAAATAAGGTATTATTTTTTGGTTGACAAGTTTATTAATGTAACGCATCATAATATATCAGTAATTTCTATTGGCATCTGCAGGTTTACTGTAGAGGAAAAATAACCCTCGTAAACTTTGTCAATCCATTTGGGAAGGTATTTATGTATTATTAATCATATTTTCAAAGGTAATCTGACGTCAAAGCTTTAAAACATTTGCAATGTTGTTTTTCTCTTAAAAAACATAATTACGTTGTTATTTGCATGAGAAACCTTGTATGTTTAAGTCAATTCCCTTGTCCATTCTGTCACCTTTAAAAGCAGCATTCATTTTATGTGAAAAACTGCCAAAATTACACATATTTGGGACATTGAAATCTGAAAAATGTTTTGGTTCATTTGTTATCAGTTACAAAAAATGTAATGTCTAAAAAACAGTTAGAGTGAATCAGATTTTACAAATTGGGCAAAAAAAAAAAATAATTCCATCATTTTTTAAACTGAAAAATTGTATAACTCAGGCTTGGAATTAAATCTCAACAAACCCTTCAGTACGATCTGTAAAAAAATATTTAAGTACTAGATTGCTAAGGTTCATTCTCGGCATTTAAGAAAACGGCCTTTGAATTTACAATGTTCCATATAAACTATGGATGCAAGTTGAATAAATAAATTACCCAAACCCTTTACCTTAGTGCCTCACCTTAAAAGGGTATAGTTGTAGACCAAATTGAAAATAAATCAAAAGGCCTGGATAATGCATATTAACAAAGACCCAGTGACATTGCTTTATTTCAAATCAATTTCTGAAATCATAAACCACATTATTATAACCTTTATTTTTACAGAGAGGGCCCTTGAAAGCAAGCCTTCTATTGGCAAGGGGCCGCTGTAACATAACATAAGACTAAGTTAAACAAACAAACAGGATAAATACAGATACAGTAAAACATTCAGTTAAAACAATTAAAACAATTTTCAACTACATAAAAAACACAGTTTCACATACAAAATGGATAAAGAGGTGGGTAATTTTTAACCAGGCTTTTGAATTCATAAAATGGCATAAAGGAATTTGATTTAAAAAGTCTAAAAAGTTTTATTCCACAGATAGGGAGCCAAAGAGCTGAAAGCCCTTTTTCCCTAATTCTGTGTTGACTATGTAGTTTAAAAATGTCCTTAGATCCCAATTGATGAATAAAAATTGATCTGGTGTTCAGCAAAATGCCAATGAGTGCCTTTATAAATAAACAATGAGTCATTATGATCAGTCTCTAGGTTTTCTCTTGTAATTAAAAAGACGCCTGGCTCCAGAGGGTCTGAAGTGAAAGCCAATGCGCAAATAGATTTTTCATGGCAATAAATGTAACCTCCATTTCCAAATTTTTTTTGGTGTCTATAACGTGCTAGCATAAGCCTTCTCTCTTTTCTATTAAACACATGTATCTGAGACGAGGTCAAGCGGCGCTCACATTGGGCGGGTGCGCATTTGTTTATGAAAATCATGTTTATCTTGTAAATGTTCACTTTTACACAGAGCCCACTGTCAGGCAACATATGGAAATGTGCTCGAGTTAGTGTTCGCTGAATAGAAAATTGCATTAAAAAGGTGGCCTTGTCAATCTCCATATACACTCACTCGATAGTTTATTGAGTGGACTTATTCAGCTGATGTGTTGAAAATACTGAAATGCAAAGATGTAATCCATTAGACATGCAGTGTTCAGTAAGGTTTAGGTCGCAGCGTGCATGTCTCCTTGTCAAATGCAGGAGCAGGCAGCAGCAGAAAAGAGTTTTTTCAAAAATGTGTTTTCATAAAATACAAAGCTCACATATGGTTGGATTCCATAGTCAGATATGATTTTCTTTTGCATTATGAATACTGTTGTGTACTGTTCCAGACATGCGATATTTCAAAAAAGTCAATAACCAAAGGTGATAGGTCATAGTGTGAGGAGATCTTTATCTCAGTGCAGATAGTTTCTTAGCTGCCTGAAGACAAGCCAAAAAATACGCTCTGCTGCTTTATGCGCTGGCCAGGATATGAGAGATCATCTAGAATCATTGTCTCGTGGCACAGAGGAAGACTGTTTTTCAGCTGGTTCTCGCACTGCTACTCGTCCTCTGATCTGCAGGTCGGCGGTTCGAATGTTGAGTGGTCAGATCCACTATCAACAAGTTGTGTCCTTGAACAAGACACTTAACCCGCCTTACCCCTAGTGTCTCTCTGCACTGGCGTGTGAATGTGTGTGCAAATGGGTGAGTGGTTCTTTGATGTAAAGCGCTTTGATGGTAGAAATTAGACCTTTTACTGTGGGCAATTGAGCTAATGTGAAGTGGCAAGCTGCTGTTGTAGCCGCAGCTGCCCTGGTGCAGCCTGACAGAAGCTATCGGCTCCTTCAACCAGCGCCAATCACTCACTCACATACAGTAACGCATTCGTACCAGGCAATGTGAAGAGTCTTAAGTCCTGCACCGCCAATTGTCAGGAAAACCGTGTTGGAGGATGTGCCTAATTCAGTTATGACTGTTGTATAGAAAGAACATTTTGTATATTTATATATGTCTAATAGCTGTCTGATTAGTTGCCTTTCCCTAAACCCCTTATTTTACACCACTCACTTTCTTTGAGCACATGAAATCTCCACACGACAATCATGGATGAAACAGCAACAGGCTCAGAAGCTCCCTGCAGTCTGGACCTGGGACCAGTATTTAATCATGATCAGGTGTGATACTCTTCCATTAGCTCCGGCACCGGGGGAGATCCAGCTTTAGCGCCAAAACGCTCAGACTCCAGCAAAGTCAATCAGAAAAGCGGCAAGATTTATGGTATTCTGTCGACGCTTGATTTTTTTTTGTTGTAAGCAAAGTGGAAATTGAATGTTTTACAGCCAAGAGTGTAATTTGCCCTATCAAATACTGCAGTAAGTGATCATAGCTGTAAATCTGCCTTTTTGCCAACAGAATTTTCAAATTTAATGATGAGAGACAGAGAGACAGTATGAGCAGTGGGCAATTCATTATTATTTTTCATAATGGCGATTGGGGTTATGGCGGGGTAGGGGGACATTGGATTGATCTTTTTGATTAAAATTCAATTGAACATTACTGTAAAAATCATTTCTTGCCAAATCTACTCCTCGTTGTATCAAAATCAGCAACCGTATTTTTAACATTGATATATTTATTTATTTTCTCACAGCTGGCGGCTTAAGTCAGAAGACAGTGCAAAAACCATGGCAAGAGGCGTTTAAAACCATCTCCTACAATAGCAACAATTACAACACTCCGGCTGTGTGGGCTTTGTTGCAAATTGCCCGTAAACAAGGCTCTTCTGATTCACCCACAGCTAATGTTCCGCTCCGCCATTGTTTTCGGGCTTGGAGGTTTAACGCCTGGAATCAACCTTTTAGAGTTGGAAACGCTGGGCTTTTGTAGAATCGTTCCAAACCCCTCCCATCCATCGGTAAATAGAAACATGTCCTGGACCCGTGCCATACCGCGCCCTCACGTCCTAGAAAACAATGAGCAGCCCGCTAGAGAAAAATCATGTGGGAGGAGAGCAGAGACATCTCACCAAAGGGTGCTTTTGTCTAGCGGCTTGTTGGCGCTCACACACCCACGTGGAGACCAAAAAGGTAGCTCTGATGTGCAGACGAGGTTAAGAATGTCAGGCTTTTCGGATCCTAATTGATAAAAGTAAAGACAAAAGACAAGATATTTAAGAGATTTGGATGTCTTCGCCTTGGTATTTCTTCCATTTCTTCCCTAGTATTTTGTATTATGTTGATTTTAAACACAACATGCATAAAACCAACATACAACAAGGTGTCCACATGAAAACCGGGGCAGTCCAACATGCACTGGTCTGACTTACTGCCAGCAATGCAAACACAGCTCCTGCGCCAATCATACAGGGCTCGCCCTGAGCAAAGGGCCCTGGACCCCATACTGGGGGGCAGTAAGCTCAATGGTAGAGTACCTGTCAGCGGTTTGGAACCACTGACCCACAGGTTGGCAGTTCACCCTCTCGAGCACCCGATGGAGAGTATAAAGCTGGTCCAGTGTTCCACGACCAGGGCGAAAACAGCACTGCTCCTTTTGAATCCGAGATTCGACTATCGGTAAGATTCTCCACTCCAGTACCCTGGAATAGACCTCAGCGGGGTCTGGAGGTAGGTAAGAGATTCCTCTGTAGTTGGAACAAGTTATGTTGTTCTTTCAAATAAGAGTAGATTGGGATATTTGCATTTATTGATTCATTTTACAGACATTTCCCAATTGTCTGGCTATATCAACATCATATTGTAAAAAATGCATGAGCATTAGTTAGCAAGAAGACGTTGAAGACGTTTTTATGAATCTAAAAACAATCGTAGGTAGCATCTACATTTCATCATGTGGCCGATTAGGAGCGAAGGGTTAGTGTTTTAAAAAAGGGAACAAAATATTCCATGGAGGAAACAAAACATAACTTTAAGCATGTTATACAACGAGCATACAACCTTATAACGTGGTTAGAAACTCCCAAAACTTCTCGTCTCTTTATGTAATCCTCCATTCGTTCCTCTATCTGTTGTAAATCACTGCTTACAGACAGCGCAGGGGATGTTGAATGGTTGAGCGCTGGAACAGAATACGGAATAGAGAGGGCTTGTGGATGTGAATGGTTAAGGCGAGGTTGTGAACTGGGATTTGGCGTCTTAAGCTCTTGCTGTTCTCAGTCAGCCAACACACCACGACCGCTGTTCCAGAGATGGGCCGGGATTGTGATAAGAATATTCGTGCGCTTTGCAGAGAAGAGGCTTCCCGTGAATGGAAAAACATAAGCAGTCATGACTAATATTATGAACAGAGTCATTTATCATACCGTACGGTCTGAAGGTCAAATTTAAACGTAGATTTGTTGGTCTCTTTACGATTATTTTGACATGTACATTGACATTAATGTAGTTCTCGTCATGGTGACAGAAGCCGTCTTGCTACTTTATCAGCAGAAAGCGGCAGACACCTAATCCATGCGTTCTCCAAGGATATGTTAGTGATTTATTTGATGATAATATATATTTTTTTATATACATTTGGCCAGTGCGTCATGGGCTCAACATTCAGTAGGCCAATATCCAGTCATACATTAACGTACTGTACATTAATCCAAACACAAACATACTCACTTAAATAAACAAGTCTGTTGCTTCTTCAAGGCTTTACAAACAAATTAAGCCAATTTATACACATTGCTATTGAACAACCATTTCATCTTGCCGTCGTCGGTACACCAGAACATACCAGGATTTAGTTTCAATAAATCAGCAAACAAAGGATTTCTAAATTCATCACAACAAGAACAGTATAACAAACAAAATCAGCTTCACCCTCCACCTCTCTTTCTTCCGACAAATCACACAGTCCATTTTCCTCAGGAGTTTGCGAAAACCTCCCAGTTTCTTTAGCCAGAGGAAGAATTCCTGTTCTAAGCAATCAAGGACCTTTGATTCCTTGACAAATTTGCTCACACATAAAATCCTGTCTTGAAGGGATCTTTCACCCGAATGTACTATATGTCTGCAATTTTGGTTTAGCCAATTTTGCATGCAAAAGTGGACACAAGTTTGGTTCTTACTCTTTTAACACTACAAGTCAAATTGCAATGAAATATACACTGAAGTTGTGCTTCAGCAGAAACAGCTGGAAGCTCTGCCGCCCAGGGTGACTTGGCTCTACTCCACTCAAAGGCCTTTATTTGCTATTCTCTTGTCAGGTATATTAATATTTCCATTCCACAGTCTAACCATATCACATTTTCTTTGACGTGAGCTAGGACCCCAGCCCATATCACCCTGCACTGCCAATGCTGGGACAAACTGATGAACTCCTAAAAAGCAGTGAATGGCTCAGTTTTCTACAGCATACAAGGCTGAGCTCTCTCTGGGCCCCCACACGCAGCAGCAGCAGTAGTTCACAGCAGGAGATACACCAGCCTCGTACGACTTAGACTATGTTCCCCAGTCATATCACAAGTTAGAATAAGCCATTTTGATCTCAGGACACATATTATGTTTTTTTTTTTACTTTTAACATTTTTTTACCATTGTTCCCTCCTCGAAAACATACCTGGAGATGAATTTATCTTTATTCACGCTTGTTTCTTTAATCTTGTATGCCCTGAGCCTCACTAAAACACTCCCAGTTTTGTGGAGAGCTTCTGCGCTGTTTTTGGAACCTACGATTTACCTCAGAAATGTCTCCAGGCGCAAAGTCAAGTCATGGCCGGCGTGCGCACACATGTATTCGTGTGTGTATTGGACAGGGACCAGCGTGTAATTAAGCCTGATCTGTTTAAAACGATTGGATAAACAACACTAGTGCGAGTCAGCGGCCTCAGGAGTTTACCCGGGGCAGAGTGAGGGGCCGCATCGCTGACGGCTTGTTGGCGGCCACTCAGCGCGAGCCAAAAGTGGAGCCATGAAACGCACATGCTCGAAGGAGGAAGAAAGAGAGGAGAGGAGACAGGTAGTGCCAGAGTGTGATCCTATCTTTAACGTTTTCTTTCTTCACGAAGCGGTTTGTTGTTGATGTGAGCCAAAGGAAAGCTGGCTTTCTCAAAGTCTCAAGCCCCTCCCCTGAGCGTTACCATGGAGCCCCTCTCAATAATACATTAAATAATACATTAAACAGATACAATGAAGTCCAAATAAGCTTTAAGTTATAACATGTCATACATTTGTGGCCATTGTATTATATTTTAAAACATATCTGCTGTATTAAACTGTAGACAGGTTAACTGTTATAATACACACATTTTCCTCTCACAGGAATATTTTCAAATTGAAAATGTCCTTTCTTTTTGCCAATAATCATGATTCATTGTAAAATCGCAATATTTCCATTCACAATAATCATGACTCTTAAAATGTGATATCGTGACATCCCTAGCCGCGTACACGTCCCGTCACAGAATATTTTACATAGCGACACTAAAATATAAAAACGCAGATAGAGTTACAGTTTTTACTCTGTGCAAACTTCGTACAAGAGTCGTACAGGAATCAAATCTCCTACTTTCCAGTTACCACATATACGCCATGGCTATCAACGCTCACTTCATTGTTTCCAAATATATTGCAATGTATTTTTTTAATCCTTAATATAGTTTTCATCACTCAATAGTTCTTGCAGACTGGATTAAGAAAACATACTGCCAAACCTGAGGTGACTAGTTGTGTGAGGTCTTGCCAAATATTCAGTCCATTTCAGTCTTGGTTGGATTAATACAATTAGCACGTTGCTGCTTGCTAACATGTTATTCTAATTTCAACATGTTTGTCTCGTTCCCACCTGCAGGCATATTGCTACAGCTCAGCCCACACGCTGTCACATCAGGCCGGCTTGTCAACAAAATACACTCTTTGCTTTTCTACAAGTGGCAGAAAGCACAACAAAATGGCCTATGTGTTTGTATCAGAGGCCGGGCATAAATAGTGCTCGTTAATAATTTAAAAATAAAACAAATTGGCTGTAAAAATTTCAGAAAGGTGGCAAAACATGTATGTGTCAATAAAGACAAAATAATGTGTTATTTAAAGGGCACTTATTAAGCAAAATGCACTTTTCAACCATGTTTAACCAATTGTTTTACCTTCTCATTTACCCACTTGAAGTTTTATTGAGTAAACTTTATTCTTCTGCATTCAAAAGGCCACTATCCCTCTTTTCGCTGATCAATACGTGAATTCAACCTTCCAGTTGTTTATAATGGTCTGCTGAAGCCCTGGAGACGCCCTGGGCATTCGGATGCTAAATAGGCACTCAAGGTGAGGCAGGGAACAATAGAACAATAGGCCCATCCCAGTTTCAATGGGCCATTAGCAGGAGGTCCCGCCCTGTGGGCAGGGCTCTCACAGAGTAGGATATAAACAAGAGTTCTCAGACTTGTTTCTCTGATTGAGAATGACTCTTGGATGAGAGTTGAAACGTTTTGTTTTTTCTAAAACAGAGTCCAGATGACTACAACTGAATCTTTTTCTACAATACGTGGTTGCTTGAAAAAAAAGAAAAAAAAAAAGAAAAAATATTATTATTATTGCCAAACTACAAGACGTGAGGAATTAAAAATCGTAAGGAAGTACACGTTCATACTGTGCGATGGTTCAAGTGGCTATAACCAGCGTACGAGTTTCAGGCGCTAGGTTCTGTGTGGAAAAGTCACTGAAGTTGTACCGGTTAGCCGAGGCTAGCGCTACATGCTAGCAGTGTTTTTGTGAAAGTTAGAAACTGGAAAGAGAACCAGAGATAAGGTCCCGTCTACGGCTTAGCTCTTCTGCTGTTACTTTGAGGAGCGCTTGCTTTTACTGTTGGTCACATTTTTTACAGCGATTGATCAATATGGGACCAAGATTTCGAAATATCAGACATAGCTCATTTTTGGTCTTACGACGGTTCTAAGTTTAATCTTCGTCCCTGTCTCACTGTGGGAGCTACGACCCACAATTTTGAGCAACAAATTAAATTTTCCCCACAGTTAGACACCTTTCGTTACAGACGTGCAGTGGACACCCGGCTTTAAACGCTGATATACGTAGGATTTAGCTTCTCGCATGTCACATTTACCGAAAATAAATAAAACTACGAAAAAATATGACTACGTCTAAACAATGAATAACCCAAAATGTTGAATATTTCCATCATGCTCCTACCTGCAGACAAATTGCTACATCTCTTCCCACTCGCCGTCACATCAGGCCGACCGACAAAACATACTCCTCAGAAAGTGCAAACAAAGTATCGAGTCTGGATTTGGACAGGCGCTCCGAAATTCTCCTTATTGTCTATTGCTTTTTTGTTCAAGTCCTGTTATTTTGTGATGTTGGCGCTACATTTGACAACCGTACTTGTTTTATTTTCCCCTCTTTGCTGTGGATTTTTTGCACTCTTGTCCAATTCGTTGCATTGGCGTAGAGAAACTTCCTGCTTGTTAGGGCTGTGTGTGCAACCCCTGCTGACCAAACAATCTTCAACCACAGGCTGCAGTTAATACGGTATGTACTATTTGTGGTTGGAGTGTGTGGCCACTTGAACATACACAAACCAAAAGGCTAACACACAGGAAGAGAGTTAGAGGAGGTATTGTGAAGTAGTTTTTGGTGGGTAGTTGATCATTAAAATTGTTTACGCAGTGTTTTTTTTTTTTTTTTTTTGGTGAAGTTGAAGGCTTGGTACAAAACAGATAAAACTGCAGTGGGCCATGGTGTCCGCTGTGTGGGTTGAAAATTCTTGGTTGTGAACGAATGTACTAGATACAATACAAATGATTAAATATTTCGATTCTGCACATCTATTATGTTCGCGAATATTATTGTTTCTTACATCGAAAATAATTGTGTATTCCTCAATATATATTTTAAAATGTTTTACTCCTGCCTGGAAAATTTAAAAAAGATTGTCCAGACACACGTTGAGGTAGAGGAAAGGACATGCCAACCTAAGAAATAAGTATATATTTTAATAGATGCCGTGCATTATACTGTTCTTGTCATTTATGTACTTTGGAATCTCACATTCCTACACCATGAAATAGTTGTTGAGTTTAGAAAATACATATTAATTTCCGATCAGCGAGTGCTCACCATGTGGTGTTAGAACTGGCAGCCGTTGTGGTCTACGCATGGGAAAAACAAATGCTTGCCATTAAGCAACCTGTCCAGTGCATGCTAATTAATATAAGCAAGGCAAGTTGTAATGAACATGCGCGGAGAATTTAAACGTGAGAACGGTGAAATCTGAGGCTCAGAGCATAGAGGGAAACCCCATAAACAGGATTACTGAAACTATGGGAAAATGTATAACTCTGTTAAAAGCTCATATTTGCATAAATACATTGTCCCATAAAAACAATAGTGTAATACTGTGTTGAATACAATACCCATTTCAGTGGTATTCCAGAATATAAATGCATGGCAACAAAGGCAGTTGTGGTCAGGGGGCAGCAGAGTGTTATTTTAGGCTAGGGGTTGAACATCAAGCCCTCAGAGAATGACATTAATGGGGTTAAAGTTGAGAAAAACAATGCAGACTTTGGGGTCTGAGTTAGGTTGGTGCAGGTAGAAGAGTTTGGAAGAGGTTTCTGAATGGCCTAAAGTATATAATTAATACTATCGAGAACAAGGAGCTAGTGAAGGTAATAATGAGGTCGCAGCTGGAGGCGTTGTTTACACTACCAGACAGTAAAGGCTAGATATTGTCAAAGTGTGGTAGATGGATATATATATATATAATATATATATATATATATATAAAAAACTCTATTAGATGTGCCAATTTGTGAAAATGAAATATGAAAATGCATGCTCCACAAATGTTGAACCTTGCCCTCACAATTTTGTGACAATCGAATCTTTCAGGTTGAATAGCATGCTCCACTCAAAGCTAAAACTAGATACTCATTTAGGGAACATTTCCCAAACAGTTTTACTATATTATTGAGCTTTATAAGAACTGGTATAAAAGTAGAAATAGAAAGTACTATTATTTTGTGTTTTATTTATTTTAAAGTGTAGCGTTGCTATATATCGAGTATCAAGCCTATTCATTAGTCTTAAAATTGAGTTTATAATTTTGGTATTGTGACAACACTACTTGGAAGCCATGAGTGTGATGATTCTCCTTTTTTTATTTTAATTTTTTCAACAAACTTTCTTTTCAATTATACTACTAAATCTATACCCAACAACATCACAAAACAACTATAATTCTACCATTCTTTAAAGGCCTGGGACAGAATAGCATATGCAACCTTGACAAGTGTCCTTAAACTCCACCGTTGTAGCATTGCAGGATTTGTGTTATTATTTGTGCATCTCCAACAATATGATGAAATCCATTTAGCTCCGTAATACTCCTGCATATGCAATAACCTCATAATCCCCCATTATCCAAGCTTTGCAAAAAAAATTTTTTTTCATAACATCCTAAGGTGCTCAAATATGAGAAAACTCCCTTACCTGTTTATCAAAATACAATATTCTTGCAAAGCTTTGGAAAATTGACGCATCCGGCATCAAATAGAATTGTGGAAGTAAATCAGAAAAACATGCATAGTTTTGCTGGGGAGATTTCCGTGAAGGCAAATTGCTCATGATTTGCACCTAGCTCTAGTGGATTGGAAAAGGAGGCAGCAGCTGGGATATTAAGATGCTAGGAAGAATTGCTTGAAAAAAAAAAAAGAAGGCGAAAAGCGAATGTGGATTTGAACAAGGCTGACCACATGGCGCCTGTCCAAAATGCAAGGCTAAGACAACTCAAGCGGTAGAAGGCGGCAGATGGCAAACCGGTAAGAATGGGAAATAGAAGAGAGAGAGAGAGAGAGAGAGAGAGAGAGAGAGGTAAGAATGGGAAATAGAAGAGAGAGAGAGAGAGAGAGAGAGAGAGAGAGAGAGAGAAAAGAACAAAAGAAAAGAAGAGAGGTGTGACACTTGGTTATCCGATATGAGGTGCAATGGAAGGTGTAAGTCTGATAAGAATGGAAAACAAAAGACTGTTGTCGAATGGGTTGTTTTGATTATAAAAACTGCAGTAGGCGGCGTGGTGGCTAGCGTTCGCACCTCACAGCAGGCAGGTCCCAGGTTAATTATTTAAGTGGGGTTTATAATTGATCCTCATTTCTAGGTGGGTTAACTCTGGTTTCCCCATCAACCGAAAATTACACTATAAGCTAATATTTCAAGTAGATAAACCTGGCAGAAACCAGAGGAATCAACCTGGCATCTGTCTCTTTGAAAGTGATCGGGAAAAGGTGGAACATTCAGATACATACTTCAAAATGCGCCACAAAGGAATCTCGGTGGCTGACCATCTGGGCTTTTGCATACCTCTGTTTGGGTGGGTTTCCTCCGGGCTGAGTAGGGGCCAAATTATGAAACTGAACCGGGAGCCAGTGGAGATGGAGTGATGTGGTTGATGTAGGGAGTTCCGGTTATGATTCGGGCAGCCGAGATCTGAAGGGGTTGAAGCTTGTGGAGGATTTGTGTGGGAGTCCATGGAGAATCGCAATAATCAAGTCTAGAGGTAACCAGGCTACTGACGAGGATGGTAGCGGTGTGAGTGGTGAGGGAGAAGAAGAATCATCTTCGCATTCCTGACAATGAACCTAGTTAAAGATCTGGAGACGGATCCTTGAGCACTGCACTATGAGGGCTCACAGCTCCTGACAGGTTGCCCCAGTGGCATTGAAGGATGGGTCAAATGCAGAGGACACATTTCCCAATAGCATGATAAAGTATACATCTAAACTTAAATGATATCTCATTTAATCAATATAACACTGAAAAAAATGTAACATAATCTAAACTATAGAGAAAAATGCTGAATGTTACATTACTCTTTTCAATTTGAAAGTTAGATTTCATCACATCAGTTATATGTTGAGTGTTAGCAGTCACCTCCAGAGTCTCGCTCTAAAACCTACAAATCAAGTTAGAAATCTGGGGTTAATAATGGACTCAGACTTGAATTTTCAGAATCAGAATCAGAATGGGTTTATTGCCATTGTCAATAAACAAAATTCACAAACATAGGAACTTGTCTCGGCCTTAAGGTGCAACATAAAACACTGAGCAATAATAAAACAACATATATTCAATCAAAAGGGCATGCATTAAAAAACAATTTAAAATTACTAAAGTATAAAATAAAAATAAAAATAGGCATTACTATGTAACAGCCACGTCAAATCAATAACATCAGCAGCTTTTTACCATCTAAAAAACATTGCCAAAATCAAAAGTATAGTGTCTAAACCGGACTTGGAGAGACTTATCCATGCGTTTGTCTCTAGTAGATTAGACTACTGTAACGGCCTGCCTCACTGGCCTCTCCAAACGAGCTGTAAAAACAGCCTGCAGTACATCCAGAACGCTGCTGCTCGGGTCCTGACTAGAACCAGGAAGTACGATCACATTAGTCCTGTCGCTCAGGTCTCTGCACTGGTGCTCCCTGCTGGCTCAGAGAATAGACTTTAAAGCAGCTCTGCTTGTATACAAGTCTCTCCATAGCCTAGCACCAAAGTACATCTCGGAATATGTTAGTGCCATATGGAACCATTCTCGGACTCGAGGACTCGGACCGGCCTCCTGCTGGTGCCAGAGTCAGGACCGGTAAAACATGGGGAATGTGCGTTTCAATTTTATGCAGCTAAAATCTGGAACAGTCTTCCTGAGGATGTGAGACAGGCCGCTACTCTGGCAATGTTCAAATCTAAACTAAAAACTGTTTTGTTTAGCTGTGCATATGACTGAAATGATTTTATTTGCACTCTTCTCTTTTATGTCTTAAACTATTCTGTCATGTCTTTGTGATTTTAATGCATTTTTTCCCTGTTATGTGAAGCACTTTGAATTGCCTTTGTGTACGAATTGTGCTCTACAAATAAACTTGCCTTGCCTTGCCTTATATAAAAGAGGACTGTCAATCTCTTGGGAACAAAAGTGGACACATTCCTTTTTTTCTTTTCTACAGAAAACTGTTTAAAATGTATTTATTATTTTCACAGGGACATTGCGCAATAAATATATAGCAGACCAGGGATAGCTACAAGCTAGGTTTCCTATGTAGTACCAGTGAAGTGACAGCAGGTAAACGGTGTGCAGGTAATCCATTAAGTGGCCCATCCTATTTTTAAACTATAGATAAAAAAGATGGCTAGTCCAAATACAAATTTAAACATTTACAATTTACATCATTCTTACAGACAGATCACTAATGACTACACACCTGATTATCTTTAAGTAAGTAACTTCTTAAGGTTGAATTTAAAATGTCCCAGAGTGCTACACTCCCTAACAGATGAAAGTAAGGAGTTCAAGGCTCCTGCTGCTTTGACAGATGAGCATTTCTGTCCAAATGTCACCACATTTTGGATCTAAAGTTCACAGTCGCAGTCTCCTCTGGAGGAGGCTCAGGCTGTCCGAAACTCCTCCCTCATCACATGATCACAAAAACTTTTAAAAGGTGGGGGCCCCAGGTTGTGAAAAAGTTATACATTAGGCTAATATTTGTTAAACGGATATTTGCATTTTATATTTCTTGACAATATTACTATCATGATTTGAGATGGGTTTCTTATCTAATCTCTTGAACGCTTGTTTACTTGAAGCTTTGAAGAGGCTGCATTGCCAAGCTTGCTGCCAGTGACCAAGTTGTAATGCAATAAAACAAATTTGACTTGAATGCATTGAATGCATAAAAAGCTTAGCTGCGTCTGTATTCATTTGATTCGAATGAATCTAAACTGAGCCAAATTACATTTGACAGTTTTAATAATTTTAGATATGCTTCTTCAATGTCAGTGTTCTGTCTCGCGCAACACCCAACAGAGAAGAATCAACAACTTGCATTATGAAACTTTTATCCCTTTGGCTCCAATTGCAGGAGCAAAAGGAAGATTACTCTTTACTGAGAAAAACATGCCGACCGTTTTTATTAAGATTTAGTGTGTGTCAGACATGGGCACACCATCCAGTCTGAAGTTTACTCCATTGCACATTGGAGCACAGATGCAGATTTCTGGCTGGATTTTAGCATGGAAATCAAGCGCTTGACGCTGAACAAGAGGGGGCCTGAAATGGAGCCTTGTGGCAGCCCACCAGAGCTTTGTTATGCAAAAAAAGGGTGTATCGTGCCCTCGACGGGTGTGTTTCTTGTGCAGTGTTTTCAATATTTTTTTGCAAGTAAGAGTCACACAATTGTAATGCACTTTCAGAGAGATTATGCTTGGACAATTTATATAAAAGAAGGTTATATTTTTACCATGTATTTTTAGATTTTGCAAATCTAAAAATATGGCACCCACTACCCCCTTTTATCAGTGAAGGTATGCAAACAACGTTTGAGTTTGTTAAGTCTCAGTTGAGTGATATCTTTTGAAGCCAAATTTGAGTGGATTCAGTGCGTTTTCTAATTTGAGATATTTCAAAGTTATAAGTAAATCTAATTTCCTACTCAAGCTGTACACAATGACAACATTAAAAAGTACCCTTATGAGAGTGAGAGAAAGAGAGTGGGAGGAAATTTTAACTTATTTCGAAAAGCATTCTCACCTCTTTAGGTCATTACTACAAAGACAAAAAACACTTCTAACACCTCTGACCTCCTGTTTCTTTTGCTCCAGACCTTTAGACAAAAATAGTATGATACAGAAGGATTCTTAAAAAATTATTTCAAGTTTAAAACATTTAATTATGTGTATGAAAAAAGTTATATTTCAGCCAAACTATTTTAGTATGCAGAGAACGCACGGATGAGTTCATTATTGCCCCAGTTTACTAATGGCCACGCTGACAGCGCAGGTTAACCTTTTCCTTTCCAAACCAAAATATATGAACACAGCGTGCATGGAGTGACACATGTAACGAATTTTGCACACCTATCGATATTATGTCAAATATCACTGCACTGTTTCCCTAGTTCAAATTTGCTGGTGAACTGTCGGATTACAGATTTGTTAACCTGCTTTATGGTTCATATGTCAAATTACTGGGCTAATCCACATGAAGCAAAAACTGGCACAAAGTTTGACATCTTCTCTGTCAGCACAAATAAAGTGAAATGATCTTTTCACAATAGCCTCAGAAAGTGGTGCCATTATTTAACTCCCAAGACGTGATTGTTGTCAGTTGAAAGGACTCTTTCAACAAATAATGGTGAGTAATGTGCAACATTTGTAATTTTCTATTTTGGATATTTATTTCAAAAACAGTGAGTTTGGACTGTCAAATGTAGCATAGTTGTTCCCTCTTCATACAGTATACAGCTTCTCATCGTGACATTGTGATTGACTTGAAGAATTATGTGATCCAGGCTCTAGAAAAGTAATATGCGCATATCGAAATATTTATTTGTATTTATTATTACTAAAAAACATCTTAAATTCAGCAAAATGCAAAACTATTATTTGCCATTTGTCACACACTCCATAACTTAATCCTGATTAAGGCTGGGCAACGAGAAGAGGAATTTTTCCTCATATTGGCTTTCAATATTGAAGACAGACTTAGAATTGCCATTTAAGACAACAACAAAAAAGAAATACAATAAATATACGTTTGACTAATATGATAATAAATAATAAAATTCAATGTTTTTTTCATCTGATTTTTTTGTAGGATTTTTTTTTTTTTTTTGGAACAACAAAACATAAAACACTCACAAAAAAAGCATAAATTGTCCCACGGTCATGTAAGAAAATAAAGTGGTTTGTGTCTTGTTTGCGTATCCTGATTTGTTTACTTGTTTGGTGTGAAAAGAGACAAACTATCAAACCACGCAAGATCATACACATGCTCATAATAAACATTTAAAATTAACACACACAAAAACTCCCCAATTTCTTCCTCTTGAATTTAAACTTTTTTCTGAACCACGTGCTTTCACTGACAGAGAATTGACTGTAGACAATTAAAAAGAGCCTAGCAGATTCTTGACGATGAGACATGACTGAATCTCAATTTTAATAATTGCCCAGCCCTATACTTGCTCAGTGCTGCCCTCTAAGGTTGTTTTGTGCATGCAAACTGTCAACGAAATTCAACCTCATGATTCATTTTACACTGCAATTCCTTCCTCTTCCTTTATTCTACCTATCCCATCCTCACAGCATGAAAATAAAGCCTTTATGAAAGCACCGCTGCATTCCACACTGTGGGCTGCACCAAAGCCTGACACAAATACCAAGGATCATGTTTATTTTATGACACCGGCTGTCCGCTCTAATGAAGGGCCCGTCTAACATCTCCTCACAAAATTGGGTTGACATTTCAGCTTCGAAAACGCTCATTATGTATCACCTATTGGCATATTCTTAGTAGGTGACATTAGGTTTTATTCGTTGGCACAGACAGGGCAGTGCTCCTCATGAAGGCATGGGCTTGTTATAGACGGTGGCAGTGAGGAATGGAGACGGCAAGGAATTTAGAAAAACAAAAGGTACAGAGGTGTGAGAAAATAAAAGTGCTATCTTTAGGCCGAGGTAGAAGCAGCAACATGTAGGTAGACATATGAATGAAAGGCTACCATGCTAGCAGTGTACACGTCAAAGAAAATTACAAATTGGTTGATACAACTTAAGTGTTACGTTCAATTTTAAGATTTAGTGACACAGAGCAACAATACACATTTTTTTTAGGTAACACTTTATAATAGCTACATTTATTTCTACCTTAATAAAGTATGGACACATATTATGTTAAACTGACTTTTTTGAGCTTTTAACCATGTTTTAACTCTGTGCCCTCATCAAAAATATACCTGGAGTAGCATTTAGCTAATTCACGCTAGTTTGATGATCCTGCTTAGAAAGTCTTCTCCCCTCCGAGCGTCATAAACACTTTGTTCTGAATCACCTCGATAACTGACATTTTCTAAATCTGTGGTGTGGCTCTGAGAATCTTGTCTGATGTTTTTAAGTCCATAAATCATCTCCAGACTCTTTCTGATCGTTTCTCCCGTCTAATCACGTACTACCAACCCAGAAGTGAGAGGCCAGCTTGAAATGCTTGGGTTTTTTTTTTTTTTTAAAGATCTGAAACTGTGTGCTTTATTCTATTTTTTTTTTTTTTAAAGATCTGAAACTGTGTGTAATTCCATCTGGATGGGCAAGCTTGACACAGCCAGGAGTAGGTTAAATATAAATATGTTCTCATACTAGAGCCGCGAGAGATTGAGAACTACTTTTGGTTTTTCAAAATAACAGTGTTCTGATGACTACAACTGAATCTTTTTCAACATTTGTTCATAAACTTTATTTTTTGTTTTAAAACATGAGATGCCAAACTAAAAGGTACTCAAGAGCATGTTTAAAGGCTAATAACAAAATAAATACTGCGTAATATTTGCTAGGGCTGCAACAATTACTCGAGTAAATCGAATAATTTGATTACAAAAAAGCTTTGATTCTTATTTTATTGCCTCGATGATTCATTTAATTTACATATTTAATAAAAAACACGTGAATCTGTGGCGCGCGGAGCGCACCGAACGACTTGTGGCGCTTTTGTTTCCCATGGAGCTTGTTCCGGTCGGACGAAGGCGCAACAGGAAGAGAGCAGCACGTTTTAAACTCACGAGTGCGACTGGGAAGAGTTTTGATGAGTGAAAGAGCCATGGATCTATTGTAATAATCCCGAGCTGCAACTCTAAACACCGCATCTAGCTCCGCGCGCCACCTACCACAGCGAACGAACCCCCTCGCTCCCCCACTCAACAACTTTGCTTACCAGTCACACTCGTACTTTAAAACAGCCAATACACATGGAAACAGCACGGAGGACCGCGGTTATGTTAGAATAATCTGTTGTGAAACAGAAAGTCCGAGACACGGAGGCCAAAGTGACCGGCACACGGAGCCAAAACGACAAAATGCAAAATGCAGAGCTCAAAACACCAGGATCACTGGTCAAAGTTTTACAAATGTCTTATTTTAAGTGATGTGACAGAAACGCTAATTAATTCATAGCTACTGTCTACAGTCTGTGACAAGTTAATTAGTCCTTTATATATATATTCTTTGTATACAAAACAGAACAGTTTGGACTGAATTGAAATGTCGCTGTTTTGGCGACAAATTTATGTGAAATTAAGAATAAAATGTGTTATTTTAAGCAGAAATTCCTTATTTAGTATTTTTGTATTACTATGAAATATAACGTTTATTAAAAAAAAATATTTAATATGCTTTTAAATGGTTTACTGAATGTACAAAAAAAATTACCGATTACTCGATTAATCTAAGCAAAGAATCGATAGATTACTCGATTATTAAAATAATCGATAGCTGCAGCCCTAATATTTGCCCTTTAATAGGAATTACCTTGTGACGTTTTTTACAGTGTTAGTTTTACAGTGTACAAACGAGGGACTCGGTTGACGTGTTTTACGCTTCTGTATTGAGTAAATGAGGAGTATTTGCTCAAATTACACTCCCAATAATAAATACTCCAGTCATTGTTTTAGTGCTCAGCTATTACCAAGAGTGCACTCGATTTTGAGTCCGCGAGTGCGCGCGTTGGAGCTCAAACCCATTTGGATAACACATGGAATGATCCTACCAGTCCGCAGTTCACCCTCGCGGTCAAACGGAAGGATGTGTGGGCACGCGGGATCCACACTTGGCCGTCGTCCTCAGCGCAGGTGAGTGCCGAGTCGTCCAGCGGCCACACCGTCTCCCTCCCCCGACAGGTTCTGAGGTGAATTAGCAGAGACACGGCGCTAGCAACTTTAGCTTAAGCTTAGCTCTACCAGCTCGGCAGCTCGGTCGTAAGAATACTATTTCGGCCACGAGTCCCCCATGAGTCCTCCACGAGCCCTCCACGAGCCCTCCGGAGCACGGGGAAGATAACCAGGTGTCATAACCAGGTGTGTAGGCACTTTTTACACGTTTTACAAGCATGCAATGTGTGGCCTTGCTGTTCAGTCTGTTGCGTCTTTACGTACCGGGAGTTTAGCTTAAAAAAATAAAATTTTATTGTAAATGAAAGACAACTAAATATTCTGCTATATTCAATAATCAGGTTATTACGTATATTTTCTTTAAAAAAATAAAAAAATAATTGTGAATTGGCATGGCTAGTTTAAGGGGGTGACTTTATATGTTCATCATAGCACACCATGAACAAAGACCTAAATAATGAACAAACTGAATCATTCTTAAGAAATATTTTGTTCTTTATGAATTAAGTCATTGTTCATGCTGTATTAAGGCTTTTAAATGTCTAATTATTATAAAGTATCTTTATATTTTATTACCATTTGACCAAATGTTTATGGCATATTTCTTACGTTGGAGACAATTGAAACGGTGTGGTGAAGTTGTCTTGCTGACGAACATGAGGACAGAAAGCATTCAGCCGAGTGTGCAAATGCTAAACCACAAAAGACCTTAAAATTAAAGTTCCCAATGGCATTGTTTCAGTTATTCACAGATGAGAAACTCATCCTGTACAGTTTTCCTTCACACCTCGGGGCGAAAAGTCGAGCAGACATTGACTGCCCCACTGGAGCTCTCACAGCTTACACCAGATCTGATAACATTCTAGCGTCGCACCTCTGCACTCTGTCACCTGTGAAGGTGAGCTCCACAATGCTCCTTAATGCTCCACAATGCTCCAGTCAGTACAGAGACACTAAAGCAGAGCAGGGTGTGCAAAGTGTGCAGAATCAGTGGAAGCTCAAACAAAAAGAAAAACTAATTTGTTTTATTCATTTATAATAATTACACTTTGCTAATATTATTTGACTTGTATACGTTGTTTTTTAGAGGTGATGTAAAGATCAACTATTAAAGGCCAAGTGTTATAAAAATGACCTTGAGATCTTAATCGTGTTGTAGTAGTTTTCCCTTCTCTTTTATCCTCTCAAAGTTGTGTTCAGAGAGATTTATGCATTTTTGAGCCATTTGCCCCTACAATCCCTGTTTTCACTCTTCCCCACCAATGTGCTGTTCTTAATTTGTTCTCCGTTTTATTCACTTATTTCTGTGATATATGTAAGAACTCGCAATTTTGTCTCAAATGGTTGGTGCCGTTAACCACCAACGTCCAGCAGAATGTCACTTTGCTGTGGTGATGTTTATTGTGACGTACCGTTGTTTTTTTTTTTATGTTTGTGGGTTTTACTGGCTAGTATAGCATGAAACTGATTTGAGAGTGTGGAAGGACATGCAGCAAAGTGTCGATTCGATTTGATTGCAGTTGCAGTGTTTAACCAGAAGTAGGCGGAATTGTTTCTTTTATGAAGTCGTTGTGGATCAAGATTGGATTATAAAATGTCCAAAACATAAAATAATCGACCGATATGGGTTTTTCATGGCCGATGGTGATAATTATTCTAATCGTTTGGAATTCAAAGAAACCAATGGCTAATAATCTATGAAGTTTGAATTTCCTACAAACTCATCCTCAAACCTGTTTTACAACAAACTGGAGAAGAGAGCAGTGTAGTCACATTTTGGCCTTTTGCCGCTATGTATATAAGCAGAACAAAGAAACTTTAGCAATAGAGCTCCCCCTGCTGCTCTATTGTGAAATTGCACTGTCAGAGAACGAAAAGCGTTTCTTGTTCTTTGTTTGTTTTCTTATTTTTATTTTTCATTGAAATAAATCAGTATAATCGCATACAAAAACATTTCACATTTCACATGGCCAAATATAACAATAGCCAGGGTTTCCCAGTATAATTATCTTCGGGTCGATGTCGGCAGTGTCGCAAGGCTAGCTTCCCGCCCAGAGACAGCAGGGGGAGACAACGAACATTTCAAACTCCCCGAAAATACATATTTAACAATCTTACAAAGGCTTTCTCAAGGTAACAATATAACTTCTCTTTTAAGGGCCAGTACCCAACCCAAATAAAATAAATCTGAATGAGAAAAAAGGCATTTTGGTGTATGAGAACCATCGATCACAAGGCACAGACAGTTTTATCCAATCAGAGACGTTTCTTAGTCCAGACTAAACTATTCAAAATCCGAAAAATATGCTCTGGCACAAATTGTCTTACCCGCTAAAAAAAGACAACAATAGTATGTTCTTTGGCACTTTAACCCTTGTGTTTCAACTCTACCACTTAACTTGAATGCACCTCGACTAAAATCACCTACTATTACACCTAAATGAGCTCTACTCAAAACTGTAATGACTATGCCTGTTTCCCACTGTTATAAAAATGGACTGCTTTTTTCTTTTTTACATCCGCTGCTCTGGCTGGTTGATTTTCTCAGCAGAAGTCTATGGGATTTTGCATTCTGTGGTGTTGGCTTGCGTCTCTGGCATTGGGCACATGGACTAAGTAGGCACTCCACTCCTCTGCAGTGCGCCGCGGCTTTGCACTTGGACTACTTACTGTACGCTACGGAGCTGGAGGTGGCCCTGACTGAAGACTATATAATGCACTTTTAAGGCGAGAAACTGCAAGTGAATAGGGAAAATAAATCTTAAATGTAGAGATGTCAAATTATTTTGTTGTTTGTATAAATGTGAGAAAAATAAGTTTGTCATTATGTTGTTGTTGTTGGTTTTTTTTTATAATTTGAATTTCTTTATTCATTTTGTTGACATATTAGATTAAAACATTGACTATAACCTCTAGAAGCAGATTTTATTTAAAACTGATTCATTTTCCTGGAGGTGCCATGTGGCCGATGCACAAACCAAACTGTATTAAAGTTTATGAAAACAGGTGTGTGAAACTGTCGGTTTTATTGCTTTCATGCCTCAATGCCACTGTTTACATCTCTGATGCACATTCCCTTCTAGTTTGAAAAGCATATTTTTCACAGCTATTTGGTCCTGCAAGAGGACAGCATGATGGAACTTTTTTGTTGTTGCTATTTATTCTTTCTATTGTCACATTGTGTCATATGGCAAAACTCTCACTTTAGGTTGTTTATCTGTTTTAGTCAAATTTGGCTATTTTTATAAATGGCCAAATCACCAAGTCTTTGTTTTTATAATCATTCAAATATTTGTTTTTCAGTTTCATTTTACTTTTACGTAGTGACGAGCTACACCAGATTTAGTTTTTACTTTTCCGTTCAGTTTTTCTTGCATGATTAATTAGACTGATGTTTTTGGTGTGTGTGTTTGTGTATATGTGTTTTTATGTTGTGCTTGTGTTTATGTTTTTAAAAAAAAATCCTGTTTAGTCTTTTTTTGTAGTTTACTACGAATACACTATGCTATATACCAGGGCTATTCAACTTAATTTTCCTGAGGGCCAGATTTTTTGGAGGACCAAAGCCTCTGAGCCGGAGGTGCACAACACTGTAAAAACATTTCGGGTCGCACAAAATTTCCCGAACACTGAATCAGTTAACACAATAATCAGTGAGGGATTAGATTTTTGTGAGAAATAAATTTACAAAATGCTTTACCAGCTCCGTTTTGCAAAATTGCTCATCCAGAACTGAACCAGAATGAAAGTAGGACTAAACCAAAGACCAGACCAGGTCTAATCTAGAGCTAACGCAGAATTAAACGGGCAAACAAGATCTTTTTTTTAAAAAATAAATTGTCTATACCTACAGTTCGGTATCAATTCCCGAATTAAATCCACTGGTATGGAACATTTCCATCACATTCAGGCTTATTTTGACTTTGGACCACAAATGACTATATTTTTTTATTTGTGTCTCTTGTTTTCTCTCTATTAACAGAACGTTAGGGAATTTTTAAACAAAATTATAATGTCCATATCCTTACTTTCTTTGTGCAGTAATGACCATTATGAATTGCCCTAGTAGTTTTCACATTCTTTATTATTATCCAGAGTACGCTAATACATTTACTTGAGTAACTTTCTTCAAGGTACTTCAAATATTGCGCTTCTCTGAGTAGTTTTCGGACCACATACTTTTACTCCAACTTGAGTTATATTGTCCCTTTCCTCTTCCAACTGGAGTAAACCTACAAGTGACAAAGGCTTGGTTTAATGATTAAAACATTAAAATATTTTTGTCTCTTGCACCGTTCCTGCAGATATCATTCTAGTTTCCTCATTTTTGTGGTCCATCTTTTGTAAAAATATCAGATTTCTTGCATTCATTCATCTTTTGTCCTTCCAATTACACTCGAAATCAGAAATTCCATGTAATGTCTTGACAGTTACTCAGCACTTAGACATTTCCATATACTTTTTTACTCTTACTTCAGTCATTTCCTGAACCACTGGAGTAACATTGTTCAGAAGTAACATTCATCTTTTGGCTAGCTACTCCACCCACCTCTGTTATTATCCGCTATATGTTTTTCGGGGAGTTTTACTTGCTCAGAAAGATCATGCCAATCGAATACTTCTACGACATAGACGAAAATCACCTCACTTAAACCATCACTCACCTCTTCACACTTCGTCTCACCCGCCCCGTCCCGTCCCGTTACATCCCTGACGCATCAATCATCCGGGGAGAATTATACACCGCGTGGAGACCGACGACTTCATAAAACCGATTGTAGGCCCATCACTTAAAGCTCCTAATGCGCGGAGGTTAATGCATTCGCCGCATTACAAGGACATCGTTTCAAAAGCCCAGTGCTGATGTGTGATATTTAGAGACATTACTATTCAGATTCCATTAAGATTATAGGTCTTCATCGTTCACTGCATCAATAGTTGGCATGCCATTAAGACGCCACTTGCCACTTTGCTGGATTTGGGGGGGAAAAAAACACGATGGCTTCAAATTTGACGGATAATGCAGAACGTCGCAAAAAACGAGCCCTTTTGGAGTAAGATATGGAGATTTATGCGTCTGAAAAACAGATGTCAGTGTTCGAAATATCATAGCTGGGAAAAAAAGGAAAAGCAAAAAGTTCAATTGCAGCCACTAGCGTGAGTGATGTGTGCGGCCCTACCTCACTCTCGCTGTCAAAAAAAAGAAAGAAATACGATTCTAGCCGTACATTTTCCTTCCTCTGCAGCTTAATCTGAAATGTTGCTGATGCAAACAAGTGTGGGTGCGATGTACAAAACATAACTGACTATACAAATTAGATTTTTTTTCCTGTCCTCAGGGGGTTGGAGAGTGTGAGACGCAGACTGCAAGCTGGTGCAGAAAGGTAGCAGTCTTTGTAGTGGCAAAAATTGAGGATGTCGTGAGCACTTTGTCAAAGGAACAGAATAGTTTCTGTGTGACACCGGTTATATTGGGCCGTGTAGAGAGATGTCCAAAGGGGGATTTGGGGTAATATAGCATGTTTGGAAATATATATTTGTTTAAGTTTTAGGCGAACCATCCCGTGAGTGAGCATTGATGAAATAATAAGAAATAATACGATTTACAAAAAAATAGCAATGATTTAAATTTTTCCTAGGCAATTTTACTTTTAAATTTTTTATGTATTTATTTCGATACTACTTAAGTTTATATAGGGACTTTTTTGAATAATAACTTTTTGTATATATACATATTTTATTTTTTTTCATTTTTAACATACAATACATTTTAAGTTACATAAGGTTACACAAAAATGTAGGAAAAGGAGCAGAAAGAATGGTATCTGGTTATTTCAAAACACGTTACAATAAACAGTTGCTACAAAATAACACTGCAAATAGATTTCCAGTCCTTTTTCTCAACAACCGAATTTTCTTTTTCATATTTGCTTATTATGATTTGTTTCAAGTCATTCTTAAATGCAGTTATTGTTCTTGATTCTTTGATTTCTTTGTCAAGATCATTCCATAAATTCACTCCTTTCACTGAAATGCTTTACAGGTACATTTATTGTAATTTGCTTTATACATTAATTTGAGAATACTTAGGTCAGCAATATCACAGATTTGTTGTGCTTTAAGTTGAACAAATAATGGGTTTGATGGATCTCTATAACGATCGCCAGTGACACTTCTCAAGACTCTTTTCTGTAAAGTAAATATTGTTTTACTGTATGTTGGACCCCCAAATTTCTTCACAGTAGGTCAAATATAGGACAATTATTAAACTATTAAAACTTCAATAGTGAAATTAAACAGAATCGTTTATTAAGAGTTATTGTAACTTCAGCATTAGTAATTTTGCAAATGAAAAGCCTAACCCTAACACCTTAATAAATAGAGGTCAATGCAGACTAAGGCCTTTCAGTCAAATGCACAGCTAAACAGTAAACATAACCAAACAGCAAAATAGTAAAGATGCAGAAACCTAACAAGGTGTGATCAATATTTGAAACAACCAACATTCAAACTTAGTGTAGCATTCGAGGGTAAGGCCTCCACTCGTATAATGCGATAAACAACATCTTTCAACAAAATAAACAGTCCGGATCCCACCCGGGAGCAGGGAACAGGAAGACTTGTTTACAATATAAAACGGGTGTAATCGAAAAGGCAGCGGCGGCTGAGCGCCCTGTGGACGCTGGCACCTTTACCTATAAACTAATATATTATCTTCAGAAGATCACCGGGAACACACACACCCGGTCTACAGTGAAGGCACACCCAGCTGTGCGATGAGGCGCTCCCCGAGCGGACAGCGGCATGGAGTAGACCAGACAGGCAGACCAGACAGACGCCCACGTCCACACTACAACATTACGAAATGCATCCTGTCCAATATAGGGCTGGCCAAAAATACATACCTACATTTTATACTAGAACTAGTATTGGAATGAGTGAATAATAAAAGCAAGATCCTCTTTAAGAAACTACTAATGTTTTGACAATTACTTTTTAATTAATTTTATAAAAAAAAGAGTATTTAATTATAAATGTGGCAACAAAATTAGATTTGAAACCTTTTTCTGAATGTCGAAATCGAGTTTGAAATGTCATTATTGTGACATTATTGTGACAAACGTAGGTTGAAAAGTAAAATATGTATTCAAATTTTTTTTCTATCAAATATAAAAGTTCACCCTGGAAACAATTTTAATACCAGAAATATATGTCATGCCTTATCAATAAAAGCACATTCAAACCGTCAGGCCAGACAGGTGTCCCCGCATAAGTGCCGTAGCTTTACCACTGAGCCATAGACGTCCGAATACTAACGAGAGGAAAAAGCCCCACATTAGTCCCCGTACAGATTTGCACGTCTGAATGATGTATTTACTCTAACGACGTCCTAAAACTGTCCAAACATTCCCAGAGTCAAATCTCTGTTTACCGCACAGCAAGATCTCAATTTTGTTGGCAGCGCTAAATAGTTTCAATAAATAATCGTCTGTTTAAATCTGCAAAACACAGCATATGGCCAGTATTAATTAATCAGATGTGGAAATGACTAAGCTGTTAGTGATATTCCAAACGGCACACTTTGAAAGGAACATGAGCAAGTTTCTGTCAAACTGTCCGCTGTAATAGGTTGTATCTACGGCATGTCATAAGATTTTTTTTTTAAATGAATTGGTGCATAGAACAAAATTACGTATACGGTTGAATTGTGTCAAAAATAACTAATATTCAATTGTTAATTAGGGTTGGGTTAAATATCGGTTCCAGTATCGGCTGATTTTTTTATTTATTTAAATAAAATAAAATAAAAATAAAAAATAAAAAAACATATTTTTTTATTAGCAGACTATCAATTAAAAATAGAAATAGAAGAGCAAATAGGAGGCTAAATAAATTGGCGTCGAATTTTACGCAACACCTGATCTTATATCCCAAATAAATACATTCTGAGTTTATATTCGGCCTTTCACTATTATTAATGACATTGCGGTCAATTTAAATTACAAGCAATATTAATTCCCCCATATTTGATCACACTTCTGATTCTAAGGAACCCCCCGTCACCACAGGACCTCCCAATAATAATTCACTTTCTATTCTAAAGGCAATGTTTGTGATGTATATAAATGTAGAAACAAAGTCCGTATAGGCTGAATATGTATTTAAAGGTGCTCTATGTAACTTTTTGATGGAGGGTCAGCCACCTGCTTGTCCCCACAAATATGTTATGTGTGTACATCTGTGTATCTCCGTGGAGACAAGCAGGTGAGTGAGGGCAAGTTACAGGTCAGATCTGTGGGGAGGTGAGTCCACTCAAAGAAACAATACATCTTTTTCAAAGTGTTTTTTTGTTTTTTTTGCAATAAAAAGGCAATTATGGAATAAATGAAAGATAAATACTTTCAATGCAATACTGTGGAACATTTCAGGCTAATCAAAACCATTTCCGTGGAGACAAGCAGGCGATTGAACCTTTTAAAGTGCACATATCAGTCTGTAAATGTAAACAAAATACCAAGTATTATTTCACACAACCTTTGGGAATAGAATAGAACAGAATGGCATTTGCAACACAAAATCATTTCTTTATTATAACTATGCTGGTCAAGATGTAAATCCAAGACCATTCCAAAGCTACTCAGGAAAGGTCCAACTTTGAGTACTTTTTTAGGAACCCATATTGGCATTTACTTTTACATAAAAAAATAAAAACATTTACGATTCCGTTGTTACTACTGAGTATTTTACATTATTCACAACGTTCAACATCTGTCACGACATCTGTTCTCCCAAATAACCAGAATGTATTTATCTAAAATAACAATAACAACAACATTTAAATGTATGTGTTTTATTGTTTTCATATTCATACAAAGATATTAATTTCTCGCATCTGAAATCTTATAATACATTTCTAGATTGTGAACACACTACCCACACTATACTGGCAATACAAGAGAGTATCCACATGCAGTTATCCCATTTCCCCCCCTAAACACTAGGTTGGGATCAGGAGGAAGCCTTGATAATGGACCATTGGATTTCCGCAGAGATGGACAGTTGCTTCATTTAACAAGCGGATAGCGTTTACAGTGGTCAAACGAAGCGTAAACTGGGCCCGCCGGAACATGCTAGCCGTTAATGAAGATGATTTTGCATTGCATATTGAGCTGCAGTTTACCCTGTGCGCGCGCTTGGAAACCAAAGGTCAAATACGCATTGTTAACAAGTGTAGGAAGAGTTTTGAGAGTTGGACAATGAAACGATGTATTGTGGTTTCAGAGGCGCTGTAGAGAATAGTTTGACTTGTCTGATTTAACTGTTCTGGCTCATTATAGATGAAAGCTCGTTGGCGCTGGTCATAAGATGCAGGCCTAATCTTGTCGTGGCATTCAATTTGAGGAAAATTTGGATATAGATAAAGAAATAATAAGTTATATGATTTTTGAGAAGCTTGTCAGGATGTGCAAGACAAATTTAGGCCGCTATTATTATTATCCTTAATTATTGTTATTGTTGGTACAACCCTGTAAGGTAACAGAAAAAGTAACAGAAAAAAACATCGTATGGATAAACTGCAGGACACAGAGATGATGGGCAATTTTGTCCTGAGGGCTGTTTCTCACCTGACTGAGGTTTTGATTTGAACTCTCGGGTATCACACAAGTTCTGCAGCTTCTTATGAGAATGCTGTGAAAGACTAGTGCGAGTGTAGCAGGATGGATGTGTGAAGTAGTTTTACTCACTTATCCGCCAGGAGGCGCTAATCTCTATGCTATAGTACACCCTCTAACCTCGTCCGGCCTCTTCCGGGTGCTGGTAGCCTTGGATTTTCACGGATTTGTGCGTTGCATTAGCAGGCATGAAATGAATGTCATAATCCTTGTGAATTACGAACTGATTGGGTTATAATGTGAACATTTTTGTTGTACTGCTGTGGGACGGGGGAGCACTTTGATACGCAGCGGTGAGAGCCCCATTGTAGGACAGGTCCCAGATAGTTCTGTTGGGTTTGTGCCTCACGTCAATCCTGTATCCACCCTGACGCTACATTCTACAAGCTGTACTAAGAATTCCAATGTAAATTTTCTTATTAAAAAATCTCACTAATACAAGATCCAGTGCAATGTGATTCCAGTCCAACATGTGGATACACTGGTCTTTTTAAAATATGCACGTTTATATGTGTACATTTAAAATACATACAAATGGGCCTTGAGTCTAGAATAAAAGTTCAAATATGATGAGCGCAGCTTTGTTAAATTGGCTTGGCTGAAAGAAGAGGATATCCAGACATCAGACGGCAGTTGACATAATTAAAGACATTCTCCACGGAGCGGCCGAGTGCTTAATTTTTAATCTGCTGTGAAAATGATGGGATTAGCCCAAAAAACGTCTCAAATATGAGCTAAATTCTCACAAAGCTAATACAAGTGAAGTGGCGAGACAGTCACACCCATGTGCATTATTAGCCATGTGAAATGCATCTAATTCTCTTAAATCAAAGCATGTTCTCTTTTTTGACCCCGTAGACTTCATTAGAGAAAATGCCGGTATTTTCTTACACCAATGTTGGTCAGTCAAGAAAATTGCAATTGCCAGCATGTTTTTTGCTTTTTAAGCTTTTTAAATATTTAGAATAATATGATTAACCTTGTATTCATGAATATACATTTTCTACATAAAGCTGTATGTTAAAAACTGACTTATTTTGTCTCTATTTTAGAGATATAAAAAGCCCTACTGCTAAAGTTTTATTTATGTGTTTAGTGGACTGAATAAACATTAAAAAACATAAACTTTGTCCTTCCTATGACCAAGCTTGCGTCTCCTGACTCCTGGAGGAGCCGCCTACTGCGTGTTTCCATGGAAATGTTGTTCCATTGGATAAAATATTCCAATGTGTGGCATTAAACTCATCCATCTCCATGGAGAAAGGAGAATAATTTTTATGAAATCATCACTTTCTCTCTTTCACTCCCTACCTCTCTCTCTCCCTCTCTTTCATGCACTCTTTCACTCTCTCCATACTGTTTATTCGCTCGTCTCTATACAGTTATTTCTCACTCTCTATCACTCTGTATGTTCTCTCCTCCTCTTTCTTTCTCTCCCTCTCCCTCTATTTTGTTCTTTGTCTCTTTGTCTCCGTCTCTCTATATTGTTCTTTGTCTCTCTCATTATCTCTCTCTCTCACACACACACACACACACACACACCACACACACTACACTTAAAAAAATAAAAAACTCGCATTCAAAAATAACTTACCTTTTTAGGCTAATTGCACCGAAAATGAAACCCACATATCATTTTGAGCAGGTGGCGGTGCTCTTGCTATAGCGCTAACTACTGAGATCCGAGACATATAGTGTGAAATCACAATAGAAGGTACGACTCCCAGGGGCTAATGCATGCACCGCTAGCTCACTTAACCTCGTCGAGTGTGCTCGGCTCCACCTGAACCGCGCTGAACGAGGAGTGGCATATACTTGGCCAGACTATTGCTTCCTTCCTTCGTGTGGTTTTCTGTCTTTGTTCTCTGCGTGGATGAGGCGTTCAAAGACAGGAGAGAGGAGCTAAGTCGTCTGCAATCCAGTTCAAATGGCCACTGAACCACCTGCGGCCGATAAGACTCTGCAGGGTAGTGGGTTGTGTGGGTAGTGTTCGTGATTGAAGTTAGGCAGAGGAGAAGGAGAGCGAGAAGGGGACAATAACAGTATGCTAGTCCGGCATATAATTTCGTTATTGCTATAGTTTTTACAATATGAGGAGGAGGAGACATATTAGGAAGGAATTATGTCATATTGGAAAATTGATCTTGGTATTTGTCAAAGTGCTCACTATTCACAGAGAAATACTTTTGATGCTGCTGCTCCATCTATTGCTGTTGCCCCAATACATGAGAATAGGGCTGATGGTCAAGTATTTTCCATTAAGCCCTTTACACAGTATGAAATATGAAATATGTTGCTCTCTATAGATCCAAAAAAGTCCACTGGAGCTGACACCCTCGAACCTAGGTTGCTTTTGTTATCAGCCCCACTAATAGTAAATTGTATAACTCATGTTTATACTCTCGCAATTCAAACTGAAAGTATCCCAATACAACGGAAAACTGCTTTTGTTCTCCCTTTTGCATAAAAGAAAAATGATGATTTGAATAATTTCTGTCCAATCTCAAAACTATCCTGCCTAGCAAATCTCTTGGAGAAGCTAATAAGTAACCAGGTGCGTGCTTTCTTAACCAAATATTCAATTTAATTGGCTACCAGTCTGGACCAAAACAGCTGCTACCAAAGTTATAAATGATATGACTATTGCATTGGACAATCATGAAGAAAGTGATGCTGTTTTTGTTGATTTGTCAAAGGCCTTTGATTATGTATATCATTGTATTCTCTTGGATTGTCTCGATGCTATTGGGTTCGATACGAATTCTAAATAGTTGTTTGCAGATTACCTCACAAATAGAGCTCAAACTGTCTCTGCTGATGGCTTTCAATCTGAAATTTCTTATTTTAACAAAGGAGCTCCCCAAGGGTCCATCCTTGGACCACTACAATTTACAATCTCTATAAACTCAATGATTCTATATGACAGGGCATCTTCACAAGTGATTCAAAATATTAAAGTGTTTTTTTACATTCAACAAAACTGTTAATTTAAAATTATTAATGAATTCAAGTAGAACAAAAATGCATGCTGTTCTCCAAAAGGCACTCTACCCTATTACAAATCTGGTTTGATGATAAGCTCTTCTTCAACAAACACATACAAGATCTGACAAATAATCTTTAAACCAGATTGTCAATCTTCTTTAGGAATAAAAAGTGTTTTCCTCTTAATTGTAGGAAACAGTTTATCCAGGCTACATTTCTCTCAGTTCTAGATTATGGTGACCTATATATATATATATATGCGTTCTACAGCAACAGTCTTAAAACCTCTAAACTTGGTTTACTCAGCATTGAGGTTTATTACAGGAGAAGGATGCAGAACTCTCCACTGAATTATACTCGCAATCGTTGGATGTGAGAAGAGAACAGCACAGCATTTTGTTTATTTTAAGGCTGTCATTGGGATTTTACCAGATTTTTTGGACAAATTTTGTTTATCAGATCAGGTATTCGTCGATTAAGATCTCAGGACATTCTTATCTTGGAGTCTCATCAAATCAGTACGGCTCTAGGGAAAAAGGGTTTCTTGAACTTTGCTCCCAGTTTATGGAACGAAACACAAAGAAATGTTACATTAATTAACTTTATACCTTTTTAATTAATTCAAAGCACTTCTAAAAGACTATCCACTATGTCAGTGCTCTTGTTTTCAGTGTTTTTAATTATATCATTCTACATTGTGTGTGCTTTTATAAATTAATTTTATTTAGTTTTATTGATTGCTTTTTTGCAATTTTATCTCGATATTGGGTGCTGTGTTTTGTATTCCAACTGGGTACTCATGAAAAAGAGAGTTTCTCTCATTGAGTATACGCTGTATGAATAAAATTAAATAAAAATAAATGTGGCTGGCATCATTGTCATGTGTTTTGGGATGCATTAATTTTGGACTAAGATTAAACATAGCGTACCTGACCTTTTTAAAAATGTTATTATTACATTTTGTGTTTGCCACCAGAGAGTATCTTGTAAAAGCACTTGGTGGCAATATTAGATTGAAGCTGAGCTGAAAGCAGTGCTCTGATTGGCTGTGCTCGGGTGGTCCACCCCAGTTTCAGGAAAAAAATCAGTTTTAAAGCACAAGCCCAAAATGAATGCATGTGGATATTAACAGAGTATCAAAAGGTTTGTTAGAGTGAAGGACGAGTTAAATGCATCTAGAATGTAAATCTCCAACAATGGAAACGATAGATGGATAACAGTGGAATGTACTTATGGCTAATAATGTATGCCTGACTGACTTTCTTTGCACTACTCTAATTGCTTTCGCTTGTCTACTTGCACCCTCAATCAGGAAAAAATAGCCGCATTTAGCTATAGATTGTTTACCGTACAGCATTAGGGTTGAACATGGAAAAAAATAAGCGTATGTAAATGTGATCTGACAAAAATTGCCATTCGATTTGCTATTTTTGCCCGATTAAAAAAAATATATATATATTTTTGGTTTTGTTTTGAATTGGTTTGGCATTGGTCCTGTTACGATTTCAGACAGAACCAAAATATGAACTGCTGAACAAAAACAACATTTGCATGCTTTTCAGACATAAGTATTTGCAGTGGTCTGAATTACAGTATTAGCAGCTTTTATACATAACAATTTTGTCCTTCAACCCCCGTTTGGTAAATGTCTTTGTCCGTGTCTTTCAGTGGTTAGAAAAACACTACATAAAATATATTATTAATATTGACAGTATGAATACATTCAATATTCATTTATGCTAAATTGAATTTTTTAAGTTATAAACCTTAGCTGGACTTTTTAAAATTACTACATACTCCTGTGCATGCTAATTTGTCTTGCTTAACTCACCGCAGTTGCAAATCGATGCACCTATTCAAGCATTCATAAGGAAGGTGAAAGTGCTGCAAAAGTAGTTATTTTGGAGGGAGTACCTAAATGGAGGAGCTGTGTATATTTTGATTTAAATACGCATTCTTTATACGGTTACTGGTCTTTAAATATACTCTTGAGTACCTTTGCTTTGGCATCTCATGATTTACAACTTATAATAAAGTATCTATTTAAAAAAAACATATATTACTTTATATTCACGTTATTCCGGAAGCCGTATGCCACGTAATCCGTCTTCCGGTTGTATTAGTTAACATAGGGCTGCTGACCTCGAGAGATAATTTGATTCGATTCAACTTTATTGTCATTACACATGTACAAGTACAAAGCAACGAAATGCAGTTTAGCATCCAACCAGAAGTGCAATAATAGTAAGTACAATATACAGATAATAATAAATAGGTTGATAGCTAAAATAAGGACTGTAGTATATAAGTACAAATATACCGATTGATTGGTTAAAGTGCATATTTATATATTGTGCATTAACTGTATGTAGACTATAAACAGGGACTATAGACATAATTTACAAAAGCAAATAGGCATATGATAAATTAAAGTAGTACATGATTGAGTGAACATTAAATAGTGCATATAATATAAACAGTAGCTGCCTAACTTACTAAGACTAGTGCAATGTACAGTACGGTTTTCAGTGCAACCAGAATCCAAAGTGTTTGAGTGCAGGAAGGTCCAGTATGCTGGTGACCCATCTTTGGACAGTGGGGGGAGATGACGAGTTTGTGGGTGGTGTGGTTGGGATGGGGAGGTGGGTTCATCGGCATGGGCAGAGTTAAATAAGGACACAGCTCGGGGAGAAACTGTTCCTCAGTCTGCTAGTCCTTGTCCGGGGCACCTGAAGCGCCTGCCTGAGGGCAGGAGGGGAGACAGTCTGTGTGCTGGGGTGGGAGCGTCCTTGAGAATGCTGCGAGCTCGACGTAGACAGCATTTTCTCTGGACTTCCTCAATGGCTGGAAGTGGAGTTCTGTGATCGTTGGGCAGTTTTCACCACCCGCTGCAGTCCCTTGCGCTCTCTAACAGAGCCGCTCCCATACCAGACTGTGATACGGTTTGTTAGGATGCTCTCGATCACGTAGCGGTAGAAGTTCCCAGGATGGCTGAAGACAGATGGTTTTTCTTCAGTGTCCTCAGGAAGAAGAGGGTCTGGTGAGCCTTCTTTACAAGGCTGGAGGTGTTGATTGGTGCTCAGGACAGGTCTTCCAAGATGTTGCCCAGAAACTTGAAGCTGGAGACACTCTCAACGTCTCAATCCCATTTGTGTGGATGGGTGAATGCATGCCTCCTTTCTCCTTCCTGAATTCCCGATGAGCTCCTTGGTTTTGCTGGTTTTAGGAGCAGGCTATTTTCGGCGCACCATGTGGCCAGGTGTACCTCTTCCCTGTAGGCTGTCTCATCGTTGTTAGTGATGAGACTTATCACCGTGTGTGTCCTGCGGAACTTGATGATGGAGTTAGATCCATGCATGGGTCTGCAGTCGTAGGTGAAGAGGAGTAGAGGAATGGGCTGAGCACACAGCCTGTGGCACACCAGTGCTGAGTGAGACAGCGGTGGAGCAGGTGTAACCTGACCTAACATGTTGTGGTCTGTTAGTCAGAAAATCCAAAGGTCCAATTACAGAGGAGGTGTTTATGCCCAGGTCTCCAAGTTTAGTGATTAACTTGGAGGGATGACGGTGTTGAAAGCTGAGCTGAAGTCAGCAAACAGCAATCGCGCATAGATGTTGGGGTTGTCCAGGTGTGTGAGCACAGAGTGCAGTGCTGTGGAGACTGCATCGTCTATGCTCCTATTGCTGCGGTAGGCAAACTGTATGGGTCCAGTGTGGTGGGAGGTAGTCCTTCAGGTGTGCCAGGACCAGCCGCTCAAAGCTCTTCATGATGATGGGTGTGAGTGCTACAGGGCGATAGTCATTGAGGCACGTCGGCTTGGAGTGTTTCGGCACTGGCACGATGGATGTAGTTTTGAAGCATGTCGGCACAGCTGCTTGGGCGAGGGACAGGTTGAAAATGTCCGTGAAGATCCCAGTGAGCTGTTCCACACATGCCCTGAGCACACGTCCAGGAATCGCCGTCAGGTCCAGCAGCCTTGCGTGTGTTGATCTGGCTCAGTGCTGTTGAGACAACCGTGGAGGAGAAAGTGGTGGTCTGGTGGTCTGCTGGGAGTGTTGTCTTGGTGGCGGTGTCTCTGTTTTCCCTCTCGAAGCGAGCATAGAAGTGGTTAAGCTCGTTCAGGAAAGGAGATATCTGTAGCTGTGGGAGTGGGAGGTTGCTGGGTTTGTAGTCGGTGATGGCCTGGATGCCCTGCCACATGCGTCTGGGGTCGGAGTTGGAGAAGTGACCCTCTATTTTTTTTGCTTGTAGCAGTTCTTGGCCTTCTTGATGCCCTTCCTCAGGTTAGTCCTGGATGTGCTGTAGGCCTGCGCATCCCCTGATCTGAAGGCCGTGTTACGGGCCTTAAGTAGAAGATGCACCTCCTTGCTCATCCATGGCATCTGGTTGGGGTATGTGGTGATCTGTTTCTCTGTCGTGACGCCATCGATGGTGGTGGTGATGTAGTCCATGACAGAGGAAGCATAAATGTTAATATAAGTTCTACACAGACTAGAAAGCCATTTTCCCCAGTTCTCCATTTAAACCAACGGAGTTCTCGCTGGACCGTAAGTGTGATAACAACGGAAGTCCCGATCACGTGGGAAAAGAGGGAAAAATTGCCGTCAATAGGTGTGGCGTTCGCTCATCAGGATATGTGTTAGAATACCATCTTCTAGCAGCAGAGGGAGTTTCCATGTGTAAAAAAATAAAACAAAAGCTAGCTTGCCTCAACATGCTAATTCAAGCACTCTGTTTTAATAATTGAGATGAATGCAGAAATGCTCAAAGCTATTCTGATAATGTTTTATGGACTTAAAAACAGCACAGGTAACCTCTAATCATAAAGCTTTGATGTCACAAATTTGGGAAATTTTAAACTATGTTTTCTGAGGCTCAAAGAAAGAGCAGAGAAGACGACCTTGTATAATGGATTAATGAAACAAGTGTGAATGAACGAGGGAACAATGCTATTACGTAGTTAAAAGCTCAACAAGGTCTATTTTGCAATATATATTTGTCCTATAACAGTAAGTCAGTACACAGTAAAATTACTTCAACCAAACTGCACATTCAAATAACAGTTATTATTCTCTTCAGAAGTAGAACTCCATCATCTCTCCCAGCTGTTGTCTCCCTCCTCTCCCAATCCTATCAGACTGGACTTCTATGGACGCCTTATTAAATCAGCCTTGAGTTAACGGTGCAGATGGACTCAAAAGAAGTGGCTTTTCTTTGGTGCGGAAACCTTAGCCTAATGCTTTCCCTCCACCTCCTCCATGATTTAATCTTTTTTTCTTCCTGTGCGCTACATTTAGTCTTTTATTTGCTAACCTTTTATGCTGTTAGCCTGACACCTTATAGCTTGACTTTTCACTCTATTTCAATTTGTATGTCTCTTAGTTTCCATACTGGGTTGGCAGCAGAATTCTTGCTTCCAGGTAGAACTTGAAATTAACAGAATTTACATTTCATGACAAGTTCTGAAATGTGTTAAATGTAGCTAATTATTTTGCTAATTGTTTACTTCATAAATTGTAGTGAAGTCTTATTCTACAAGTCAGAAATTAAATCATACAAGCGTAATTGTTATTGATGGAATTGTTTAGAGCAACCATTGCGTGGAAGTGTATCGAGACACTAGATTGAACAAATGTAGATGCAAATGCCCTAACCCTGATCTTTGTAATTCTTCTTTGAGGTGTCACCTCCTGTCAGTTGTGTAAAATATTCTTTACTGAACATCAATTTGAAAGGTAATCATTCTACGTCAAATGCTGAATGGAGTGCAATAACAGACTTCATTCTCTGCGAAGAGGGAAACCCGAGCCCCCAGAGAAAACGCATACGCAAAGTCCGTTGAAAGCAAAGCTTCTATGTGGATTGAACCTAAGGCTTTCTTGTTGTCAAGAAATAGGGTTAACTCAAAGTCTTCTACATGACTATATAAATATGTGAGTGCTTGTAAAGGGTGAAGGACACAGAAAGTTGACATTGTTATAAAAGGCTCGTATCCCCTGCACAATTTCCTTTTGATTTATAGATGTCACACAACAAGACCTGAGACTCTGTGGTAAAGTGTCTGTAGTTTTACCATTAGCTGAGGCTAGTGCAGCATGTTTGCAGTGTTTATGCATTTGTAAAAGTTCATGAAAGAGAAAGAGGGATGTTTCTGGTTGAAGACTGAGCTCTTCTGCTGTTACATGGCAGTAAACGCTTGTTTGTTGGTCAGATATTTGAAAGAGATTGATCCTAGACAGAGCAAAACTCTGCCACAGTATTTAATTCCATGTCGTACAATTAAACACTTATAATTGACTAAATGAAAGAAGATATGTTTTAATATATCATCTCCATTAAGGGTGGGACTAGACACATTTCTCCCAATATGAAACGGGACAAGATCAGGTCCACAAGACAAGACAAGACAAGATTTTTACATAATTCATAATACGTGCAGTTCATTTGACAACTATGGCCTCACATTATAAACATTATAAGGGCTTGTAGCACGAGATCTTGTTCCATCCCTATTCTCCACTGAGACGACCTCCAACAGAAACCCTACATGGAGCAATTACAACTCATCGTAATGTCCTAATTCTCCATGCCACATGTCTCAGCGGCCATCTCTTAACACTTCTTTGCAACTTGACATGACTGAAACCCGCATCCACTGGACTGGGGTGAAAAAATTGTAGGGTATAACCCGAAAAGAAAACAAGACATAGAAAGGCGACGTCCTTACTGCGAGTAGAGTAGGACAAGCTATTACGCTGCTACAGATCCATGACGTAAAGTTATCACCAACAGAGGTCAAAAAGTTCTCAATAAACACATTACCAGCATATCGTCAAGTTTAGTTTTGTCTCTAAAATGTGCACTATGGAACTTCTCCGGCATACGATCTGCCACCTTCTTGTTTCCAAGGACATGTTTTCGCTTTGCCTAGAATGCTCCGCAAAATGTCATTAAACTGATCTCTCTACCTGGAAATGAGCAGCTTACAGTTGTAAGTCAAGGTTTTACTGTGTATTTTTACATATCAAACACCTGTAATTTACTAAATGCAAGATACTAGATATGTCTGATGTTCCATATTGTGGAACATTTCAGACAAAGTAATGTTATGAGACACAATTCTCACAGACTGAATGGATTTATTTGACAGACTTTGGACAAATGCAACATAATGGGTTGAGAAATGTATACATTTTTTTGTTATGAGACAAGACAAGATGTGGACCAGATCATTTCCAAATGTGGGCCCAATCTCTTGGCACTTTTATTCCAGGAGATCTTGTCCCATCAATTATCTCCATAGAGACACCCACCATCCGAAAAAAGCTACATAATACACTTTCAAAGTCCATTACAACTTTGCTTGATGTCCTACATCAAATTCCCAGTGTCACATTCTCAGCGGCCATCACTAAACACTTGTTTCTAACTAGACATGACTGAAACGCTCATTGACTTTGCGCGCTGGACTGGGGTGAACAGATTGTCGGGCACATCCTGGAATTGAAAACGCGACATTGAAAGGCGACATCCTTACAGCGAGATGATGAGGACGCATTGCTACATCGCTCAAGTTTTTTTTTACAATTTTTCAACCGCCTCCCCAGCGCCCGCAGACAGACACACACAATCGCGGCCCCTAATCACCTGTCCCAGCCTTGCCAAACAATCACTGCTCTAATTGGCACTAACAGTTGAGGTATGGAGGGCACCCGGCTCCAGATGGAGTAATTAACCAACACATTGAGTTTACGCAGCCATCCGTCTCCGTGGGTCTCTGTCTGCGAGCCTCCCGAGCACAGGGCCGATGGGGTAATGGATACAAAGTGCTAGCTGCGAAAAAGGCTTGATAAGATAAGTTTTATAGAATGGTTAAATTGTCTGTAATTGGTGTGATGCTCTGGCTGTGTTGCAGGAGAAGACAGAAAGAAAGATAATATTTTGGTTGTGTAAATTGCCGACCACCTTTGTAGCCTATACCTATACTCCACACTCACTGGTTTATGTTCATTAACAAATCTTTAAATGAGCAAAAGTCCTTATACTTTTTCTTGTTCCACCATACAATAGCTACATCAACCTGGTCATTTCTAAAGCCGGCACATCTTTTGGTTTCTGCAACCGTCTACAGCAGACTCTAAAACTCCGTTCTTTCGTATGATTGACGATCAAATCCAAGTATCAACACTTGTGATACCAGCTGTAATTTTTGGTATTGATACTGCTCTACAAGAATCAGTACTATAAAAAATTGACTTCTTTATTTGTGAAGCTGCATTATAAAATGTGTAAACAAACAAGTGCTTAAAATTGTACAAACTGCTGATTTTCATTTTTGGGGGATTTATTTATTTTAAAGGTGCAGTGCATATTAATGAACATACAATATAAATCTTCCAGAATTATTTGCTACTTTCCATCTGTAGTCCCAAGTAAGCCAGGCCAAAAAAACTGCATAACACACATACCTTCTTACATGCTTAGCACACATGTACAATACAAATATTATTCATTAGAGTTAAACAACACTTCAGGATCAGTGATTACAGCCCTGGATCCCCTTGATCCTGAAACGTGCCTGTGTCAGACTGCCTCTGATAGCAGCTGGGATGCTGTTCCAAGTCTCTGTGCCTTTGACTGACAGCACTTGTTTACTGACAGTTGTAAAAAAAAAAGAAAAAAAGCTAAATATTTTTGCTTAAGGGATAAGAGAACATATGAATGTCCTTTGATGGTTGGTAAGTGGTGGCAGCTCAGTGGTGAGTGTGAATGTTACCGCGTGTGGTTGGTGTAATGCTACACTTACTACAAATAACAGCCATTTTTTGACCAAAGCATTATCATTATTTGAATTATTATTGCTTTTTACTGACACTACCGAATCTCAAAATATGTGCTGTAAATTGCTATACATGTGTAACATTTCTCCACATTTCTCATTTTGTCCTCTCTCTCTCTATTTTCTTTTCCATGCTCCTGTCGGATGGCAACGCTACATTAGGTGAGTACCAAGGTTTTGCTTCTCTACTCCTCTGGCTATTATACAGACTTATTAGAAATTGTATCTGACTACTGGCTATATTCCAAGCAATCCTATGAAATTTCCACAACTTCGACGTGACTGTTGAAAAACACATTCGGTATCTCATCCTTTCCATTACCATATTCACACAAGAAAATGCAGCCCGTCGCATTAGAACTGATAAAACCTTCTTCCCCCGTATTGCTAATCTCTCAACTTACATATGATCCGGCTTTTGACTGACGTGCATTTTCACGCTCGCATTCTTCCGAAACGTGTCGCTCCGGCTCCTACACTCGCCCGGTAAATGAGAAGTGGTTGAGATTAGTTGCCAGTGATAAAGAGTTTTGACTGCTAATCCGCCGTCATGGCACCCACATCAGAGCTGGGTAAATCTTTATCTTGGCGTCGCCTTTTACGCCGATTGATAATACCCTCCACCCCGCCACAAAGAGAAATGCGATAAGATTTAGCGCTCAACAGCTGTCTTGTGCATCTGTCAGATTTACGCGCTGGGAAACGGCCACACGTAAGAAGAGCGTCAATGCGACTTTGGAAGGCAAACAAGACTGTGACGCCATAGCTGAATTTGCTTTGAATATATATAAGTAGGCGTCCTGCTTTTTTGTTATATTTTTGTCTTTTAACATGCAGCAAAATGTGTAAATTAATTCCAGGAGATTGTAAAGATCGTTTTTAGCGTGCTTGAGATTCTGTAGCGCATATTCATTTACAGTTTGTGCGTCCACACTGAGCAATAATTGAATCAGATGTTGTGTGTTTTGTAGTGGTGGGTGATATGCCAAAGATATAAAAAAAAATAATAATAATAATCTTGGAGCTAGTACACTGTTACGATTTTTATCACAATGTACGAAAGCAGTATCTTTATATTGCATTTCCAGAAGATCTAGGAGTTCACACGGCACTTAAATTGGTGAAATCCAGCTGTCACTCACTCAGAGACTAACAGAAGTTGACCAATAGGAGGAGTGGGTAGGGAAAAGTGTCAGTGTTAAAAAAAATAAAATTGCTAAACGGAAAATTTGTGAATCACGTTATGGTATTTCAACAAAAAAGCAAATCATCACAAAGATCGGCTCCCAATTAGATTTTCATCACCATATCATCCAGGCGTAAGGGTTTGTTAATCAAATTGGATTCAACTTTGGTGAGATTATCGTATTGTAACTTCAGTGCTTCAGTTTAATGCACGGACCACCGCCTGCTTTCTCCATAGAGATGTTATTGCTTGCCTGAATGTTAACAATACGGCATTAAACATGCATTATTCAATTCAGGTGGTAGAAAAGGCTTCAAAAGTAGTAATTTTTTTTAATTGAGGCGCTTTGACTGCCATCCGGAATTATTTTCAATCTGAAGGTGCTAGACTGTGAAGCTAGAATGTATACCACACTGAGCTAAAGAGGAGGGAAACTTGAGTCTCGTTATTAGGGATGTCAAGATTATTAGGTATGTCAAGATTATTAGGTTAATCGATAAATCGGTTATCGGTTAAAATGATTATTCAGGTCACAATATAGTCATAGAACTAATGAAATTATATTTATTGTAGGCAGCAACCGTGCTTCAGTTCTGTTGATGTTAATGCCAACATAATAAAGCACTTTTTTGTAATCTTGCTTTTCTGTGACAGTATCATTTATTTTTTATTCAGAAAGTTTGATATCATAAAGCTTGCAAAGAATGATGAGCTATTAGACTTGTGATTGAAAGGAAATAAAGGATTACAATGTTGTTTGGTCAGAGTACCAACGATCGTGTATAATTGTGTGTGTAATTATGTTGTATTGTAACACTGCAATTTGATATTGTGACATCTCTGCTCCTTATTGGCCGTGCTAACCCATTGTTCTCTGCCTATCTCTCTCCTCACCACTCCTAAGTGCCTGATTACCTGATTGAAAAGTCCACCTTCAGATTGAAACTGACTTTGGAACATTCAAAATGTCTTTTTTAAAAACAATGACTACAAAATGTAATGACTACATTAGAAACTTTTTTTTAAATTTATTTTTTTACCATGTACTACTTCTGGACAAATTATGATTCAAATTTGATTAAAATCCTGAATTTCAAATTCATGTGAAATTAAGATTTACTCCGCAACAGGTTTGGTTCACTGACATCATCAAATTCTAAAATGGTGGGATGCTGTGATATATCGGTCCAGTATCGGTATCAGTCGATATTATGTATGAGTATTATCGCCCAATCTAAGGCCCAAGGCACTGGGATAGGCTCCAGTCACCCACGACCCCTAACGGGAACAAGCGGTAGAGATATGAATGAATGAGTATTATCGGTATAACAAAAAGCACCGATATCAGCCCCCGATACTACGCTCCGGTAATGAAAGGTAATCTTCACAGAAACGGGACAAGAACAACTTCTGCTGCGGTATTCTAACAGAATGGACTGTAAACTTTATTGTGAGTAGGGATATCACGATTATCAGTTAATCAATGATTTGTAATTATTCAGGTCACAATGTAATCGTTAGAATAAAAATAATAATAACTCTGACAATTTTAGATGCAAAAATTATGTCTCAGTTAAATAATCTTTAAATCATGATGTTTTTTCCCCACAATAATCATAAGCTAAAATTGTATATCGTGGCATACCATAATTGTGAGTCAAAAGACCCAAAAATGGCAAAGTTAAAGACTTTTAAAAGCTCTAGAAAAGTTTTAGACTGGCGATAAACGTAATCTTTTTTCAGACATTATTTGACTAGTTTTCCTCCTGAACAATAGTGTTAGAGATGTTTACTCCAAATAACTTTTGTATGAGTGGTTTTAAGAAGGAGAGAAGAGTGTGTGATGACCCACGTTGTCAGTTGAAAGGACATTACGATGAATAAAGATAATAATGGTAAATTTGTGGAGCCAATTCCTAACCAATAATGTTAAGCTTCAACATTTGTGGATCATAATTTTGGATACATATATATATATATTTTTTTTGATGAATCTTCCATACAGGCCACTGCCCTCCATTTGAAATGACGACATCATAACATTAGCTGTTACTCGAGCCTTATTTTGGAATAAAAAGTAGAAAGAAGTGGAGGCTTCAAAAAGGTCAAATAGTTTGTTAAAAGCCTTTGTTATTACCGGTACATGGCAAATACGTAGGAGTGAAATAACGCCAACGTGTTTCAGCCCTGCACCGAAGGGCACCAAAAGGACAACTTTATAACATCTACACACCCAAGTAGCACTCCCGCCATCCAAAACAATTCTACTTATTTTGAATGAAGACATAACAATTTACTGTAGCAAGCGTTTGCCTTGATTTATACAAAGAAAATCCCATCACTGCTGCTTTAGCTCACGGTATCACCATTTCTTTCATGAAACATTTAGCAGCACGAGTACACGGATTTTCTGTCATCACATTCTTCAAACTCCAGAGACGAGCGGCTGCAGCGCGGTGGGATAAAAACGAGCCGTAGATCTGGGACAAAACTGCGCAAACGGTACGGAGAGCTTAATCTGCACATGCAAATCCGCTGCTAAAGTGCCTTCCCTGTCAGTAAGACAATCAAAAAGACTTATTGGCGGAAGGATACATGGACGTGCATGTGCAGATGCGAGGCCAGGCATGAAAGAGTGTCGGTGAGAAGTAGGGCTCTCTGGAGAAGCCGTGGGGATTTGCTCGGTCCCAGGAGGAGGGGGAATGGGATGCTTATGATCGGAGGTAATGAGGTTAGCACGAATTCTCAAAGCCATTTTGTTGGAAGCGATGCGGTTATGAAGAAAACATTTGCCCAAACATCTTTTCCCCGCTCTGGTTTTGTCGAGTTGAAGGATTTTGGATTGCAATTAAATTTGGGGTGATGTTAAAGGTGCACGTGTTTTATTTATGAAAATCAGAAAGAGTTCATTGGATTTTTCCCATTTTGATTTAATAATGCCTTTGTCCTTCTGATGTAAAGTCTTTTTGCTTGTGTTTTAAAGTCTGTTTAGTCCAGATAAAGATGATGGTTTTATTAGTCGATTGATGGCAGCAGTCCTATTCCACATTATGGCATTAAGCACATCTCTCTTGCACTTATTGAATTGTTATTTTTATTCCAACTCTGTTTTTCCAATGTATTTTTGCAGCAATAAAAAAGTACCAGTCATTCAATAAATGCAACACAATCATATGCCAAAACCCCCCACCAGAAAAGTTACACAATACACTTTTAATTTGACTTAATGTCACCTTAAAAACAGAATGTCCTCTGCATTTGACCTATCCTTTAAAACTGCATTGGGAAAGAAAAAAAGAAAAAAAAATAGTCAGGAGCAGTGTAGCATCCAGGAAGCGTTGACCAGATCTTGAACTGCTATTTTCTTGATCAGGAGTTTCTATCTGGAGGTTTTCCCTATTGTTCTTTCCTCAATTGTTCTTTCCCTACATGTTATGCAAATTTGACTTTTGAGCTCTTATTAACCATGTTATAGCATAATTCTCTCATTAAAAGCATACCTGGAGTTGTGTTTAGCTTCATTCATGCTTGTCTATGAGTCTCTGTGTCTCACAAAAACACTCTGTTTCAAATTTCCCAGTTTTGTGCCGTCATAGATGATGCTTCAGAGGTCTCCTTTGCTGTTTCCAAGTCCACACCTCATTGCCTGACTTGTTCTAAGCATTTCTGCCATTAAAACGCCTTCATTACATTCGCCTGCTTTTGATAATTCGGGTGAAAATAAATATTTTTTAAATCAGTATACTAGTTCTAATATCATCACTATTCTAAAATGTCCCAAAACAAATTTTAAAAAGTCATGAAAAATAAAATGATTTGGTATTTGTGTGACTTTTTTTCAGTACTGATACGTCATCAATTGAGTATCTTGTTTTAATACTCGGTAAAGTATCGAATAGTATCGGGAATTTATTATTCTTATTTTTTTTTTACAACCATATAGCATTTAGATAAAAAAATAAATCTTAACTACAGGGTTAGCAAGTTTTATACAACTCCATGAAAACAGGATTTGTACACTGCTGAAGAAATACTACTAAAAGATTTGCTGCTTATTGCTAATTGCGTCCATTGAAATGACTATTTCACTTTGATTTCCATTTATCATTCAGCCCTAGTTAAAAGTACACAAATCTTTGCAGCCCTAAATCCCACTGGGAAGCTTTTGAACGTTCACTTCCTCCGGCTTTGTCCTACATTTTTCAGCCTGAATGTGGTTCAGCCGACCAATCATTAGTTTGACAATTTTTTGGTCCGAGCTCTTTCTTTCTTTCTTTTTTTTTTTTCTTTTTTGTGTATTTCCCCCCTCCTCTTTCAAGCTTATTTTTCAACCCGGCAGTCAACAAAAAGAGAGTGTTGCTTTGAAAGAAACCAAATGGATGGCAAAGGGATGGACTAGTGAGAAGTGGACTTGGTTGGAGTTTGACTTTCATATTTTTATTTACCTCTACAAATTGTAAAAAAAAAACCCTAAAACTAAGAAAAAGGGAAACTTTTAATAGTACAATCATCGTTTAACATTATAGTGAACCAAATCTTCTATTCTTCTCTTATGGCTGATAATAATAATCATCATAATTATGCCTTTTTTATTTATTTTTTGTTTTCAAATGTCTCCAAATGACTAAATTCTGGATTAAATCAGAGTATTCTATTGACCTAAATTACTGAGGTACAGTTAAAATGTCAACAAGCTGGTATTTTGCTATTGTTCGTGAAGGGAATAGCGGCCATTTTCACACATTTTATGATCGTGTCCAACGTTTTGTGGATTTCACTTGATATTGTTTTATTGAAAATATATTTATGTGATGTGTGTTAGTAGTTTATTATTCAGAAAGTGTTCATATTTCATAAAACCATACTATAGTCATGTAAAGACAACGTGAATGAAAGAAAATTGGGGATTTCATAGTCAATTATCACAAACAATTGTGAAATTATAACGCTTTTCCTGTTTTGACATTCCTATCCACAACACCAAATTAGAACATTATTTTGTTGACTTAAGTGACAATTCACACATCCATTGTAAACAACTATGGGTGTGTTCATTTAATTGTAGTTGGCTCAGATTTATAAGGCAGTGACTTCGTGATCTCCGTCATGTGATGAACTGAAGAAGCTACTTGGATGAGTGGCGAAATGTATTCACTCTGAACATTAGGACTACCAGGATTTTAGAACTACTAGAGCTCCTAAGCCGTCAATTTGACAGTTGCGCTCTAGCGATGACATACTCAAAAAAATGATTCTTCTAACACGCTAAAAATTGGTCTATTAGCCTCTTGATGGATATTATCATATATTCAGAGTGCCGAAGCAGACCAGCATCAGCGGAGGAAGGAGGAAGACGAGGAGGAGGAGGGTTGTTTGTGATAGCAAAGCCACTGTTACAGAGAATATACGTGTATTCATTCATTGATCTGGGCCATCTTCCAAAAAAAGCCAGCCAAATACCATTATAACACAGGATTTGTAAAGACCTTGAATATTGTCGCCGTTGCCAAGAATATGCCGCCAATGTTACCGGGGCAGCTGAAGCAACAAACGCTTAGTTTATGATCTCGACAGCCTAAAATGCCATAACAATATAATAAAGTTTGTCATAAATACCTTGAACATTTACAATAGACCTACCCAAAACTGATGAATCCTCGTCCTCTCACCACCTGAATCAACCTCAATGTTTTGAAGCATTGCCAGGGCCTCTTCTAATCGCTCAAATCCATTTTACCTTAGCTTTGCTGTGAGAGACACTAAATGTGACTCAACGCTCACGTGGCACTGTCATCCGCAGCGAAATATTACAATGTAATTAATAGAGCCGTCAAATCGACGGACGTGGGAGTTAGAGGAAGAATTACTCAGAACTGGTTTTAACGTTTTTATTTTCAGTTGAATTGCAATATGGGGATGATATACACAAAGGTAAAGAAAAAGTCAAGAGCACCATGAATCTGAAAGAGCAACGGACCAGAGTAATTAGACATACAATTCTGAAAAAACCTCAAATTGACAACCTTGGGAGTTCTAGTGTTAGAAACGTTTGTCCGGTTGACATAATACAATTTTCTGTGCTATGGAACCTACCTGGACAACTGAGGGACTACACAAGATATTATTTTTATTTGTTTTTCTTTTTACATGAAAGTACAGCACTAGAATCTTGCAAAGTCACCTGAACCAATCATTTTGATCTTGCACTTTTTGCCAGTGAGTTTTCCTTCATCTTTTGGCATGCCAGTTGCTTTGCCTCCCCCATGCCCTCCCTTCTATGACCAGGGTTAGCTTTGGGCAAACCCCATCTGTATTCATTTGCAGTGCCTCTGAGAACACAGTAGAGCCCATTTGAGCAGGCAGAAGTGAGCCGTGCACGCTCACATTGTCCGGCTTTGCTTCCGCCGTCTTCCATAGGGTTTGTTGCGTTGGGGTGGTCGGATATGCGGCAAAATAAATGCGCAAGCTGGCATATTTGTGCATGCTTCAGAATTTTTCGAAATTTTTAATGGTAACATAATTACATCAAACTGTCATGTTGTTTGAAAAACATTAATACGTTAAAATGAATACTGTCTACTGATGCATCCTTAATAATGATTTAGTATGAACTGGTAAAAGCTTGTAAAACTTGTAAATTAATTAGATTGCATGGTACATAAATTGGCAGTTCTGTTTTTAATAAGGGATACCATTAACCAACTCTACCACTCTTGGTTTAAGGGTAATGGTACACCTTATAATACACACCTTAATTATTAGCAATACAGGATGAACACATACTAATTTGTTATGGAAATTATTGAATTAAGGGGTTAATGGTTAGGAATTGGGTTAGGGTATAAAATAAGTCATCACTGGGCCTGAATAATTATTTTGTTTTGTTCTGTAAGGGAAATGTTGTCGCTAGATATACACAGACAGTATTTACTCAGGCGAGAGATGAACTGGTAACATCTGGTTGAAGGGCAAATGCTCAACTCACCGTGCCACTACTGGTTTTAGAGCAAGTGATGTAGAGAGTGAATTTAATCTAAAACTGGCTATTGTAAGCCAATTTGTTGAATCTGTTTTTTATTTTAATGAGGACAAATATCAGGCAAAATATACTTTGGTTTTTAGCTTTTAACCATGTTGTTCTCTCATCAAAACATACCTGGAGTTATTTTTGATTCATTCATGCTTGTTTTACTTAATCCTGTTCATAAGCCTTTTTTCCTCCGAGTACTCAGAAATCACTGAAAAAAACCGCTTTCATTTTCCCAGAATAGATGCTCACAGGTAAAAGACTTCTGCGCAGGTTTTTGCACCTAATCCATCATCCATGTTCAGAACGAACGCGATGGCTCTGTTAGCATAGCATTCACGTTGCCTAAAGTCTTAATTTATTTTAAGTGTGGTGCGGTTTGTAAAGTGTGTTCTCCAAAAGTAACATTATGTGAAATACTAATTCCAAGGTGCTCAAAAAAGCCAATACAAGTACATAAAGAGCACGCCCAATTATTATATTTATTTATTAAAGAACAGAACATGACCACTAAGCAAAAATCCAAAAGAAAAAAAGAACACAAGTAGCACGAAACATAAAATCACAAACAAATCACGGCACATTTGGGTGAAAAATAGAGATCGCAACTGCTTCACAGTCTGTCACATTTGCCAGTTCCAAATTAAGTCCACAATTATTATGTTTTCATTGTTCAGCCCTAAAATGTTTTATAATTGCTCTGATCCAGAAACCATCTTGTCCGTTGGGCAAATTCTAAACTCTCAACTCTGGTTCAGTGATTTGAAGAGACCTCTGGATTCTTGCTGTTCTCAGCGCGACAAACGATCAGCGCTATCGCATGCAGCCGCGTCTTTTCCATATCACAAAAATGTATTCTTTCAGCCGACTCAGTCTCGAGAGCATAACTTTAAGCGTCACATAGAGATTTTGAGTGGCCTGCAGAAGTGGCCCGGGAGTCGGGCTAAGGCGAGGAGCGCGAGAACAATGGCGCGCGCGCCGTGAATGCACAACAAAGAGGGATGAGCCTCCACTTGTAGATGCAGAATCCAGCAAAACAGCCCCGGCATTTGTTGGAGAAGTCCCATTCTTGCTGAGAACACAGATCCTGGGACGGCTTTGGCAGCACAGCGCGCACAGCTTGCTAGACACAGGTGAGAGGCTTAAGGGCTAACACTGGCAGAAAAAAAACACCAAAACCAGAAAAAGGAGAGAAAATAAATAAAAGAAGTCGCGACTGGGTGGTAGAAAAGTAAAGTTTGGAAAATTTGGTAATCAAGCAATAAAAGAAAGGATTGTAGTCTTATCCACAGATTGCCTTTTGTGATTACTTTTCTATATTATTATTATATATTTTATTTTTGTTTTCATTTTTTGTTTGGTCAATTGACACTGTACAAAAAAAATCTAAATAGTGGTCCATGACTAGCTTGTTGTTGCTACCTTTTACTCAAAAATCAAAACTACAAAGAAAAATCTAAATAGTGAACAATGACTTGCTTGTTGTTGCTACGATTACTCAAAAAACCAAAACTGTTAGCACAATAAATGGACATTCATCAACAAAAATAAATACAAATGTACACAATGGTATCAACCAACTATTCAAATTAAAGGAGACATGGTATGCCTTTTTATATTGAATCATAATGTAAGTAGATCATAATTTATTATTTATTTCATTATTAAGCCACATTATTGATCTAAAACGGCATAGTAATAGAAATCAGTTCACTGACTTCTGTTCAAGACTGAGAACTGATAAGCTCCGCCTCTCAATAGTGACATTATAATTGTTTTTATTTTGGAAAGATACATGGCATTTTTAAAACACACATCACCCGGAGTGTGAATATTTAAAAAAAATAGTACAGGGATGTGGGCGGGGATAGGGGGTGGGTGAAAATTGGAATTTTCAATTTGCAAATCAACATTCAGGAATCAATCAAAATACAACTTTGAGTGAATTAATGATGTTGATGTGAAGGTTCAAATCTCATTAAAGCTGATTTTCCACAATATTTGCCGTTTATTAGTCTGCCAAGTATTTGTTCATTTTCATTATTTTGAAAACTACTTTAAACCATAATATTAACCAACCCCTAGATTTATGTATTTAGGGATTTATTTGGTTTTCATTAGTCTTTACAACACTAAAGACTATTCTCCCTGGTGTCTAAAACATCCATTTTGTATAAAAAGCATTACATTTATAATATTTCTATAAAGATTCCTTCAAAATCGAGGGAATCGAAGCCAGGACCTTCTTGTTGTGAGGCGGGTGCTAGTCACACAGCCACGATGCAGGTTGTATCTACAGAACTGCACACAAAAAAAGCCTTGTTCAATTAGTAAATATTTTTTTTACTCTGAAAAATAAATTCAATTCTATTTGTTGAAAGAGCAAAAGGTGTCACCTGAAATTCAATGCAAAAAAAACAAAACATTATTAGAATGTAGAAAACTGAGTTCACCTGCAAGTTTTTAGTTTAAATGTTTTATTTAATATAGAGGACAATTTTAGACAGACAATGAAGCAGTTTTAAGTTTACAGTTATTCATCCTGTATGTAAATTTGTTTTTAATCACAATTCAAGACCACCAAAATCCACAATTTGAAATTTTTGCCAAGAACACATACTTAATTTGGGTTGCTTTGGCACCGGAACATGCACAGCTTGCTAGACACAGGTGAGAAGCTTAACTGCGAACAATTGGAGGCCAAAAGCACCAGCACCAAAAATTATAAAAATTGCAGAAATTGCTGCTTAACTCAGACTGAAAAATAAAAATCCAAAGTTAAGAAATCTTTCATGAATGCGACTGACTGTTTGAGTGACACTGCTTTCCGTTACGAAGTCTCAAACAATCCATTCTTTGTAGGGAATGCTTTATCATTTATCAAAACCTTTATTTCGAGTGTAGAATGTTGTGCTATTTTCAGACATCTCAATTCTTAGTTAAACCTTTTGTCTTCTACTAACAAGGAGCCAACCCCGGGAGCATTTCTGTCACCTTTATCGTCAAGGAGCATATCAATAATCTGATTGTTGGATGGAAAGGCTCTTTGTAGGGAGCTAACTCTGCGTGCGTTCACCTCCAGTGCCGATTCTTCAACAATGCACAACATTTTATTCAAAAATACCACAGCGTTTCGTGCCACCTCGTATTATCCCAAAATATCTCAAGCTGTGCCCCTTCATTTACCACCTTTATCTTGACCACTTAGTTCCCCTCTTTAAAAAAAAAAAAACGTAACCTTTTCTCTAACATCTGGAAGGACCATCAAGCCCAAAAGCAAGAATGACCTTTTTAGACATTCTCTTTCGCAGCAAGACGTCAATTAACCTTCAGCGAAACTGTGACTGAGGGAAATACACACTAGCATGGAAGAAAAGGGAAATCATAAAGAAGAATGATTTTGTAACTTGTCAATTTAGCCTGGCATTTTATATTAATACGTTGTGAGAGGGAAAAAGTCACCTTGTGAAAAACACTGGGCGTCAGGTTGAATCAGCGGTAAACAAAAGTCGGCCTTGGTTTTGCGAGCGGAAAAGGTGAACCGTGTCACCTTTTCCGCTCGTCTCCATAAAGTTGTCACTGCTTGAGATGTTACATACCTTGAAAAACATCGAGATAAACTCTCCAAAGATCTGACCTGTACACATAGACATATAAATTACAAGACGGTGCTCATGTTATCGATGACCTCGTAACTCAGCTACTACCCATGAGCCACTCCCATGCACAGCCCCTCATAGCCGTTAGCATTAGCCCAGAAAAAAAAACAAAACCCACTAATTATGAATAATGTGTCTGTATAGTGTGTCTCTGAGCAAACTCCCCTCTAGAAAAGTTGCAGAGGGCATCCTAAAATTCCGTGTTGTCCGCCCTTTAAAGGACGCATATGACGCATTATTTGTATCGCTAGAGGCCTGTAAACATACTCTTGACTGCCGTCGCTTTGGCATCTTATCCGTTAGAAGATGAAATAGTGTATGTATTGTACATTATGGCTAGTATACTTTCTACCAGTCAGGTGTTCTCTCATCTGGGTTTTGTGTTAGCGCTACACTACTGGCAGCAGGGGGGATCACCATGGGGAAACAAAAAGACGATAGTTTTCACTAACACGCTAATTCAAATGTAATAAACGGCAAATAAATTTGATGGCAGAAATGCTCAAAATGAGTCCAGCACTGATTTATGGACTTAAAAACAGCACAGTGACCCAAAAATCTCTACCTTTGACATCACAAATCTGGAAAATGGAAATACTTTTTGTGAGGCTCAGACAAGGAGCAGAGAAGACGAAAGAAACTCAAGGAATGCTTTTGAAGAGGGAACAATGTTATATATAACATCGTTGAAAGCTCAAAAATGTTGAAGGCTATTTGGACAATCTCTCAGGAGCAGAGAGCTTTATCGAGATTGTAAGGAAGCATTTTAGTTAGTACCTTGTCGTTAAAGGTATGCAAATGCATTCTTGCAAAGTATATTACAAGCGGTCAATGCTCTGGCTACGTACTTGACTATGAACCTAGCTGATGGCATTTGCATCTAGCATTTATATTAGCATGTAAGACTTGCTATTCAACTCTTTTCCAGTTTCCAGCAATAATGATAAGCCCTATATCTAAATGATGTGCGCTGACTTGCTGATAAGGGCTGAAATAACCGACAAGATCCACATTCCAACAACAACCAGCCCCTTAAATTATACTGCTTTTTTTTGTTCTCTTCACTCACAGTTTTTAATGATTCCATATCATGACACCCCTGACAGTTCATTACTGCAACAGCTATGCCAAAACAAGACACAAAGGAAGCAACAACTTTTCATGTTTCCAAGTAGTAAGTTTATTTCTAGAAAGCATCGTTTAAATGTGCTGTACTTGACTTTTTTCTCTCTTATATGAAATCTGATATTTAAGACATTGGGTTGAGGAATTAGCATATAAAAACAACTGCAAGTGACTTTTTTTCTAAACGGGTGCATGGTTGGATGAGAACCATGTAGAAACAACTGTCTGTAACTATTCCAGACAGATGTTTGTCGGTCATGGTTCAATATCAGAGGGAGAGATCAGGTACATGACCTTTAATAGTGGATACATGCAGAGTGACTGATGGAAACTACTCCCCGTGACTATTCTAGGCAGTTGTTTGTCTGTCATGGTTCAACATTTGCACACAAGATGCTACTAAAGCCGGGTGTTCACTGCCCTTGCTTAAGATGATTCAAAATAAAACTTAATCTTCACAATTCAAAATCAGGTACAACACCTTTAATAGTGGATACGTTGTTTTTCGGTTACGGTCCATTATCAGAATGAGAGAAGGAACTAAGTGGGTGGAGTTTTATGAGAAGCATATAGAAACTACTTCCTGTGACTTCCCCAGATGGTTGTTTGTCTGTCATGGTTCAACATTTACACACAAGATGCAACTAAGACATTTCAAATTAAAACATAGTCTTCGCACAAGGTTCAAAATCAGTTACACCACCCTTTAATAGTGGATTCTTAATCATTTGTGTTGCCAATTTCCTTTCCTCAGGCGAGTTTTGCAAGATATACAGTTGTTTAGTTTAGTAGATTTAGTTTTTCATTAATGTTCATTGCGAAAAGCGTTTTTTGTTTTGGTTTAATACACGCTGCAATCTGCTAGCAACGAGACAGGTCATTTTTTAAATCACAATGAAGCAATCCGGCAATGGCGTTCTTAATTGGAGGCTACAGTTTTAAGTCGTTAAGAAATTGGAAATTGCAAGGTGAGTCATTTTTCAAACTGGTAATGAATGTTTTGATGCAACTGAACAACTGTATTCTGCGAGCTACAGATCCAAACGCATGGGCAGGACTGCGAGTGATGAGTGGAATTAAGTCAATTAATAATGTTATTGCTGCGTCAAGAGGCGCAGATGATTTCTCTGGTTGGTTTGAGTCAATTTCGTTACAAATACAAAGCAAAAAATAAATTGGAAAAGAATGCAAAAAAGTATGTATGTATGTTTGTTTGTGGAAACGAATGACAATTATTTTCATCATTACAATTTTTATCTAACCCTTTTAGTTAGGTCAAGATGCTCGTCTTTTTACTCTTGTTTGATTGGAATTGATGAGTTGGTTTATTTGGTAACATAATAGACATTCATTCATAATCTCATTTATTTTATTATTTCACCATCATTTGTAAACCTATTGCCTTTATTTTTTCATTTAGCCAAGAAGTTCCAATTGAGGTAAAATACCAAGTCAAGATTGCTCCAAAAATGTAGTCATTCTATTTTGTTAACTTTTTTCATATTTTATTTAGTGTTATGAATTGATCAAAATGTTGAATTCTCGGATCATACAGTATAGTTGTCAGCTGGGAAGAACTCCATCATAAAGAAATGGCTGACACAAACTGAACCAACGATCAAGGCCTGGACTGTAATTATAACTGACATTCAAAAAATGGAAAAACTTATGTTTATGCAGACTGTGGGCTAGATGGGACTCTTACTTTGATCTGATTGTTTCTGTAGATGTTCTATACTACTTTTTGCTCTCTGGTTATGTTCTGTGTTTAAATGTTTAAAATTTAAGAAAAACTATAACCCATTTAAGCCTAAATAGTGAAATAAAGCAATGTAGGGACCAGAAACCCCTCAAATAGGTTTATTTGACCATTTAGACTGAAATATGTTGTAGTTTTCACTTGGATTTTGTTTAAAAATGTAGTCCTAATAATACATAAACACAAGTTCAGTTTGACTATTATTTGGCTACTCAAATGAAATACACTATCAGGGGTATCGCTACGTACATATAGGGATGGCGGCATGATAAATCAAATGGCCCACCATCTGTTTTGACATGGGGGGAAATAAACCATCCCTAAAACTCAACTTCATCCCATATTTTAGGTAGCGCCATCATTAAAATACTACTTCAAATAAACAAGTCTTAGTCTTAAGCTTCAAAACGCGGTGTGTTTTATTACAATCAGACTCATATTCACGGAGAAATTAGTTTAATGAGGAAGTGAATGTAGAAGCGGCAGAATACAAAAGGAACGCGGAGCACGCACGTGCAATTGCGGCGATCTGCCGCATTGAAATGAAATTTTCTTGGCCAGACCTGACTCACGGGTCAAAAGACAACATGTGTATCACTACACAGAAACAGAGTCTACAGTTGTTATTTTGTCCCCTTTCTCAGTGAGTTTCGGAAGGAGCACACCGCGGCGCGAGCCGACAACACGTCTCAAGCCCCTCCTCCCAGCGTTACCAGGAGCTTGTCTTATTATAGTGACAATATTATAGTTAAAAAGATCTTCAAGGGAGGTGATTATAAGCTCAATCTTCTAATATTTAGTCTAGTTATTATTTTATTTTCAAAATAGTCATCCGTATGAATTGGTCTAGTCAAGTTAATTAACAGATTTTCTCTCCCCTGCTTTATATTGCCCGTCTATACAAAGGGCATTATATAGGCCTATATAATATTAATAGTATGTTTAGGGTGCATGTACCTTTGGAAATAATTACAGTACATTAAATCTTGGAGGAAAATGCAACCCCATATGAGGCATACTGTATTTACCATCCCTTTAAAAGATTCTGGGGAGAGCACTGAGTATTATTGGATTTAGGGATGTTATTTAACCTTTTGAGGCTTTCTTTCTATTCAACAGTCTCCAATCCTGTGGTTGTCTAGTGTAACCTGGCAGAATCCTGTAGTCTGGGTTTATTCCTTGTTTCAGTCCTTGTTTAGTCCTGGTTCAGTTATGGTGCAGTTCTGTTTTAGCTGTTTTCAAAGCAAACATCATTGACACATGCGTAAAAAACTAATTTTTGCTGATTGATTTCAAATGACCTGCACACCTTTTTAATCAGGGTTAGAAGAGTGCAGCTTTAACCAGCACAGACTTTCAGCGTTACTTAAGAAAATCACTTCTTGAGCTTTTTGCTGAGCCATTTCTCATGCTATCGACATCTCCCATACGCGCTTTTGTTTACCCGACTTTTTTTACAGGATCTTTTTCTTATTGTTAAGTGAGGAAAAGCCCCCCAAAAATCCAGGTGGAATGTGTTTCATTTTTCTTGGCATTGATCTAACGGCATTGCGCTGGTTGTTTTCAAGGCGCTGAGGTGTTCAGTGGCTCGGTAAGCCGCCTCGACACATCTGTCAATGCCCCTGATTCCAATCTAAAAGGTGCTGTTGGAGATGGAAGGTTTTATTTTTTCCCTTTTCAGTAGGTTAAGCCACATGAGAAAATGCATTTCTTTAGTGTTCCACAGTATGGCATCTTATATCCATCTCTGTGGAGAGAAGCAGGTCTGATACTAATAAGATTATTCTAAAACTGCTCAGGAAAGGTCCCATTTTTTCCTCTTCAGGTGATTCTCTTTAGTATCAATACTTCTTCAAATGAGTATCTAGTTTCAATACTAGTTTTAACATTAATTAGTGTCTGATTTTCGATACTTTTGAAAACCTTTTCTGCAACTAACAATTATTTTAGCAGTATTTAAGTCAGCAATTGATGTTTTTATTAGTCGACAAGTGAAATAGTGGGCCTGGTCCTGCTCCGTGGCTGATTGGATAGCACATATGCCAGGCTTTGTGTGCAGCTGACCGCAAAGTCATGAGTTAGAATCCAGCTCAGGCAATTTCCTACTTGTCCTTCTCTCATTCCCATTTCATTCCCCAAAAAAACAAAAATAATACATATTTTTATATGTGGGGACGGGCTTCTGGATAGAGAAAATACAAATAAAGTGTATTATTGATTAAATTATGCATTATTCGTTGACATTTTGATTGAATATTGTCGCAGTCTTCTGTTTGCATGTGTTTTTAGAGTCTATTGTCCAGATACGATTCCCAATAATAAGTTCTATGATTATATTCGTCGACTAGACGCAAAAAGTCAGTAAATCGTTACAGCCCTACAGACAAAGCAAAAACAAGCATGTATTTCACTTTCCTGGTGATGGGGAAAGTCGCATACATGCTTTGTTTCCACGGATTGACTTTTTTGAGCGTCATTTTTGCTTGATTTTCTTTACATTTTACCATAATAACCATGGAAAATAATTGAAAGCACATATTAAAACGAAACACAATACCAATCATGGTCTACTTGCAGCAGTGGCCATTTTTATTTTACTGAAACATCCATTTTACCAGCTCTGCATGGTGGGGAATCATAATGCAGCCTTCTCACCCATGGCTGAAGTCCATTCATAAATGTCCTTCACTGGCCGCGTTACACGGACTTTAACATTTATCACGGCTACTGCGTTATAGAAACAGACAAGTGGCTGCTCTGATTTTTGTAACAGATATTATATTGCAGTTCATGGCTATACAAATCCATCTACAGTTCAGTTTTATAGTTATGTCCTCGTACCATATTGAATAAGTGAAGAGTACTGCAAGTGGCCGAATAGAACCCCTAATGTCTCGAAATGGAATGGAAATTGCAATCCGAAGATTATAGAATCACATATGCTGCAGTTATTTAATAAAATGTCCTCTATAAAGAACATAAGGAATTTTGGTGTAAAGACCTGCGAACCCTAGTCTAGACCTCCAACAAACATGTTCCAAAAGTTCAGTTAGCTCATACTGCATGTGAATTCACCTGGTTGTGTAAAATGAGTCAGTGTTTAAATTACCCAGAGTGAACGGAATGTTAATCTTTTTCAGCTATTGTTCACAGCATTTTCTGAACTACTTAACTGGACTGTACAATGGCAAAGGCCATGCACCCACTGCTGGTTTAATCCCAAATCAAATTAAAGGTGTACTGTGTAAATTTTCTTTTCGTCTCCATGGAGACTCCATCAGATCTGTGGAGAGGAAGATCCCAGTCACTGAAAGAAGGCATGCTATTTAAACCAATAAAAACACTTGTAATTTAATACATTTAAGATAGATAAGTTTAAAGTTACATAGTACACCTTTGAGATATGCAGGTATTTGTTTTAAATATTGATGATTTTGTATTATTATTTTTTATAGATGAGCAGAGACAGAACAATCCTAGGACATACAAACATACATAACTGACAATAGAAAGACAAAAAGAAAACAAAAATCACAACAAAAACACCACAACTAAGAGGACAAAGTCTCAATACTCGACACATACATACATAAAATACATACTTTCTTCAGTAAAACCTGGACTGGTTCTGTTACTGCTCAGGACCATTTTTAACCCAGCCAATTAAGTCCTCTCAATGTGATTCTTTCAGTAATAATACTTGTTGAAATGAGTTCCCATACCAGATTCAGTATCGCTTTGTATCTGGACATTGATACCCTTGATAACATACACAAAAAACAGTAACAAACCTTCAAAAACAGTTATACATACACATGCACAAGATGGGATGTTTTAGACTTGTATTTCTCCTCTGCATGGCTGAGGATTTGTTTGTGCACTTGTTGCCTCCTGGTTTGTGTTTGGCACGCTAAGAGCACATTAGGCCACATTACTTAGCCACTAGTGTCAGAGAGGCTCTCCAATCCTTGATAAAACGTTTCCAAGGCTAGCTCTGTTCATCTCCTCTCCTGACAAACTAACATCGAGGCCATCCCACACCAATTTTGTGCCAAACATTAAAAATAAGACCACAAAATACCACCACTAGAGCTGTTTAGCGCTTGCTCAACATATTTTAATACAAATAGCCTTTTATTATTTTGTCATGTCAGGAAACAGCACTCGATAGTTTCGCAAGGTTTCTCATGTCCATAGGCTTGCACTTTAATTTTTGTTTTGTTTTGACTGACGTCTGCGAAAAACAGAGCATCATAAGATCCTTCGAAATGTTGACTTTGAACAAAAAGTCGGTAATGTCTGTGAACCTTGGGATAAAAGTTGAAGTGGTTTGCGAAAACAAATCTGTAACAAAGACCTGAACAGTTGAGTTTTTCTTTAGGTAAAAGGAGATAAAGTTCCTGCGTTATTGTTGAAAAGATGCCAGCCTAAATTGTGTTTGTGACATTGTGCGATTTCGCAGTTTTTAAAAGAAAGTTTTGAATTTATTGGCAAGACAGCCTGCTGGAAATCTGGACTCTTTTTTTGGCAAAGTTTCAAGGATTGAACTAGAAAAACAGGCAAATTGCACTTTTCAATGTAATGTAATAGTATCAAGACATCATGCTTTTTAATAAGTTGGGTGGCAGATGGAGCCAAAGTATATGATAACTAATTTATTTTAAAATGATTCAATTAGGTATTAGCCAAATGTTTTTTCACTACAAACCGCTGCAGCTTTTAACACAAATGTTCTAAAAAATGCTCAAATATGCTATCTTCTTAGCGTTACATCTCCTACAAGCTGCTCTCTATTTCGCTTGTGAATCCACCCACCCTTTAGAACGTAAAGCCTTCAATTACGGCCACGGCGACTGAGAGCTGCAACGGCGAAACCCAAACGCTGACAAAAGTTTTACTGGACTCCAAAATGCTGTGTGGACCCTTTGCTTAGCGCCCGTAGATCATAGTTCTGAGCTGAGCCATGTGTTACAAGGTATGTAAAAGACGGCCATAAAGGAGACATGGAACCGGATCAGAAGCTCAAAATGGAAGTCACCGGAGCACGTCTACCTTGATGGAGGGTTTCCTTCTCGGTCCAACGACTGCGAAAAATGGGCCGCCCCAATTATTTGAAGCACATTGTATAACAGGCGGTATGACATAGCATTAGCCATCACGGTCCAAGCGGTGCTGACTCTTCAGATCCAATACTTAATAGAGCATCGGCGGAGCTCCTCAAACGTGTCACTTACTGCCTCGGGCTTCTTCTTATCGACAGAGGTGAGCAGAAAGCCATTATAAAAAGTTATGCCGGAGTCATGAACAGGGATTGGATGTAAGTATGGTTTTATTGACCTTTTTTGATTTCACAACGGCCTGCCATCCATCATCGAGAAGGGGCCCTAAAGAGGCGCCGTATTCCGAAACGCTTTGACATAACCAGGAGCGGCCCCCGTTTCCTTGACCTTGTCACGGCCATCAGGCTTTTTGTCCCAAACTACGGCAAATTAGATCTCGGCCATAAAAAAAGTCAAAGAAAGATTTATTATTCATTATAGTTTTTTATAGCGCGGTGTATTTCTGCTTCCTCTTACTATTACTTTTCATTATACACCTTGAAAATTATATAGATGCAGTAGTTTATATTTCGTTTTGTTGCGAAGCCATAATGCCCAACGAATTGGCCTTGGGATTTCAAGAGATGTCAATGAACTATAAAAATAATTACACTGACAGTAATCAAAACCAGTAAAGCATGTAGAAAGTGGATACCGATCTCTATTCTCTATTTAGCAGTAAAAAACTGTTTTTTATTGTAACAGTATTGATTTGATGGAACAAATCTCAAAAATTTGGTTTGTCCCATGTATGGTTGCCATAACTTCAGCGTATCTGGGCATGAGCAATTTTAAAAAACAGGATCATTTCCCGGGTGGCGTGGAGTGTGTGGAGTTTGCATGTTCTCCCCATGTCTGCTTAGGTTTCCCCTACCACTAAAATCATGTATAATTGACTCCTCCTCTCTGGGGCCAGGACTCGCCTGAAAAAAAGATGCTACATCTCTGTGGGACTTTCCTGGCTAAATAAAGGTCAATAAATAAATAAATAAGGCTAGATAACACCTTTATTATGTTTAAACTGTCACAAAAAAACATTTATGTTCCTTGTGTGTAAATTGTCCCTGAATGTTGGATATTTTGTGTTGTTGACGAGGTGGTGGTAATTCCGCTTTAGCTACTTCCTGTATTTTTTTTCACATATATTCTCCTAAGTCATATTTAGAAAAAAAACATTTCACACTTTAAATTTGAACCTGGAAGCATCATTCAGTTTAATATAATGCTTATTATTAGGAAAAATCAAAATACATTTATCAGGCCTGACTGTTAATAAACTGCTAAATCTTTTCAGCAGGTTCTTGTTCTGCAAAGCACAGAAAGCAACATTCACAGCAAGAGGCTGTGAAGCAAGAGTGCTTAAAATTACATGTATATGATATTGTATATCTTTGAAAATAAAGTTACTAATTTCATTATCCATTTGTCCAATTTTGAGCACCTCTATTAACAAGAGTCTATTACTGTTCCAACATGTTATCATGGCATCAGTGAGACAAATCCTGGGAGCGCCGTAAGCTTGGCCTTTAATTTCCTCCGCCGGGGCCTTGAATAATACTGCCATTATATTGTCTGTGCCTGATGTAGTACATTAAAAAGTGTCCTCTTTGGTGCGAAAAAATGGGGAAGGAAGCACATGTTCCTTCCCCCTCGAATTCTCCCTTTGAAAACCACACACTTTTATGGCCCCATTATAATTGCTGAACCGTGGGGTTGTCAAGGCTGCCAGACTTTATTGAGGGCAATGGTTGATAGAGATTGCAGTCATCAATATAGATTTGGATGTTACTCACTGCACCTCTGTGGCAGAAAGTAGGCCCCAAAGGCTCAGGCCGGAGGCAAAAAGTTGGGGGATGGATTCCAGGGGATCAGTGGGATAAGTGAAGCTCTCCGTGTGAGCCAGACAGAGTGGTCGAAGGCTTGGTATTGTCAGGTAAGATTTGTCAAGTGTTAGAGAAAGAGCTGAAGCATGGATGTGTCAGAACGCCAGTGTGAGAAATCTATGACAAAACTATGAGAAAAGGCATGTTTTGACTGGCTCTGGTACACTAGACCGGTTTGTTTTGGAGCTCTTTGGCACGGTTAGGTTCATGTCAGCCTGCATTTCCATGACCAGGACATGAAGCCAGGTCCTCGGGCAGGAGTTAGCTACATTAGCAACTGTTTTCTAAAAAGTAAAATGTTCATACCGGAATTATACTTGTAAATCATGTAATTGCCTGAAAAATCCAGAATGATGTCTCTCTGTGTTTTTATACAAATCGATATCAGTCACCGCATTCATACCCCAGAGTTCAGATGGCCATGATTAAAAGGTGGATTTGCCAATCTGGGGCACGCATGATCCGTCAAAACAACCATGGCTGCTTACGAGGAAAAAAGAACTGAAAAACATCACCGATTTCTGCAGAATCAGTGAGTATAAGACAAAACCCTATAATTCTGATGTGAGAGAAGTTGGATTTGTTCTAAATGACAGATGACCAATGAGCTGCTTTGGTTTCCCCTGCGTCATGGAAATGGCACAATACTGTTTTCCGTTTGACTTGAGGCGGGACAACAGTTTATCGATTCATCATAAAATCAAGTCAGTAATTGATAAGAAATTATTATCTGCTTTTGTTGTTTTCGCATGAGTCTGCTTTCGCTCATCTTGTCGTGGTGTGTAGCTCCTCCTTAGCTAAAGCAATAACCAAAGACAAACAGAGACAAACAGCTTTAGGAGCTTGTACCGCTCAGGGTCTGCTGTCAGGGTCCGCTTCGAACCACTTAAACGTTGCCGTACGGTTTCCCTTCAGACAGTGGAGTTGGTGTAACCCTTCATTCGTCCAGGAGTGATCCATCGCAAGACCGTACCGATCCGCTCCAAAACGCCGCCATGGCTGTGGTGAGGGTTCAAAAAAACACATATGATTTATATTCTTGTAATTTGTGGCAGAACGTGAAGTTGACTTTATTGTATGTCAACGGTTTTGTAACGACCCATCCTTCAATGCTACTTTTCAACTTGTCAAGGAGTGGGTGACCATGCTCCATCGGCCGACCCTACGCTAGGTTCATGTTCAGGAAGACTTAGCTGGAACATGTACAGTATTAAGTTGTTGAGGAAACTAGAGATGGGGAGAACATGTACAATTATCTTACAACTTTTGAAATGGTAAACTGGACATTCTTGCTGTTTACCATTAACTAGTGCACCAAAAGATTGTCTCGAAGATAATTTAATTCAATTCTGTGGAACATTACAAACAAGAAATAGCGACTTCAAAATAATAATCGTTCATTAGATTCTCAGTCCCCCAAAAATATAAACCCCACATATTTTCTTTTTATAGACCTATAAATCCATATCAGTTACCTGAAAAGAGCAGAGTTGATGCCCTTTAACCACGGTTCAGAAAAACGTAACACATCTAAATCTAGAGAGATAGCGTCGCGTGGCGGAGTGCCGACAGAGCGATCGCAGCCTTCCTCGTGTCAGCTCGTATTAGTCAATTCTTTGTGTTGATAGTGGGACAAGTCAAGCGCTTCACGGCAGATTTGGAGAGATGGATTGTTGACGGGAGGTTTCGTTGGGAGGTGAGTGAGGGAGAGAGAGAGAGCGTTCCGGGGACATCAATTCCCCGGCTGGGCCCTCGCAGGTGGTTCCGTGGCTGATCTGTCATTTATTATCATCCAAGCGCCACACAGGTATTGCGGTGTCGATGGGGTAAGGGCTGAAAGATGGATCGAAGCCGAAACAAAAAGGCAATTTGAATGTTTTATACTTAACAAATGGCAAATGCTGCAGTTATTTGGATAATATAATGCCCTCTGCAGAGAGTCTCTCTTGGGTATTAAAGCACAAACTTATTCTGAAATGCCTCTTTTTTTCCCATTTCAATATTTGGTACCACTTTGAATAATAATTGCCCCTTAATTAGACACTAGCATGTTCACCACCACCAAATTTGGTCTCAACCAGGGCTAAACCAAAGACAAGATCAGAACTAAACAAGGACTAGAACAGGACCAAACCAAGTCCACATCAAGACTAAAATGAGCTTAGTTTAGGAACAAATAACGACAAACGTGAATGCACTCCTAATCCATTATGAAGAACTAGTTTATTATGATTCAGGCTTACTAACTACTTAATTATGGGGATACATTTAGTAGTTATGACCTGGATATAAACTACTTGTTCATCATCCTTTATTAAGGCTAATAAATATGTAGTTATTACAAAGTGGTACCAAATATTTAATGCTAAATTAGCATATATGTTTGAAAAATGTATATGATTTGATAATTAATAATTTTTCATTGAGGGTACGTTAGCAGTTCCCTATTATTATTATTATTAGTATTGTCTACAAAGTGATTGGGCATCAGTGCACCAGTCATAAAAGCATTATGATTTATGTATGATTATATTATTTTTGAACTGTTAATTCTGTTAAACTGTATTCGGACAATTGTAATTGCATTTGTCATTTCCCCCGCTTCCGTTTAACCATATTCCTATGTGACGAATAGTCAGGCGATACAACTAGGTTCTGCTCAAGATTTGTATAACGATGCAATTGCAGCCTTATCTTATTTAAGTGTGTATGACATGTTCGACTACACATTTCACTAAAACTTTGCAAATATGATGATATTTAAGGTTTTATTAAATGTTTTGCTGATTTCCCCCAGTTTGACCATTTTGATGAGGTGTATAACTGAGCAGCAGTTGTGACATAGATAGATGTCGCTCCACAACTGTCCTTCTTCTTCTGTTACTTCTAATGGCAGTTGGCAGCCAACTGAAAAGGTGCATTTACCGACACCTGCTGTAGTTGTACGTCTTCAAAGTATGTGCTTTATGCTATACTGTGAAAGAAAAAAGAACAAAAGGGATAGAAAGAGAGACAAAACCTAGCAATCATAATATTAACAAGCGCCACAATATGGATACAAATTACACAATAGTTATGATTTGACAAATAACAATACACAATTGCAACTTTATTTTATTAAACAGTAAGAAAAATGTGCCAGTTGCTTGCAAATTGTTCCTGCATTTTCGAAGCAATGTCGCATATTGATGACATCACAGATGGATTCCTTTTTAGAACTCAGTTCTTCCTGTAATTTTCAACTTAAATCTTTCTTCACAAACTGCTACTTGACTCGTGTAAAACCATGACAAATATTTCCCACAGGGACTATCCCACCAAAAATGCACAGTAAGCTATTCCTCCAACTTGGTCATCACCATCACCTTTTTATTTTGACAATAATACAGGTGTCAGATAAATGTGCTATAGGTTAAAAGGTAACACGCCAACCTATAGCAAAAATTACACAACTTTCTACACAGTTTTAAAATGTTCCTTTGTCTTCAACAATAGAAGTCAATGTGTCCTCCCACTTCCCCCATTGCAGGATAGTACACCTCCAGCAGGCCTATTCGAGATCATTGTGCACCTCTGAAAAGGGTTAATCAAGTTAGCTTATTAGCATGCAGATTGTGCCCGCCTTAATAGTGAGCCTGAGAATGTATTTCATGTGCTAAATGATGGTAATGATGGTGCATTATGTACATCTATGCTATTATCGCTATTTTTGTCTTTGCCATTAACCCACATGTACATTTCTTTTCATCCTATGGCAGTGTTAAGATGGGTGGGAGAACTGGTCATGAGTAAAAGTTGTAGAAGTAGAATTTCCTTGTGAAATGATATATATATATATATTTTTTATGCTGTTGATGCTCATTTTCAAAAGGGACTTTCTTTGCTAACACTTTATGAAAAAACTTTTAATAGCTTTAATCAATCGCAAACAAAGACTTAATAAATACTAAACATATAGATTATTCAGAATGATTCAGGTTGAGCAACTACTTTAGGGTTAGGTCAGGAGTTGGGGTTAGAGAGTAGTACTTAGGTAGTCGACTTACGAAACCGGAATCATTCTTAACAAACAATTTGTTCATTATTAATTATGTCTTTGTTCATACTTTATTACGGCTGATACATTATTATTATTATTATTGTTATTGTTATTGTTATTGTGTAGAAGTGTGTATAGGTGTTACCAAAGCAGCAATAGCAGTGCAGGGTTGAACTACCAATAATGTAGTAGTAGTAGTAGTAGTAGTAGTTGTAGTTGTAGGCAAATTTTGTTACATTTCATTTGACACAAAACGTCGACTACAAGTTCAAATAATGTGTTTTTGTTACAGTTAGTGGAGTAACAATAGAATTACAATGGCACTAACTGGATGTAATGCCGCTCTTACTGGTGAAACCTTCTCTTCTGGGAACTGTGAACTTGGAGCTGGTCGAGGGACTCCCACTTCACATTCGAGATCAACTGGGACGTGTTAAGTCTAGTTCAATGTGCTGATGTTTTGCGTGATATTTACAGTAACATGTTAGATTGCTTCGTTTGCCTGTGGATTAGCATTAGCCAAATTGTGTATATAATTTACAAGTTTATTCAGCCGGAACTAAATTCCCTCCCAATTCCCTCGAATGCAGTATAATAGCGATAATAGCGATAGTAGTAGTTGTTGTCGTTGTTGTAGAAGTATTAGTCGTGGAAATTGGCTGGTACTCAGTCCAATCACAACTTTTTACAGTAGTTCGGAGTACAGTTATATTAGTTGCAGTTTTAGTTAGTTGTGGTAATAGACTTTTTGACTTTGATCAGATGGAACAATGTTTGATTTTGAATGTGCTGATATTTAGAGGTAAAATCAGTATCACTTTGAAAATGTGAAAGCCAACATTCAAACTCGCTCAAATTAATACCTATCCAAGGTTATTTCTGACTCATTCTACCATTATTAAACTTTTTTTTTTTTTTTTTTTTTTGCTTGTAGCTATTCATTGCATAATTGAAAGAAAGAACGTGGTTAAGGTTAAAATATCTCCTTTGTAAAACTTGAAATTTGTCGTATCTACTGCTAAGAAGGTTACAGTGAAAATACTCTAATTTCCGTACATGTTTGGACTTCCTGAACTGCAGTAAACACCGGCTGAATGGGAGATTGAAAAAGTTTGAATTGTGCTGTTTGTTGTGGGTCTTTGATAGACTGACCCACACTACGCAAGCAGGCTTTCACAGTTCGGATCTTAAAAACATATTTCAGCTGAATGCTGGAAATACATAAATGAGAGTCTGTGCCAAAAAAGCTAGAGCACCAGTGGCCCCTTTTAACAAAATGTCAAGATGTCCTGTTTGTTTTTACATTGTCTTAACCCATTTTAATGCCAGGTTTTGTTTTGTTTTTCCTAGATGAACTGATTAAATGCATGTGCCGTTTGCACTTAAAGGTGCTGAAGGTGATTTTTGATATAAGAAATGTGAAATAATCATAATTTAGGCACTAGTCACTGAGCTAGCACACATTTATATCTAATGACATTTTAACAAAACATTAACATCATTATGGAACGACTTATGGCGCTTTTGTTTCACGCAAAGCTTGTTCCGCTCGGACGGAAATGCAACAGCGAGAGAGTGGCGCGTTCCAAACTCTCGAGTGCGACCGGGAAGAGTTTTGTTGTGTGAAAGAGCACCAGGCATACGCGGACCCCCGCGCTCCCCCACACAACTCTGCTTCCAGGCACACTCTTAAACAGCCAATACGCATAGAAACAGCACGGAGCACCGTGACCATGTAATAATAATCTGTTGTGAAACAGAAAGTCCTCGACGGCGACGCCAAAGTGACCGGCACACGGAGCCAACGCCGCAAAACAACAAAATGCAAAATACGGAGCTCAAAACACCAGGACTGTTGGTCCCACCCAACATAAAGTTTTACAAACAAATGTCTTAATATAAGTGACGTGACATAAACACAAATTAATTCCTAGCAACTGTAACTGTTTACAAACAGTCTGTGACAAGTTAATTAGTCCTTCATATATATTCTTTATATACAAACAGAACAGTTTGAACTGGTGAAGGGAAATGTTGCTGTTTTGGGGACATACTTAAGTGAAGTTAAGAATAAAATGTGATATTTTAAGATATTTTAAAAATTATTAAATTTGCTTTTAAATGGTTTACGGAATGTACAAAAAAAATTACCGCTTGTTCGATTAATCAAAATAAAGAATTGATTACTCGATTACTAAAATAATTGATAGCTGTAGTCCTACTTCTGACCATCTCCTCCTCACAGATTGTATCAGACCAGTCACTAACAACGAAGAAGCCTTTTTTTGTTTGTTTTTTTCATTTTGAGGGACAATTATTTTGCTGCAAAAGCTTGCCTCACCTCTCGGTCAGCACAAAGACATTGGCTTAAAAGCAACAAGATGAGGACAGGAGCAGCCTGCTGTCACTTACTGTCAATAAAGGGTCACTGACCAATTGAGGAGTGCACTTGGACCTTCTAAAGGAGTTCCAGTGGGAAAAGTAGATGCCAGAGGATTGTTTTGTTTATTTCACTTGGTCGGGACGGCGCATGTTAATGAACATACATGAAATACATGCTGTAAACATGCTGGATTGTAGTTATGGGCAAATTTCCTTCCATCGTTCCTACATTCACTCTCACAGCACACTCATTCCTACACCCCTACGTGATTTTAGTGGTAATGGAAACCGGAGCACCCAAAGGAAACCTACGCAGACACTGGAAGAACATGCAAACTCCACACAGACACACAGTCAGTTTGCTCCCCCAACATATAAGTTTCAGCTGGAAACAACTAAATTGTCCAATAATTTTAGTTTCAATTAATCATTCATTCATAAATTCATTTTCTACCGCTTGTTCCCGTTAGGGGTCGTGGGTGACTGGAGCCTATCCCAGTGCCTTTGGGCCTTAGGCGGGGTACACCCTGGACAGTGGCCAACTCGCCGCAGGGCTATAATAATAAGGGCTTCAATTAATCAACTCATATTTAATCCAAAAACTGATTTAATAAAGTTTTAACTCCAAAAGATAATTGTAGAAAAAGATTCAGTTGTAGTCATCTGGACTCCTAAAGATAATACAAAATGTTTTTAATTTAAGTTACTCCAAAAAATCCCCTCTGTAAATAGGTTTAGTATGTAATATATATTTGTCAACAAAAAAGCAAGAATTTTAAGCCTAATTCATTGTCAGATTTGTGAAAATTGGTTGAATTTTGGCTATTTTACATATAGATCACTTGTGTCAAACTCGAGGCCTGTGGGCCAGAGCCGGCCCACCGAACACATTAACCCCTTGCGCTTAGTGTCCCACTTTGCTTTGCTTTGCTTTATTAAGTCCCTAAAACTAATTTTTAGTTATTTTACCTTCAGTTTGGGCTCGCGGCCCAAAATGAGTTTGACACACCTGATATAGATGCTTATCAATATATGAAACCATTACACAAGAAACATTTTTTTTTAATGTATCTCTTTAACATATTTCTTAATTTAAGATTATTGCCTATTCAACTGCAGCCTTAATAAAAAAAAGAAAAGGCAGATATTTCCCTTAACCAGGAACGGTCATGGCTGAACACAGTCATGTCATAAAATGCCACAGTTCCATAAAGCACCTTTGACCGTCTTGCATGTGCTGGCATTTAAATACATGTATTATGCAGTAAGTTCAAACTGTTACTGAAAGACTATGATCCGGGTCTAAAGCCAGGCTCAGGTCTACAGGTTATGTGACTCTGTGTTGACTACGCTCCACATCAATACCAGACCTGAAAAAAGATGATTTAAATGATTTAATTTAGTATTAACTGGTCATCCTAGAAAAAAGATGCAGAGAATGAACACATTGCAGTGTTTTGGTTTTCATAAAGGTGCGGTCAGTGTGACTTTTCTGGACATTATGACTTCACCTATGTGGCTTTTACAAAAATCAACTTGAAAGAGCTTTCCTAATCATTATTTTACCCAAAAGTTGTATTGATTCTTACATGTTTGAGCTGTGTTGTCCGGCAACCATTTTCACCTACCCCCATTCCCGCCCATATCCCTGTACTTATTGTGATTATTTGACAAATTTAGACTCAAGAATTATACATGATGGGTTCTAAAATGACACTTTTGACAATCTTCTGCTTGTTACGGTGAAATGTCACTATGAAGAGGTGGGGTTTATCAGTGTTGCAGTTTTGAACAGGAAGTCAATTAACCTGTTTCTATTATTAAGCAGTTTAAGATCAATATCGTGGTTTACAAAGAACGACATTTTAAATCATGATCTACTTATCTTATAAGTATAAAACATAATATGTCTCCTTTAAGATAATATTATTTTGTTTGCATGCAGTACACACAATACATTTACATTGTATTAGTTTCATTCATTAAAAAAATGAGAACTTGCTTTCTTGCTGTGAAATGGGACACTTCGCCACAGATCCGGTCTCATTTATAAAGCGATGTGTACGTGCAAAAATGTCACGTTGAGTTTGCCATTCATGAAAACACAATTTAACTTAGAAATATGTGATCCGGTCCGAAAACTCTGAACTTTGCATGTCATAGGGTTTTCAGCTATTAGCCAGAAGACGAGCCGAGCTCAAAATGTCACAGATTGTCACTGAAGTCGGCAACGGACTATCAATTTCAACGTCTCATAATGAACAATTTAGTTGCATGTTTCAATTTTGTAAACGAAACTAAATTGATGATACGCGCTTGACTGAAAACCATGCCACGCGCAGCGCTTTAAATTCACATCACAGAGAAGCTATTTCCGATCATTATTTGTTATCGCCGCTTTCCCCGGCTCGCTTATAAATTCTGCAGCGGGAAGGAAAGCAAGATAAACAAATAAATCATAAAATTCTCAACGCTTGTTTAAGTTTGCTGCTTGTTCCGACACCCGCGGGGGAAGGCACATTATTTTATCCCAACAACATTTGTGATTGTGTTAGTGTGGCCCGATTTGCATTTTTCTCTGTGAATATGTGTAGAAAATAATGGAATGAAATGTGGTTGGTTCGCCAAAAACTGAAAGTAATATTCATACGCCTGCGCCGATTTTGCAAAATTCTGTCTGACCCTCTTTTCAACTCTTAATAAAACTGTTTCGTTATAAAGCGATTGAACGTTGATAATGTTAGGGTGCTCGTTTGGTTTGAAGGGGCTATCAGATAAGAGGAATAGAATAGTGTCATATCTAAAATAAAAAATCTTTCATCTCGACAAGCCGTAATGTGGGGTATTTGTAATGTGAAATTGCATCACTATCAGATCAGACTTTCTATGTGTGTTTTCATTTGATGTACTGAAATCAAACTGAACTTGGAACAGTGGCCATCTTCGTAACCCAGTTTTTGGGCTTATGCAATTAGTTTATCTTCTTTTTCTTTTTTAAATTAAAAGACGTTTGGCTCTTATCGAATTTCATGCCATTCTAAGTGGGCGGAAGGTTGATAGGCGGAGTAACCAATCAGAATGTTTAGTACGCGTCGTCTATAAACAAGACCGTTCATTATGAATTTTGTCATTGTTCTTGGTCTATTATGGCAAATGAAGGTGTAGTGATAAGTAATAAGTACAAATGCTTGAAAATCTATATTTAATTAGATCATTGGTTAAATTTAACCAACTTTACAAAAAAAAAGCATGATATGTGCTAGCTATTGTTATTGGCCTTTAAATATGCCCTTGAGTACCGAAAATATTATATCTACTGAAAATCATACATGACTTTCTCTCAGTCAGGTGTTCCGTCACCTGGATTTGTGTTATCTCCTTAAAAGGAGGACTTTTTCTTTAGTTATTCCATTTTGTCCATCTTCTAAAAGAAAACTCACAAGCTGCTTAATGGGCTGTACATAGAAATAAAGCTGTAACCCTCTTATTTCCAGTCGAATCAATCATTCTTGGAAGCATCAGGGTCAGTTTGTACTCCAAAACTCCAAAGTAAAAAATAAAATGAAACATGAATAGGACTTTAATATGGATTCCGCCTGGACTTTTTTGCTTAATTACAACTCCCTAAAAATCATTTTTCGTGACTTTACCTTCAGCTTTTAAAAGATAATTGTCAAAACCCAACAGATGCTCATTTTAGTGTCAATCAGCCGATCCCTCCAGACACCAGCTATACTCATGCATATATTTAACAAAGAAAATCTAGGATAGATTTAAAATCTGCATTCCTCTCTGCAGAGCTTGTTTCTACTTATAATCAGAGTAAAACAGACACCAAAGTCCAAAACTACAGAGTCTCAGCTTCACAAAGGCTCCAGCCAATAGTTTGTTCTCCAGAGGGTTCAGGAACAGCTTCAGTTTGAAATTAAGCACATTTTTTCAAGAGGTTTGGAAAAATAGGCCCATAGGCATAAGGGGTTAACACTCCATCTACTGGCAGCGGAGGGAATTACCACAGGGGAAATAAACAGAAGTTAGCTCTCCCCTGACACGCTAATGTAAGCATGCAGTTGTAATGAACGTGATTTGACGGCAGATATGCTCAGAACAAGTCTGGCAATGATTCAGGGACTTTAAAACAGCTCTGAAGATCTTGGAGCTCTACCAATGATATCACAAAATTGGGACATTTTGAGGCTCAGAGGGAGAGTACTTACTACATTGGATTCATCAAACAAGCGTGAATGAAGCTAAATACGACCCCGTTTATGTTTTTGATGAGGGAAGAGTGTTGCATAATATGGCTCAAAAGCTCAACATAGGACATTTTTTATATCCTCTTTCAATTTGTCTTACAAAAGTCGTGAGGAAGTTTTCAAAGTAATTTCAATGAGTCATGTGTTAAAATAGGCTGACAACTCTTAATAAAGCTAAGTTTGTTATTTGCATTTGACCCATCCTTCGAAGATGGTGGCGAGATTTGTCACTGTACTGCAATGCCTTGGTAGTTGTAGGATTTGGTTATCCACACACAACCCGGAATATAGCTATGAACTTGTTTCTAGACCCCTTTTAATATTGATTCGATTTTTATTTTTACTTGATGTTTCTTTTTCTTTTTTCCTATGCATTGCCACAGTAAAACTAGATCCTCTATCCTTTCCATTAACAACACCTAGCTTTTTAAAAACTAGAATATGATCTGCGTAATATATAATACCTTGAAGTGGCCAAATCAATATCCATTGTGTTCCTTTCTTCTTTGTTTCTTTGTGATTTATTAACATAAATGACAAATAATAAAAGCGCACAAAGCTATCCCTGTGGGCATACTGCATATCCACAAACAAAAAAAGACAACAAAGCAATATAATGTGACGCTTTTAAAATTAGACTTTGCTGTTTCAAATAATCGCATGTTGGTTATCGTCTCAAGAAAACACCTTTGAAAGTGCATATTCTCATTGAGCCGTGCAGCTGTTCCAACGCCAGGCAATTCAAGGTGGAGTTCTGCTTTAAGGCATGGCTTTCATTTCCAGCCTGATAATTACGTTTTAATTATGTTCTTTCACATTCCTATTATTTCACCTGAATGGATGGCAGTAATTTAGCATGTTTTTTTTTTTCTCGATTTCAGACTCAAAGCTCCGTCGATGAGGCCAATATCTGCGACTCTTTCACATAGCATGTATTTTCTTTTGGTTATTATACAATCAGTGGAATGACAGGTGATATAATGAAATTGGTTTGACTAGCTGTGTAATGCCATCATCATAAGGGGGACTGCAGTATGCATTTTCAAGCCTGTTTTGTGTAGCTTTGATGAATGAGCAGTGAATGAGCAGTCACTGTTCTGCTGTGTCCTTGACCCGACATGTTGTCTTTTGACCTGGTGACCAACTTCAAATGAACAAACTTATTAGTTGCGCCCCTTATTTAAAAAAATAGATAAAATAATTAGAATTATATTTTCTAAAAAGGCATAGATCTGTTCCACGCTAAATTTTATGTAAAAGGACACATATTATGCCATTTTTAAAAATGGTTATTTGCCTTTAACACACTTTTTGATTTAAATAATCCCTGTGCATACAACACACACATCATGTCTATCATCAGATGCCCTACCCATACTGCGATTTGGTTGTCACCATGCCTTTTGGCAGCACTGGGAATGAAACATGAAAACAATTTGACCGACTTGGCAATATAAGCATGCTATTGTGATGAACACTGTTCCATGGCAGAAATGTTTGCTGATGATTTTTTAAGGGGAGCACACAAAACCTTTTGACTCGGCCAAACTGAATACGTATCAACAGGAAGAAGGCCAAATTTATTTATGTTTTTCAAGTAAAAGTTGATATTTATAATCATCATGAATCATACCATCCTGCTGGACTGGTATGGGCGCCCTTTCATCTCCCGTCTTTTCAGGGCAAAAGTTAATTAAAACACTATATATGCTTAATACAGGCCTGCGTGCCCTGTTTTATGAACCCTAAACAGGATGAATGAAACAAGCATGAATAAAGCAAAATACAACTCCAAGTATGTTTTTCAGAAGGGAATGCTCAATAGCATGAAAAAGTCCGCTGAGCATAATATGTGTCCTTCAAAATGATCAGGCAAAAATGTATTTGTTTGTTTATAATTACATAATCCAGAGTCCAGAATCCTAAACAGCCAAGCACCCTACTGGTCATCGTTCCGGCTCTCCATTGTCTAACACTGCTTTTACGCCAAGCTTTATTCATCACCGTAATTCCCTATGGCCTTCCTCCTCTACCTCCGCGACGGGGCTATCACCTCCTCCCTCCCGCTTTGTCTTAGTAAATCTCCTCGTGTCCGGTAGCTGCCTTGACACTTGGCAGGATGGTGGCATAAATCACGCCTACACGGTAAGCCACAGGTCGCGTTTCCTGCCCAGGCCGCTGATGGATTTAGATGAGATCCTTGAGGCGACTACCACAAGACCAGAGTCCCCTTAGCCTCTGACAGGTGAGGGCACATCTCCTGTTATGGTTAAAACATTGTATTTATTTATTTCTCGACCTGACAGCGGGAGGTGCGGAGGTGTTAAGTATAGCCGTTTACACCTTTCCGGAAAAGAGTCCATCGGCGGTTCTTGGAAAAAAATAGGCAGTGTTAAATTAGGATGGATTTATAGCAGGGACTGGCAGGAGAACCTTGGAATTTTGACGCGAAGATGGCAGAGGTGAATCTACAGTATTTGCTTTATGTTTTTGAGCTGTAGAATTTAGAATGCGACATGCCAATTGAATTTGACGAGGAGACCTAAATGAGTGACATGGATTTCTGCAGTGTCTCATAGGTTTCCTCCTCTCCCAAGTGGGGCTTTCCTGGTTAAATAAATAACTACATTCCCACAAAAACAAAACAACTCAACTGCTATTTTAATAATATGCATGGTACATGAATAATTGCAACAAATATGATCTATTATTAGATACCCGTCTATCGCCATTGACTGTTTGTTGACAAAGTTATACACTACAAAGAATATTGTGGAACTGCGACTCAATATTTTAGTCCGTGTTTATTTTGCAAGCTCTGTTCACACATTCCATGCATATTTAAGTTGTTTTGCCACATTAAGCTAAATATGTCAGCTTATAAACATATTTTTCCAAATAATATTTTCATATGCTTGACTATGATTGATAAATGTCTAAAGTAGCTGAAGACTACTGTGTACGCAATATATGTCTCTGTGGTGGACGCTAACTCATTCACAACTTTAGCCTGAGTTCTTGAGTAATTCAGTTTGATCGATCCATATTTTCAATAGTTTTGTTTGAACGAGCGGTGACGGTAGCATTTGGGTTTCTCATGTACCCGTCCGATTGGCTGCACCTGAGCACTCAAGCGCGGCCGGCACCAAAACAAGCCGACAAGGACCAGGGAATGCAAGCAACAAAAGCAGATGCTGTTAATGAAAAAAAGCAGTCAAGCAGGCTAAATGAATACACACACAAACCAAGGCTACTTTTGATTGCGTTTCAGGGGGAAAAAAAGAGAAGAAGAAGCTACGCGCCACACGCTGGGCCCCTGTGTTTTTCCCCCACTCTCTCATTTGCATGGGTTGCACTTCACTGGAGCGTCTTTCCGGAATGCAGATTAGTGCCAAGACAAAAGAGACACAAGAGCTGTTTGCCAGGCCGGGCGAGTTGTCACTGTTACTCCAACCTCCTCTTCGCTCTTCTCTCGCTCTTTCGCACCGTGTCCCAAGTTGGCGCGGTTTTCTTCGGCAACTCCGATTCACAAATAATGTATGAGCTGGGTGTGAGAGGTGGAAAAAATGTCCTCAACTTGAATATTACAACATCATTTTTACTTATTTTACTCTGTCAAGCATAGGACTACCACACTAGATGTTAATTGATCTTAATGCGGAAATCACGCAAAAAATATCAAGCAAAAATATATGAAAAAATCCTTTAGTTAAAAAGCAATCTATGGGTTTCATTCCTTTTTTCATTGCGTTTTTACACAGACACAGGAAAGAACGCACAGAAAGAACCCCAGCTACTACTTTGAACTACTATGCTGTACGAAATAAAATGAACAATTCCCTCTCCATTCTTTTGCAAACTTCCTTGGGTTGACTGCCGCATACTGCCTGGCCCCCCAAAATCTCTCGACAGAAGGCTTGCGTACACTTGCAGCTAAGGAATTGTCGTGGCGTGCGCAAGACAACATGCACAGGCTCTTTTGATTGCGTTTAATTATCTGACAGACCCGCGGCGTCCGGAGAGCACAGGTGCGCCGCTATAGATGCAGACGTACATAACAATGAGGCGGAAGAAAGCAGAACATTACCTTCTTGGCATGGCGTCGCGTTTGGCAGGGCATGTCGGGGTATTTGCTCTGGAAAGTACCAATAAGTAATGGAACAACCTTCTGCGAAATTGCATTGCGTGGTTTGGGCTGCCTATTGATAAGGTACAGGGTCAATCAAGTTAATCTTTTTGTGAGACATTTCTTCTAGCCTCCCCTATGTGGCACCTGGTGTTCCAGCGGTCTGCGGTAAAAGATTGCCGGTTTCATTCCAAAACTGGGATGTCCAATACACCTTTGTGATAAAGGGCCAATTGATATAAGTGCGCTCAATCGCATTTTGCTATCCATTGCCGCTAGCTCCTTTAACAAACATATTTAGACTATTTCGCCAATTACTGAACCTTAGCGTCAGTCATGGTTTTTTGCTTAGTAACAAAGATGGCATTGTTTGCTGGTGTTTTGTATTGTCTTTTTGATACAGCTTTCTAAATGTATGAAAGTGATTGTGTGTAAAGGTAATTTCAAAAGCCTGTATCACTGTTCAATATACGTATGACTTTTTTTAATCAACATGTCTGATACCCAATGCATGTCCAGTTTTCTTTATTTGATCTTGTGTTGTTTCTTTGTCTCTATTGTCTCACAACTTTCTGTACACAACACAACCCCGCGGCATGGTCAGACAGGTCAGAATCTTTCATTTTAACAAGCGGATTCAAACACGCTTGTTTGTTTTGCCAGACGTCTTGCGACCTCCATTTAATGACACACCATATATATATTGTACTATGTGTGGCTGTCTAATAACATCAACTAACATAGCACTGTTTGGAACTGAAGCAGAACAACAGAAAAGGTTCAAATGGGCAACCTCAGTTACTTGTAGGTCCCCCATCAACCAATTCTTTCTGTCAATGTCAACTCGCGCAAACAAGCTTGCGTCTCCATACAAGGAGTGGGAGTGATAGCAAACGTTCTGTAAGTCTGCGGTGCAAAGAAACAAGATATATAGCCTTGCTATTTGAGTGACAATGATTTCTCCCACTTGTTCCTATTTTAATGAGAAAACCAACAGGCGAAGGCAACCCAAGGAGCGCTTGTCAAGAGTAGACCATTACCAACCGCGCAAGCCCATCCACACCAAATGCAGAATCGTGTTGTTGATTGT